>OX387245.1:245034822-245659822 GCA_947561735.1 Cenchrus americanus
GGTACACAATGTACCGGGCTCACCCATTCGCTATGCGGAACCGGTAGATGATTCCGGCATCAAGTAACTTGATAACCTCTTTCTTTACTACCTCTCGCATGGCATGGGTTAGCCTCCTTTGATGGTCCACTACAGGCTTACATTGGTCTTCCATTGGTATACGATGAGTGCAAAAGGCTGGGCTAATACCTTTGAGATCATTAATTGAATATCCAATCACCTTCCTATGTTTTTTTAATAAAATCAGCAACACTTCATTTTCTTCGGGACTCAACTCGTCGCTCACAATGACTGGATAAGTTTTGTCTGGGCCCAAAAATTCATATTTTAATCCCTTGGGCAAAGGTTTAAGGTCTACCTCGGGCACTTGTGGCTCCTCGGGTTTGATTTCTCCTATGTCTTCGAATTTCTCTTCCTCCACACTACCATCATGCGGCTCTAAGCCTTTTGTTGCTTCCTCTAGTTCTTCATCTTGTTGATTACTAATTTGATTTTCCATCGCTCTTTGCGACGGGTCTCTAAGGGTTTCAACAAAACAAAGACTATCTATCTCTTCTACTTCTTCATCTTTGGGAGGAAAAGGTGTAAGGTGTTTAGAAGCACGAAGAAAGTTATATGTGTACTTTGTTCCGTTAAGGTTCATTGTTACTTTGCCTTCTCCGGTATCAAACACGGCATCAACCAACTTAAGAAAAGGCCTACCTAAGATTATATGATTAGAATTACTATGGTAAGCATCAATAACAAAGAAATCGGTTGGTATATAGTTTCTAGAGATTTTTACTTTCATGTTGCAAGCAATACCTAGAGGTTTGATAGTTCTACCATCTCCCATAATTAATTTCGTTGATGTTGGAGCTAAGTCTAGGTTGTGGTATTGAACTTTATCGTAAATTTTAGAAGATAGAACACTTACTTGGGCTCCGATGTCGCATAAAGCTTTGCATTGAACTCCGTTGATCTCGCAACTCAAGTGCGGCGTCATCTTCTCTTCTTCTTCGGATCCTATCGAGTAAATTTCAGCGAGGCGAGCGTATGGTGATGCTTCTGGCTTGATCCCCATGATTCTCTTCACCTCGGCAATATGTTCCGGATCCACCACGTCATCTCCAAAGAGCTTTTCAAAAATCTCACCGGTGGTTTCGAGGTCGTATGAATTTTCAGCTTTCTTCTCCTGGGAAATCCACTTCCAATGCTCTTGCCATCCCCTTTTGATTAGGGAACGGTCTTCTCTTGTCGAATACTTCTCCGTAATCAATAGGAACCCAATCCATTGGTTCGAACTCCCTTAGTGGCTTCGCGCTTGACATGCTTCTCTTGTTCGTCTCATTTGGTGTGGCGAAGTCGACGCTTGGTGTAGTTCTTGACTTGATGTGTTCTTGTTCAAGCTTTTCCATGATTGGCTCCTCTTTTGTGACTTCCGGGGTTGCCTCTTTAGAAAAATCAGCAAGCTTCTTTTTCCTTGAATTGAATTCCGGCTCTTCCGCAAGTCTTGTTTCCCAATCTCTTCGCATGGCAGCCGCTTTACTAACTTTTTGTAGAAGTTGGGCGGCTTCCGTGAGTGTTTTCTCCATGAGATCCCCACCTGCACACATTTCGACGTGTCGCATGCAACTAGGGGTTAGGGAAAAGAAAAATGTATGCAAGGGTACGTCACCGGTGAAGCCGAGTTTTGGTCCTTGTTCGATTAATCCATTAAACTTATCCCAGGCTTGGTCTATCCCTTCCTCTTCTCCTTGCATGAAAGTGATCACTTGCCTCCTTAGATGTTGAACCTTGCTAATTGGAAAGAACTTCTCACAAAACTTCTTTGTCAACTTGTTCCAATTGCCTTCAACTTCAAAGGACGCAACCGAATACCATGTCTTTGCTTTGCCGGCAAGTGAGTAGGGAAAGAGATTCCATTTGAACCATTCATCGAGAACTCCTTCTTGACGCACCGTGTTGCATATTGTCGTGAAATCCCTTATGTGTCTATATGGGTTCTCCGTAACCATCCCTTCAAATGGGTTTTCCGCCACCATCTTGATGATCTTGGATTTAATTTCATACTTGGTCGCTTCGAGCTTCGAATCCGACTCTTGTACTTTTATGTCTTCACATCGAGGGCTAGCGTAATCCCTTAATGATTTCTCCGGTTCTTCCACGGGTTGATTAACGAACTCCATCTAGACAATAAGATAAAAAACAAAAACAAAAAAGAAACAAGTGTTTTTCTAGATAATATATGTTAGATATAGCAAATAAAAGATAAACTAAAATATAAAACTAAGTTAGATGCAAATCAAACGATGTAAACTAACTTGCTCCCCGGCAACGGCGCCAGAAAAAGGGGCTTGTTGACGGATAAAAGACGTATCCCTCTACGATCCGCAAGCGTACGGACCCCACACCTTTTTCACCACGGGATTCCCAAGGTTCTTGTCAATCCGCGGAGCAAGGGGATTACAAGCGTTCGATCAACAATGACACACTAGCTACTAAAACCCTAACTACTATTAAACTAGAAAACAACTAAACTACACTAGAGAGAATGATTAAGATATCAAGGTAGAAGACACTCGCCCACGGGTCTACGATACTAGAGCATGCAATCGCTAAAAGACATGAAAACCAATCTAATCTATCGGGGTTGTGACCACGGTTTCGCCCTTTCCCTCCTCTCGTATTGTCACTACGCGAAGGTATTCATGACTAGACCTTTGATGGACACGGCGTATTGAATGGATCCAAGGAAGCATTGAGGCCTATACTCCCTTTACGGCATGGTAGCAAACCTTAAGCATGAAAGTATATTCAACACAAGATGATAGATAGATAATCCGACAAAGTGCGATTACATCTCAATATCGATTACAACCCATGGACGAATGAGAAGATTACCCCATCAAGGTGCTGATCATGGCACCGTTGATCATGGTTTCCCCTCTGCCGGTGTCTTCCTTCTTCTCCACGAGAGGGTGCTCCCTTCGAGGTGGTTGATCTCCCGCCGGAGATCCTCCTCCTCTCTCTCTAGCTTGTGGATGGCCTTCTGGTGCGAATGACTCCTCCCCTCGGTGTTGGCGGCGCCTCGGGGGTTTTAGGGTTGAAGATCCTTCGAGGGCAAGGAAAACGAGACCGAACCGGTGCGGAAGTGGGGGGCCGGGCCGGCCGGCGCCGCGCCGGCCCAGGCCCAATTCGGCCCGGTTCGGTCGCCCCTTTTGCTCCGTGGGTCCTCGTGCACTTATGTACTTTGCCCCCTCCACCTGCATGATTTTGATGTTGTTATCCTCGCGTCTAAGATGGAGGCTCTCTTTGCATGAAGTTTGATCTTTTACGCTTCAATCCTCGGGGGTGTTCCTCGTAGCACTTCGGTCCTCACCACCATTGGAAGTGATTTCAGCAAGCTCATGAACACGAACAAGACTCCGTGAATGCTCCTTTGAACTTGTTGCGAATCCGTCCTTTATGTCCATGTTTTCCTACATAAACACAACACTTCCAAATGCATGCACAAAGATGAACTTGTTATATGATTAGTGTGCCTAGTGGCGGGTTAGTTCCATAATCAAATCCAAACCAAAGTGTAATGAACATGCTAGGTGCACCAAAATACACCGTCAACAGCGCCTTTGACGTTTTCGCATGCAACTGGTGAACTTCACCGCCGCGAAGTCCGTTCCGCCTACCCCCGACTCCCGCTCGCTCGGTCGGGCGGCGCAGCAACGGGAGCAGGAGCGGGCGGCGCGCAAGAGGGAGCGCGCGAGGCGGCACCGCGAGCGCCGCGAGCGGCGAGCGAGGAGTACGGCGGCACGAGCGGGGCCGGGGGGGCTCTCCTCGCCGGGAGACCGAGGAGTACTCGTCCTCCGAGGAGGATGAGGAGGAAGAAGGCAGGGGCGGGGCCCCTCCGGTAGATGGGAGCTCGCGCCCCGTCGCCGGAGCCGGCCCCCGCGGCAAGGGCGGCATCGCTGGGGGCGGGCGCGGCGCGGCCGCCCGCCGCCGGCCATCAACGACGGGGCGGCGCGAGCCGCGGAGGTGCGCGCGCGCGCGCCACGGAGGCGCGCGCAACAAGTGCGCCCGCGCGCGCGCGCGCGGGGCTCGTGCGCGTGGCGGAGATACCGGGGGCGTGGCGACCGGCGCGTCGGCCGCGCGGGCCTCGTCCGCCTAGGCCTCGAGGAAGACGAAGCGCGCCTTCTCCTCTTCGAGGTAAGGGGCTCGCTCTTCTGCTCGGTTGGGCTTTTTTTGGCGATCAGGCATTCCGACTTTTTGTTTGTGCTTGTGCAGGGTGGTGCCAACCGTGCCTCCCCTCGCACCGGCCAAGGTGTTAAGGGAGGACGCGGCCATTCCCGCGCCGCGGGCGGGAGCAAGCACGGCGGTGGCGGGCGAGAGCTCGCGGGGGTGCGGCCGAGGCCCCGAGGCCTCGGCCCCGGCGGATCAGCCCTGCCGCCACGCCGCCGGCGGTCGTCGAGGAGCGGCGGACGCCGGTCGTGGTGGAGGCGCAACCGCGGCGGCGGGCCGGGGTGGAGGCACAACCCACGGCGGCGGTCGTGGCGGAGGCGCGCCCCACGGCGGCAGCGGCCGTGGCGGGGGCGCGGCCCCCGCGGGAGGTCGCCACGACGGAGGCGCGATCCGCGGCGCCGGCGGCGGCGGAGGAGGCGAACCGGTGCGGCTCGCGGTGGCGCCCGTGGTCGCGGTTGAGGAGGGCGGACGGGCGCCCGTGGTCGCGGAGGCGCGGCCGGAGGTGATGGCCACGGCGCGCGTTAGGCGCCCGTGGCCACGGAGGCGGGGCGGGTGGAGGTGCGGCGGAAGCGCCGCGAGGGGGTGCGCGCGCCGCCGCCGCTCCCGGGCGGTGGTGGTGGAGGTCCCGGACGACGACTCCCCGCCGCCCCGGGGGATCGGTGGGGCGAGCTTCCCCACGCTCTTCCCGCAGTCCCGGAGGGGGCCCTCGTGAGGCGACGCGACGGCCACATGGTGGCGGGGGGCCGGGGACATGGCGCCGAGGCCTCGTCTTCTCGCGCCGCCACTCCGCCCGTGGAGGGAGTCGCCGACGACCCGCCTGCGTTCGCCGACGCCCAGGAGGAGCAGGAGCTGTGGGGGGAGCTCCGCAGCCACGGTGTCATGCTCGACCGCGCGCTGAACGAGGCGCTGAGGGTGCACGGCGGCCCCGCATGGCGCGTCTTCCAGGTAGGGGGTTGTTGCCCGTTTTCCTCTTTCCCTCGTCTTTGCGCGCTGTCTCTGTATCGCGACGCTTACGGGTTTCGAGTTGTGGGTGACAGGAGCTCGAGCGCCGTGCCCGCGACAAGTACGGGGCCTTCGATCAGGTGAACGCCGAGCTTCACCAGGTCCGGGAGCGATGCGGCGCCTTCGACGCGCTCGCCGACGCCCTCAGGACTCCGGACGGCTGGTTGGCGTACCGAGCCGTGGTCTTGCACGATGAACTTCCTGAGAGCACGAGGCAAGACCCGGCGCGTCGCTCTAGCCTCGAGCGGATCTGCACGGCTCTCGTCGACCGTGATGAGGCGCTGTGGCGGGCGCGCTCGGACCTGGAGAAGATGCGGACGTTGGCGACCAACTGGGAGGCGGAGGTGGCCGGCGTCCGCGGCGAGAACCGGGAGCTCCGCTCGTCGCTCGAGGGGGCGCGAGCACGGCGCGCCGGGGGCCGAGGAGCGTGCGCGCGCTTGAGCGAGGGCCAAGGAGGCCGACGACTTGAAGGCCGCCCCTCGACGCCAAGGCCGCGGCGCTCGCCGCCTCGAGGACCGCCCGCGGCCGCGGGAGCGCACCGCCCGCCAAGGGGCTAAGGGGCAGCTCCAGCAGGAGCAAGCCGCCCTTGCTGATGCCCGGTCGGCGCTAGAGCAGGAGCGCGTGGCTCGCGAAGCGGCGCAGAAGTCGCTGGAGGAGCGGAACACCGCGTTCTCCAAGGTCGAAGGCGAGCTGATAGTGCTCAGCATCGCGAGCGCGAACCGAGCCGGCCCTCCGAGCAGGGGGGCGAGACCGTCAAGGGCCTTGAGCTGGCGGTCGAGGCCGAGCGCCGTGCCCTCGAGGTGGAGAAGAAGCAAGTCGAAGGTGAGCCGCTGCTTGACTCCTGTTTGGTTGGTTTTCTGTTTGGGAATTCGCACTCCTTTTTCTGATTTCTTTCTTGTCTTGGTGACTCCAGGCTTGCTGTTGACGGTTAATAATTGTATCAAAGTTCGTTCGTGACTCGCAAGCGTACAAGTCTCTCGTCGTAGTCAAGGGACCCTTCTTCCCTCGAGTGGTGAACCCAAGGTATCGAATCCGTGGAACAAATGTGTGACGCAAGACTTAATCTATTAAAGCCAAATAACTGCAATCTTCAATAAAAGCCCTAATGCATCTAAGTAAAAGACACAAAACAGATCTAATCTACTAAAAACCGGAGAAAACAAAGTAAGATTGGGTAGATAAACCGATCTAGAGGGATCGGGGTAAGCCTTTTGTTGAAGTTCCAAGCAAAAGAAGAAGTAGCAAATCGAATCTTAATAAAAGCCTCTTTAAATCGTGGTTTCCCGTCCAAATCCGAAAACATCCGCCTTTCGAGACCCCCCGTTCGTCACAACGTATCCCTATTCATGCGGGGAGCTTAGGGCGAGTCAAAAGACAAGTCGAGATTCTTTCGGAGGATCCGGTGTGTACCTCTAGCCACCGCGGCTACAAGAACACCCTATGTAATCTATCTCGAGAATAGAATTGGAATAAGCAAAGCCGATCGAAAAACGAAATCTTCGAGGAAACACTTGATCGCTGGGAAAAGATTCAACTTGATAATTCAACTATAACAATGATACATACACAAGATCACCACCGGGATCCTTCCTTGATCTTGCTTCTAGCTCCGGGAACTCCGACGTGGTCTTCCTTGCAAGGTTCCCACGTCGGCTAGGGAAACCCTATTCAACTAGCTCGACCCTCTCCTCTCCTAGATGGTGTCCCTCTCTTCTCTGCTTCTCGGCGGCCGAAGACGAAATCTTCTCTGCGTGGCTCTCGGTCAGGGGACTATAAATAGCCCGATTGGCGGCTAGGGCAAAGGGCAACGGTTTTGGGCCCAAAATGGGCCTGGGCCGACCGGGACCGGGGCCGGCCGGCTTGGGCCCATTTAGGCCCCGGCCCCCGTGGGCTCCTTTGCCCGAGGTCGGTTCCCTTGCTTCCCGGATGCTTCCCCCTTCGCATGTAGGTCCATGTCGTCGGTTTCTCTCCGAATTGGACTCAACTCCTTGTCTTGCAAGATTCGCGCACTTTTCTCGGTCGGTCCCCGGAGTTTGTCGTCTTCTCGGATCAAGTCCCCGGCTTCTTGGAGTTAAGTTTGCTTCATTGCATGACTTGTTCGGGGCTTCAAGGTCTTGTCATGAGGTGCTTGATGAACTTATCCCGAAAGTCTTGCATTCAACACTAAATCCCTGCATAAACATTAAACTCCAAAAACGACATGCACACGTGAACTTGTTATACCACGGGGGTTAGTACCAATGGATAAGGTATAAAACTAATGCCAACACCGAAGGTAAACTCATGGCTAGGTTGACGGATTTTCACCGTCAACATCTCCCCCATGCTTAAACCTTGCTCGTCCTCGAGTAAGCCTTCGATGGATATCATCATTGCTAAACAATGTTTAAACTCTGCACTTGATTACACATGAGAAAACATAATGCTCTCAAAATTTTAATTCATTAAAGTTCCATAATGTACTAGCCTTCATTTCTACGGAGGGTAGATTCTTTTTAAGCTTATCCCACAAGTATTAACATGCTCACAAAGTTTTAAATAGATCTCAGAATTTTTTGAAATGAAGATCGAGATAAAGAAAAACTAAACCAAATTCACAAATTTAAATCATCTCGTGTATTGCTCATAAACTCTCATCTCACTTGTCTCTCAAGCCTATATATTCTACTCCTTTCCCTCTCATATATATGTGGTAGGCTTTTATATGGAGCTTTGGAAAAGTTTAGTCCTAACAAGATTTTATAAATGAGGTGTTGTCAAAACAAGACAAGCTTCTCATGGTCTTACCGAGACTCGTCAAAAAGGTCATTGGAAAATAATGTTAAATCAAGGAGGGGAAAGAGAAAAATACACACACTTTAGATGAGTGGACATATGCAAATGGCAAAGAGTGATCCCGAGGCACAAAGGAAGTCCTCGTTATCGGATTGCACATGGTTGGAAAATGAGAATGGATCTTTTTAACTTGAAGCCTTGAATGCACTCTTAGAGAACCGGGGAGTTCACTTTACGCACAAAAAATTTTTTTTTCTCTTTCTCATATTTCTCATTCTTTTCTTTCTTTCTTTCTTTCTTAAATATATATATATTTTTTCTTTCTTCACCTTGGAAGTCACGTACATCGCCGAATTTTTTTCTTTCATCATTATATATATATTTTTTTAAAATACTCCCTTTTGAACTCTAAAACTGCACCGTACCTACCTCCTCCCCCATGCTTAGACGTTGCTCGTCCTCGAGCAAAGAGGCGAAAAATAAGGTAGGTACCGGAATATTTTTCCTTGGAGAGATACTTGAAATCTTCAACGTTGGCACCGTCTTGCGATCTTCCTTGAATTGATGATCCATTCTCAACGATAGGTTGTGGTCAAGGAGGTAATCACAAAAAGATGATATTTGGTTTAAGGGTGGATATCCGGCGAAGTTTGTGAGATCACCGATGCGGGGATACACAATGCACGGATAAGAGGCTAGCAAAAAGATAGATACGCAAAAACGGAATGACCAGCTTCTTAGTCTCGGGCCAGAGAAATCATGGCCTGCAATAACGCACTCAAAAATAAATCTTGTATACTAAGGTTCATGCACTCAAATATATATAAGGCTTTGGATAGGTTGAGCAACACACAAGTGATATTTGTGACAAGGTTAGCAATATTTTTGAGCATAAAAGACATCTTCAATCTATTCATAACTTGAGAGCACATAAAACACTATGGGTCTTTATTTTAATCATAACCTCCGCTGAAAATTAAGCTAGTATTTAAATAAATTCAGATCTGTATTTTTAAGAGAGCACCAGCTTAAACATGCATGAATCAACTACAAAGATGAACAAAGCTGCAATTTTAATCATATATCATCATGGCACGAATTTTGTAACTTTTCCAATGATAAAATCAAGGTGGTGACTTTATTAATGGTGATATCAAGTTGAAATACACACTGAAAATAAACAAACATGCTTGCTGAAAATTAAATAAAAACAGAAAATACTACGCAAACACACATAAGCAAAAGCTGAAAATTACAGAGAAATAGAAAAGAAAAGAAAACTAAAGTTCCTAAATCTTCTAGTCCTCCGCCGGTGGCTGATGTTGATAGTCTTGATAATAATACCCTTGCTCATAATATGGTTGGACGCTTCCTCCGTCGAATTGATTTGGCTCCACAAGGTGAAGGCGTCCAAGTTCAAAGGCAATATTTGCGTTGCCTTCACCGAGTTGGGCTGCGTTAGATTGGATGGCTGCGATGTTTTGAGCATTTCTTGCAGCATACCCTCCAATAATGGCCATGCTTTGTTGTGGTTGGGGATGATGAGCGTAGGACTCCGCGAAGTTAGCGTTGGGCACAACATAATTTTGTGGGGGTACCGGTGCACCACCCCCCCATGCTTGTTGTTGAGACCCTCCGTAATAACTTGGCGGAGGAGGAACCCCGCCGAATGGTTGCACATTGGGTTGTGCTCCACTTGCTTGTGCGGAGGATGTTCCCTCCTCTACGATTCTTCCTCTTTTGTTCTTCCTTGCAGGGACAAGTAGTCCCTCTTCCAACCAATCTTCCCTTCCTTCGGTGAAAAGCCTAAGCCTCTCATTTGGAAGGGGTAGGTTTACAACGGCCAACCGATAACCTCCTCTCTCATCTCCACTAATGTACTTGCCTTGCCGCAAGTACTCAAAACCGAGAGAGGTACCACGCAAAAGGTGAGCGGGGTTTCTTGCGATCCCCCGGTCGCAAGGAAAAGGCCAACATGGAGAGGTAACACCCCGAACCAATATTACCAGCCCCCGATGTTGCTTCACAACACCAACGGTTGATCATGAGGTAAGAGGGGTCAATTGGCTGCCTGGCAATTAAAGCCGAGTATAGCCAATTCAACTCCGTGTCGGTCACCTTTGTTTCCCTCATCCTCCCCAATACCCTCTTGCACATCCAAGAGTGAAATATCCGGATAATGGGGTTGCGGATGCAATTGCGTTGTTGATGGGCTTCTCCGGAGATCATGCCCCAAAATTCCGCCAACATGCGGGAGGCACGTCAACTTTCTCCGGAGCTCCCTTGTGGAATCCAAGCAGCTCCCTAACGTGCTCGTAGGGAACCACCTGCTCGATTCCCTCCAACTGGAATGACAAGCTTTGCACCCCATCATCATCAACGATGGGTGCAATAGTCATCAAAATTTCCAAGGCGTAACCCAAATGGGTGTCCACCGATATTCCGTTGGAGAACTGCACCCAACCGAGGTGCCCCAACATGTAGTATATGTCGGTGCAAAAACCCAAGGTGTAGAGTGCTTGGTCGTCGAACTCGACGTTTGGCACAAGCCTCTTCTCAAGATTGGCGAGCCTCTCCTCCTCCGCCGCCGACAAGATGATGAAGCCGTACGAAGATTGTGTCGGGGTGTAAGGAGGTGGTGCGGTTGAGCGAGTCGATCGTCGTGGTGGCGCGGGCTGCTCCTCCGTGTGCCCACGAGGTTCGGTGAACCTCATGGAAGTGCTTCTCGCAGCCCTCATACCACCAAGGAGGAGAGCGTCGTTCCTCCTCGGTGGTGCCGTGTCCGTCTCCATGCTCTGGGGAGACTCGGAAACCGAGTGCCTCCTTGAAGACGTTGTTGATGACGGCTTGGACGATGACGAACTCTTCTTCTTGGAGAAGAGACTTGTGGTCTTCTTCCACATGGTTGCTGCACTCTTTTTTCAACTAAAATTCCGGGTTGCAACCGGTAAACTAGGCACTCAAACTCTTTGCTTCGGATGTGGACTTTGAGTGGATTAAGGGTGTGGATTTTTCTTGAGCTATCAAGCTTGGGATGGTTGGCTAAGTCTACGGAGGTTCTGAGCACACAAACTTGAACACACAAACAAGGGAAGGAGAGGGAAGCTTGCCTGTAGAAAACGGGCGCCGGGGGGCGCCTTTATAGGGCAGGCCGGCCGGCCGGCCGGGCCGGCCGGCCCGGGGTCCTCCGGCTCCTCCTCGGCGCTTCTTTCTCCCAGCACGATCATTTCGCCTCTGCAACTTTCCTGCCCGCGTGCTCCACGAGTTGCACCGCCCAAACGCTCTCGTCCACTCCTTTTCTTGAATTATTGGTCTTCCCACTTGATGCTTCATGCTTTGGGTCATGTCCATGCTCCCTAGCTCCACTTGCTTCACATGCCACCATGAAAATCCTGCAAGGTTGATGCTTGCTGCCCACCATGCTTGTCCTTTGCATGTGGAATTGGTGAAAGTTGATAAAAGGGAATCCAATGGTGCATGCATGATTAATTCAAACTTGATTGCCTCCATTTAGGTGTGTTTAAGGTTAAGCACTCCTCTATTCGAAATTTAAAATATTTTTCAGAGCCATGCAAGAGCTCAAACATAATTTTAGAGAAGTTTTTAAACCATTAAAAACAAATGTAAGTCGAAAATATTTTTCGACTACGTCGATTTTGGTCTCACCGGTAAAGTTTGCTTTCATCGGTTGAGAGCGAACGTTTTCCCGGTCTTGATCATGGGGGCATAGGTTTGGGTTCTAATTTTGGCTAAATAAGAAAGATTTTGAATAAAACAAAATTAGAATGGGCTTAGAAAATTTCTAATCCTAGAGAAACCAAGGATAAAGATTTTTAAGACCAACCAAAAGCTTTGATTTCTAGGTTCACGCGAGTCCTACCACGTGCTGAATTTTTATAACACTTGAACATAAATCGTGGCTCTACTCGTGTGGTTTTAGCATGAAAAACAAGTCAACCTCAGCACCATAATGAGGGTGAAAGATTGAGTTAAGGTTCTGAAATTATTTGGTTGGGGGGTTTCTCGAAAAGAAAAGAATCAAATAAGCACATAGGAGGGTTCATGCAAAGGGTTTATAATAAAGCAAACATTCAATTAAGAATTATGTCTCTAATATTGTTCAACCACTTCTAAGTCTAATGTCTTTGCGTAGTAAAACTCAAAAACTAAATTATTAAAAATGCTAGAAAAACCTGGAATCGGGTTGTCCTCCCGGTAGCTTATTCTTGACTTGACGAAACGGATTGCCTCCCGCCTAGCGCTTCGTTTATAGTCTATAGCTAGACTTCTTCACTTGATTACTCCGGATCAACGCTCTTTGCGGGCGTTGCAATCTTGGGTACCCACTTCCGCACCATCTTGGGCGCGGGCTTGTCTTCCGGCTTAGTTGGCTTAGTCATTTTTTTGGTCTTCACGGGCGGCTTCTCTTCCTTTGTCTTGACGGATGCAACACCTTCTTTGATTTTCGTTACGTTCATTTTTTTCGGCTCCTTCTTCTTTTTCAGCCCCTCCGTTTGTTTTGGTTCTCCCTTCACTCCAATCATGTTGCATGCCTCAATCCTTGGACGGAACTTGAAGGAACTCCTTTCTCCGTTGATATCGAACATGATCTCCCCCTTGCCAACATCAATAGTTGCTCCCACGGTCTTGAGGAACGGCCTCCCAAGGATGAGCGGCGGCTTCTCCCTCTCTCCCATCTCGAGCACAACGAAGTCGACGGGGATGAAGTGGTGTCCAATCTTCACGGGTACATCTTCAGCAATGCCCAAGGGATAGCGAATGGAGTTGTCACCCAACTCCAAACATATTCCCGTAGGCTCCATTGGTAGGCGTAACTTCTCGAACACATCCCTCGGCATGACACTCACACTAGCTCCAAGGTCGCATAACGCCTTCTCGAAGTTGAAAGAACCAACTGAACATGGAATTGTAGGGCACCCGGGGTCTTTTTGCTTCTCTAGCCCATAAGCAATAGCTGCACTACACTCCTCGGACATTTTGACATGATCTACCCCGAGTGTTGCTATCTCATATTTATTTGCAAGTATGTCTTTAAAGTAACGAGAATATGTAGGTACTTGTAGGGCATCTAGTAATGGCATGTTGATGCTAAGTCTACGCACAACTTCCACAAACTTCTCAAAGTGGTTGTCAAGTTTACCTCGGAAGTAGCGTGGCTTGAGTTGCGGTATCCTCGTGTCATCCTCCGGCATCTCGAATTCGGGTTCCTCGGTGACGATCCCCGTAACCTTCTCTTTAGCAGCTCCTTCCACCTCGGTGGACGGTTTAAGCTTCCTTGCTCCCGCGGAACGTTTCGGATCTTCGGTCTCCTTCCCCGAACATGTTTGAATGGCCTTCGCCGATTCGGGACATTTGGGTTGTCCCGGAAGCTTCCCTTCATCATTAGTGAGGCGCCCCGCAAGTTGTCCAACTTGCGTCTCTAGCATCTTCATCATGTTGAGCACTTGATGATTGGAACTTCCGACCTCCGTCACTTTGCTATCGATGTTCTCCAACACCTTGTCTATGGTCTTGAACTTGGTGACGGTGTCCTTGTTGATCTTAGCTTGCTCATCCATGAACTCCTTCAATTGTATCCGAAGTGGAACCGCGTTAGGAATAGATGAGCTTGCATTAAATTGAGGCCTACCTTGCCCGTAGTGGAAGTTCGGCAATTCTCCCTTCCTCATGTAGTCGAGCACTTTGGCTTCCTCCGGACAATCTTTGCGGACATGGCCATACTCTCCACATTCTTCGCATGTGGATCTTGCTTCGGCGGCCTTCAAGTCTTGAGCCTCTTTCTCTTCTATCTCCATCTTCTCCAACCTCCTCATGAGCGAGTCGATCTTGCCTTCAAGTATGTCTTCCTTCTCCACTTGCAAGACTCCTTTGACGTTCCCCATGGGTTGAGCAGGGTGTAGGCGCCCGGACGACGCCCACGTGTCATTATCCGCGACCTTCTTGAATAGCGTGAAAGCTTCCGTCGGTGTAAGCTCGATGATAGATCCTCCCGCTGATGCATCGATGATCATCCTTGACGCCATGGTGAGTCCTTGATAGAACTTTTGCACGAGGTCTTCTTTCGGGAACTTGTGATGTGGAACCGCCCGGTGTACTCGTTGAAGCGCTCGAATGCCTCCGAGATAGTTTCGTAGGATATTGAACAAAGGTGGCAATCTTATTACGCAAGCTTTCGAGTTTTACCGGTGAGTAGTATTCCTTCATGAAAGCCTTCATCAACGTGTTCCAATTTTGCACCGTCTCCGCCGGTTGAGAGTGGAACAATTGCAAAGCCTTCCCGAGTAGTGAAAACGGGAAAAGCCTTGCCCTCATTTGATCTTGAGTCACCCCATCCATGTTGAAAGTCTGACATAGTTGAATGAATGCTTGGAGGTGAAGGTTCGGATCCTCTTTGCCGGTGAAGGGTGAATGTTGCACCATGTGGATTGTTGAGGTCTTGATCTCGAACGGTCTTCCGATCTCCTCGAGGTTCAAGATTGGTAGGTCGATGATGTCTGGGGTGCATAGCTCCCCAATCTTGCGTTCTTCCGGTGGTTGGTCACCCATTGGTGGACGTCGGTTCTCCCGCGGACTTTGAGGTGGTGAATTCTCCGGAGATTCCTGCGATCCTTTGTCTTCCGACTCCGAATCTATAAAATCCAGCTTTTTAGCTTGATGTGCTTCGCGTCTCCTTAGCCTGTAAAGTTTTTCTGGATCATCCACAAAATTATTGGGTTTGTTGGAGAGGTAGCCGTCCATCTCCTGTTAGGGTTAGCAATAAACAAAGTATGCAGAAAAAAAAACTAGAAAACAAAACAAATCTATAAAGACTAGAGTTAGACAAACTAGATTAGATGTATTTTGAGGATGATCGAAATTTAATAGATGCAAAAATAAAACAAAATCAGTACTGAAAATTACAAAAAAAAAGCAATAAAAAATCAAATCTTGATCACTTGTTCCCCGGCAACGGCGCCAGAAAAAGGGGCTTGTTGACGGTTAATAATTGTATCAAAGTTCGTTCGTGACTCGCAAGCGTACAAGTCTCCCGTCGTAGTCAAGGGACCCTTCTTCCCTCGAGTGGTGAACCCAAGGTATCGAATCCGTGGAACAAATGTGTGACGCAAGACTTAATCTATTAAAGCCAAATAACTGCAATCTTCAATAAAAGCCCTAATGCATCTAAGTAAAAGACACAAAACAGATCTAATCTACTAAAAACCGGAGAAAACAAAGTAAGATTGAGTAGATAAACCGATCTAGAGGGATCGGGGTAAGCCTTTTGTTGAAGTTCCAAGCAAAAGAAGAAGTAGCAAATCGAATCTTAATAAAAGCCTCTTTAAATCGTGGTTTCCCGTCCAAATCCGAAAACATCCGCCTTTCGAGACCCCCGTTCGTCACAACGTATCCCTATTCATGCGGGGAGCTTAGGGGCGAGTCAAAAGACAAGTCGAGATTCTTTCGGAGGATCCGGTGTGTACCTCTAGCCACCGCGGCTACAAGAACACCCTATGTAATCTATCTCGAGAATAGAATTGGAATAAGCAAAGCCGATCGAAAAACGAAATCTTCGAGGAAACACTTGATCGCCGGGAAAAGATTCAACTTGATAATTCAACTATAACAATGATACATACACAAGATCACCACCGGGATCCTTCCTTGATCTTGCTTCTAGCTCGGGAACTCCGACGTGGTCTTCCTTGCAAGGTTCCCACGTCGGCTAGGGAAACCCTATTCAACTAGCTCGACCCTCTCCTCTCCTAGATGGTGTCCCTCTCTTCTCTCGCTTCTCGGCGGCCGAAGACGAAATCTTCTCTCGCGTGGCTCTCGGTCGGGGGACTATAAATAGCCCGATTGGCGGCTAGGGCAAAGGGCACGACGGTTTTGGGCCCAAAATGGGCTCGGGCCGACCGGATCGGGCCGGCCGGCCGGGGCCCATTTAGGCCCGGCCCCGCCGGCTCCTTTGCCCGAGGTCGGTTCCCTTGCTTCCGGATGCTTCCCCCTTCCGCATGTAGGTCCATGTCGTCGGTTTCTCTCCGAATTGGACTCAACTCCTTGTCTTGCAAGATTCGAAGCACTTTTCTGGTCAGGTCCCTGGAGTTTGTCGTCTTCTCGGATCAAGTCCCCGGCTTCTTGGAGTTAAGTTTGCTTCATTGCATGACTTGTTCAGGGCTTCAAGGTCTTGTCATGAGGTGCTTGATGAACTTATCCCGAAAGTCTTGCATTCAACACTAAATCCCTGCATAAACATTAAACTCCAAAAACGACATGCACACGTGAACTTGTTATACCACGGGGGTTAGTACCAATGGATAAGGTATAAAACTAATGCCAACACCGAAGGTAAACTCATGGCTAGGTTGACGGATTTTCACCGTCAACACTTGCGCACCGCTTTGGGGCATGCTTGGCTCCGTAACCGGGCCCCGAGGCCCTTTTTGCTCGATGCCCTCCTACAACTCCTTGCATTCTCGAGCGGCGCTCCG
The DNA here is from genome assembly GCA_947561735.1 of Cenchrus americanus. Lineage (NCBI taxonomy): Eukaryota > Viridiplantae > Streptophyta > Magnoliopsida > Poales > Poaceae > Cenchrus > Cenchrus americanus. The sequence continues at coordinate 245,051,307 of OX387245.1, forward strand.
CGGGAGTTGCGCACCGCGGCCCTCGAGACCCTGCCGGGTCAATGGAGGAGGGCGAAGCGCAACGAAGCTCGGCTTTGTGCCGGGTGAGGGGGCATCCATCTCGCCTCCGCGCGCCCTTGGCGCCCACCTTTACCACCGAGATCGGTCAAAAAATGCGTCGGGCGTTGCGTCTTGGCGTCCGAATGACAGGCCCTCGGAGTGGTACGATCCCACTACGAGGTCAACTTCGAGGCGCCGGCGGAGGGTTACGCTCGTTCCCGAGGGTGTCGAGGACGAGGTGGCGATGGAGCGCATAGTACGCGCTAAGCCGCCGACTCCGCCGGTCGCCGGCTCAAGTAGTTTTCGGCAAGATAAGCTACTACCCGCCCCTTTCCTTCAAATTCTTGAATAAGGGCCGATCGAGGGTGGGGTCCGCCGCCTCTGAAGGCTTGTTTAGGAGAAACCAACACGGCGGCTCCTTCATGTCTTGCTTGATCTCATCAAAAGCCCTTTTTTTTTTTCCCCCCCCCTTTTCTTCTTCTTTCTTCTTTCTTCGGTAATGGAGAGAATGGCAACACCTTCCCGATAAAGAAATGAATCTTCCACGAAGTTGATTTTGCCGGCGCCGCTTGCGCTCCTTGAGGTTAGTTGGGGAATAACTTCATCAATGGCCTTCATGCTCTTCTTGCCGCTTCAATTCCTCCTTCGTGGACCAAAAACCCCAAGAATTCTCCGATACCCCAAAAGCGCACTTGTTCGGATTCGGGCACTAGGCCCGTTTTTTTTTCTCTTCCTTGTCTCTTTTTTCCCCGTCTCTGTATTTCCCATTTGTGTATCCTGAAAAATGTAATTCATGGCCCGTTGAGTTGCACCTTTTTCACCAATGTCATGCTATCCACTCGAACGACGCGGCCTTTGTAAATAAATAGGTTGTTTTGACATAAGCATTTGTTGATACGAAATGAAGTGATGTCTTGTGTTTATTGCGCTTTTTTGACCCCTCTTCCCGCCAAAAAAAAAAGAAAAAGCAACGGCGTACCAACCAACGAAGAAGCGTTCTTTGGATCCCAAAAATCTATGCAAACCCACATTTCTCCTTCTTCCTGTACGAGAGGTAGATTCTAGCTAGGGGAGTTCGATTTTCGCGGGTGGCCAATACCTCATCCTTGGCGGTTGGAGGCGAGAGAGGAGGGCCATATCCTCGCGGCGTAGGCTATCTCGGCTCGCGCGCTCCTTCCGTATTCTTTGAGAAGCTCAATTAAATTCCCCTGATGCGCCCCAACTTCTTCCATTCGTCGAACGTCGCCTTGCTCGAGGTCACCCGAGTAGAAAACCAAACTTAGCGCGTGCTAAGTTGTTTTCATTTTTGCGCGAAAATGGGACCATTTTGGGGGGATGCCCCCCGCAGTAGCCCCCGAGGGTAACTTGGGTTTTGAGGGAAAGCCGAGTTGCCCTTTTCATTAGACTCGAGGCGTTTACATAGTTGTCACCAAGGCTTGCATGGGGCTGTTGGTTGTGTGATTTTTACAACAAAAGAACTTGGAAATCCTAGCTAGGGGTAGAAGCGACGTAGCTGTTGGATGTTCCAAGCGTTGGTGAGCTCTTCACCGTCCTCGTTGGCCGGCTTGTACGCGCCCTGCCAGCTTCACGGGGGGTCGCGTTGAGTACCTTCACCACGACGTAGCGGTCCCTCCCATGGAGGTGATAGCTTGTGGCGTCCTCGGTTGTCTTGGCGTAGCCTTAGGACCAAATCCCCTTCGCCCTGAAGGAGCTTCCCTGCAAGTCCCGCTCGGCGTATCTTGTGTGCTTGGTAGCGCCTAAGGGACGTTGATACCTCGCGGATGATCCACACCGTCCCCGAGTGCATCAAGGCTACGAGGCGTGCCTCGTCATCCTCGCCCTCTCTGATCGGCCCACGAGATCTGACTTCAATTTTGGCGCCGTCCCGTTCCAATCTCTCGTGGACGGATCGTCCTCGCGGTGGGAGCTCCTAAACCCCCCCCTCCCGGAAACCCCGAAGGGCACATCCCCGGGTGCGCGCTCCCTGGCGTCCTCGTTGTAGCCTCGAACTCCTCCCGGGCGATCCATACTCCAAGTCCGTGGGGAGGACGGCCTCCGCGCCATGGACTAGGAAAAAGCGGAGTAAACCCGTCACTGGCTCGCTCGGGGTGGTCCTTAGGCTCCACACCGACTTTTCCCTTCTCCCGGGCGTTATCAGTAACTCTTGGAGCCATTTCCGACCCCATTTTTTGTTCGAACTTAAGGTGACCCTCGGATGGCCTTGGATCTTCATCTGAAGTCGAAATATTCTGGAGGCTTAAGGCCTTGTAGGATCATGCGGGTGGCACGCTCTACTTGGCCGTTGGTCCGTGGGTGTGCCACGGCCGGCCAATCCACACGGATGTGGAACTTGTCGCAGAACTCCAAGAATTTCCGGCCCGTGAATCAAAACAGTCCCTTGGGACCCGTTGTCGGTGATAATGGAGTTTGGCACTCCAAAACGGTGGACGATGTCAGTAAAGAACGTCACCGCTTGCCTCCTTCTAGCCAACCCCCATAGCCGAGAATCGTGATGGGGCGCACCTCCACCCACTTTGAGAACTTGTCGATTGCGACCAACAAGTGGGTGAAGCCCTCCGGCGCCTTCCTCCGGCAGATTAGCGGGGCCCGACGATGTCCGGCCCCCACACGGCGAACGGCCATGTTATGGGGATGGCTCTGTGAACTCCGTCCCCCGCGGCAAGAGCACATGAGCGGGAAGGCTTGGACTTGCGGGCGTAGAGCACACGGCCACCTTCGCGCCGGTGCGTACGATTTTGCGGGAAGGCGTCCGCTCCGGTTCCGCCTGATCCGCGGTGGGCCAATAAAAGCCTTGGCGGAACGCATTGCCAACGAGGGTACGGGGTGCGGCGTGATGGCCGCAGATCCCGGCGTGGATGTCCCGCAAGAGCTCGCGCCCCTCGGGGATGGGCACGCACCGCTGTAAGATGCCGGAGGCGGCGCGCTTGTACAGCTCACCGTCGACGAGGGCAAAGGACTTGGCCATCCTCGCGATGCGTCTGGCCGCGGCACGGTCCTTGGGGAGCTCCCCTTGGGCCATCCAAGCGATGTATTTGTCACGCCAGTCCGCTTTAACAGGGGCTGGCTCGATGTCCATCACGTCACCCCCGTAGGAGCCATACCCCTCGAGGAGGGAGAGCACGTACGCCTCGTTCGAGGGGTCCTCATCCATGGGTTCCGCCCCACCCATTCGGGAAACCGGATTCGAGGGAGCCCCAGAGGGTTCTACGTGACTCGAGGGGTGAGGCTCGAGACGTACAGCATAGATCCGAGGGACTAGCCGGGTAATGTCGCGGGCGAAAACGTTCGGGGGGACGATCCCAAACTCCACCCACAAAGATCCGCCCGCAATACAATCTATGGACTCAGAACGCGATCTTGGCCCAGCTCGTCCGCCTCCTCGTAAAAAAAAAATGTGAATTAATCTGGATGCCAAACCGGCATGTACGCACGTGATTGAGCTCGATGCCGTAAAATTTGTCTTCGAGGGCTCGCACGGCCTTGCAGTAGGCCTCCATCTTATCATCATGGCAGTGTTGTGGTGATAGCCGAATCTACCGCGCACAAACAATGAGAGAAAACCGAAGCTCAAGAACCAAAACCAAAACTCAAGACAAAAAACAACCAAAAGCTCTTTACTCAATAGTTGATTTCTCAAAAGTCGATCCCCTTTACAAGTGCCGGTCCGTCTCCTTTTATAGGGAGGCGGGTGGACTTTTTACATTCCGAGAACACCCTCGTGTAAAACAAATCAAAACAGAATGTGCTAGGCTATCTTCGGGTAATCTCCAATTAGGTCTCCACGTAATTGGCGCTTCATGATGTCACACCGCAAATCGCGGCGCCTTTCCAGCTTTCATCACGTGCGCCTGTCGGGGTGAAAAACCCCCGAGCTTTTTGGAGATCCCCCTTTCTCCTAGGGCTCTTCATCACCTGAAACAAAAACCACACTCAAGTTTGAACTCGTTAAGTGTTAGGAACGACGAAACCCCCTGTTCGAATCCCAGGCTGAGGCTCCCTGGGTGGATAATATTCGCCCTAGGGGTTTCGTCGTGGAATGAGTTGCCAAGCGAGACTTTGACGCCCTGTGCTAAGTTGGATTCGTGTTAATGGCTTCAGTGGCGACGAAAGGTGCCCGCCAAAACGCGACGCCCGGAGGGTGGAAATGGAATCCGCTACTTCTGGGGTTTTGCTGCCGGCATCCTTCGCATGGCTGTTCTCTATTTTTTGGGTATGCGAAGGCTCGATTCCGAATCCCCCCAACAGAAGCCCCTCGATGACGAAGCGCTTGCCTTGATTGCAAACCTGAGCCAGCGAAACCCGGGGATCGAGAATCGAGGCGGAAGAAAACGTCTTCCTCGGCGGTGGTGCCCAAGGGTCTCTCTTGAAATACCTAAACTGCCCTTGGACGGGTGTTTTTTACCGTTTGAGTTTGAAATTTTCGACCGTTGGGTTTTACCGCCTATAAATAGCCGGGGACCGCCGCCGGTGCGACCCCGCCTGCGTTCCCAGCCTCATTTTTCCCTTGCGGCTTCTGTTTGCTGTTTTTGCCTCTGCTTCCGGCGAATCACTTCAGCGGAAGCCCCAGTCCAATTTGTGAGATTAGTTCTGCTTCCGCTTTTCACACGCACTTTCGTTCTTCATTTTCCAGCACTGCGTGCTTGAGTCTATGTTTCTGAGGAAACTTAGTTGTTTGTGTCAAGCGTTCTTGCGAAAACATGGAGGACGAAGGATCGTCGTCAAATCGTGGGAAACAGATTGCGCCAGCAGTTGCGGAAGCTACCGCGACCTCCTCCACCTCGACGTCTAGCTCGGAGTCTGGTAAGATTTCTGGTTTGGATTGGTCTGCCAGCTCTCGTGAGAGTGGCAATACCTCATCTTCTTCTAGTAGCGATGCAAATAGTGGTTCGGATGGGAGTTATGTCGAAATAATGCCTAGCGACACAGATGTTGAAAAACGTGTGCTTGTGGACGTGGAGGAGGGCGAAATAGGAGTGGAGTCTGATGCAGCTATGGAAGAATCTGAAGGGAACCCGGCTGGGGCAAAAGCCCGGACTTGTTATATTGGTCGGTCCTTGATGACTCAGGCTGATTTGGATGCCTTGCGGTTAGAGGGATGCTTCGAGCCCGGGGTGTGTCGATTGCCTGGAAAAGAAACCACGCCGAAACCCCGGAAAAATGAAAGTGTGGTGTTCCGGGATTTTTTCACTGCGGGCCTTCGGTTGCCGGTATCCAAGAAGTTTGCGGATATTTTGGCGGCCTATAGTGTTCAAATTCATCAACTGGCGCCCAATTCTATCCCTCAAGTACTGAAGTTTTTGTGGGCATGTCGGACCTTCGTCGGGGATAATGATGTCGAAACCTTTGTTCGACATTTTGAGATTCATTGGGCTAGAAGGCTTGTGAAGGTTGATGATGAAGACAAGGTAGCTCAATATGGCTGCTGTACCTTTCAGACCCGTCGCTTGGCCAAAAATCAGGCTCCGGTGGAACTGGCTCCGGCATACAAGAACAAATGGGCTAACCGATGGACTTCATATTGGTTTTATGTTCCCATTGAAGTGATTGGTCGGAATTCAAAGCAAGAAGAGGTGACAACATACGATTTGGCTAGACGCATGGTCGATCTAGAGGTTGAACTGTCGCCAGAGTTGACGAAGGCCAGCCGGTCTTCAGCAAGTACAATGGCGTTTTATCAGGCGACGCGTGTGATCACTACGCGCGATGCCCTGGAAGAGTTTGTGGCTGCTGATGTCTGGCCGTGCCAGCCCCGATGGGGGTCGTGGGCATTCAAGGTGCAATGGCTGCCCGGGCTCGATAATGATGTACGAAGCCCCATCTTCAATGTCAAACGACCGGAGGATATGACCGACGAAGAAATCATTGCTGAAGTGGAGAGGAAAGTTGTACAAATGATAGGAAATTTTACCCATAAGGAATGGGAATGTGCCCAGAGGATTTTGAAGCATCAGGGCCGTGTTAACCGAGTTTTTGATGAGATGGGCGTGACATATTCCCCTCGTCCGGTGCCTCCGACGGCCGGCAAGAAAATGCAGCCTCCAGGCAATGTTGGGTCTGAGGCCGTCGAAACCTCACGAAAGGCCAAGTTAGGCAAGACCAGCTCAGTTGTTGAAAATGTCATGAAGAGTAGTAAAGCCCAAGATGTCTTGGCCAAGTGGAAGGCGGACGCTGCAAAAGCAACCCTGCCACCGCTTGCAGAAAAGTCTACGAAGTTGTCGAAAGTTAATGAGACCTTGGCCCGTCGCAAGGTTGAGGCGGCGAAAGTGGCCGCGGCCGAGAGAGAGAAGAAAAAGGCGCAAGACCCCGCCGTCCCCGGGGAGGTAGACAAGGGGCTGGTCTTGAGGAAGAGACCACTGGACACCATTGAAAAGGTGAAGCAGCTTGCGGTTAAAGAGAAAGAGCCTGAGGATGCTGAGGCTTCCGCTAAGAGAGCGCGAGTTGATCCAGTTGCTGAAACTGACGAGGATGTCGATATTGTGACGACACCTCAAATTCAACCTTGTACTAAGTACCCACCGAAAGGATCAGCACGGAAACTGGCTGAGGGACTTTCGCAAGTGAGTCAAACTGATGCAGAGGAGTTGGAGGCGCGGGAAGCGAGAGGCAGGCGCGTGGCTGAGCTAATACAAAAGGATATTGCCCTGGCCGAGGCGGCTCCGAAAGAGCGTGTGGCCGGTCTTGTGGATGTCGTGGATGAGTCGGAATCACTTTGTTATATTGATGACGACGCCACTCGATCGGAAAAGGGTCCAGATGTATCGCTGCCGCAGCCCCAATGTGAAGCTGCGATGAATTTGAACGAGGGCTCTGGTGCGAAAGCTCATAATCTGATTGACCTGGATGCTCCAGAAGTTGATGCTTCGGTGGCGCAGACATCTCGTTCGCCTCCACCGGTGTCACGAGATGTTGACCCGGCGTCAGCGAAACCTGTTGAGGCTGCCGCGTCGGGGAAGTTGACGGCGTCCGAAAGTCTCCAGCCTGAAGATGCTGGTACAGTGCTTTAACTTAAGAGCAACATTTTCGTGCTCTCTCTTTTTATCGCGCGTTTTGTTTGTTTACGCTTTTTTCTTTCCCATTATTTTTGGCAGCGAACACTTTGGTCAACTTGAGCATTAAAGACCGGGAGAAGGAGGTCTCCCAGATCGAGGCGGATCCTTCCGCATCAAGGTCAGGTCTCGCGTCAATGCTGGGGGAGCCAGGTATGAAGTTTCGTTTATCGTTTTGCTTTTTGATTTTTGACTTTGCGCCTTCGTCGTGCTGGCGATGCGAAGGATATACGCTAGATAACATTGTTATTGATCATCTCGCAGATTTTGAACGTACCTTGGAGGACTTAAGCGATGATGATCTAATGAAGATTGTGCGCGCTTATCTTTCAAGAGGTATCGTCGCCTGCCAGAAGGGCTTCGAGAAGGCTGCGTCGGAAGCGAAAGCCTCAGTTGACAAGCAAAAGATGTTGGAGGATGAGAATCGACGTTTGAGAGAAGAGAATGAGAGGTTAAGACGCGACGCCAATGATTGGGCGAATCAGCGCGCGAAGCAGCAAGAAGCCCTTGACGCTTTGAAAAGAGAGCTTGAGTTGAGCGTGAAATGCTATGAAGAGTGTCGTCAGGAATTGAAAGATATGGTGGTGCAATATGATGCGCAGAACATCTTGCTGGCCGCCAATCCTGACCTCATTGCAGAATTGAAGAAGCTGAAGGGCGAGCTTGAGGATACTTTAGAGAAAAACGAGGCTTACTGTCACCAATGGGGGGCGTATCTAGCGACTGAGTATCGTCGAGCTTTGGAGAGCTTCGGTGCCGAGGCCCAGGACTTCAAGATTACCGACAACATCTCGAATTTTGTAGAGTGGTTGCATAGCGAGTTGAAGCTTCTTCCCGATACCATGAGCAAGATTGGGGACTATGGCACCGCTACCTGCTCCGAGATGTTGCTGAATCTTCTCGAGCGACAGGGTTGTGAACACTTCAAAGCTTTTGGAAGAAGAGGCTTCGTGTTTCCCTCACCCGACGACGCTCCAGTCCCAAGTAAGACGGTTGATCTGATAAATAAGATCATCCTTCGCAACTTTTGGGCCAAGAGTGGGCGAGCGCACGCACGAAAGAAGGCAGTGGATCGCTTGGCGAGGGTAGGTCTTTTTGGTTTATTTCAACTTCGGTCACCTTTGCTAATCGATTGCTTATGATGGTTGTTAATGCTTTCTTCCTTCTCACAGCTCCATTTTGGGCAGGCAAAACAAGCTTTGGAGCTTCGAGAGCATCGCACGACGCACGGTCCTGAGGCAACTTTGGGGCCTTACGGGCCCCCTAGGGACTGGCCGCCGAAGCCAACTGACGATGCCCCTGAGCAGGCAATCCCCGGAGCCCCAGTTCGCGAAGCGCCTCAAGGCGAAGGCGGTTAGGTTGATCCTGTTACCGGAGGGGCGTTGGCTCCCCTTCGGCTCTGAATCAGCGAATTAGTGCTTTGAATGAAAACTGAAAATGGCGCGTCGGCCACTTAAACATTTGAAAGTTAAAATGTAAACTTGTATGTGACGATGGGGTGTTGTAAATGCCGGTCGTAATTTTTGTCGTGCTAAGGTTCTTGAACGTTTAGAGCTCAAGTTATCGCTGCTTTCGAGTTACAGCTTTCGGAAGAAAACGTCTTCCCCCCCCCTTCGGAAGCAGGGATAACTTTAGTTCGACCACTTTGCTTAGAATTGTTATGTCATCGGAGTTTAGAACTTGTTGGTTTGCTTAGACGTTGCGCGATGCTAAGTGTTGAATTTTCTCGTTTGTTGCTTACGGTTTTTGATGGAAGCGAATAAAAACTAGCCTGCGACGCGACGCCTAGGCGTGGAACGTGTCGAAGGACTAGGAGCTGTTTTGAATTTGTCAAATTTTACAGCTTTTGAGTTGTTTTTTGACGAGGCATTTACTCGCGTTTTTTGAAAAGTGGTCGTCCTTGAAGCGTGCCTTATCTTTGCGACGTAGTTTCCGCGCAAGTTAGGGACCGTAACATTTCAGCTATCAGATTGTTTCGATTCGAGACTGAATCGCTTTAGAACGTCCTTCCTGGATGGGCTGTCGAGAGGGCAGCTCTTTGTAAAATTGATTCTTGTGAATCGTTTCGACTGCACCACTTGTGGGTGGGCTATTAATGAATAGCACTTTGATGCTCTCACTTTCGGAGAGGGCTATTTTGAAATAGCACTTCAATTCATCCTCTTTTGGGATGGGCTATCTTAAGATAGCACTTTAAGCTATGCGAAAGAAACACAACAAAACTTTAGGGGGGAAGTATTCCATTCACTTGGAAATAAATTTTACATCAAGGCTGCCTCGTTAAAAACCTCACGCTCCAGAGTGGAGTCCTCCCTATGTGAGGAAAAGAGTACCCGCCTTGTTATTGAATTGTAAAGTGCAAAAGTAAATACTGGAAAATGCAAATCTAAGATGAGTCCTCCGCACTTATAGTACCGTGCGAAAGGCTCCTACTGAGAGTAGACTACGGAAAAAACTTACACAAGTTGTCCACATTCCATGAATGAGGCAACTCCACACCTGCTTCGTCTTTGAGGCGAAAAGCCCCATCTCGAACCGGGCTTGAGACCACGTAGGGTCCCTCCCAAGCGAACTGGAATTTTCCTACAGTGTCGGCATTCTTCTTTCTTTTCAGGACGAAGTCTCCCACTTTGATGTTCTTGAGGGATACTTTCTTGTTCCTCCACCTCCTGGTTTCCTCTTGATACTTCAACAGGTTTTGGACTGCATCAAGCCTGTCGATTTCCACTAGATCCTTGTCAGCCTCTTCACTCTCGCGAGAGCTACCGGCCAAAACTCTAGCGCTTTCATTGTTGAGTTCTTCGGGGCACATCGCTTCGGCCCCATACAACAGTCTGAATGGGGTGAATTTGGTTGTTCTCGACTCTGTAGTGTTATGCGACCAGACGACTCTCGAGAGCTCATCCGCCCACTTTCCTTTCTTCTGCTCGAAGAGGCATTTTTTAATGGCAGAGAAGATTTGCCCATTGGCCCTTTCCACAGCGCCGTTGGATTGGGGATGGCACACGGATGCGAAGCATAGCTTCGTCCCAATTGAACGACAGTATTCCCTGAAATCTTGACAATCGAATTGCTTTCCATTATCGACAGTGAGCTCTTTGGGTACCCCAAATCTGCAAATGATTTGCTGCCAGAAGAACTTCCTGATAGTGGCTGAGGTGATGGTAGCGAGAGGTCTTGCCTCGATCCATTTTGTGAAGTACTCGACTGCTACCACTGCGAACTTGAAGTTACCCTGGGCAGTAGGGAGCGGCCCGACGATGTCCATTCCCCAGCGTTGTAACGGCCAGGTAGGTGTGATGAGTTGCGATGGCGCGCCGGGCCTTCGCTGATGCTTTGCCGCGAACTGGCATGCCTTGCAAGTTTTCACGATGTGCTCTGCGTCTTTTATGGCCATTGGCCAATAAAAACCTTGCCTGAAGGCTTTTCCTGCCAATGCTCTCGCTGCAATGTGCGAGCCGCACATCCCTCCGTGGATTTCTCTCATGAGCTCGATGCCTTGATCTTGGGAAATGCATTTGAGCAGTGGTGCACATACGCCCAGCTTGAACAAGACATCATCCTTGAGGATGTAACCCTTGGCTCGCGCCTGCATTCTTTTGAGGTCGTGGGTTTCGACAGGTTCATAGTGCCCGCGAAGGAAGGCAATTATGGGGGCTCTCCAGTCCAGGCTTGCGATTGCATTGATGGTGCTGAGCGGTTGCTTGTCTGGCTTTGTGGACGGAGCAACTAAAATTTCGAAGAATACATCTGAGGGCATCGCCTCCCCCCTTGCGGCCTTCTTTGCGAGCTCGTCGGCTTCGCCGTTGTATTTCCTGGGCAGGTGCTCGATAGTGAATCCCCGAAAATGCCTTTCCATTTTGCGCACCTCCGCTAGGTACTTGACCAGCTCCGGCTCCTTGGCCTCACTTTCCTTTTCCACATGGTCTTTGATGACCTTGCCATCGCACTTGACTAGGAAGTTGCTGGCCCCTAGAGCTCTTACTTTGCGAAGGCCTAGCAGCAAGGCTTCGTACTCAGTAGTGTTGTTAGTGCATCTGTCGGATGGGTCCTTGTAATCTAACCGGGCGGCATATCTTAGCTTGATGCCCGCCGGGAGGGGATGATGGCCGCAATGCCGGCGCCCTTGCGCCCCCGAGCTCCGTCACATCTGATTTCCCAGATTGGCACTAGCTCTTCATCAGCATTGACGTTGCTGGGTGAAGTCCAGTCTACGATGAAGTCTGCTAGGACTTGAGATTTGATTGCCGATCTCTTTCCAAAATCAATTGTGTATTCTGACAGCTCGGTTGCCCATTTGGCAATTCTGGACGAAGCCTCCTTGTTAATGAACAGATCGTTCAGAGGTTGATCTGTGAGCACTGTGACTTTGTGAGCCTCGAAATAATGCCTGAGCTTTCTTGTGGTCATGATTACGGCGTAAGCAATTTTCTCTAGCTCTGAATAGTGCAGTTTTGACCCTGCTAGGGCTTCAGAGACAAAATAGACTGGGGATTGGAGTTTGCCTTTTTCAGTTTCGAACTCTCCGACCAGAGCAGCGCTGACTGCGGCCCTTGAGGCGGCTACGTAGAGGAGTAGCGGCTCCGAGGGCGAAGGTGGGGACAAGATTGCCATCTTTTCTATGTAGTCCTTGAGCTCGGTGAAAGCCTTGCTTTGCTCGGGGCCCCATTCGATTGCGCCCTTGCCTTTTAGTGCCTTGAAGAACGGAAGGCTTCGCTCTGCGGACCTTGAAATGAATCTGTTCAAGGCTGCTATTCGGCCGTTCAATTTCTGGACGTCTTTCTTCGTTTTGGGCTCCTCCATTTCCCTGATTGCTTTGATCTTGTCGGGGTTGGCTTCGATTCTTTTAGCGGAGATGAGGCACCCCAGAATCTTTCCTTTTGTGACCCCGAACACACATTTGTCCGGGTTTAGCTTCAAGCCGGCCCTCCTCATGTTGGCGAAGGTTTCGGTCAGATCATTTACGTGGCTGGCCCTGTCGGAGCTTTTTACGATGAGGTCATCGACATAGGCCTGAATGTTCTTGCCTATCTGTGGCTTGAATACTGTTCCGGTCATTCTGGTGAACGTTGAGCCAGCATTTTTCAACCCCTCTGGCATGCGGACGAAGCAGAAGGTTCCGAAGGGTGTGATGAAACTGGTTTTCTCCTCGTCCTCCTTCGCCATCCAACACTGATGGTAACCGGAGAAACAATCCAACAGGGACATGATCGCGGCGTTGGCCGCAGAGTCCACCACTTGATCCATTCGAGGCAACGGATAGTTATCTTTTGGCATTGCCTTGTTGAGATCGGTGAAATCGATGCACATGCGCCATTTGTCGTTCTTTTTCTTGACAGGCACCGTGTTGGCCAGCCATTTAGGGTACATGACTTCGCGGATGACGGTGGCGTCAAGCACCCTTTGGACCTCTGACTTGACGGCCACCACCTTGTCGTCAGACATCTTTCTCAACTTCTGTTTGCGTGGCTTGACCGATGGGTCGATGTTCAATTTGTGCTCGATGAAGCTTCGGTCAACGTCTGTGAGATCTTTGGCGGACCATGCAAACACATCCTTGTTCTTCTGGAGGAAAAGAACTAGACTTGCTTCCTCATCAGCCGATAGATCTGAGCCGATGACGACGGCCTGATCGAGGATCATCGTGTCCAAAGGAACTCGCTTGGTCTCGCAGTCTGGCTGGATGTTGATTTTTTCTTTGTCTGCCTTCGGCTGCTTTTCTACCTCGTTGCGTTCGACTGCCTCGTCGAGGGCGTGCACGTTTCGCTGCCCTGGGGTACGGCCTCTTTCTAGGTTGCGGCCATCGTTTTGATGACCCCATATTGTGATGACCCCCAGCGTCGCCAGGATTTTGATGCATAGAAATGCTTGGTGGATGACTGCCTCAAACTTGTTGAGGAACCCTCTGCCTAGGATGCCATTGTATGGATAATACATTTCCACAACTGTCACACCCGACTTTCCGAAGAAAACCAAGTGCATACCTATATGCATGCCAGGATCAAGTTTCATGCATATAGTGACATAAAAGTGTATACAGAAACAGTATCACGTATGAAAAAGAAAGATTATCAGAGATTTACGCTTAATCCTGGAAACGAAGGCACCAAACATCATAGGCAATCGACTGGGGGTTGCGTACGCCTAGCACTCCACAACATCTTCACGTCATCTTCATGTAGCTTCCTCCTTCTGAGCAACAATGGTTATAGCAAGGGTGAGCACTTGTCGTACTCAGCAAGTGTGGGGAAAAGAATGAATGCAAAGGCTTTATAGTGGACTGGGCTATAAGCATTTAAGCAATTTTAGTTGGTCAAGTTTTATTAGCACCTCGATTACTAATAAAGTATAAGTTTATACCAACCCACATTAAGCATAAGATAAGAGATACGCCATAAGCACATGGCAAGCATAACCGAGAGAGAGAGAGAGAGAGAGAGCGATTTAAGTCCATCTTCAAGTTTAATTATCATGTGAGGGTCCGGGCCGCCCGTGACCGTGGGCACGGCTAATCGATTAGTTTTACACTCGCAGAGGTTGTACATCTTTACCCACAAGTCGCGTAAAAGTCCCGAAGAACTTTAAACCCAACCATGCGATGCTGCGCAGGCATCATACCACACTACCGAGGTGTGATTGCATAGGGACGCTACGAGGCCTTTACAAAGAGTCCTCCCGTGCGTATTAGTCCATAGTAGTATGTCATAGAGGCTATCTTTCGTACCACACTTCTATTACGGACGGTCGGCCATAGAGTACTTCCGTTCCAAGACCACTCCGGAATAGAAGTAGCCATAAAAGCATTCCTCCGTCCCCAACCTACTATGCGAGTAATAACCACACAAAGACTTCCCTAATTAATCGGCCAAGACCGAGCCATATAGTCCTTGTGGTTGCACCGTTGTCTCGGGTGGTTCTCCATGTTCCGATTAATCATATGATCTTGTATTAAGCATCCAAAGATATAGCATAAAGGTAAAACAAGTTCATCATTAATGTTCATTAAAACCACCATAACCCAGGTATAGCAACTAAGCATAGCTACCCAACATAAATGTAAACCCAGGTTAACAAGGAATGACAATCAAAGACTAGGTAATCCTTAATAGGAACCCATCAAAATTAATGCAAGCAATGCAATGAGTGATTAAATATAGTTCTTAGGACAAAAGATCAAGGACACACTTGCCTTTAACCAAAGTAATGTCGTTGCTCAGAATCTTCAACTTCAAGCTCTTCCAAACTTCTCGAACGGCGTTCACTCTAAGCGCATCAATCATCGGGCACAAACATACACAAAGCAAACAAACGAGCATATACTAAGAACAAAGCACTAATCATAAGAAAGCTTTAAAAGAACGCACTCAAGGATAGGCTCGATTAGATGGATCACTAAAGAACACAAAGGATGCTTGAAAAGGCTTGGTTTGCTTTAAAGAGATGGTTGCGGAAGATTGGAAAGATCACTCACGGGATAGGGTTTGATTCTATTGGTTACGCAAGCGCGAGAAACACCGAAAACAAAACTAAGCTCGAAACTATCGTGAGATCATTATCAAACAACAAGAGACTACGCTTGGCATATTTTAATTAAGAAATCATGTGAAAGAATATTTCGAGAGAAATACTCTATGTTACCATTAAACAAGTTACATTTAATTAAAGAAATCATGATAAACCTAATCATATTTTATTTACAACATTCGAGTAGAAGTTATGTCAAATTAACAATTACTTTAGAAAGATGAAGCGGGTGTAAGATATCTAAACGAGTAACTTTATATCACGTGTTCAACTAAACATATTTATATTGAAAAGGCATTTATGAAGTCATTAGGCATATTAACTTTATTATGAAAACCGGTGTTTAACTCTAACATCTTTTATTTAGAAAAACTAGTTATAAATAGGGATTAACCAATTACATCTCGATTAAAGAAAACCGGATTAGAACCTATTCACTTTTTATTCATAAAAGCATTGGAATAGGAATTAGTCAAGATTAACATGCATCTTCAATATTAAAACAAGTAGCGAGGTGATACACGTGCTAACGCATAAGTTATGGTGAAACGAACTAGAACAGCACAAACGGACTATCAACGCATAAGAGAACCTTAAGATGGGTTTAGGAAAACTAATTTACGTAGAGAACTAGATCGAAGGGCAAGAACGAGCAAAAGGTAAGCTAAACTAATTAGTAAAGGAACTGATAACAAGATTAGCTCTGAAGAAAGGTATAGCTACGAAAGATTGGGCATAAGAACATAGCTGATTTATAAAAAGACAACCTAACGAGAGATGGGATAGACATCAACTAGCTAGATGCTTTGATATACAAGATTCTAAGATAAACATGAAACAAGAGTGATAAGATTACTTGATAGGCAAATGAGCGGTGCAAACTACTCACATAGACAAAGCTTCTAAGATAAGCAGAAACTCTAAGGCTTGATTAGATGCACACGGTTTAGCTTGGGCCGACACTAGAAAGGTTTAGAGCTTCTGATAAACTTGATCAAAAGAGATACTAAGATAAAAGCTGACGCCGAACGTCTAACGAATTATTTGCATTTATGAGAGAACAAGACTATGAGCTAGGTTCATTTTAATTAACAAATATAAAGGGATATTTCAGAAATAAAATATCCTATGTTGACATTAATGCAATATTAAACTTTATTTATGAAACCGGTGTAAATAACTATTCAAGTTTTATTAATAAAGATTCATATATGAATTAAACCGATTAAACATTTAATTTAGAAAAACTAAACTATATGAACAATCTAAACGAAACTTTGTAATTCGAGTTCATCATATTATTATCAAAAACAGTATTAAATTGGCATTAATCAAGATTAACACTTATTTATAAAGCCGGAGTAAAAGCCTAATCAAATTTTAATTCGAAAAGATTAATTAATCATTAAGCAAACTAATATTTGACTTATGGAAAACCGAGTAAAGATCTAATTAGATTTTATTCATAAAAGCATGTAAAGTAATCGTTAATCAAATTAAATTTGATTATGAAAAACGATATATAGATCTATATAGCTTTTATTTAAAAAAAACATGCATAACTAGTCATTAATCAAAATTATTATTAATTTTATTTTCAGAAACAAAACATGGTGAAAACACACCACTAACGCGTGCTTTACATTATTATGGACCTAACGCAACTTGAACGGATTAAATCGGAGCTAAAACAAAAAAGATATGAGAAAAACAAGATTGTAAGGACTCCGTTCGCGATTAACCGTAGATTTCAGGGGTTAGCAAAGAAAATTCCCGAGACACATCAAACAGTGCTCGCGAATGGATAAAACTCAGGGTTAGATCTATAAAAGGGCTTGGGTGGGATTTAGTTGCAGGGATCTAATAGATCTAGGGGGTTACATGAATGAGTTGCTAGACACAAGAAACAGATCAAAAATTAACGAAAAGGCTGAGGGCCTAAGTGCAAACCGGCCTTATCTTCTTCCTCAGGACCAGACCGCGGCGCACGGGGAAGGGGGCGGCGGTGGCCCTGGTGGGTGGTGGCGCCGGTGCTCCGGGCGACGAGAAGCTCGGCCGAGGCACAAAACGGATAGAGTAGATCAAGGGGAACTCGATGATGGTGCTCACCGGCGCGGAGGACGCCGGAATCGGCCGGTATTCGAAGTCAACGCCGGCGGGATTTTCTCTTCTCTGCGGTTCGGGCTTGGCTGCTGTAGGGCGGCGGCGGCACTGTGCAGCGGGCGGCGGCGGCGCGCGGGAGCCGCGGCGGGGGGCTCGCGGGAGGCGGCGGCTCGGCCTAGGGCCGCGCCCTTTATGGGGGCACGCGCGGGCGATCCCGCCCGCGCGCGCGGCGGCCATGGCCGGCCGATGGGCCCGGCGGGCCCGGCCGGCCGGGCGCGGGCGCGGGTGGGCCGGAGCGAGGCGGGTCGGGCCTCGGGCTCGGCCCGGTTAGATAGGAGGTTTTTTTTTTGAAATATTTTTCCTGTGCAAAGATAAATCCAGTATTATCTAGATAAATCTCTAAAGCCACGAAAAATACCCGAAAAATCACAAAAATTCCAGGAAAATTCCTAGAGATAGATTAAGACATGAATAATCCAAATAAAGCATTTGGTGCTCATGAAAAAGATTTTAGAGCCTTCTAATAAATAGAAAATGCTCGGAGAAAATGAGAATAAATCCCAGAAAAATCCGGAAAATTCTCGGGAGAGTTTGGACAGCTCCTAAACGCATTTTTGAAACCTTTTTGCACTCATGAACCACTAGATGCATCGGCATGAATGCAACACACATAACTTTTATTTAATTTAGAAAATCAATCAAAGGATTTTTCCTATACTATATTCCCTGTAAAGAAAAATAAATGTTGGAAAAATTTTAAAATTATGAGAAAATCATCATTTAATTATTCTTTCTATTCACATCCTGAAATTGGAAATTTCAGGGTGTGACAAATCTACCCCCCTTAAAAGGAATCTCGTCCCGAGATTCGAAAAAGGCTAGCAAGAGACAAGGGTTTATTTCGAACTCTTTTCATATCCTTCAACAATATTCTTCCTTTCATATTACAGAAAACTTTCCACGACCTAACGAATATTATAATCCCTAGGTATCGGGGGTCTTGTCTTGCTTGTGTCGTTGTCGCCATTCCCTCTTAAAATGACGATCAAGAAATTTCTTCGGGCATCCGTTGATAAAGTGTCCACCAGCTTTGCAATAAAAACAAGCTTTACTTTCCCTAATGTTTCGACGATTCTGTGGTGTCTCATAAATCACTGGTATTGTGACACCATGAGGATATTCTAGATATGCATCTTCATTGTGATCTTCAGGAAAACCTTGGGCTTGTGACATATGATGTAGGTGAGAATTGTTATTGGCTTCCCCTGGATATTCCCGTTTTCTCTTCTTACTCATGATCTCCTGTAGCTTGCTTTCTAGCCCAACGGCTTTGTTGATTAAATCTTTTAGACTGGAGTATTCATGTAGGCTTAGTATACTTTGAAGATCTTCATTCAATCCTTTGATGAAATGCTCTCGTTTCTTCTTATCACTCTCAGCCGATCTTGGGGCATATAGAGATAATTGAACAAACTTATCCCCGTACTCGATTCTCCGTCATCTGTCCTTGCTTTAAGTTAAGGAACTCCTTCCTCTTGAGCTTCATCGCACTCACAGGAGTATGGTGTAAGATAAAGTTGTCTCTGAATTCCTTCCACACAATACTCTCAGATTGCTGATGTCCATTGATGTAAGAATTCCACCACTCTGAAGCTGCTCCTGTAAGTTGCCGAGATGCATACAAAGCTTTCTCTCCATCATTGCATTGTACCACATCTAGCTTCTCTTCAATTGTCTTGATCCAGTCTTCGGCTTCTAAGGGATATGTGGTACTGGAGAACATTGGCGGCTCAGCCTTCATGAACTCTGCATACTTATCCTCCGGGGGTGGAAATGATAGCGCATCTTGGTTGTATCCATAGCCATCACCGTTCTCGTAGCTTTCTCCTTGGTTTCCTCCTTCTTGGTTTTCCATCTGGTTGGTAGGTAAAGATATGATCAGAAGGGGAACAAGAGTAGTGCAAAACGAGTGGGGGAGAACAAGGAGGTGGGAGGTACAAAAGGAGAACCCAACTAAGCAACTGATGTTATTGCGGATGTAAGACCCACAATACACCAACACTCACTTCAAAGAGACGAATCAATCAAGTTCACAAAACCAAGCATCATCATGCAAGCACTGAATTCCACCAATCAAGGCATAGCTAAGGGAACGACACTATACGTTGTTAATGAAGTCAGGGGGTATCCTCCTAATAGATCAGATATATCTCCCAGCAAGGATATCCAAAAATAATGGATTTTTCCCAGATCAAGGAGTACGAAATTATGAGTTCAACCCAACTGGAATCACCTCAATCGGAGGTTCAGAACTCGAGATATGAATTAAAGAAGACGGCTATGTCAGCAGTGTTGGCAGATTCTGAATGCTCCACTAATTCGTAGGTATCTCCTTGGATACAAAACTAATACTGCTGAATTTTGGACAGAGAGAAGCTGATGAAATTCCTGAACTACTCCAATTGGATTTACCTCAATCGGAGGTCTATAGCCCGAGATATAGAATATTGAAGATAACTAGGTCAGCAGAGTTTACAGATTCTGATAGCTCCAATGTTTCGAGTATAGCTCCTGGAACATGTACTGGATAGGGCTGAATTTTTGATATAAATTCACGTATGAAATTTAGGAACTAGCCCAACTGGTTTCATATCGATCGGAGTTCTGTAGCTCGAGAAAGAATTAAAACAGCGCCGATGTGTCGGGGGGGGTGCGCGAGCAGATAGAATGCTAAGGGTAACGGCTCTACCCATGAATCAAGGGGGTGTTTATTGCTTGAGGGAATGAGTAGGCTAGGTCAAAGAGATGTTCAAGGAGATTGAAGATAAATATATAAGAATTCATGGTATGGAGAAAAGAAGATGGTTAAGAAGCGAGATCCTTTATCAGAGAGGTCAAGGATAAGGTAAGGAGGGTTTGTAGGACAAAAGAGGCATTAAGAAACGACCAGTGCTAACTAGGCTTACGTCCTACAGTCGATACGGCTCTGATACCACTCTGTCACACCCGACTTTCCGAAGAAAACCAAGTGCATACCTATATGCATGCCAGGATCAAGTTTCATGCATATAGTGACATAAAAGTGTATACGAAAAACGATATCACGTATGAAAAAGAAAGATTATCGAGAGATTTACGCTTAATCCGGAAACGAAGGCACCAAACATCATAGGCAATCGGCGGGGGTTGCGTACGCCTAGCACTCCACAACATCTTCACGTCATCTTCATGTAGCTTCCTCCTTCTGAGCAACAATGGTTATAGCAAGGGTGAGCACTTGTCGTACTCAGCAAGTGTGGGGAAAAGAATGAATGCAAAGGCTTTATAGTGGACTGGGCTATAAGCATTTAAGCAATTTTAGTTGGTCAAGTTTTATTAGCACCTGATTACTAATAAAGTATAAGTTTATACCAACCCACATTAAGCATAAGATAAGAGATACGCCATAAGCACATGGCAAGCATAACCAGAGAGAGAGAGAGAGAGAGCGATTTAAGTCCATCTTCAAGTTTAATTATCATGTGAGGGTCCAGGCCGCCCGTGACCGTGGGCACGGCTAATCGATTAGTTTTACACTCTGCAGAGGTTGTACATCTTTACCCACAAGTCGCGTAAAAGTCCCGAAGAACTTTAAACCCAACCATGCGATGCTTTGCGCGAGCATCATACCACACTACCGAGGTGTGATTGCATAGGGACGCTACGAGGCCTTTACAAAGAGTCCTCCCGTGCGTATTAGTCCATAGTAGTATGTCATAGAGGCTATCTTTCGTACCACACTTCTATTACGGACGGTCAGCCATAGAGTACTTCCGTTCCAAGACCACTCCGAATAGAAGTAGCCATAAAAGCATTCCTCCGTCCCCAACCTACTATGCGAGTAATAACCACACAAAGACTTCCCTAATTAATCGGCCAAGACCGAGCCATATAGTCCTTGTGGTTGCACTTGTTGTCCTGGGTGGTTCTCCATGTTCCGATTAATCATATGATCTTGTATTAAGCATCCAAAGATATAGCATAAAGGTAAAACAAGTTCATCATTAATGTTCATTAAAACCACCATAACCCAGGTATAGCAACTAAGCATAGCTACCCAACATAAATGTAAACCCAGGTTAACAAGGAATGACAATCAAAGACTAGGTAATCCTTAATAGGAACCCATCAAAATTAATGCAAGCAATGCAATGAGTGATTAAATATAGTTCTTAGGACAAAAGATCAAGGACACACTTGCCTTTAACCAAAGTAATGTCGTTGCTCAGAATCTTCAACTTCAAGCTCTTCCAAACTTCTCGAACGGCGTTCACTCTAAGCGCATCAATCATCGGGCACAAACATACACAAAGCAAACAAACGAGCATATACTAAGAACAAAGCACTAATCATAAGAAAGCTTTAAAAGAACGCACTCAAGGATAGGCTCGATTAGATGGATCACTAAAGAACACAAAGGATGCTTGAAAAGGCTTGGTTTGCTTTAAAGAGATGGTTGCGGAAGATTGGAAAGATCACTCGGGATAGGGTTTGATTCTATTGGTTACGCAAGCGCGAGAAACACCGAAAACAAAACTAAGCTCGAAACTATCGTGAGATCATTATCAAACAACAAGAGACTACGCTTGGCATATTTTAATTAAGAAATCATGTGAAAGAATATTTCGGAGAAATACTCTATGTTACCATTAAACAAGTTACATTTAATTAAAGAAATCACGATAAACCTAATCATATTTTATTTACAACATTCGAGTAGAAGTTATGTCAAATTAACAATTACTTTAGAAAGATGAAGCGGGTGTAAGATATCTAAACGAGTAACTTTATATCACGTGTTCAACTAAACATATTTATATTGAAAAGGCATTTATGAAGTCATTAGGCATATTAACTTTATTATGAAAACCGGTGTTTAACTCTAACATCTTTTATTTAGAAAAACTAGTTATAAATAGGGATTAACCAATTACATCTCGATTAAAGAAAACCGGATTAGAACCTATTCACTTTTTATTCATAAAAGCATTGGAATAGGAATTAGTCAAGATTAACATGCATCTTCAATATTAAAACAAGTAGCGGGTGATACACGTGCTAACGCATAAGTTATGGTGAAACGAACTAGAACAAGACAAACGGACTATCAACGCATAAGAGAACCTTAAGATGGGTTTAGGAAAACTAATTTACGTAGAGAACTAGATCGAAGGGCAAGAACGAGCAAAAGGTAAGCTAAACTAATTAGTAAAGGAACTGATAACAAGATTAGCTCGAAGAAAGGTATAGCTACGAAAGATTGGGCATAAGAACATAGCCGATTTATAAAAAGACAACCTAACGAGAGATGGGATAGACATCAACTAGCTAGATGCTTTGATATACAAGATTCTAAGATAAACATGAAACAAGAGTGATAAGATTACTTGATAGGCAAATGAGCGGTGCAAACTACTCACATAGACAAAGCTTCTAAGATAAGCGAAACTCTAAGGCTTGATTAGATGCACACGGTTTAGCTTGGGCCGACACTAGAAAGGTTTAGAGCTTCGATAAACTTGATCAAAAGAGATACTAAGATAAAAGGCGACGCCGAACGTCTAACGAATTATTTGCATTTATGAGAGAACAAGACTATGAGCTAGGTTCATTTTAATTAACAAATATAAAGGGATATTTCGAAATAAAATATCCTATGTTGACATTAATGCAATATTAAACTTTATTTATGAAACCGGTGTAAATAACTATTCAAGTTTTATTAATAAAGATTCATATATGAATTAAACCGATTAAACATTTAATTTAGAAAAACTAAACTATATGAACAATCTAAACGAAACTTTGTAATTCGAGTTCATCATATTATTATCAAAAACGAGTATTAAATTGGCATTAATCAAGATTAACACTTATTTATAAAGCCGGAGTAAAAGCCTAATCAAATTTTAATTCGAAAAGATTAATTAATCATTAAGCAAACTAATATTTGACTTATGGAAAACCGAGTAAAGATCTAATTAGATTTTATTCATAAAAGCATGTAAAGTAATCGTTAATCAAATTAAATTTGATTATGAAAAACGATATATAGATCTATATAGCTTTTATTTAAAAAAAACATGCATAACTAGTCATTAATCAAAATTATTATTAATTTTATTTTCAGAAACAAAACATGGTGAAAACACACCACTAACGCGTGCTTTACATTATTATGGACCTAACGCAACTTGAACGGATTAAATCGGAGCTAAAACAAAAAAGATATGAGAAAAACAAGATTGTAAGGACCTGTTCGCGATTAACCGTAGATTTCAGGGGTTAGCAAAGAAAATTCCCGAGACACATCAAACAGTGCTCGCGAATGGATAAAACTCAGGGTTAGATCTATAAAAGGGCTTGGGTGGGATTTAGTTGCAGGGATCTAATAGATCTAGGGGGTTACATGAATGAGTTGCTAGACACAAGAAACAGATCAAAAATTAACGAAAAGGCTGAGGGCCTAAGTGCAAACCGGCCTTATCTTCTTCCTCAGGACCAGACCGCAGGCGCACAGGAAGGGGGCGGCGGTGGCCCTGGTGGGTGGTGGCGCCGGTGCTCCGGGCGACGAGAAGCTCGGCCGAGGCACAAAACGGATAGAGTAGATCAAGGGGAACTCGATGATGGTGCTCACCGGCGCGGAGGACGCCGGAATCGGCCGGTATTCGAAGTCAACGCCGGCGGGATTTTCTCTTCTCTGCGGTTCGGGCTTGGCTGCTGTAGGGCGGCGGCGGCGCCGTGTGCGGCGGGCGGCGGCGGCGCGCGAGCCGCGGCGGGGGGCTCGCGGGAGGCGGCGGCTCGGCCTAGGGCGCGCCCTTTATGGGGGCACGCGCGGGCGATCCCGCCCGGGCCGGCGGCGGCCATGGCCGGCCGATGGGCCCGGCGGGCACGGCCGGCCGGGCGCGGGCGCGGGTGGGCCGGAGCGAGGCGGGTCGGGCCTCGGGCTCGGCCCGGTTAGATAGGAGGTTTTTTTTTGAAATATTTTTTCCGTGCAAAGATAAATCCGGTATTATCTAGATAAATCTCTAAAGCCACGAAAAATACCCGAAAAATCACAAAAATTCCGGGAAAATTCCTAGAGATAGATTAAGACATGAATAATCCAAATAAAGCATTTGGTGCTCATGAAAAAGATTTTAGAGCCTTCTAATAAATAGAAAATGCTCGGAGAAAATGAGAATAAATCCCGAAAAAATCCGGAAAATTCTCGGGAGAGTTTGGACAGCTCCTAAACGCATTTTTGAAACCTTTTTGCACTCATGAACCACTAGATGCATCGGCATGAATGCAACACACATAACTTTTATTTAATTTAGAAAATCAATCAAAGGATTTTTCCTATACTATATTCCCTGTAAAGAAAAATAAATGTTGGAAAAATTTTAAAATTATGAGAAAATCATCATTTAATTATTCTTTCTATTCACATCCTGAAATTGGAAATTTCAGGGTGTGACAACAACGTCGAAGGATAAATACTCAGTTCTGGCATTTTGTACTGTGCCGAAAGATACAGGGAGGACCACCTTGCCCACTGCGTGGATGACACGCCCCCCGAAGCCATACAGAGGTGTGTCTGGTGGTTGCAGGAAGTCTCTATTGAGCCCCATCTTGTCAAAGGCGTCGGCAAAAATGATGTCTGCTGATGAACCATTGTCCACCAACAGTTTTCCCAGAGTCCAGCTCGCTATATTGGCTTCTATCACAAGAGCGTCGTTGTGAGGGAAACCTTGCAACCTTACGTCCTCCTCCGAGAAAGTAATCGGGATGTGAGACCATCTTGTTTTTTCCACTCTTCCTTCCACACAGATGTTTCGCACCTCGCGAAAGTAGTGTTTCCGCTCCTTCTTGGTTTCGAATTCCAGGGCGGAGCCCCCGAAATAGGCATTATGGTGCCGACGGATGGCAAGGGGTCGCTTTGGCCCTCGAGCTTGGCCGGGAGCGGTGGAGCCGAGGGACCTTTGTAAGGAGGGGGGAGGGGGAGGAATAGGATGTTGCTCGACGGGCTGCGCTCGATATTTTGAGCTTGGAAAGTTTGTGATTGCCAAGGCGGAGGGCCGGGGGTAATTGGGTAGCGGTGGTTGGTATTGAGGTGGTTGGAATGTGTTTGCGAAAGAGTTTCTCCCAAAACTAGGATTTTGCCAAGCCGGGGCAGAATGGTTTACAGCACTCGCTCTCTCTTTTTCCTTCCTCTCTTCTTCGAGGATAGCTTCGAACCTTTTCTTGTCTGGGCAATAGTTTGAGCTATGGTCATCGTTTTCCTTGTGAAAAATACAGTACCATTTCCTTTTCTCGTTATGGCCTCGGCCTCTACCTCGACCTCTACCCCTGCCTCCACCTCTTCCGCCCCTGCGGCCTCCCCCCTGATTGGGGTGAGGGGGACTAGGTGGGCTTGTGACCAGGCTCTGTGGATCAGCCTGCGGGCAAGGATTTTCTTGGGTGTTTTCGCCCTCCAGGCCGAAAACGCCTCGAGGATTAGTATGAGAGGTGTTTCGGGATTGGACCACTCCCTCTCGGCGGGTTGGTTGGCTTTCGCGGACTTTTTCTTTGGGATTGCTCTTCCATGCACATTACGAAGTCATTGTCCGAGCGACAATACTTCTCGAATTCTTCGTAGAGGCACTAGATAGTTTTGGGCCTTTCGCGCATGAGATGCGAGCGGAATTGACCGGCTCTTAAACCCACGATGGCGGCGTTGATGGCGACGGCGTTCAACACATTTGGTGCACCGGGCTCTTAAGTGCACAAATCTTCCGAAGTAGTTTTGAAGGGGTTCCTTGTCCTTACGCTTACGGGAGAAAAGGTCACTCTCCGTAAGTTCGGACGCCGGAAACCTTGGAAGTTTGAGAGAATTCGTCGCTTTCGATCATCCCATCCGTGAATCACGCCCGGGCTTAACGAGAGAATACCACCGTGCCGCCGCGTCATCGCCGCCGATGATGAAAGATTTCACTAGTACGGAGTCGTCACCGCCGCCGAAAGGATGGCGGCTTCGTAGCTCATTAGAAATTGCCTTGGGTCAGACTGGCCCGAGAATCTAGGCAGTGGAACTGGCACCGTAAGTTTGCGGCCACGGAGTGATTTGAATCTCTTGAGACAAGGGGGATTTGGGGTCCCATGGTCTCGTGCGAATGGTGTGAATGTCTTGGTGCGAGGGACCAGATTCAAAAGGGCTCGCGAAGGGGTTGCGGCTGAAGGTAGTGTGCGGAGGGGCTGGGTGAAAAACTCGGTGCGCTCATTGAAATTAGGCTGGCTAGGAATTGTGTATTCGGGTGAAGGTTGGGTGAAGCTTAAGGATTGTTTTGCTTTTAGAGCGCGTAGTTCTTCCTTTAGGCTAGCGATTTCTGCTTTCTGCTTTTGGATCTCTGCTTCGTCTTTGTGTATTGCCGGGAGCCGTTTCTTGGTTCTGGCCAATTCCTCAGCCTCCTTGCGCGGTTGGCCGGCTCCGCCTCTGCGTTGGGTTGGGATGCGGGAGCGCCTCTCCCTGGGTGAGCATAGCTGAGAGATTGGGCTCCTCGTCCAAGGAGGACGATGCCCCTTTGGTGGAATTGACGGTGGTTCTCTTCTTCCTTGTGGACATTCTGGGTTTGATACTCGAGCCAAACACAAACGGTGGGCGCCAATTGTTGTGGTGATAGCCGAATCTACCGCGCACAAACAATGAGAGAAAACCGAAGCTCAAGAACCAAAACCAAAACTCAAGACAAAAGACAACCAAAAGCTCTTTACTCACCAGTTGATTTCTCAAAAGTCGATCCCCTTTACAAGTGCTGGTCCGTCTCCTTTTATAGGGAGGCGGGCGGACTTTTTACATTCCGAGAACACCCTCGTGTAAAACGAATCAAAACGAATGTCTTTGGGCTATCTTCGGGTAATCTCCAATTAGGTCTCCACGTAATTGGCGCTTCATGATGTCACGCCGCAAATCGCGGCACCTTTCCAGCTTTCATCACGTGCGCCTGTCGGGGTGAGAAACCCCCGAGCTTTTTGGAGATCCCCCCTTTAGCCTAGGGCTCTTCATCACCTGAAACAAAAACCACACTCAAGTTTGAACTCGTTAAGTGTTAGGAACAACGAAACACCCTGTTCGAATCCCAGGCTGAGGCTCCCTGGGTGGATAATATTCGCCCTAGGGGTTTCGTCGTGGAATGAGTCGCCAAGCGAGACTTTGACGCCCTATGCTAAGTTGGATTCGTGTTAATGGCTTCAGTGGCGACGAAAGGTGCCCGCCAAAACGTGACGCCCGGAGGGTGGAAATGGAATCCGCTACTTCTGGGGTTTTGCTGCCGGCATCCTTCGCATGGCTGTTCTCTATTTTTTGGGTATGCGAAGGCTCGATTCCGAATCCCCCCAACAGGCAGCTCGCGTTCTTCATGACCTGGTCAATTACGAGCTGCGAGTCCCTTCGCACGTCGAGGCGCTTGACACCCAACTCAATGGCGATCTTGAGGCCGCAAAGTAGGGCCTCGTACTCTGCCATATTGTTCGAGGCGGGGAAGTGGAGGCGCACCGTGTAGCGCATTTGCTCCCCGAGGGGTGACACAAAGAGCAGGCCCACGCCCGCCCCTGTTTTCATCACCGACCCGTCGAAGTACAGAGTCCAGCACTCTGCTTGGACCTGTGGCGGTGGCAGCTGCGTATCCGTCCACTCAGCGACAAAATCCGCCAAGATCTGGGACTTGATGGCCTTGCGCGGGGCGTAGGCGAGCGTCTCGCCCATCAGCTCCACGGACCACTTGGCGATTCTGCCCGCCGCGTCTGGGTTGCGGATGATCTCCCCCAGCGGGAAGGAGGAGACCACCGTGACGGGGTGGGCCTCGAAGTAGTGGCGGAGCTTGCGCCGCGCGAGGACCACCGTATACAACAGCTTCTGGACTTGGGGGTAGCGCGTCTTGGTGTCAGGCAAGACCTCGCTGACGTAGTAGACCGGCCGCTGTACCGGCAGGGCGTGCCCTTCCTCCGCGCGCTCCACCACGATCACAGCGCTGACCACCTGGGTGGTCGCGGCCACGTAGAGCTGCAGGGGTTCGCCGTCCTGCGGCGGCGTGAGGACCGGGGCATGCGTTAGAGACGCCTTCAGTTTGTCGAGCGCGTCCTGGGCCTCGGCGGACCAGGAGAAGCGCTCGTGCTTCTTGAGTAGGTGGTAAAGGGGCAGGCCCTTTTCGCCGAGTCGCGAGATGAAGCGGCTCAAGGCGGCAAGGCACCCCAGCACCTTCTGCACCCCTTTGAGGTCCCGGATTGGGCCCATTCGTTCGAGGGCCGCGACCTTTTCGGGGTTGGCCTCGATTCCCCATTGGGAGACGATGTATCCCAGGAGCATGCCCCGCGGCACTCCAAAGACACACTTTTCGGGGTTTAATTTGACCCCATTGGCCCGTAGGCAGGCGAACGCGATGCCAAGGTCACCAACCAAGTCGTCCGCCTTCCTGGTCTTTACGACGATGTCATCTACGTACGCCTCGACCGTCCGCCCGATGTGATCCCCGAAAAAGTGCTGCATGCAGCGCTGGTATGTTGCACCCGCGTTTCGGAGGCCGAACGGCATCGTGACGTAGCAGAACATCCCGAACGGCGTGATGAACGAAGTCGCGAGCTGGTCGGACTCCTTCATCTTTATTTGATGATACCGGAGTAGGCATCAAGGAAGCGAGCCGATTTCACACCCGGCCGTTGAGTCAACAATTTGATCAATTCGTGGCAAAGGAAAAGGAACTTTAGGACATGCTTTATTAAGACTAGTGTAGTCTATACACATCCGCCACTTCCCATTCTTTTTCTTTACAAGTACAGGGTTTGCTAGCCACGTTGGGTGGAACACCTCCTTGATGAACCCGGCCTCTAGGAGCTTCCGCAGCTCCGTTCCGATAGCCCGTCGGCGCTCCTCGTCGAAGCGGCGCAGCCGTTGTTGCACGGCACGGGCGTGAGGCAGGATGTCAAGGGAGTGCTCGGCGACCTCCCTCGGGATGCCTGGCATATCCGAGGGGCTCCACGCGAAGATGTCGGCGTTGGCGCGGAGGAAGTCGACGAGCACGACTTCCTATTTGGGATCGAGGGTGGAGCTAACCCTCAGCGCCTTGCCCTCGGGGGCAGAAGGGTCGAGGGGGACCTCCTTGGTCTGCTCCGCGGCCTCGAAGGTGCCGGTGTGCTTGGCGGCGGAGTCGAGGTCTTCATTGACCATCTTCTCCAAGGTGGTCACCAGCGCTTCATCCAGCGCCAGTGCTTCTGCGTGCTCTACGCACTCGACGTCGCAGTCGAATGCGTGCTCGATGGACGAGCCTACGGTGATGACGCCGTTTGGCCCTGGCATCTTCATCTTCAAGTAGGTGTAGTTGGGGACCGCCATGAACTTGGCGTAGCAGGGCCGCCCAAGTATGGCATGGTAGGCGCCCTTGAACCCCACCACCTCGAAGGTGAGTGTTTCCTTGCGGAAATTTTTCGCGGTGCCGAACCAAACCGGTAGATCGATCTACCCGAGGGGCTGGACCTGCTTGCCGGGCGCGACGCCGTGGAACGGCTTCGTGCTGGGCCGCAGCTGGTCCAACCCAATCCCCAGTAGGCGCAGCGTATGCACGTAGAGGATGTTGAGGCTCCTGCCTCCGTCCATCAAGACTTTCGAGAACCGCGCGTTCCCGATGATTGGGTCGACCACCAGCGGGTACTGGCCCGAGTTGGGGATGCGGTTCGGATGATCCTCCCGGCTGAAGGTGATGGCGTCCTCCGACCAGTTGAGGAAGGAGGGAGGCGCCCTCTCTGCGGCGAGGACCTCGTGCCGCTCCCGCTTGCGCTGGCGGGTCGACATGTCGACGGTGGGTCCCCCAAAGATGAGGAACACATTCTCCACGGCGGGGAAACCGCCGGCGTCACCGTCTCCTCCGTCTTTCTTGGCCTCGGCCTCCTTCGCGGCGGCACGGCCATAGAACTTCTTGAGCATGTCGCACTGCTCAAGGGTGTGGTTCACTGGGGTCTTGTGATAAGGACATGGCTTTTTTAGCATGTCATCAAACATCCCCGGACCTCGAGGGGCCGGTCGAGGGCCCCGTCGAGCCGGGTCAACAGCAAGGGCCTCGGCATCACCGCCGGTCGCACCCCCCCGCTCGCGCGCCTCGCGGCGCGGCTTCTTTCCCTTCTTGCCCCGCTTGTCCTTGCGGTGGGGCTCCCTGGACTTGCTGCCCTCCGCGGGCGCATCATCCGAGCGCTTGCCCTTCTTGCCGTCGAAGATCGCTCCCACGGCCTCTTCTCCTGAGGCGAAGCTGGTGGCGATGTCGAACAGCTCGTTGGAGTCCGCGGGCGGGCTGCGTCCCAGCTCCCGCACAAGGTCCCGGCATGTGGTACCCTCGAGGAAGGCGTGCACAATCTCAGATTGCGCCACGCTGGGGAGCTCTGTACAGCGCTTGGAGAAGCGCCGTATGAAGTCCCGCAGCGATTCACCGGGCTTCTGGGTGCAGGAGCGCAGGTCCCAGGAATTCCCAGGGCGCACGTACGTGCCCTGGAAGTTACCCACGAACGTGCGGACCAGATCGTCCCAGTTGTGGATCTGGCTGGCGGGCAAGTGCTCGAGCCACGTCCGGGCTGCATCGCCGAGGTGCAAGGGCAAGTTGCGGATGATGACCTCATCGCTGGTGGCCCCGCCTAGCTGGCACGCCAGGCGGTAGTCGTTGAGCCATACGCGAGGATCCGTCTCCCCGTTGTACTTGACGATGGTCGAGGGTTGGCGTAAGCGTTGGGGGAAGGCCGCCGCACGGATCTCCCGGCTGAACACACGGGTCCCCGGGGGCTCCGGCGTCGGAGAGCGGTCTTCGTCGCTGTCGTAGCGTCCACCCCGTTGAGGGTGGTAGCCCACCGCTGCTCGTGCGTCCGCCTTGCTCGTGCGCCTGGCGTTGATGACGTTGCGGGCATCACCGTCCAGCGTCCTGCGCGTGTCGAGGAGCCGCTCCTTGGCCGACGCGTGCCCAGGGTTGGCGGGTCGCCCCGCCGCTTCGCCTGCGTGGTCTGAGGGTTCGCCCCTCTGAGAAGCCCCGTCTCCTCGCGCATCCCCCTGCTGGCGGATACGTGAGGCTGAGCTTTCGGCCTGCTGGACGGCCGCTTGCTCAATGAGAGCCTGCACCTCGCGTTGCAGGTTCCGTGCCTCAGGGGTTGAGGGTGCCGGCATAGCCCGCAGCAGCGTCGTGGCGGCAACGAGCTTCGACTTGCCCGCGGAGGCGCGTCGGGGGTTGTCGGCGTTGATGCGGTCGCGAGCACCGTGCCCGGCTCCCGCGCGCGTTCGCCGCGCGCGGAGGCCTCCCCCGCCATTGAGGCGCGGAGCGGCCGCACCGTCCGTACTCTTCGCCGGCTTAGCCTCAAGCTCGCGGGCACAGGCCGGTCGTGCATCGGCGTCGGCCCCGGCGGGGGTGCTCGGCCCCGCGGCCAGGCGCGGAGCGATTCCTGGGGCAGGCGTGACCTCTCCGTCGTCGGCGCCCACTGCGCCGGTGGCGTTGGCTGGGTCGTTGGCGATGACGACATAGCACTCCCGCACGGGGTCATAGCTCCCGGTGCTGGAGTCGTCGGAGCAGCCGAACCAGTAGTCCGTGGCGTCGAGGAAACGCCGGAACATGACTGGGTCCGGTACGCCAGAGAAGTCCCACTCCGCGTACCCGTGGAGGTTAGCGGGTGGCGGCGCGTCGAGGGAGCCTAGGGACGATTCGTCACCGGCTGAGGCGCTGGGGTCCCTGGCGACGAAGACGTGACGGCCAGGAGGAACCCTGCGCATCGTGGTGTTGACGTTGGCGTTGTAGACCGTCGTGGCTCCACGCAGCCCAATGGGAAAGCGCGGTCCGGAGACCGTGCGCTGTCCCGCTGGGGTGGCGGTTGACGTAGTGACGGGCGCGCCGTGCTGAGAGGAGGCGCGTTCGGCCTGCCGTCGCTCGGACCGCGCCCGACGCGAACGCCCGACCGGAGCGGCGGCGGCGGCGTGGCGTTGACGGGCCCGCGGCATCCGCGCTGCGGGCGTCCGCGTCGTGGTGGTGCGTGCAGCAGGAGCCGGTGCAGACCCGGCCTGGCGCCGCGCGCGGAGCTCCTCACGGTTAGTGAGGCGCATGAGGTAGCCGTTCCCCGTGGCCTGGAAGTTTAGGCCCCCGAACCGGATTTCGAACCCGGCGGGGAGGGGGTCTGAGCTGCCCATGTTGTAACGCGTACCTCGGTACTCAGTGCGGATCACCATGGAGGGAGTTGGTGGAATGACCTTAGGCGCTCGATGGCCCCACGGTGGGCACCAACTGTCGGTGCGGAATGTGGTCCCGACACTAACCAGTAATAAGCGCCGAGGTCTATCCCTCAATGGTCGATGCTAAGCAACAAGAGATACAGAGTTTATCCTGGTTCCAGCCGAGGGGGCCGTACGTCCAGCAGGGGTGTGCTCTAGGCACTATATTGCTCAGCACCGGGGGTGCCTGTAGTGGGGCTGCTACAAGCAAGGCGGGAGAGGAAGCGTTGCTTCCAAGTCCCTGGTGTAGTGGCTGAAGATGTTGTGGGAGAATTGGAGAACAAGTGCGTGGCGCAGCCTGTCTCCTGCTGTGTCGTGTCTGTCTCCCCTCCCCCCTCCCCCCTCCCCCGTGGCAGGGGGGTTCGTCCCCCTTTTATAGATCAAGGAGGGAGCGAATCACATGCGCGCCGCGCTATTTAGCTACGTGAAGGGGCGTGGCGTGCTATGCTGTAGAGTGGGCGGCCGTCCGGACGATCCTTGCAGCGATCCGGCCATCATGGCCTATCTTGTACCCGAACAGTAGCGGCTTCGAGGGTAGAAGGGCGGCGGATGGCTGTGATGTCTTCTGATAGGCTCGAGGGAGCTGCTGACGTCGGTCCGTACGAGGTACAGCGTTAAGTAAGGCGGCACCCCGTTCCCGCGCGCTTCACATTGCGGGAGTTATTGCCACAGCGCCTGGCGTGCGCCCGTACGCGCGGGGGCGGCAGCCATACCGTAACAGTGGCAGGGATGGCGTCCCACCTGCCTAGCGCCTCCACCTAACCCTGCAAGGTCACAAGAAAGCAAATCGAGAGTGCAGCCGGCCCCCCTTCGAGGGCTCGGTGCGTTAGCCGTACCGGAGCAGGCGGCCGGCGTCACGGGACTGGCACCGGCCGCGGCGCACGGTTCCCCCCCCCCCCCACGGTGATGGGTATGGGCTCCCTCTGGGGAGTTGGTGCGGCGGTGCGGGGCGCGAGCCCCGGCGCATGATGGCGCCGTCCCGCCGGTGTCGGGGCGTTAAATGCCCGCATACGGGAGCGAGCGCACGCGTGCGGGGCGCCCTCGAGCGAGGGCGGGCCCCGGTCGAGGGCGGGGCGGACCCTCGAGCGAGACAGAGCCTGCTCGAGGGGGAGCGGGTCCTCGAGCGAGGCGGAGCCTGCTCGAGGGAAACGCACCCCCTCGAACGGGACGGAGCCCGCCCGAGGGAGGCGCGCATCCTCGAGCGAGGCGAAGCCTGCTCGAGGGGATCTTTGAGAGGGCCGCCTTGGTGGGCCGTTGAGGTCCCCGCGGCATGGGCCGTATCCTGCATGGTTAGGCAAAGCGTGTTTGGCTTTGTTGCGGGTTTTAAGTGGGGATTTCCCAGTTGTTAAAGGGGACCCCTAGGGCCGTCCCCGACAACTGCTGAGGAGAAGGGAAAGGTCAAGGTCTTGACGTCAGCTAGAGCAAGACAAGATGGAGCAGTGGATCCAGCACGACAAGTTACACTGGAACAGGTCTGCGGAGAAGCCCCTCGTGTCCTCAAAAGCCATA
The DNA here is from genome assembly GCA_947561735.1 of Cenchrus americanus. NCBI lineage: Eukaryota > Viridiplantae > Streptophyta > Magnoliopsida > Poales > Poaceae > Cenchrus > Cenchrus americanus. Next base: position 245,084,829 of record OX387245.1, read on the forward strand.
TTGAAGTTGGGGAGTCATCCAGGGCCAAACCCAGGGTCACTACGCGCATCCTCCTCAATAAGTGGCAGTGTCAGCTAGAGAAAGAGCGCTACCAGAAACAGAGACACGAGGAGGAGAGGCGCAGGTCTAAGGAAGAAGCACGTAGGAAAGAACTGGACCAGTACATGCGGAAACAAGAGCGTGCGCATTGGGGGTGCGCATTCTTCAGACACTGCTGGAATGAGGGCTTAAAACTTCCTACATTGAGAAACTGCCCTGAATGCAGTGATAGGTACTTTGAATATAGGCAGGAGACTGTCAATCGCCGATCGGTCCATGAAAGAATTGGAAGGATACATCCTAGTGACGATCGGCGTCAAAAAATAATTGAGGACATTGATCATCCCAGGAAGAGGCAAGCTGATCAGAGATGGGCCGATCAAGAAGAAGAGGAATACGAATACATCTGGCAAGAGGGACAGTGGTGCCCGCCTGGCTTGAGAAAGAGTCAAAAAAGGAGGGTTCAGCGCTTGAGGAACCGTGAATTGAGGCAGGCGGGGATCCAGGAGAAACAAGTTTGGCGCCCAAAGGACAAACCTGAAGGATCGGGTCGTTCGACTCCGGCGTGCATGGTATACTTTTTGCCGAATGAGTTTATGGCTCCCGCTAATCAAGTTGTGCAGGAGGAGACGTCCCTGGAAATCAACGATGATGAACAGCTTGGGGGGTTGATGGCGCGGCTGGTATTAGCCAAACAGGCCACCTTCGACAAACTAGCCAAGAATCGACACATGAGGCCGCTATACTTGAAGGGATACGTCAATGGCAAGCCATTGACTAAAATGTTTGTTGATGGCGGGGCTGCGGTCAACGTGATGCCGTACACCACCTTCAAGAAGCTTGGCATGGGACCTGGGGATTTGACGCCGATGAGCATAGTCCTAAACGATTTCGCTGGGAATCCTTCAGACACCAGAGGGTGCGTGCACGTGGACTTGATGATTGGGTCCAAGACATTGCTCACTGTTGACGGTGAATTTCCGTCAACCTAGAGTACTTGTTATACATTGGTTTCGATTATGATTTGCAACTAACCCGCCACTAGGCATACTAATGATATAACAAGTTCACACTTGCATGTCGATTTTGGAGTTTGTTGTTTACGCAGGAAATCTACGCTAAAGAGGAGACTTTCGGGATAAGTTCACCAAGCACTTTGGAAGAAGATCATGAAACCCGACAAGAGTCAAGGCACGCGATGAACATGACTCCAAATGACCCGAGGACCGAAGCGTCAACGTGCAAGTCTTCAGGGACTCAACCAGAAAACAGCGAAGCTTGCATAGCAAGGATTCAAGCCTAAACCGTGAAGGAAACGACGTCAAAGGCCCACATGCAAGTGCACACGAATAAGGGATCACGCGAGAAGCAACCGGGGGAGAAAACCGGGCCCGAACCGGGCCGGAGTGGGCTGGGCCGGCCGGCCCCGGTCCGGCCGGCCCGGCCCACTCCGAGGTCGGTTCGGTCCCTCCTTTGCCCTAGGTGTTTGTCTATTTATTGCCTCCGCCGCCGTCGACCGACACATCGAACAAATCATCCTACCGACGCCAATCACCAGAAAACCGCCGCCGCAAGATGAGGGAGAGAGTTAGATGAGCTCGTCGCAAGGATCAACGCCGGCGGAGAGAAGGAAGCAAGAGGAGGACTCCAAGCCGCTGGCCTAGAGGTGTTCCCAAGCTCCATCGCCGCCATCTTCATCGACGATGTTCTCCGGAGTCTCCATCACCCCTATGTGCTTCAATCCGTGTAAGATGATGGGGTAATGTCTCCGTTCATCCCTAGGATTAGATGGATACATGCTATGTAATTGCTACTTGATTCGTGGTTCCAATCTATTGTTTTCATGTTGATGATGCTTTGATGATTAAGGTAGGCCACCGTGTTTTTCGGGCGTATGATATCCGCTACTCCCATAGATTCCATCAACATACCGTGTCCATCATAGGTCTAGTCACGAATACCTTCGCGTAGTGACGATGCGAGAGGAGGGAAAGGGCGAAACCGTGGTCACAACCCCGGTAGATTGGTTTACCGCTTTCGTGTAGTAGATGCATACCATGTTATCCTAGATCCTAGGGAGGGAACGCTTATCTTTCTTGCTCACTCTCTTGTGTTCACCCTTTACCATATAGTTTAACCCTATATTTGTTTGATCAACTTAACTTAGATTAACTTAGGTTAGATTGTTTTACCTTTAGATTAATACTCTTTCAAAGGTTTTCCATTCAACTAGATTAGTACTTGGTTAAGCGCTAGTAATCCCCTTGCTCCGCGGATTGACAAGAACCTTGGGAATCCCGTGGTGAAAAAGGTGTGGGGTCCGTACGCTTGCGGATCGTAGAGGGATACGAGTTTTATCCGTCAACAAGCCCCTTTTTTCTGGCGCCGTTGCCGGGGAGCAAGCCAGTTTGCTACGTTTAATCTAGTATTAATTTTGTTGATTACTAACACCTAACCCTTATTTTCTAAAAAAAAAAGAAAAAAAATCTTTTTTGTTTTTCTTTCTACTTTTGTTGTGCCTAGATGGATTTGTTCACCTCACCATTGGAAGACGAAGAGATGTCGCTAAGGGAGCTAGCAATGCCGTCAAAGGAAGACATTGAGATGCAAAAATCAGATTTGACGTTTGCTACAACCCACTACGAAGTGAAGCCTGGAATCATCAAGTTAGTGGCGACAAAACCATTTAGAGGATTGGAGGATGACAACCCATATAGACACATTAAGGAATTCACGATGTTATGCAACACGGTCCAACAAAAAGGAGTTCCGGCCGCTTGGTTCAAGTGGAATCTTTTTCCATTCTCTCTCGAAGATGAAGCGCGAAGATGGTACACACTTGCGTCCGTTGAAGCAAAAGGAAATTGGGATGAGCTAGTGAAGAAGTTTCTTTTGAAGTTCTTTCCCATAAGCAAGGTCCAAGACTTAAGGAGGCAAGTGCTCAATTTCAAGCAAGGAGAGGATGAAGGAATTGATGAAGCATGGGACCGATTTAATGAACTACTTGAGCAAGGCCCGAACTTGGGATTTTCCGGTGACTTGATGTTGCATACCTTTTATTTTTCACTAACCCCTAACTCATCTCGTTTTGTAAGCATGTGTGCGGGCGGTGATATAATGGATAAAACAATTAGTGAAGCTGCACAAATCTTACAAAGGATAAGCAATGGACAAAGAACAATACGAGATTGGCAAAGATGTTGTCGAGAGGAGCAAAATGACAAAATCAAGCCCAAGGTGCTTGCTGAAATTTCTGAAAAAGATGAACCGAAGGTCAAGGAAGATGAACCGACCATACAAAAAAGTGAAGATCCACTTCCCAAGGTAAGAGAAGTCATTTCGGATGTTAAAAATGTTGAAACTAACATGAATGTAGGCCGAAGTATGTGGAATGCTAGACCATTGGCGGAGTTCAAGCAATCCGGTTGGGTTCAAGTTGATTTCGCCCCACTAATTAACTACCGAAGGAAGGAGGAACGCCGACACGTTGCCAAACTAGTTGAAGATATATTTGATCAAGAGATGAGTGGAGAGTCGATCCAAAAGATGTTTGAAGAAGAAAGAAAAGAAGGAGATGAAGGATGGATCGACCGGTTTGACAACTCAAAGATTTATGATGAAGGAAGAGAAGAGTACAACCGTGATGAGCCTAGTGACTCAAAGGATAAATGGGAGGAGATAGGACTCAAGCTAGATGATAGCTTGTGTGCTATTGAAGCCTACACACTAGCAAATCAAGACATGGAAGTACTCAAGGATGAAGGAAAGAGTGAATCAACAATGAGCGATCTTGATGACATGTGGTACATGGAAGATAAAGAAAGCAACATACAAGTCTTTGAAGATGAAGATATAGTTGATAAAGAAGACTTCAAAGAAGAGATGAATGCATACATACTTGAAGGATTACATGTTCCACATGATGAGTTGAAGAAATTGCAAGATGGTGATGAAGAGGCAACTACACTTGTTGAGATCGATTCGCCTTCAACACCGCTTGATGAACCAAATATCACTCTTGTTGAAAAATCTCTAAGGCCAAGGTACGCGCTGAAATCTCAAGATATTATTGGTATTGATGTTGATAAATTCAAATACTCATGCTCAACCAATAGTATGAATGATAGTTTAATGCCTATGCCTTGTTCCAATAGTGATCATGTTGATAGGCTAGATTTTCTTGAGAATGAAAAAGAGGAAACATTTAAGTTTGATCCAATTAATCTCACACCTATACAACCTTTGCCTAATGATGAGCTAAGTGCTATGCATGAAACATATGCTTCTTTTATTTACACCTTGACTTGTTGCTACAATTCACATGTGGTGTTAATTATGGACGCGTATGTTTACAATAAGTTTTGTAAATCTCGATCATGCTTTGCGCTTGGTCAAGCTAGTGACCTTAAAGAATCATATGTCGGGAAAGGCCCGATTTTCACTAACCATGTAGACAAGGCTTGAATAATGAAAAAAAAAAGAAGTCATGCCTGAAAGAGTTGCAAGATAAATCATCAACCTCTCCGAATCCCGCGATGGATGCTGCTGTCTTCATCAATTTGAGAGCTTGTTCAGAGGTGTACAAATGAAGAAAATGAGATATCCAGAAGCTCCATCAAGTTACCATTCCAACGCATCAAGAACCAACAAGTTTGAAGACCCGTGCAAGGAGTTATGGAGAAAACATTGAGCGTTGCGCGTTCTGAAATTTCAGGACAGATTTCATCGCCGAAGTAAAACGGACGTAACTCTCTTGTCCGGAGTCCGATTTGAGCAAATGAAGACTCGTTGGAAAGGAAATTTTGTGCACTGTGCAATGGAGTAGAGCTTGAGTATACTTTCTGTTCTGGACATTAAAAAAAAATAATAGAGTGAAGGCAGCACCGAAGGATGATAAAGAAGGAGATAACGATGAAACAAAAGGATGCTTTGGGCAAGTCTTCTATAAGTGATCAAGCACAACATGGGAAGTAAATTAAAGCTGCATTGGTACCTTTTCTTCTTGCATGAAGGGCCATGGCTATGCAACGAAAAGAAGGTATGTGAGGAAGTCGAGCTCTATGACTTTAAATGAAGCGCTTTTCGGGAGGCAACCCGTTTCTTTATATTTTTACTACCTTCTTAGAGAAAATAAAAGAATGGCACTATCTTATGATGATCAACTTGTGGTTATTAATCTAAGTTCAGTTTTCCTTTTTTTAGAACCACCATCATGTTCATGATCTTATTTATTTGCATGCATTGCATTTTGTTATCCTCGTGATGTTTCTTTGTGTATACATGTTTTGCACATAGTTGGCTTGGTTGTTTTATATACTTAATGATGTATGCTTCAGTTTCCATGTTAATGCTTCATATGGCCCTGTGGGTATTTTCCTTTTGTGATCTTGTGTAAACGTGGTGTTTAAACTTGATTGCGGACCATCATTGTTAAGTTCGATAAACCTAGCTAGCTTTTCATATGTTTTCATATTGCATTGGTTAGTTTATAAGCTCTGCAATGCGCTTAATTTTTATTGTGCTATAAGGGTTATTGATTTAGGGATAGACATGGTGTTTTAACCCTTGATAAATAAACCTTTATGGCTATGGAGAAATTCGGCAACCTAGTTGTAAACATGGTGTTTAGAACTAGGTGAAAACATTGTCTTTGTTTATATGCTTTCCTATCATGTGCATACACCTTGCACCACGTACACTCATTAGGTTTTTATTCCTCATTAGACTAATTATGCCACAAGTTAAGAATCTTAGAGACATTGTTGGATTGTTGGCAATTCTATCTACTCCCAACCGTCACCTTGGGGGTAGAATGTGCGTTTAAAACGTCTTACAGGCAAGATAAAGACTCTCACTACAAGGAAATTGAAGGATGGCTAAGAAGTGCTTTGTCTTCTTCTTCCATGACTAGCAAAATGCTAAGCATGGGGGAGACCCTGAATCTTCAACACGGAAGTGCAACATGACACTCTAGAAGATAGAATGATAAAGATCGTCATCTCCGGATCAATGCGCAAGAAGCCACCAATCTCATCAAAATTCTGCATGGTCTCGAATGGAAAACACTGGATATTTTTGGATATTTAGAAGCCCCATGAAGTTACGATTCCAACAAATCAAGAATCAAGACAATCGGAGGTTCCTACAAGCGGTTATGCCTGAATCACCGAGTGCAACACGTCCTGAAATCAGTTTTGGACAGCACACAGCGCTGAAGTAAAACGGACATAGCTCCCTTGTTTGAACTTCGTTTTCGATGAATGACCACACGTTGGAAAGGTAATTTCATAAACTTTTCAATAGAGCTATATTTCGATATATTTTCTGTTCTGGACAGAGGGGGAAATCCATGAAAAAGAGACAGCAAGGAGATGATGAGAACAAGAAAGAGGAGATGGCGATGACAACATTGAAGAGAAGGGTGACCAATGACTCCATTAAGCATACAAGATCAAATTCAAAAGTTTAGGAGCATTAATAAATCAAGACAAAAGCAAAAGCCACATCGATACATGGAGATGTCGGAAGAAGGCAACGAAGAATTACAAAGGATGGTAACATCTCCATGGACCTTCTCTTTTCCAAACACAAATGCTTGTAAGTATGCCTTCAAACTCAACTAGGTGCAACCTTTTGTTTTTCTCTTCAAACAATAACATGGCTACTAGGAGGACAACCTAGGTTTCTTTTTACTTTCAATAGATAAGCATGACCATGTGTTCACCTCGATGTTCTATATTGCCTTTGCTTACGGAAAGATGATGAAAGTTGCCGCTTTGTTTTACCTACATGAAGTTATACATGTCTTGGCTGATTGCTCTCTATAATATGATCTGAAATTAATTTAAATACCGGCTCTTTTATTTGTGGAGGTGAAATGACCATGCTCTAGACCCATATACATATCTTTGCTCTTTGATTTAAGTTTATGGATAGCCGGATAACTTGTTGCTTTTATGAAAACTTAACTTTTATGCTATCTACATATTTGTGATGCTCTTGCAAAGTTCTACCTACCAAAGCCATATACATATATGTTTTATGATAACAAAACTCGTAGATTGCAAACATATGTTTTGATGAGTTGAATTAGGATTGATTTCTATGGTTCGAGACTAAGAAGCTGGTCATTCCTTTGTGTAACTTTTTCATGCTAGCCTTTTTGTCCATGCATTGTGGGTTTTCACATCGAAAATTTCGCAAACTTCGCTGGGCATCCACCCTAAACCAAAAACATCTTTTTGTGATCACCTCCTTGTCCACAACCCAATTTGAGTATGGAGTAAAATTCTCGATGGAGATTCAAATATTCCGCAATATATGGAATTTATACTTACTTTAGCAGTCATTTCCCCTCTCTTTTATGCTCGAGGACGAGCATCGTTCAAGCATGGGGGAGGAGTCATTCTCTGACACAAATGCTATGTAAGTATTATGTTGCAAAAAGTTTTGAGGAGCAAAAGAAAAAAAAGAATAGAAATGAAAAATGAAAAAAAATATGATAAGAATAAAAGAAAAGTAAGAAAAATAGGAAGAATAAAGTGAAAAAAGAAAGAGTGAAAATGAGAAGGAAATAAAATAAAGAAAAAAAATAAAGATGCTCCTCGGTTCTTTTTGCTTCATAAGTTCTCAAGTGCCTTGATGACACATCCATACTCAAATCTTCCAACCATGTGCAATCCGATAACGAGGACTTCACTCGTGCCTCGGGATCATCCATTTGCCACTTGCACATGTCCACTTATCTAAATGTGTGTGTTTCATCCTTCTCTCTTTCCAACATTTATTTTCCATGGCCTTTTTGACGAGTCTCGGTAATTCCAATAGACCTCTCTCTTAATTTGACAATATTTCGGATGTATGTTTTGCTAGGATTGTTTTTAACCTTCCAAGCTCCACATAAGCCTTCCACTATCACATATGAGTAGAGTAGGTTGAAAATAATCTAGTATAGGCTTGAGTGACTTGATGAGATGAGTGTTCCATGAGCTCTTGCAAGAGATTTTCACTTATGTTTGATATGCATCTTTTTGAAAATCTTCCATGTGACAAGGTAATGGTTTGAAGTTCACTTAAGTTTGAGAGCATCGTGTTAAATGTGACTTGTTCTTTATTGTTAGTCTATCTTCCATAATGAAAAAGAAGCCAGTCACAACTTGAACTTTAAAAATAAATTCTTAAGAGAGAGCAATTTGTCTCGTCATGAATGACTAAGTGCAGGGATAACATTGGAAGGCAACGCTGATTTCCCTTTTAAGCGAGGACCACTTACTCGAGGACGAGCAAGGTTTAAGCATGGGGGAGATGTTGACGGTGAATTTCCGTCAACCTAGAGTACTTGTTATACATTGGTTTCGATTATGATTTGCAACTAACCCGCCACTAGGCATACTAATGATATAACAAGTTCACACTTGCATGTCGATTTTGGAGTTTGTTGTTTACGCAGGAAATCTACGCTAAAGAGGAGACTTTCGGGATAAGTTCACCAAGCACTTTGGAAGAAGATCATGAAGCCCGACAAGAGTCAAGGCACGCGATGAACATGACTCCAAATGACCCGAGGACCGAAGCGTCAACGTGCAAGTCTTCAGGGACTCAACCAGAAAACAGCGAAGCTTGCATAGCAAGGATTCAAGCCTAAACCGTGAAGGAAACGACGTCAAAGGCCCACATGCAAGTGCACACGAATAAGGGATCACGCGAGAAGCAACCGGGGAGAAAACCGGGCCCGAACCGGGCCGAAGTGGGCTTGGGGCCGGCCGGCCCGGTCCGGCCGGCCCAGCCCACTCCGAGGTCGGTTCGGTCCCTCCTTTGCCCTAGGTGTTTGTCTATTTATTGCCTCCGCCGCCGTCGACCGACACATCGAACAAATCATCCTACCGACGCCAATCACCGAGAAAACCGCCGCCGCAAGATGAGGGAGAGAGTTAGATGAGCTCGTCGCAAGGATCAACGCCGGCGGAGAGAAGGAAGCAAGAGGAGGACTCCAAGCCGGCGGCCTAGAGGTGTTCCCAAGCTCCATCGCCGCCATCTTCATCGACGATGTTCTCCGAGTCTCCATCACCCCTATGTGCTTCAATCCGTGTAAGATGATGGGGTAATGTCTCCGTTCATCCCTAGGATTAGATGGATACATGCTATGTAATTGCTACTTGATTCGTGGTTCCAATCTATTGTTTTCATGTTGATGATGCTTTGATGATTAAGGTAGGCCACCGTGTTTTTCGGGCGTATGATATCCGCTACTCCCATAGATTCCATCAACATACCGTGTCCATCATAGGTCTAGTCACGAATACCTTCGCGTAGTGACAGTACGAGAGGAGGGAAAGGGCGAAACCGTGGTCACAACCCCCGGTAGATTGGTTTACCGCTTTCGTGTAGTAGATGCATACCATGTTATCCTAGATCCTAGGGAGGGAACGCTTATCTTTCTTGCTCACTCTCTTGTGTTCACCCTTTACCATATAGTTTAACCCTATATTTGTTTGATCAACTTAACTTAGATTAACTTAGGTTAGATTGTTTTACCTTTAGATTAATACTCTTTCAAAGGTTTTCCATTCAACTAGATTAGTACTTGGTTAAGCGCTAGTAATCCCCTTGCTCCGCGGATTGACAAGAACCTTGGGAATCCCGTGGTGAAAAAGGTGTGGGGTCCGTACGCTTGCGGATCGTAGAGGGATACGAGTTTTATCCGTCAACAAGCCCCTTTTTTTACGGCGCCGTTGCCGGGGAGCAAGCCAGTTTGCTACGTTTAATCTAGTATTAATTTTGTTGATTACTAACACCTAACCCTTATTTTCTAAAAAAAAAGAAAAAAAATCTTTTTTGTTTTTCTTTCTACTTTTGTTGTGCCTAGATGGATTTGTTCACCTCACCATTGGAAGACGAAGAGATGTCGCTAAGGGAGCTAGCAATGCCGTCAAAGGAAGACATTGAGATGCAAAAATCAGATTTGACGCTTGCTACAACCCACTACGAAGTGAAGCACGGAATCATCAAGTTAGTGGCGACAAAACCATTTAGAGGATTGGAGGATGACAACCCATATAGACACATTAAGGAATTCACGATGTTATGCAACACGGTCCAACAAAAAGGAGTTCGGCCGCTTGGTTCAAGTGGAATCTTTTTCCATTCTCTCTCGAAGATGAAGCGCGAAGATGGTACACACTTGCGTCCGTTGAAGCAAAAGGAAATTGGGATGAGCTAGTGAAGAAGTTTCTTTTGAAGTTCTTTCCCATAAGCAAGGTCCAAGACTTAAGGAGGCAAGTGCTCAATTTCAAGCAAGGAGAGGATGAAGGAATTGATGAAGCATGGGACCGATTTAATGAACTACTTGAGCAAGGCCCGAACTTGGGATTTTCCGGTGACTTGATGTTGCATACCTTTTATTTTTCACTAACCCCTAACTCATCTCGTTTTGTAAGCATGTGTGCGGGCGGTGATATAATGGATAAAACAATTAGTGAAGCTGCACAAATCTTACAAAGGATAAGCAATGGACAAAGAACAATACGAGATTGGCAAAGATGTTGTCGAGAGGAGCAAAATGACAAAATCAAGCCCAAGGTGCTTGCTGAAATTTCTGAAAAAGATGAACCGAAGGTCAAGGAAGATGAACCGACCATACAAAAAAGTGAAGATCCACTTCCCAAGGTAAGAGAAGTCATTTCGGATGTTAAAAATGTTGAAACTAACATGAATGTAGGCCGAAGTATGTGGAATGCTAGACCATTGGCGGAGTTCAAGCAATCCGGTTGGGTTCAAGTTGATTTCGCCCCACTAATTAACTACCGAAGGAAGGAGGAACGCCGACACGTTGCCAAACTAGTTGAAGATATATTTGATCAAGAGATGAGTGGAGAGTCGATCCAAAAGATGTTTGAAGAAGAAAGAAAAGAAGGAGATGAAGGATGGATCGACCGGTTTGACAACTCAAAGATTTATGATGAAGGAAGAGAAGAGTACAACCGTGATGAGCCTAGTGACTCAAAGGATAAATGGGAGGAGATAGGACTCAAGCTAGATGATAGCTTGTGTGCTATTGAAGCCTACACACTAGCAAATCAAGACATGGAAGTACTCAAGGATGAAGGAAAGAGTGAATCAACAATGAGCGATCTTGATGACATGTGGTACATGGAAGATAAAGAAAGCAACATACAAGTCTTTGAAGATGAAGATATAGTTGATAAAGAAGACTTCAAAGAAGAGATGAATGCATACATACTTGAAGGATTACATGTTCCACATGATGAGTTGAAGAAATTGCAAGATGGTGATGAAGAGGCAACTACACTTGTTGAGATCGATTCGCCTTCAACACCGCTTGATGAACCAAATATCACTCTTGTTGAAAAATCTCTAAGGCCAAGGTACGCGCTGAAATCTCAAGATATTATTGGTATTGATGTTGATAAATTCAAATACTCATGCTCAACCAATAGTATGAATGATAGTTTAATGCCTATGCCTTGTTCCAATAGTGATCATGTTGATAGGCTAGATTTTCTTGAGAATGAAAAAGAGGAAACATTTAAGTTTGATCCAATTAATCTCACACCTATACAACCTTTGCCTAATGATGAGCTAAGTGCTATGCATGAAACATATGCTTCTTTTATTTACACCTTGACTTGTTGCTACAATTCACATGTGGTGTTAATTATGGACGCGTATGTTTACAATAAGTTTTGTAAATCTCGATCATGCTTTGCGCTTGGTCAAGCTAGTGACCTTAAAGAATCATATGTCGGGAAAGGCCCGATTTTCACTAACCATGTAGACAAGGCTTGAATAATGAAAAAAAAAAGAAGTCATGCCCGAAAGAGTTGCAAGATAAATCATCAACCTCTCCGAATCCCGCGATGGATGCTGCTGTCTTCATCAATTTGAGAGCTTGTTCAGAGGTGTACAAATGAAGAAAATGAGATATCCAGAAGCTCCATCAAGTTACCATTCCAACGCATCAAGAACCAACAAGTTTGAAGACCCGTGCAAGGAGTTATGGAGAAAACATTGAGCGTTGCGCGTTCTGAAATTTCAGGACAGATTTCATCGCCGAAGTAAAACGGACGTAACTCTCTTGTCCGGAGTCCGATTTGAGCAAATGAAGACTCGTTGGAAAGGAAATTTTGTGCACTGTGCAATGGAGTAGAGCTTGAGTATACTTTCTGTTCTGGACATTAAAAAAAAAATAATAGAGTGAAGGCAGCACCGAAGGATGATAAAGAAGGAGATAACGATGAAACAAAAGGATGCTTTGGGCAAGTCTTCTATAAGTGATCAAGCACAACATGGGAAGTAAATTAAAGCTGCATTGGTACCTTTTCTTCTTGCATGAAGGGCCATGGCTATGCAACGAAAAGAAGGTATGTGAGAAAGTCGAGCTCTATGACTTTAAATGAAGCGCTTTTCGGGAGGCAACCCGTTTCTTTATATTTTTACTACCTTCTTAGAGAAAATAAAAGAATGGCACTATCTTATGATGATCAACTTGTGGTTATTAATCTAAGTTCAGTTTTCCTTTTTTTAGAACCACCATCATGTTCATGATCTTATTTATTTGCATGCATTGCATTTTGTTATCCTCGTGATGTTTCTTTGTGTATACATGTTTTGCACATAGTTGGCTTGGTTGTTTTATATACTTAATGATGTATGCTTCAGTTTCCATGTTAATGCTTCATATGGCCCTGTGGGTATTTTCCTTTTGTGATCTTGTGTAAACGTGGTGTTTAAACTTGATTGCGGACCATCATTGTTAAGTTCGATAAACCTAGCTAGCTTTTCATATGTTTTCATATTGCATTGGTTAGTTTATAAGCTCCGCAATGCGCTTAATTTTTATTGTGCTATAAGGGTTATTGATTTAGGGATAGACATGGTGTTTTAACCCTTGATAAATAAACCTTTATGGCTATGGAGAAATTCGGCAACCTAGTTGTAAACATGGTGTTTAGAACTAGGTGAAAACATTGTCTTTGTTTATATGCTTTCCTATCATGTGCATACACCTTGCACCACGTACACTCATTAGGTTTTTATTCCTCATTAGACTAATTATGCCACAAGTTAAGAATCTTAGAGACATTGTTGGATTGTTGGCAATTCTATCTACTCCCAACCGTCACCTTGGGGGTAGAATGTGCGTTTAAAACGTCTTACAGGCAAGATAAAGACTCTCACTACAAGGAAATTGAAGGATGGCTAAGAAGTGCTTTGTCTTCTTCTTCCATGACTAGCAAAATGCTAAGCATGGGGGAGACCCTGAATCTTCAACACGGAAGTGCAACATGACACTCTAGAAGATAGAATGATAAAGATCGTCATCTCCGGATCAATGCGCAAGAAGCCACCAATCTCATCAAAATTCTGCATGGTCTCGAATGGAAAACACTGGATATTTTTGGATATTTAGAAGCCCCATGAAGTTACGATTCCAACAAATCAAGAATCAAGACAATCGGAGGTTCCTACAAGCGGTTATGCCTGAATCACCGAGTGCAACACGTCCTGAAATCAGTTTTGGACAGCACACAGCGCTGAAGTAAAACGGACATAGCTCCCTTGTTTGAACTTCGTTTTCGATGAATGACCACACGTTGGAAAGGTAATTTCATAAACTTTTCAATAGAGCTATATTTCGATATATTTTCTGTTCTGGACAGAGGGGGAAATCCATGAAAAAGAGACAGCAAGGAGATGATGAGAACAAGAAAGAGGAGATGGCGATGACAACATTGAAGAGAAGGGTGACCAATGACTCCATTAAGCATACAAGATCAAATTCAAAAGTTTAGGAGCATTAATAAATCAAGACAAAAGCAAAAGCCACATCGATACATGGAGATGTCGGAAGAAGGCAACGAAGAATTACAAAGGATGGTAACATCTCCATGGACCTTCTCTTTTCCAAACACAAATGCTTGTAAGTATGCCTTCAAACTCAACTAGGTGCAACCTTTTGTTTTTCTCTTCAAACAATAACATGGCTACTAGGAGGACAACCTAGGTTTCTTTTTACTTTCAATAGATAAGCATGACCATGTGTTCACCTCGATGTTCTATATTGCCTTTGCTTACGGAAAGATGATGAAAGTTGCCGCTTTGTTTTACCTACATGAAGTTATACATGTCTTGGCTGATTGCTCTCTATAATATGATCTGAAATTAATTTAAATACCGGCTCTTTTATTTGTGGAGGTGAAATGACCATGCTCTAGACCCATATACATATCTTTGCTCTTTGATTTAAGTTTATGGATAGCCGGATAACTTGTTGCTTTTATGAAAACTTAACTTTTATGCTATCTACATATTTGTGATGCTCTTGCAAAGTTCTACCTACCAAAGCCATATACATATATGTTTTATGATAACAAAACTCGTAGATTGCAAACATATGTTTTGATGAGTTGAATTAGGATTGATTTCTATGGTTCGAGACTAAGAAGCTGGTCATTCCTTTGTGTAACTTTTTCATGCTAGCCTTTTTGTCCATGCATTGTGGGTTTTCACATCGAAAATTTCGCAAACTTCGCTGGGCATCCACCCTAAACCAAAAACATCTTTTTGTGATCACCTCCTTGTCCACAACCCAATTTGAGTATGGAGTAAAATTCTCGATGGAGATTCAAATATTCCGCAATATATGGAATTTATACTTACTTTAGCGGTCATTTCCCCTCTCTTTTATGCTCGAGGACGAGCATCGTTCAAGCATGGGGGAGGAGTCATTCTCTGACACAAATGCTATGTAAGTATTATGTTGCAAAAAGTTTTGAGGAGCAAAAGAAAAAAAAAGAATAGAAATGAAAAATGAAAAAAAATATGATAAGAATAAAAGAAAAGTAAGAAAAATAGGAAGAATAAAGTGAAAAAAGAAAGAGTGAAAATGAGAAGGAAATAAAATAAAGAAAAAAAATAAAGATGCTCCTCGGTTCTTTTTGCTTCATAAGTTCTCAAGTGCCTTGATGACACATCCATACTCAAATCTTCCAACCATGTGCAATCCGATAACGAGGACTTCACTCGTGCCTCGGGATCATCCATTTGCCACTTGCACATGTCCACTTATCTA
Source organism: Cenchrus americanus (assembly GCA_947561735.1). Taxonomy (NCBI): domain Eukaryota; kingdom Viridiplantae; phylum Streptophyta; class Magnoliopsida; order Poales; family Poaceae; genus Cenchrus; species Cenchrus americanus. The sequence goes on from OX387245.1 coordinate 245,099,959, forward strand.
AATGTGTGTGTTTCATCCTTCTCTCTTTCCAACATTTATTTTCCATGGCCTTTTTGACGAGTCTCGGTAATTCCAATAGACCTCTCTCTTAATTTGACAATATTTCGGATGTATGTTTTGCTAGGATTGTTTTTAACCTTCCAAGCTCCACATAAGCCTTCCACTATCACATATGAGTAGAGTAGGTTGAAAATAATCTAGTATAGGCTTGAGTGACTTGATGAGATGAGTGTTCCATGAGCTCTTGCAAGAGATTTTCACTTATGTTTGATATGCATCTTTTTGAAAATCTTCCATGTGACAAGGTAATGGTTTGAAGTTCACTTAAGTTTGAGAGCATCGTGTTAAATGTGGCTTGTTCTTTATTGTTAGTCTATCTTCCATAATGAAAAAGAAGCCGGTCACAACTTGAACTTTAAAAATAAATTCTTAAGAGAGAGCAATTTGTCTCGTCATGAATGACTAAGTGCAGGGATAACATTGGAAGGCAACGCTGATTTCCCTTTTAAGCGAGGACCACTTACTCGAGGACGAGCAAGGTTTAAGCATGGGGGAGATGTTGACGGTGAATTTCCGTCAACCTAGAGTACTTGTTATACATTGGTTTCGATTATGATTTGCAACTAACCCGCCACTAGGCATACTAATGATATAACAAGTTCACACTTGCATGTCGATTTTGGAGTTTGTTGTTTACGCAGGAAATCTACGCTAAAGAGGAGACTTTCGGGATAAGTTCACCAAGCACTTTGGAAGAAGATCATGAAGCCCGACAAGAGTCAAGGCACGCGATGAACATGACTCCAAATGACCCGAGGACCGAAGCGTCAACGTGCAAGTCTTCAGGGACTCAACCAGAAAAACGTGAAGCTTGCATAGCAAGGATTCAAGCCTAAACCGTGAAGGAAACGACGTCAAAGGCCCACATGCAAGTGCACACGAATAAGGGATCACGCGAGAAGCAACCGGGGAGAAAACCGGGCCCGAACCGGGCCGAAGTGGGCCTGGGCCGGCCGGCCCAGTCCGACCGGCCCAGCCCACTCCGAGGTCGGTTCGGTCCCTCCTTTGCCCTAGGTGTTTGTCTATTTATTGCCTCCGCCGCCGTCGACCGACACATCGAACAAATCATCCTACCGACGCCAATCACCAGAAAACCGCCGCCGCAAGATGAGGGAGAGAGTTAGATGAGCTCGTCGCAAGGATCAACGCCGGCGGAGAGAAGGAAGCAAGAGGAGGACTCCAAGCCGCTGGCCTAGAGGTGTTCCCAAGCTCCATCGCCGCCATCTTCATCGACGACGTTCTCCGGAGTCTCCATCACCCCTATGTGCTTCAATCCGTGTAAGATGATGGGGTAATGTCTCCGTTCATCCCTAGGATTAGATGGATACATGCTATGTAATTGCTACTTGATTCGTGGTTCCAATCTATTGTTTTCATGTTGATGATGCTTTGATGATTAAGGTAGGCCACCGTGTTTTTCGGGCGTATGATATCCGCTACTCCCATAGATTCCATCAACATACCGTGTCCATCATAGGTCTAGTCACGAATACCTTCGCGTAGTGACGATACGAGAGGAGGGAAAGGGCGAAACCGTGGTCACAACCCCCGGTAGATTGGTTTACCGCTTTCGTGTAGTAGATGCATACCATGTTATCCTAGATCCTAGGGAGGGAACGCTTATCTTTCTTGCTCACTCTCTTGTGTTCACCCTTTACCATATAGTTTAACCCTATATTTGTTTGATCAACTTAACTTAGATTAACTTAGGTTAGATTGTTTTACCTTTAGATTAATACTCTTTCAAAGGTTTTCCATTCAACTAGATTAGTACTTGGTTAAGCGCTAGTAATCCCCTTGCTCCGCGGATTGACAAGAACCTTGGGAATCCCGTGGTGAAAAGGTGTGGGGTCCGTACGCTTGCGGATCGTAGAGGGATACGAGTTTTATCCGTCAACACTCACGACCTTCTTTGTCATCGACGGCAAAGGAGCTTATAGCCTGCTGCTTGGGCGGGACTGGATCCACGCCAATTGCTACATCCCATCTACCATGCATCAACAACTTATTCAATGGGTAGATGACGATATTGAGGTGGTCCAGGCAGATGACTCAGTGACCGTTGCAAATGTAGAACCAGCTTTCTGGGAATATCAAGGCATCGATTGTTTCTCAGGGAAAGACTGGGGTGAAGGTCCAGTTGAGCCTGTCAGCAGTGATCAATAGCCGATTCAAGCAGTCGGCTCTTATAGTAATTTTTAATGGACAATACCGTTGATGGAACTGATGGCAAGTTGGGACGAGGATTCATGTCGGCTGACAAAATGGAGGAAGTTGATATTGGAAATGGTGACAAGCCAAGGCCGACATTTATCAGTGCTAACTTGGAATCAGATTTCAGGGAGGAGTTAATCAAGCTGTTGAAGGAATATAAAGATTGCTTCGCCTGGGATTATTCGGAGATGCCTGGTTTAGATCGCTCCATCGTTGAGCATTGGTTGCCAATCAAGCCTGGTTTTAGGCCCTATAAGCAACCTCCCCGAAAAATTTACAAGGATGAAGTATTGGCCGATGTGAAGAAGGAAGTTGAAAGGCTACTTGATGCAAACTTTATTCGGCCATGCAGGTATGCGGAGTGGATCTCTAATATCGTCCCTGTCTACAAGAAAAATTGGAAGATGAGGGTTTGTATAGATTTCAGAGATTTGAACAGAGCTACTCCTATGGATGGGTACCCAATGCCTGTTGCCGATTTGTTGGTTGATGCTGCTGCTAGACATAAAGTTATCAGCTTCATGGATGGTAATGCAGGGTACAATCAAATTTTCATGGCAATAGAGGATATATCGAAGACAGCCTTCAGATGTCCTGGTCACATAGGCTTGTTTGAATGGATAGTCATGACATTTGGGTTGAAAATGCCGGTGCAACCTATCAACGAGCAATGAATGGATAGTCAGTTACAAATAGGAAGAAATCATCACAATACAAGCATGGAGATTGAAAACCTTTTATTTATTGCCGGAAATCAAACATCCCTAGTACAATCTAATCAAAAAGCCTGTTTAGCACAGACTGGGGATGAGTGAGTTCGGCAATGGCGTCGTCGTGGCCGTCGAGGCGCTCCAAGATGACCTCGATTTCGTTGATGTCTTCTGGTGTGCCGCCCTGGAAGCCGTGCGGCTGGATGGAGTAGTCGACGCCGGTGTGCGTCGCCATGGCGGCCAAGCCCAAAGTGGTGCCCAGACGGATGCCATGAGTAGCCACCTCGTCCACGCGGTTTTCCATCGCGGCAAGGCGCTCCGCCGGCGTGTCTCCACGGGCGTTCACCTTGTCAGCTAATTGCTCCACTAGCATTTTCAGCTGGTTGAGCTCGGCATCGCGGGCTGCAAAATTACAAAGCAATGGTGATTAGTATCAAAGGCCGAATTGGATTGAGGGGGAATCTAAGGGCTATACCGTCGACGGTTGCCAGCAGCTGCTTGCGCTGATCCTCCCACTCCAGTTCGGCGATGCCAGCCTTCTTGGAGGCGTTTTCCAGCTCGCGCTGTGCCACCTCGAGCTCCGCCTTGAAGCGGAGGGCGTCGAGTTCCCCGTAGGGCATGGGAGAGTAGTGGTCCGACTCCGAGGAGTCGTCCGGCAGGGGTTGATTGGCCGGTGCGGAGGACAGGTTCCACTGAATGAGCCTGAAACAGAAAGGGTCGTCAGAAACAGAGGAAAATCTAAGACAAGTCATGGAGAAAGTTGGCGATCAATGCCTCCAACGCGCGCTGGCGCGGCTCCCTTCCGCTTCGTCGGCGGCGCGGCGCCTGTTGTTGTTGCCCGCCATGATTCTTGGAGCTGCGTTGGTGATTTGGAAAAGAAGGCTTGAGATTGGCAAAGATTTGAAGGCTAAAGGCTTGATGAAGAACTGGGGGCATCTATGATTTTATTTATAGGACTGGTGAAAAAGATCGTGGCCTCAGATCGTGGTGCGTATCCCGAAAAACTTGGAAGGTGGAGAGGTTTCCTTGACCAACTCGCCGTCGGGTCGTTTGGGATTCAAGGCTGAGTCGTATTCGGTTGACCGGCTCGGCTGTGTTACAGTTGGGGTGCTGTTCGGGTATAGCACTACTTGGCTACTAGTTGCCGAATGGATCGTTCAGAGTTGCAATCGAAGTCATGCAAAGAAGAGGAAAGCGAACCTATAGAAGGCAAATGTTACAAGAACGGTTAATTCGGTTACACATTGCTCAGTACAGCTAAATGTTCAAGTACTTTGCAACTACATTGGAGGCATTTGATATTGTTTGGTGGATATTTTCCATCCGTTCCTGGTAATCTTGTTGGGCGTTGGATAGGACGGTGAGCTCTGCCTCGCAATGATTCACTTCAGTCATGGCCGATTATGCTTCCTCTTGGGTTTTCTCTATCAATCCAGGAAGTTCGGTTATTTTCTTGTCATCGGCTTCTATTTCAGCAGAAAAATTCTTCAGCTCTGCCTCTAATGCAGCTTTTCTGGCAATTTTTAATTCACGAGCAGCTTGCAGATTGGTCAACATTCCCTTGTGGCTCTCAGTTTGGGCTTGTGCTCCTTTCGCAGCTTGTTCAGCTTTGGTTTTCTTTTGCTCAACAGCTGGTCGGGAAGATACACTTTTCAAGGCTCACCTTATTGCCACATAATGAATATCTAGACCAGAGATGGGTTCCAACGAAGTCTTGATGTCCTCAGGGAGCTTTTGGCTGATGGGCTCAAGCATTCCTTCGAAATAATCGACATCTCTGATTTGGTCTTGAGCGTCCTTTTGCAGCCAGGCGAAGATTTCTTTGAGCCTTGTCTGGATTTCCTTTTATAAGGCCTGGTTTTGAGTTCTTGTTTCGGCAGCTGGATCATTCATCACTAACGGGCTTGGTAATGATGGATTTTGATCCTGAAAAGGTGAAATTGCCGAGTTAGGAGTGGTTCATTGAAAGAAGGAGATAACAGAATTGAGCGCGTGTGCTTACCTCATGCCTGATTCTCTGAACTGGGGCAAGGTTTTGTTCAGGTTCAGAAGAGATTTCTTGAACAACCGAAGGAGCAGGAGTTTGAGGAGCCCTTGGCAAAGCTGGAGCTTCTGTTTGAGGGGAAACTGGTGCATTCTCTGGCGAATTTGAAGCTTCTGGCTGAGGTGAAGATAGATTTACCTCTGTTAAGGCTGGGGTTTCTGCTTGGCCAGGAGGAGATTGAACCCTTAAGGGGCTTGAAGCTTCTGGTTGAGTTGATGGATTCATCTCTGGTGAAGCTGGTACCTCTGTTTGAGAAGGGGGTGTTTGGGTCCCTGATGAAGATAAAATCTCCACTTGAACAGAAGGTGGTTCAGCCCTTGGTGAACTTGCATGCTGAGGGGAAGAGGTTTCCATAGGGTGATTCACCAATGTTTCTTCTGCAAGTGCCAGATTAAGGGTAAATGCCAGTGCAGGTATTGGTCTTTAAGGAAAAGCAAGGTAATAAATGTCATACCAATAGATGAAGCATTAGCAGGTTCTGAAGCTGAAGGCTGCTGGGTTCTAGCCTGAAATTGCACAAGGTGAAAATTATCAGAATAAGAATAATCTTGTGATCAAGAAAGGGGAAATCTTACCTCAACAGGAACCTTCTTGCTGGTTCTTTTCCTCTTGGCAGCTGGAGGTGCAATCAGAGATAGGCCTTTTCTCTTATCAGCGGAGGCACTGGAGAGAATTGGGTCCATTGTGGCATACCTGGCCATCAGCTGAGCCAAAGTTGGGGATTTGAATCCCAGTGCTGAGACTGGGTATACTGCATTATAAACAATTGTCCTAGCTCGAGGGGCAGGTCCTGTGTTCTGTAGGGAGTGATCAAGATCATGGTTAGTGGTGAAGGATGTCTGATCAGAAGGAGAAGTCAAGTGTGTTACCTCTGATGTTGACTGAAAATCAGGCATCAGCTCCGAGCAGAATGAATGTACTGGCTCACTGAATATATGGTCATGAAATTCTTGCCACCAAGAGATGAAGGTGGGATGAGCTATTATTATGGGTGTGAAAGGCCAGGTGTAAAGAGTTGGACTGCATTCGTACTCAAAGACCCTTCTGGCTTGTATGATGTCCTTGATTTCCTCTCTGGGTTTAAGGAATTCATGAAGGAATAGTCTTGGGGGCATTTGGCCACATCCAAGCTGTCTGGCCATCATATTCAGCTGATAGTATTCGTAAGTACTGTGATTTAACCTTCCTCCACAAAATTCAGCTGGCAGAGGGCATGGATGGATGAAAATATTGAAGATTTCTACAAACCTTCCATCTTGGCGTCCAGCTTCAAAGGAGAATTCACAGGGGAGGGTTAAATTATCATTGTCCAAGTAGGGAAGCCAAAGAGGGTTAGGGAAGCCTCTGAAAAAGAGCTCGAAAAGCTGACTGACATTCTGGTTGATGGGAATAGTTGAGGCAGCTTCCCCATAGGTTTGGCATCCTCTGGTGACTTGAACTTCCCCTTTGTTGTAGCTGGATGAAGGGAAAAGCCGATTGTTGAGGTCAATATTGACAATCTGGTGAATGTGCAGTTGCAGCCACATCTGCACAAACCACCAAGGGCCGTTGACACATGATATCTTCTGCCAGTGTGCATTTGAGAGATGGTCTGATGAAGCATATGATACACACTTCCTAGGAGGTATTTTCCAAGAGGAATACGTTTACCACCAGCCAACTGTGTGGCCATTACAATATGATTCAGAGTGGGTTCATTGGCTTTACCACAGAAAATAAACCTGCACAACCACATGTTCAGGAATGCCCTGTATTCGACTTCACCCAGGGGGCCATCCTTCATGTGATTCTGGATATAAAATTTATATCCACTTCCTGGCTTCACTCCTGTTTGTCTTGTGGAGCCTTTGAAGTCCCAGGGGTACACGGATCCTAAAACATCAAGGCCGGTGATCATGTATACATCGGCCAGGGTTGGGGACATTGGGCCGTGACCAAAGAGGAAGGCATTGACGTTGTTTGACCAAAAATGACAGGCTGCAATCAAAAGATCTTCGTTTTTTGGGGTCTCGGCCAAAGAAAGCTCCAAACATTGAGCAATACGGAGACTTTCCCAAGTTTGGGTCTTGGCGCTATTATCTGCAAGAACCCTTTTGTACCAATTTCTCCAGCCTGCAATTGGGGGCAAGAGCCAGTTCTTGAAGGCATCTTGCCACAGGGAAGGCTTAGATAAAGCTGCTTTGAAAGGAATTCGTTGGGATTCGGCTGCAATAAACTCGCGAGGGTCGGAAATTCCCACAGGACCAAGGAAATAAGACGTCGAATTGGCCTCAGTGCGAATCAAAAAGCTCGGTGGAAAGCTCCTGTTGAGAAAAGGCAGAGGAGAAATCTGAGGTAAAAATCGAAAAAATAATGCCGAATGAAGCTTACGAGGATGGAATTTACCTGAGCGGCTTGATTTTGACCTGCCATTGGGGATTTGAGCTTGGGGAAAAGATGACCTAGGGTTTGAATCTGGACGGAGGCTCCGATGGATTGCGAGGAGGGAGAATAGGTGTTGAACAGATTCAATTTGAAGGCGTTGGTGACTGGAGTCAATTCCGGAATAAAATCACTTTTATACCGTAATTGAAGGGGCATATGTCAACACCAAAATCTGGTACAGGAAGGAGTCTGATTTGTGGGCCCAGCTTGGTAAAAAAATCCGTCCGGAAGAAGGAAGGTTTTCTTCAGAAAGATTCGGCAAAAGAGCTCGCGGTCGGCAATTTGCTTCCGTTCGGCAGGAGGACTGTTTGCGCTGATTTTGCGGGATTGCGTGATGACGTGGCCCGAGCGGAAGGGACGAATGGATGGATAAGCGATCGCACTTAGAGATAAATTAGGTATCAAATATTGTGCTCGTAGTCCATTCGGAGTCATGCCATGACAGGGTATAAATATAGACCCTGGATGTATGTAATTGAAATCGAAACATTCTCAATACAAATCGGCTTTAAGCCAAACTCTTGAGTCCTTTAGTCGTGTCGTCGAGTTCTTCGAGAGGGTTCATCGATCCGTCGACCTCCGTAAGTACCGGCAACCTTGTATCATGTCTAGTATCATGCGGTGGATTTAAATCGTGATGCAAGTAGTCTTGTTACCATGCTTAGTATCATACGGTAGATTTAAGCTTGGTTCAAGAGGGTTTCTTGTTAGATCACGAGCCATGCGGTGGGCTAAGATCTGGCTTGGATCTAGTTATCGGCTCTATTGGATTTTGGAAAAAATTCAATAGATTCATTAAGTTACTCTGTGTTGCTTTGAGTTTTACTTTATGTTTAAATTCATGTAATACTCTTTGCCCAATCTAGATTGGTTTGAATCGGCTTTATCTTTTTTGATGATCCTTATGCGATTCAAGTTCGTATCCTTGGCTTAATATGGTACGTAGATCACATGTTCCCTAATAGCTGAAACCGAATCGATCTAGGTTGTTACGTGTTGCGGGTTCAAGCTTGTCAAATCTTGTATAAATCTTGAAAGAACCGGGTATCATGCGGTAGATGCAGGTTTTTGAGTTGTTTTAGAGCTAATCATCCGGTGGATTAGATTTCGATTCAATCTGATAGATTTATCTTCTTTGGTAATGTTTGTTCCTTCTTCATGGACCCCGATTCGGCTGTTCAGCTATATTCGGTTATGCTTTCATTAGTAAAACGTGTTTGTAAGTTGTGTCTTAAGTAATGTGTGCTTTTAGCTTTCCATATTTAGATTGTATCATGCGGTGGATAGATCTATTTATGGATGGTAGCGTGACTCTCAAACAAGTCGTATCATGCGGTGGATAAACTTGTTTGGCCTCATGCTTGACGGGTTTTGAGGTATTTAGACATGCGGTAGACTAGTACTTTGGACCTACGCATGCTTGTTTATTACACATTTATGATCATGCTTTTACTTTATTTATTGTTTATTGTTATTTATCCTCGAGGATCGGTCGTGGCTTTGCGCATGTGCGGTTTTGTTCAAATAGAGATCGATCTATCGTCATGCTTACGTCACCCATTCGGCTATATCTTGTTTTACACTTTAAAGTTCCCGAATGGCTTCTAGTTTGCTGGCAGATAGCTTCTTGTAGCTATATGTCATCTCACATGGCTTTCTAGCCGTAAATATGGAACTGTCTGGTATCACCCGGCAAGTTCCAAGCTTTGGAATTTAACTACTTTGTCTTTTGTTAATTTTCAGGGAAAATTGACTGGCACGTCTTGGAATCTTTTCGCGTGTGAAGCTAGCTTGTTCGGCTTGCTGTGTGCTTGACGCAGGGTGCTGATTTTCATTGTTTATTTTTTTCCTATTCAGATCCTGAAATTTGAAAATTTCAGGGTGTGATAAATCTACCCTCTTAAAAGGAATCTCGTCCTCAAGATTCGAATGGACTAAGTAAGATTTTGAGAATTGTTAGCTAAGCTGATGTGGGGTAGTGTTGATAAAGAACATACCAAGCACAGTCTTTGCATTTATGTGGTTCAATCTACCACGTGTGGACTTCTGCTGTCCTTTGAAGATTTGCGATGTCTTATTTCCATTTGCGATGTCTTATTTCCATTCCTTATCTGCTGACTCTGCACTAGAGTATTTTGGATGCTCCTTTGAGGGCAATTTGTTGGCAAAGTGACCAACCTCTCCACACTTAAAGTGAGTATTACCAACAGGCGTGTGGAGCGCACTAGGTCTCACTAGGGTTCCCGCTGGGGTGTTTTGACTAGATTGTTGGTCATTGGGGTGTGGAATCTGTGAAGTAGACTATTGTAACTCTTGAATGGGGTGCTTGAATGGTTGATTGTTACGCAGTAACTGATTTTGTCCAGGGTTACCACCCGAACCTCCAAGATAAGGTGTTGTCTGCTGCTTTGGAATGAAACGGGGTGACTGCTGCTCCCTGACTGTCCCAAAGTGGTGGCCTTCCTCTTCAGATCTCTCTGGCATCACACTTAGTGATATTGAGCATCTTCCCCCACAATCTTCAGCCAGTCATCACCCTCCAACGGATCTGCAGCATGTGTGAACACCGGCGGACGATGTCTCATGAACTCCTTATGCTTGTCTCTGGGCGCCTGCCGCTACCGAGGTGGGTTATTGACTTAGGCTTGCAGTTTTGCCACAGTGTTGGACAGGTTTTGAAGAAGCTGAGTCTGGGCCTGAATGAACTGCTGCATCGCGGGATCCATCTGAGTGTGTTGCTGAGCACTGCTGGAACTACCACTCATTCTGACGGGAAACTGCGAGTTGATCAACTCCCGATCCTAACCTGGTGTTCACCATCTGAGTGTTAGGAACATTGCTTTAGATGATTGCACTATGAGAAAAAGCTCAAAAGATAAAGTAGTGTAGACTTTACAAAATCTGTTGGTCACAAAAGAACATGTATAACTCCCTGTGTGAATAAACAAAAAATTATGAAAAGACGAGGATGCGCTAGGGAAAAAATAGACACTTTACGAAAGGCGCTGGGCTCAGCAGAAACAACACCACACATCCCTTCCTCGCCATCGCAAACTCGAGCGTCACCACCGTACCTGAGAAAGACGATTCGCGATCGCACAGCGGCCGTCGCGCTCGGACTCCGACGTGCTCGTGCGAGCTTTCCACCGTTTGGATCCGTTGCCGACAATGCAGGATAGATTCCGGCGAGCAGCCGCCTCACGAACCTGAGCTGCAGCCGTGGTCACTTTTTTTTAGAATATTTCCCTCTAGACCTCTACACAGAAGCGCCTTGCGCTGCCGAGATGGAGGGGGCACCTTTTCTGGTGCACCACGACCCCGTCGCCAACTAAGAACTAACGACGTCACCGTTGATGGTAACCGGAGCACGAAAAGTTACTAGGATGGAACCGTGTTGCTTTGGTCTGACCATTCCCACCGGCGACGTGTTAGTGTGTTACCCGATGGCCTGCGACGGCGACAGAATGGTAACAGCGGTATCGATCTCACGTGGCCCGTGATGGCGCCCCTCTGCCGAGCCTTTCTTTCATCTGCGTATGCGTGACCGTGCCTTCTGGTTTTGATCCCATTCGCGTCGTGTACGTGTGGCAGCGGCCGGAGGCGGCCACGACCGTGCAGTGTGCGGCCGGCTGCAGCTGGCTGTGCGCGCCCTGCATGAGGCAGAACCAGCTCCATATATAGCCGCGGCGGACGCGCGTTTCGTCATGAGCCAGTGCTCCCGGCGAGGTACTGTGTGCAGTGTGCACTACGTGTGTGTTCGTACTATACGTGACACGGCTAGAGTCGTCGCTGCCTCGCAGACCGACCACCATGCCGGCGGCCTTCACTGAGAACCGCCGCGACGACGACTCCGAGCCGCCGCTGACCGAGAGCTACCTCGACCTGCTCCGCCGTGGCGGCGGCGGCGGCGGCGGCGGCATTGCGCCGGTCCCGCCGGCCGAGGTCGTCCGCGCCGCCGTGCAGGAGCGCGAGCTGCCCCTGATCGACCTCGGGTGCCTGATGACGACGACGAGCGGCGGCAGCTGCAGCGCGAGGGAAGCGTGCGCGGACACCATGGCGCGGGCGGCCTCGGAGTGGGGCTTCTTCCAGGTGACCGGGCACGGCGTGGGCAGGGCGCTCCTGGAGCGGCTGCGGGCGGAGCAGGCGCGGCTGTTCCGGCTGCCGTTCGAGACCAAGGCCCACGCCGGCCTGCTCAACGGCTCCTACCGGTGGGGAGCCCCCACGGCCACGTCGCTCCGGCACCTCTCATGGTCGGAGGCCTTCCACGTCCCGCTCGCCAGCATCTCCGGGAGCGGCGGCTGCGACTTCGGCGAGGTCGGCTCCTTGAGGTACGCGCCGCGCATGCTAAATTTACACTGTCGTGGTTAATTAGGCAGATATTTTTAAGAATTACCATGGTATATGTTTGATTCGGCGAGGTGCCTAGCAGTTAACAGAGCAGAGGACGCAGGGACGTGATGCAGGAGGTGGCGGACGCCATGTCGCGGGTGGCCAAGACAGTGGCGGTGTCGCTGGCGAGGAGCCTGCTGGAGCAGGGGCACCACGCGGCGGCGGAGGCGTTCCCGGCGGGGTGCGACGAGACGACGTGCTTCCTGCGGCTCAACAGGTACCCGGCGTGCCCGTTCGTGCCGGACACCTTCGGGCTGGTGCCCCACACGGACAGTGACTTCCTCACGGTGCTCTGCCAGGACCAGGTCGGGGGCCTGCAGCTCATGAAGGACGACGCCCGCTGGGTGGCCGTCAAGCCCCACCCGGATGCGCTCATCGTCAACATCGGCGACCTGTTCCAGGTATCAGTGCGCCCGATACCCGCCCCTCCTTCATTTTTGCACACAAGACGCGTACGAATATGAAGATTCAAACTTGATCGATCATCTTTTTGATCAGTAAATTTACCTGTGTCGCATGCATGCAGGCGTGGAGCAACAACCGGTACAAGAGCGTGGAGCACAAGGTGGTGGCGAACGCCACGTCGGAGCGCTTCTCCGCCGCCTACTTCTTGTGCCCGTCCTACGACTCCCCCGTCGGCACGTGCGACGAGCCGTCGCCGTACAGGAGCTTCACCTTCGGGGAGTACAGGAGGATGGTTCAGGAGGACGTCAAGAGGACCGGCAGAAAGATTGGGCTCCCCAACTTCCACAAGTGATGGACGTCAAGAGTACCGGCAGAAAGATTGGGCCTGGAACGAGAGCACCATCGTCTTGTTCCTTAGCTCACTCCTTGCTGGCACCAACTTCACGATAGAGTCTAAGGATATTAATTATCATTTCGTTTATAGCTTTTTTTGATGTGTCACTGTATTTATCGAAGAAAAAGAGGGAAAACATAATAAAAACAAGTCTTCACGCAAATCAAAATTGGTTGTGAGAGAGACGAGTGGGTCATGGAATATCAGGATAGAAAATTACATTCTGAAAGATAGTTTCTTGACACGATCTTCTAGAATGTATAAAGTTAAAAACTATGATAGTTTCTGGCATTGGGAGTCATTACGGGAATCCCAACGTTTGCTAAGTGCCACAGGCACTTGACGAAGGCCATAAAACACTTGGGGAAGGAGTCGTCGAGTGTAACACTCAAGCAACAGGCACTTGCCATACCAGGACTTGGCAAAACCAGCTTCGCCGAGTGCTTTGTGTCGCGCACTCAGCGATAGTTTGCCGAGAGCTCCGTCTCACACTCGTGAAAGTTATTTGAAAAAAGAAAAAACACTACAAGAAATCTGCCAACTAGTGACACAACTTATTTTTGGCATCGTTGAGCCACAGGCACACAACTTCTCTGACTTTTTCTTGAAACTATATACATATATTCGATATTTTCTCTCGAAATACTACATCCCACGGTCCCGCACCAGCTCACCATTAGCCACCCGCGCCAAGTCACCTAGCTGCAAACACCACGTGGCCGGCCGCCCCACCACACTAGCTGCGGCCTATGCCACGTGGTTGGCCGCTTGCACCAAGTCGCTAGACACGTCAGCCGCAACCACAACACAGAGTTGTTCTAGTAAGTTGCACTGCAGCAAAAAAATTAATTTTCCCGCAACCCGCAGTCCCGAATGGGGAAAAGGAGAACGGAGAGGCGAGTAGGTGACCAGAACGAATCATACCAGCGGAGATTTGCACCTTCCAATGACGGCTCACTCCTACGAGCGCAACCTTGGTGATACTTCCTACAGCGGCGCGTCAATTTGGTAAGTAATTTTTTGTTAAATACTGAAAAATTCATTTCCTAGAATATTCTTTTTGATTCTTTCTGTGGTCAGAAATGTTCTTTCTGATTTGCCAAAAACTTTCTAGATGTATAGACGTTGGATAACCCGTTGTACTGGTTTTACCACTTAGAGTGAGGGAGGGGTTGCGGATTTCAAGGCATTTCTTCGAAGTAGATACGCTGAGGATGAAGAAATACTATGCCCGTGTCGTCAATGTCTCAATAAGTCCAGAGAGACTATAGAGCAAATTGGAGTTCACTTACTTGTGAGTGGGATGGCAATCACTTACACTTGGTGGATCCATCATTGAGAAGCTTTGGATGATATTGTTGATGAAGATGCAAATGTTCAAATACTATGGTTCAGGAAAATGCAATTCTGCAGGATAATGGGGTTGAGGAAAATCTAATTCTGTCGGATGCAGAGGGGGATGTGGATAATGCATCTCCATAGAATGGTGGTGATCAGGAAATGGTCCAGGAAAAGCAAGACATATCGGGTATGGAGGAGGATGAAGGCCCTGAAGATGGATTTTCTGAATTGATTGCTGACTTGGGCAAGGGTGAGGTGCTCGAAGAGAAGATATTTCAATTCATACAGGAACATCTAAATCGTTAAGAATCACCAACATCTGGAATAGCACAATTTACATTTGTTTGTGAAGTTATTTCATACAAAGTCTTTCCATTAGATGATCAATGTCGCATTCAATGCGACGATGAAGTTGTTACAAAAAATGTACAGATGCTTGTCTTCCAAAATCTTTTGATGAGGCAATAAAGTACATACTACATGGCGTGGGGCTCGGTTATGAAAAAATCCATGTTTGCAAGAATAATGTATTCTTTTGCAAGGAGAAGTATATCAAACTTGATGTGTGCCTAGTATGGTGTGAAGCGCATTCAAGATGGAAGAATGCAGACACCAACAAGTGTGTTCCTCAAAAGGTATTAAGGCATTTTCCACTGGTTTCCAGGCTGAAGAGAATGTTTCTTTCATCAAAAACCGCAAAGGATGCACGATGGCACCAATTGAAGTGAAAACCGGTGGATAATGAGCCCAACCATCCAGTTGATGGTCAGGCATGGAAACACTTCAATGAATCATGTTTATGATGACGGGTTTTACGAATTTATACGCGTCATTATATTCGTGACGCCGGGAAATAAGGTCGCATCATTAATTGTGTTTTATGACGCTTGATTAATGACGGAGGGCTTTCGTAAGAACCAGCGTCATAAATCGCGTTTGATGACAAAAATTGCACTTTTTTGCGTCACTAGTCGGCACATTCCTTGTAGTGAAAAAAGCACTGACAACGCACCCTAGCGCTGCCGCCACCAGCCCCTTCCCCTTAACCACCGTGCCACTACGAGGCCACCAGGTCGGTGTGGGACTTCATGCCAGCTGTGACAAAGCAAGAAGGACATCCGCCGCTAGTACTCGAGACCCACCGGATACGAAGGGAGGGCCGCATGCCGTAGCTTGAGGCCCGCCGGATCCAGTCTGGCCGCCCCACCCGGATATTGGATCTGGGGCCGCGGTCAATGGATTTGGGCCTTGCCGCCCCGCACAGATGGAGAGGAGGGGGAGTCGAGAAAGGATGGGAGGTGGTGGCACCGGGAGAGGATGGGAGGAGGCAAGGCATCGGTGACGATGGGAGGGGATGGGAGGTGACCAGCACTGGGTGATGAGGAGAGGAGGCCGACGCTGGGTCAGGCAACGACGGCGGGCCGGCGTGGTGGGAGGGAGAGAGGCGATATGCGGACGAGGTGGGAGACCGAGAGGTGCGGGGGGATATGGGGGTAAGGTGCGGGGGTGGGCAGTTGGGCGCGGTGGGGATCGATGACATGGTAGGTTCGCTGAGTGTCCAGAAAAACACTCGGCGAAGAGCTTCTTTGCCGAGTCTTGACACTCGGCAAACATTTTTTATTTTTTAAGTTTCTTCTTCTTCTTTTTCTTTTGCATAGCAAAAATTGGAATCAATATGAATTAACTCAACAATACCTTGTCAAATTCACTCATAATATGTGTTTAATTTTTCTACTCATATAATTCAAATATCTATGCACTTATAGCTCAAATTCAATTTATATGAATTAAAATTCTATAATATCACTTGATACATTAAAATTTTCAAACGGTTTGAAAAACATACCAAATAATAACATGAAGCAATGTTTGTTCTCTATTTCTAATAAATAAAGTTGTGTTATCAAATGACAATTCGATCGTCACTTCTACTCCAAATCTCATTGAATCTTGCTCAACGCTACAATCCTTCCTCTAAGATGCTTCAATTTCTAAACATCATATGTAACAAAATATTTGAAACCTTCTCAATTTTTTGCCACAACCTCCACGTATCATATCATCACATCATGGCAAATATCAAGATTTTTAGACTTTTTTTCTTTTTTAAAAATTTTAAAACCACACAACCACACATTTATAGTCATGTTTTATGAACAAGATGTTCAAAATTCCTTTTCATTTCAAAAGTAAGGCCTCAAACAGGGATGAATAATATGAGTATTAATTTTTCTACTCATTTTGTCCTATTATTTAAATAACATATAGTTCAAATTTGACTTGATTCAAAAAACTGCTTGAAATGCAATTAATTATTCAAATATAGAAAAAATATTTATAAAATTACAAAAATTTAACATGCAGTACCACATGTTATAAGTAGAGATTAGAAAAAATTTGAAGGGTAGAAAAAAAATAATTATATATTTGTCGAGTCCCAGAGAAAACACTAGTCAAAATTAATTCTTCGCCGAGTGTCTGGGGAAAAACACTCGGAAAAGAGTTGTTTGCCTAGTATCGAAAAAACAATCAGCAAACACCCCCCCCCCCCCACTATGCTGAGTGTTTTTTCCAAGGACTCGGCAAAGCGGTGATTCACCGAGTGTTTTTGTTTCGGCACTCGGCAAAGAAACTATTCGCCGAGTGCCCGATGAAAAACACTAGGCGGAAAATTTTGCATTCCGCATATTTGGGTTTTCCGGTAGTGGTGCTCTAAGAATATGAGGCCTTTGAAGTGTTTCCTTCTTTTTTTTATTTTCCTTTACCCATGATAAATGTACGGTTTTGTACTTTTGTTCGTCTTGCTTATTATACATTATTTTCCTCTTAGAATAAATTTACCGTACGCATGAGTCAGTAGTACTTTTCTTTCTGAACAAATCTGCTAGACAAAAATGCTCATGAAGTTGGGTTAAAAGTTAAATGATTTTGCAATCATTGAGCTTCTTTTTGCAATCAATTTTAAATGATTTTAGAAGAAAGTCGATGTCACTTTGTCTTGGCAAATTAAGATTGGTTCGAAGTTGGGTCTCAAATGATATCAGTGGAAATTATAGTTCAAAATAAATTAATTTAGCTCCTACTAGCTGGATATTTTTTTTTAGTCTCCATGTTTTATTCTACAAAGGGATAAACGAAAGTTACCACCGATCAGAAATAATTGTATTTTCATAATACTAAATCATCATAAATTGTTTTAGTTGCTACTGTTTAAACATTCAAATTCAATATATTTACACATAATTAAAAAATTAAATTCAATATATTTATATTTACACAAAATTAAACATTCAGATTCAATATAAATTGTCTTAGTTGCTACTGTTAATTCTCGTTATTTTTCGTACTTCTTAATCCTTTGACAGTTAGATTTCGTCAAATGGACAACTCTTATTATTTTTAAGCACTCTAAATTTCTCTAAATTAAATAGTAAGAACGCACACTGCTACACTCATGACCCCATATGATAGTGAAAATTCAACATCGATCTTGTAATGTGGAGGCTGAAACACCCTTCGATCCCAACTGAACTAGCAAGTTAGATTGATGAATTATAGTAATTTTAAAAATACTATGTTAGCATAATATATTTCTTATCCTTATATATGACTCATGATTCATCCTTTTAAAATCATCGGGACTCAATCTTCATGTAGATAGTGGTCCCCTAATTTCGAAATTGGTATTGGTACACACGATTTCTGTTGTTTGGGTGGTCTTGGATTGGTGGATGGAAATCCAATAGCGAATGATGCAATCGACGCTTCACTGCACCATTGCATACATTGCAAGCTCCACAACTTTGTATATTGGATTGAAATCGCAAATCACCCTCTCTGGCATCTCTCGGTCCCTCTGTGAATCTCTCTCTCTCTCTTCTTATCTCTTTCTAATTTTTGTCGGGTGAACTATGCCAGTCTGATTCCGCGGCTTCTGAGGCGTTGACCTTGTGTAGAGTCTCGATGCTCCACCTCTTAATGCGTGGATCCAACTCCTCTTAGTTAGTTCGTCGTACCTAGCAATGATGCCAGTTGCTAATGCAAGCGATCTTGAAGGTTCCTCTCGATCTAGGGATATGCTAGTGTAGCGGTGGCACATGTCCCTTCATCCCTCTTCTCTCTTTGCGTACACTCTCTCTCTCTCTCCACACTGAAAATGCCTCTTTGTCCCCTACATTTGTCGTGCGAACTCTCTGCTTCTCTGATTGCGCAGCTTCGACTCACGCATTGTCCCTGTGTAGAGTTTCAATGCTTCACCTCCCAACGCATGGATTCAACTCCTTCAGGCAAGCTCGCTATACATGGCTACAATGCCAGTTGCTGGCGTAGGAAACTATGAAAGTTCCTCTAAATCTAGGTAGTAGCTCATGCAATAGCTGTATAGGTCCCTCCGATCTCCCTCCTCTTCCTCTCCACCCTGACAACACCTTTTTCTTCGTTCTCCCCTACTTTCGTCTGGCGAACTATGCCGCTCTGATTTCGCGACTTCTAAGTCCATCTCAGACGTTGACCTTGTGTAGAATATCAAGTGCTCCACCTCCCAGCACGTGGATCTAACTCCTCTGGGTGAATTCGTCATACCAGGCAGCGATGGCAGTTGCTAGCATAGGCGATCTTGAAGGTTCCTCTTGATATAGGGACAGGATCGTGTAGCGGTGGCACATGATTCTCTCTCTCTCGCGTGCGTGCTCTCTCTCTCTCACTCTCGGTTTCTCCCATACTTTTGTTGGGTGAACTATGTCTCCTTGATTTTGAGACTTCTGAGTCTTATGCGTTGACATTGTGTAAAGTCTCGATTCTCCACCTCCCAGCGTGAGGATCCAACACCTCTTGGCGAGCTTGTCATACCTCGCAGCGATGCGAGTTGGTAGCTCTGATCCTCTCATGCGTTGGGTTTGTTGATCTAATCACAAACAACTACTAATTGGATTTGACTATTTATCTTTTTCAATCAAAATACATTATGGTTTATTATTTTATTCAAATTTAGATATTAACTAATCATATTGTAAATGAGATGTTTATTAAAGTAACGTTCCAATATAGACTCGTAAAATCACACCATACCATCACATGCATGACACATGCACACACTCATTGACCTAACTGTACTTACAATTGTATCAACTCTCCCCATTTTTAACATTAACCAAAGACAATTAGCAATTGTCTATAAGATCAATATGCATGGTCATTCAGATTATGGGATCTATAATTTTTTGTCACTCCAAGTGCACATATGTACGAATGACCTTGAAGACGTTATTCACACATTAATTAGCATGGTTCCCAAAGGTAGAGATGGAATTAAGGACATATCAAATACTTGCAATTGATTTGTTATGGTCAAGCATATTATTTATAAACACAATATTAACTTTCCTTATTTTTATAACCAATTTATTTATTAATTGTATTTGGTATGAACTCTTTTATTTAGCTATTTCACTTCTCAACCCGTACAAAATCTGCTTCTAATTTTCTTGTTTTTTGAAATCTTGAATTTGTATATATATATATATATATATATTAGTTATACTATAAATGGTAAATTCTTTGGGTTAATCTAGAACGTCACACCAGTGGTGACTTTATCTATCTCGAGGATTTGTCGACTCATTCGAAAGTGCTTATAGGGGGAGGGCGAGTGTGTGTTGTGTATGTGAGCGTACCATGTGATAAAAAAACTTGCTTTCATGCAATTTGTAGTCGTATTTATCCATATTCCTCTTTTAATTTCGAGTACGTACATACTCCATGATCCATTAAGCGGAAGTCGCAAAAACTTATCAAAGTTTGCTAGAAAATTTAAAAATATCCGTACGGATTCAAGTCCGTATTCAAGTCCAGCACGTAATGTTAGGTAATAAAAAATATTTCATATGTATTCAAGTACGGTCGGAGTGCCATAAGGAAAGGAAATTATACAAAAAATATTTCAATTTTTTCAGAATAATATGAATTATTAGATTTTCATAAAATCCAACGATTCAAACTCTTCTCTTTTTTAGATTAATGTGGAAATTTCTTAGACCCTCTCGGTGAACGTGGTGGCTTCTTTTAACACTGAAGTATTAAGAGACTGATTTTTATTTCCCAACAGAAATTTATTTTCATCACGTGCCATATCTTATCAATGTTGGCATTTAGAGCCTTGCAAGGCTACGTGTCTATGCGGATAAATATTTCATGAGCTTCTTAATTAGTACTTCAGCAGGGACAGATGTCGGTGTTTTAGACCGGCAACCTACTACGGGGAGTACCCGAAGTGGATGATTGTGACTCGCCGAGATCGGTAACTCGAAGGAAGAGACACGTGGCACACAATTTAGACAGGTTCGGGCCGCGAGGTGCGTAATACCCTACGTCCTGTATGCTGCGTAGCTCTGGATTGATGGGGCACGATTACAAGATGGTGCAATGGTGCGCCGTGGGTTGTATGAGAGGAGATTGGATGAGGTGATCGGTCCCTCCCTCGCCTTATATAGTCCGGGAGGCAGGGTTACAAGTCGGAGTAGGGAGAGAGTACTAGTCGAGTACGTCTAGGAGTCCTCTATACAGTGCGGAACATGTACAGCTCCCTAACCGAGTACTACTCCAGTGCAGTCCTTGTGCTCCACGCCTTCAGGTGCCGTGTAGCGCAAGCCGGGTAGTCCCAGGGGCCCACCGAGTAGTCGGTCCTGGTACCCACCGAGGTAGTGGGCCCAGGGAGGTCTATACGACAAGCCCCCGAGTACTTTGTAGTCGAGAAGGATAGCTTCAAGTAGTCTTGACGGTCCTAACAAGCAGTCCTCAAGCGTCCCCGAGTGCTGCAAGTCAAGGTCCTCAAGAGTAGTCGAAGCATCCCGAGGCTGGAATGTACTCCAGCTGATGTTTGAGCAATCTTGAAGTCTTCTCGAGTAGTCCCAAGCGTCCTCGAAAACTGCCTTCGAAGGTCTTCAAAAACTGCCTGTCTTGTCGCGAAGCCGAAGCTGATGTGGAGGTGCGACTTGTAAAACCGCACTCCGCATGGAGAAGCCCCCGAGCCCTGAGCCGCGGGCCCCAGCTGAGGGTCCATCTGAAGTCTTGGCAAGAAAATCCCGAAAAATCCGGAGAGAAAAAACCGAAGGACACGTGGCACGGAGCCCCCGAGCCTTGAGTCGAGTACTCCCTCTCGAATTGATGGGTCTTCTTGGAGAATGTGTCCTGAGATGCTCTTGAGACTAGCCGCTTCCCAGGTAACCGAGTAGAAGTAGCCGAGCCCCCGAGGCGAGGCGCGTCGACTAGTAGAATACGAAGAGTCACGCGCAGCCGCTGAGGCAGCCACGCGTCGACTTATCCGGCCGCCCGTTACGGCGCCGATTTGGTTTATAAATAGAAGCCAAAACCCTTAGGGTTTTCACCCATTCGAGCCGCAGTCATTCCATTTGAATCTTGAAGCGAATCCACTCCCAGCGCCCACTGCCGTAGTAGATCCAAGCGCGCCGCCACCCGAAGCCTTTAGGGTAGCCCCCGAGCGAATGCGAGTGAAGACGCCTTGCACTTGGAGGATGAAGCCGTCGCCGTCCAAGACGTCCAAGGCCGCCGGGAAGAAGAGGGGCCGTGCAGAGGCCGCCGCGGCTGCCACCGGAGCGGCGCCGCCCATGTCTCCACCGCGCGCTGATCCTAGCCGCGAGTGGAAGAAATCGAAGGTGAAGACGGAGGACCTGCTGACCCTGCTGAACAGTGGGTTCATCAGGGAGAAGGAAGTCGACATGTGGAGATCCGCCGCGGGAGATCCATATCCGATGGAGAAGGCCGAAGACGAGATCCCGATGTTCTCGCGATTCGTGGAGCGCGGTCTTGCGCTCCCAACCGGCCGACTTCTTCAAGGGGCTGCTCGGGTACTACGGGATCGAGTACCCGAACTCGAACCCCAACGGCATCTTCCACACGTCGGTCTTCGTCCACTTCCCGCGAAGCCTTCCTCGGAATCAAGCCGCACCGGGTGCTCTTCCGAAGTTCTTCCGCGTCAAGCCGCGCCCCCGTGCCTCCAACCCCAGAGTAGTTGGAGGGGCCGGCATCCAGCTGAGGGAGGACGCCGCGGAGCGATGCGCGCGTACAAGCTCGTCGACTCCAACACGGACTGGAAGACCAGATGGTTCTACATCACGAACCACCACCCTGGCCTGCCGAAGCCGAGCGGACGGCAGCCCAGGCACCATGAGTGGTGGAACACGGAGCCCACCATGCAAGAAGGGATCCAGCTCCCCGAGCTGTTAGCACGCATCAAAGTGCTCAGGGAGGCGGGACTGAGGGCCGAGCACGTGGCCTTCAGTTTCATGAACCGCAGGATCCAGCCGCTGATGGCTCGGGAGACCCTGGGCTTCGAGTACACCGGCGACAACGACGCGTCGCGGATGCCGGGAGGCGAGCTGGACGACAACGACATCGTCAAGAGGTTGTCGCGGATCTTCAAGGACATGCCGCCATACACGGCGTGCCCAGTCGAGGGGTACTCCGCCGCGCGCCCGCCCAAGGAGGTGAGTAGTCGTACTCCCCTCGTCGAGTAGTGAGTACTTGTGGTAGAGTTGCTGACGTCTTGTGTCTTTGCGTAGGATGATGTGAAGCGGTTCGTCTCCGAGCCGCAGCCGCCACCGAGCGGGATCGAGATCCCGGTGGAGGGGAAGGTGAAGGAGCGCCACGAAGTCGTTGAAGGCGACGACACCGTCATCGTGGAAGATACCTCCGACGACGAAGAAGAAGACGAAGAGACGCTGCAGGACCGCTTCCAGTTGCGGTCGAGGTTTAGCCACCCGGGCTTACCTCATGTTCCATTGGTTCAAGACCCTCCGGCTAGCCTGGAGGCTAGCCTTGCTGCGCCGCCGCGGAAGCCGCGCAACCCCGCCAGGAAGCGGGTGACGAAGAAGCTAAAGGTCTCGGAGACCACGCCTCAGGAGGTAAGTCGTCTTGAGCAGAGTAATCGAGTACCCGTTGTTCGAGTACGTTGCTGACGATTAGTCTTCCTTTTGTGCAGGAGGTGCCGCCATCGGAGCCCATCGAAGAGGGCGACGAGGGCGTGTGGGAGACGGTGGGGGAACCGGCTGGAAGTCGTAGTCCAGCCCCCACCGTTGAAGAACTTCTGGCGCAACTAGAGCGCCAGCCCCCTGCTCCAGAAGAGAGCAGATCACCCGTGGCTGCCGCCGCTGGAGAGATGGTGGCCTCAGGAGCGCAGGGGACATCTGCGCCGGCCGCCGCCGCCGTGGAGGAGGCGGTGCCGCGAGGGGCGGAGGAAGAGACGCCCGCCGAGGGTGGACCCCGTTGATATTGCCGGCATCCTCGGTGCTCCGGCCGTGACCATCGTCCGGTCGAATTTGTAAGTACCATATCCTTGCGAGTAGTACTTGATTTAGTAGTCGATGTTTGCCTGACGACCATCTGTGTGTGGTTCTGCAGAAAATCCACAGATCTGAGCTGGGATGGGGACGAGCCCACATCAGCGGTGGCGGAAGAAGTCGCGCCGCCCGTCGAGGAGGCCGCTCCCGATGCCCAAGCCACGACTGAGCCCCCGGCTACCGAAGCGCCGTTGCCGGAGGCGAGTGTAGTCGAAGGTGAGTACCCTTCGTGAAGTTGCGGAGCTCCAGGAGGGGTAGTCGTAGGTGCTAATGCACTTGTCGTTTGTTGGCAGGCGCTGAAGGAGGTGACATCCCTGCGGGGGTGCCAATGCAGGAGTTGATGCCAGAGGCCCCGGAGGCTGCAGAGGGAGCCCCCGAGCCCGTGGGGGAGGTCGTCGAGAAGTCTGCCGGGGGAGAGGCGGTCACCACGTCGCCAGAGATTGCTCTGGAGGTGGCTATCCGCTCCCCTGAGATCCAAGACGCAGAGCCCATCCGCTCTGCGCCGATGACGGAGGCTACCTCGAGTAGCCGCGGTGGGATAGAACTTCTTGCGGACGATCTCATCGAGCCGGCGACGGTGGCCAAGCACCTGGAGGCGATCCGTCGAGCCGAGCAATGGATGAAGGTAAGTAGCCGTAGCCTCCCGAGTAGTCAATCCTTTGCCGTTGAGTACTCGTCATGACTTGAGTTGTCTTGTGCAGGACGTTGCGGAATGGTCCCGCGAGAAGTCGAACCTGCTGCAGGGTTACGGCGACACCGTACTCCGAGCAGAGGCCCTGGAGGAGCAGCTCGTGAAGTCGCGGAAACATGCGGCTGCCATGCAGTCAAAGCTCGACGCCGCCTTCGCCAAGTATCACAACGACGTCATGGAGTTGCAGGCGAAGGGCGACGACTTGGTGCGGAAGAACAAGGGCCTCCGCAACAAGAATAAAGGTATATCCTTTGACTTGTCGAGTACTTGTTGGAAGCCGAGAAGCATCTGACCCGTTGTTGCATTGCTGTGTTGCAGAGCTTGAGGGCCAGGTGGAGCAGCTGAAGGCCTCGGAGGTGAGCATGAAGAACCTCTTCTACCGGGAGCAAGAAGCCCGCCAGGTACTCGAGCTCGACTACAAGGAACTCGCCTTCGAGTGCGAGAAGCACATGGAGCTGCGGATTGCTTCGACAGGGATCTCGTCAACGCTACAAATCTTTGCGAAATTGAACGAAGACCGCGAGGCGTTGCGGGCCCGCTGAGGGAGTTGGAGGAAGCCGCTCTCCCCGATCGCGAGGCTCCTGGTGCCGCACCCGGGCGGCCCCAAGATCGCTCCTCTGGTGGATCGACTCCGTGAAGCGCCAAGCCGGCTGGCCGTCTACGTCAAGCATATGGCCAAGTCGACCCCAAGATAAGTCTTGGCCTTCATGAAGTCGTACTTCCCGAAGGCTCCAGTGGAGGTGGTCGCCGGCGGGGTAGCCGCCAACTGCTCCGATGAGCAGTATGCAGAGCTGCTGGAGCAGATGGCTCCCATCGCGGAGCAGGTAGCCGAGAAGCTGAACCTCCAGTAGCCCTGTAATAGGTAGCTAGTAGCCATAGTTGTACAGGAAGACAATTGTAATGAATTGTTCAAGTATCAATGAAATGAAATTTTCCAGCAATGAGTACTCGTAGCCGCGATCTCAGAGTGCGGAGCGCCCATCGTGGAGTGGGTGCGAGTAGTAGTACTCGACTTCAGTAGTCCCGTTGTAGGGAGTAGGCAGTAAAAAAGTTGATGAACGATCAATCTTTATTACTGAAGAAGTACACCTTGGTGGCCAGGGCCGTAGTTACAAAGTAGTCGCCTGGACCCGGAGGCCGCTTACAGCTAAGTGGCGCTGGAGCGGGTAGCCGCTTGCAGCAAGTGATCCGTAGGTAGCCATGTAGGGCCGGATCGCGGATCCGTAAGTAGCCGCGCGGCCGGATCTTGGAGTGTGGTCTCTTGGTAGACCGTCGCTAGAGTCCTTGACGCTCGTCGCGCCCATGGTCCGTAGGTAGCCGCACGGGCGCCGGACCCCGGAGAAGAGTAGTCCGGAGGCCGGAGCCGGGACCGGAGGGTCGCTTGCGGCGAGGGGGTGTTGATGTAGTCGATTAGACTTGAACCCGGAGTAGTCGTGTAGACTAGGCGTAGAATCGATAGAGTTGGTCGACGTTCCACGAGTTGTTGACGTCTTCGCCTTCAAGTGTTTGGAGGCGGTAGGAGCCTGGCCCGGTCACCTTAGCCACGGTGAAGGGGCCTTCCCAGGGGGAGCTGAGCTTGTGGAGTCCTTCCGTGTTCTGGATACGGCGGAGGACAAGATCTCCAACGTTGAAGGAGCGTTCCTTGACGTTGCGATCATGGTAGCGTCGGATACCCTCCAGGTACCTTGCTGATTGGACGAGGGCGGCGCAGCGAGCTTCTTCGAGGCTGTCGATATCGACTCGTCTGTCGTCTTCGAGACGCCTTCATCGTAGTGCTCCACTGCGGCGAGTTCCATATGACGTCGGCGGGGGAGGATGGCTTCGGAGCCGTAGACCGAGAAGTAGGGGGGATTGCCCCGTTGGCTTGGATGGTTGAGTCCGCGGCCCCCCGAGTGCGTTGGGTAGTTCCTTGATCCACTTGCCCCCTTTGGAGTTAGCGGCGTCGTGTAGCCGCTTCTTGAGGGCGTCGAGCACCATCCCATTGGCGCGCTCGACTTGTCCGTTGGCCCGTGGATGGGCGGCGAGACGTGCGGACGTCTATTCCGCCGTTCTCGCGGTACTCCCGGAAGCGGTGGTTGTTGAAGTTGGACCCCAGGTCTGTGATGATGCGGTGGGGTAGCCTGTAGCGGTGTACGAGTTCATCCAAGAAGTCGAGTACTCTGTCAGCCTTGGGGCATGTGGCCGGCTTGACCTCGATCCACTTGGTGAACTTGTCGATAGCCACCAGTACCCCGTTGAATCCTCTCGGCGCGGTTGGCAGTGGCCCAATCATGTCGAGCCCCCAGCAGGCAAAGGGCCAGGTTGGCGGTATGGTGACTAGCTTGTAGGCTGGTACATGTTGCTGCTTGGCGAGCGGCATCGACATCCTTGGCACCTTCTGACGAGTTCTTCGGCATCGCCCAGGGCTGTGGGCCAGTAGAAAGCTCGCCGGAAGGCCTTGCTGACCAGCATGCGTGAGGACGCGTGGTTGCCGCAGACGCCCTTGTGGATCTCCTCCAGGATGTCCTTGCCTTCTTCGCGAGGGACGCACTTCATGAGCACTCCAGAAGATGCGCCCCGCTTGTAAAGCTTGTCTCCGACGAGGACGTAGGACTTGGCGCGGCGGACGAGTTGTTCGGCTGCGTTCTTGTCGGAGGGGACCTTCTGCTCGCTGAGGTAGTCGATGAAGGGTTGCCTCCAGTCCACGTCGATCATCATGACCTCCTGCCCAGCTGGTGGATGGGCTGGGACAGTGGTCGATGGCGCCGGCTCCGGGATGGATGGCGCGTGAAGCTCATGGACGAAGACGCCCGCGGGTACTTGAGCGCGGGTGGATCCGAGCTTCGAGAGGACGTCCGCTGCAACGTTGTTGTCGCGGACGATGTGATGGAACTCGAGACCATAGAATTTGTTCTCGAGCTTGCGGACTTCTAGGCAGTAGGCGTCCATGTTCTCCTTGTTGCGGTCCCAGGACTTGTTGACTTGGTTGATGACCACTGCGGAGTCGCCGTAGACTAGTAGCCGCTTGATGCCCAGTGAAGCCGCGAGGCGGAGCCCGTGTAGGAGAGCTTCGTACTCGGCTTCGGTGTTTGAGACCTTCCGGAAGATCCGGGACGTACTTGAGTTGTTCGCCCGTTGGAGAGATCGGGGAGTACCCCCCGCGCTGCGCCCTCGAGGTTGAGTGAGCCGTCAAAGTACATCACCCAATGCTCGGTCGCACGGTGGGAGTAGGCGGTGGTTCTCCCGCCACTCGCCATGAAGTCGACTAGTGCTTGCGACTTGATGGTTGTGCGTGGCTTGAAGTCGATGGTGAGGGCGCCGAGCTCGACGGCCCCACTTGGAGATTCTTCCGGTGGCGTCTTGGTTCCTCGGGATGTCGCCGAGCGGGTAGTCGGTGATGACGGAGACCGAGTACCGCCGGAAGTAGTGTCGTAGCTTCCGCGAGGTGATGAGTAGAGCGTACGGGAGCTTCGCACGGGCCGGTAGCGAGCCTTGGACTCGATAGAACCTCGCCGACGAAGTAGACCGGGCGCCCCGGGCCGGGTAGGCGTGGCCGTCTTCTTGCCGCTCGACAACGATGGCGCATCGACCACGTGAGTAGTCGCAGCTAGGTAGAGCAAGAATCGCTCGCCCTTGTGAGGAGCCGTGAGGATTGGAGGCTTTGACAGAAGTCCTTGAGCCGGGCAAGGGCTTGATCCGCCTCTCGGAGTCCACACGAACTTCTCGTGATGCTTGAGTAGTTTGAAGAAGGGGAGGCCCCGTTCTCCTAGCCTCGAGATGAATCTGTTCAGTGCCGCCATGCACCCCGTCAGCTTCTGGACGTCTTTGATGTTCGTGGGAGCTTTCATGCGGTGATGGCGGAGATCTTCTCGGGGGTTGGCTTCGATGCCGCGCTGGCTGATGATGAAGCCGAGTAGTTTGCCCGAAGGGACGCCGAAGACGCACTTGTTCGGGTTGAGCTTCCAGCGGTACTCGCGTAGCGATGCGAAGGTCTCTTCAAGGTCGTCGATGAGGGTACTGGAGTCCTTGGTCTTGACGACTACGTCATCCACGTAAGCCTCGACGTTCTTGTTGAGTTGCCGCTTGAAGCAGGCCTGGATGGCCCGTTGATAGGTAGCGCCGGCGTTCTTCAACCCGAATGACATGGTCGTGTAGCAGTATGCGCCAAACGGGGTGATGAACGCGGTCTTTTCCTGGTCTTCCTCCTTGATTGCGATCTGGTGGTACCGGAGTAGCGATCGAGGAAGCAAAGCGAGTCGCGGCCCCGCCGTGGAGTCGATGACTTGATCAATCCGCGGCAACCCGAAGGGGTCCTTGGGGCAATGCTTGTTGAGGTCGGTGTAGTCGACACACATCCTCCACTCGTTCGAGTTCTTCTTGCGGACGAGGACGGGGTTGGCGAGCCACTCAGGATGGAAGACTTCTCTGATGAAGCCAGCTGCGAGTAGCTTGGCGAGCTCCTTCTTGATGGCATCCCGTCTATCGTCGGCAAAGCGTCGGAGGTGTTGTCGCTTAGGGGTGGCCTTTGGATCGACGTTAAGGCAGTGCTCAATCAGCTCCCTGGGCACTCCTGGCATGTCCGCTGGCTTCCACGCGAAGATGTCGCGGTTAGCCCGAAGAAAGCTGATGAGCGCGTCTTCCTATTTGGGGTCGAGGCCGGCCCCGATGGTGGTGGTCTTGCCGGGGGTCGCCCGTTCCGAGGTCGACCGTCTTGACGAGTACCTCCTCAGGTGGCTGAGGCTTGTTGGCGCTGTCAGACTTCTCTGGGATGTCGAGTTCGCTCGTGGCAAGCTTCTTCGACGCGGCGTAGACCTCCATCATCGCGTTGGGTACTTGGTTTGTGGAAGCGATCACCACGGCCTCTGTGTCGCAGTCGTGGGAGATCTTCAAGTCCCCTTGGAGGGAGAGTACACCGGCTGGACTTGGCATCTTGAGTACCAAGTAGGTGTAGTGGGGCACCGCCATGAACTTGGCGATGGCCGGCCTGCCGAGGATGGCGTGGTAAGAGGTCTCAAAATCCGCGACCTCGAATTTGATGTACTCGGTGCGGTAGTTGTCCCGAGACGCCCCGAAGGTAACTGGCAGTACCACTGAGCCCAGTGGGATAGCCGCGTTGCCTGGGACGATGCCGTAGAAGGGCGTGCTGCTCTTGGTGAGCATGGGGGTGACGTCGAGCTTCATTTTCTTCAAGGTTTTGGTGAAGAGGACGTTGAGCCCGCTTCCACCGTCGATGAGCGGAGGGCTCGAGCGGTGAGGGGGCCGCCTGCGATGGCTGAGTAGCCGGCTCGCATGCGATGGCCCATGGCGACGTCGGGTTCGAGTTGAAGACGGACTCGAGCTCGAAGTCAGCGTGGCGGTTGAAGAGCGAAATTTCGCCGAACTTGCCGGCGAGTTCGCCCGTGACAACTTCGGGAAGAGTCACAAGGCCTGTCTTCGAATCGGGCTGCATGATTAGGCGGCGCTGGAAGGAGCCCGCGCCATCAGCAGTGCAGACCCAGGCGCCGAAGACGAAGGTGTCGTCGCGGTTGAAGGCGACAGTTGGCTTGAAGTAGACGGAAGCCGTCGAGTTCGCCATATGATCTCGAGCGAGAGCCCCTACCTGGCGCGCCAGCTGTCGGTGTTTTAGACCGGCAACCTACTACGGGGAGTACCCGAAGTGGATGATTGTGACTCGCCGAGATCGGTAACTCGAAGGAAGAGACACGTGGCACACAATTTAGACAGGTTCGGGCCGCGAGGTGCGTAATACCCTACGTCCTGTATGCTGCATAGCTCTGGATTGATGGGGCACGATTACAAGATGGTGCAATGGTGCGCCGTGGGTTGTATGAGAGGAGATTGGATGAGGTGATCGGTCCCTCCCTCGCCTTATATAGTCCGAGAGGCAGGGTTACAAGTCGGAGTAGGGAGAGAGTACTAGTCGAGTACGTCTAGGAGTCCTCTATACAGTGCGGAACATGTACAGCTCCCTAACCGAGTACTACTCCAGTGCAGTCCTTGTGCTCCACGCCTTCAGGTGCCGTGTAGCGCAAGCCGGGTAGTACCAGGGGCCCACCGGGTAGTCGGTCCTGGTACCCACCGAGGTAGTGGGCCCAGGGAGGTCTATACGACAACAGAGAACTAATTTAATGCTCATCGTGTGAAACTTTCTAAATTATAATTGTATTTGTTATTTACTCTTCAGTTAGTTATTTTTTTGCTTTCCATGTAAACATTAACTACTATTTTCTTATTTTTATTTCCGGATTTATGTATTTATTAATTGCATTTGTATTGAATACGAACTCATTAGATTTCCTTATTTCAATTCTGAATTTATGTATTCTTTGATTAATCTAGACCTTTAGATCTTCATAAAATCCAACGGTGTATATTCTTCTCTTTTTTGGATTAACGTGGGAATTTATAGACCCCTCGGTGAACGTGACATTAACTATTATTTTTCTTATTTATTTCCGGATTTATGTATTTATTAATTGTATTTGTATTGAATGCGAACTCTTTAGATTTCCTTATTTCAATTTTGAATTTATGTATTCTTTGATTAATATAGACCTTTAGGTCTTCATAAAATCCAACGGTGTATATTCTTCTCTTTTTTAGATTAACGTGGGAATTTTTAGACCCCCTCGGCGAACGTGGTGGCTTCTTTTAACACTCAAATGAAACTATGAATAAGAGGTAGTACACTAGTTTCAGTCCACAATAAAAAAAATCAATTTAAACTATAGTGCACTAATAATCCTTGAGTAGTCACCGGCCGGCGCCCCAGCTGTTTTCATGCCGACGACGTTGCGGATTCGAGTACAAGTTGCAGCTGGACTTTTGATATGATGATTATTATTGGTCCCGTCATCTTCCGTGCTGTGTCTTGTAATGTGGCGGCAGGAGAAACAACACCACACATCCCTTTCCTCGCCATCGCAAACACGAGCGTCATCACCACCGTACCGTACCTGAGAAAGACGACTCGATCGCACAGGCACAGCGGCCGTCGCGCTCAGACTCCGACGTGCTCGATCCGGTGGCGACGAGGCAGGCTAGATTCCAAGTGCCGCAAGGCGGGGGAATGAGTGAATGATACCAAGAAGGCGTGGCGCGTTCAAGCACACATCGCGAACCGCGTAAGCATCATAGCGACGGCGAAGCTTATTATTCGATCTTATATATTCCCGTTTCCAGGTAAGCTAAAAACATGTTACAAAGCCAACCTCGTGCAGTGCATGACGTCGACACGAAATGGGCCGGGGTGCACGTGCACGAGACGGGGACGTAACAGAAGGCACGATCGATGAGCTAGCTGGGGACGCGAACGCGATGCGATAACGGCCGGGGCCGGGGTCGGGCTAGGTAGCGCTTCCCCGGAGTGGCTAGCACAGCCTCTTGCAGTAGCACTTGCGCACGAAGCCGTGCCACTTGCACTCGACCCACGGGAAGCCCGGAGCAGGGTTCACCGAACCGAACCGAACCGGCGAGGTCCGGTACCGGTTTACCGGTCCGGTTCGGTCGGGAACCGGTCGGAAACCGGGCGAATGCAAATTTGAATTCAAATCGCGTAGTGCAATCGGTCCGGACCGGTATACCGACCGGTTTGAGCGGTATACCGGTCCGGTTCGGTGGTAAACCGGTCCGAAAAATGAAAAATCCGATTGAAAAAAAATGGTTCTCCGGAGTGAAATAAATGAGAATTTTGACATGAGTTATGAATATATTAATGTAAATGACCAAACCAAAGCAAAAACAACATAGTCTCATACACAATTACAATAACATAGTCTCAACTCTCAAACTCTAAATGTCTCATACACAATCACAATAACATAGTCTCACACGGTCACACAAGACCCAAATACATTACAGAGTATCATACCCAAATAGACAATGACATAGTCTCATACACAATTACACATCAATAAAAGTTCAACGTTGAACTTGGAAAGGGAAGACCCCCATTTGGGTCGCCATCTGGTATTCTGCAATGGACATCACATTGATACCTCGCTCTCGAAGTAGGTTAGCTTTGTAGTCTTGCCAAGTGTAGCCCGTCCACGACGCTGTTGTCTGCCATTCTTGAACTAACATACTGTAAAAATGGGGGTCTTCCCATTCATACACCCAACTCGTCTGTGGCTGCACGCTCAGGTCAGGTATGTGATAGTGAAAAGACTGGAAGGTATCGCTGTAGGAGGAAGAAGAGTACTGTGGAGTGTCATAATCTGTCGGTCCAACTGTTCTCCTCTGCGATTGCGGTGCTCCATGGTCTTGATCCTGGGTAGCATGTGTGAACTGAGTCTCCCCTGCATTCAACCATAAATCACAAATTCATATTTAGTACTTTGAGTGAGAAACATGTGTGTGTAATGAAAAATGTATGCAGGTGCAATGTATACCTGTGAAACGAACACCTATAGCACCACAACCACCACTACCACCACCACCACCACCACCACCATCACCATCATCGTCACCGTTATCGGCATCACCATCATCAGCTACACTGCTATCTGCAGACTCCTGATATGGTGGACTACGCTGACCATCCCCGTCATCAGTGGAGGTGTCACTAGTCACTGGTCTAGCTACTTTGCCTTTTTCCTCTTGTTTGTATTTGTTGTCGTTGACGCTTCGGGTCACTCGTATTTGCCTAGCCATATCGGTGCCAAACTCGCAAACCTGCTTGCGAAACAACTCAGCCTCCTGCAATGCTTGCACTACCGTCTGGACATCCGTCATGCGCCCAAATGTATCCTTCAGTCCACGAAACATCTCTTGACTTGGTACCATGGTATATGCATGCTTGGGATTTAGGACGACGGTACAAAAATTTAAATCGAGTCAGTTAAGCACAAAGTCAATTGTTTTGAAATGTAAAACATAAAGTTGATACAATCGCACATGCATACCTGCACCAACATATGTGCCTACGTACACGTCACGAATCCTGGCTTCTAGAATCTTATTATACTCATTGCAAGTGGAAGTATTACGACCGAAGAAAGACTCCATCTCCGCTTTCATATTTTGGAATTCCATCACCACATCACAGAGATTGGGCCGCTTGTCCTGATCAGCAAAACGAAGGAACTTGTATACAGGTTGAACTGTGTCAATGATATATTTCAACGCCTCCCACCACTCGATACAAGAAAACCGGGTTTGCATAAATCTCCCATCCACGGTGTCCGCCCATTTGCTGTTTAAGAAATCAGGAGATGAAACCCACTGTAGGAACTGCTCACGTTTCCGATATATGCTATCCAGAAACATGTAGTTCGTCCCAAAACGGGTGGCATTCCACTTCACCAACTCACCACCGATGGCGTTTCTCATCATTGTATTCAACTGGCCATGATTGTGTAACCAAGATGAAATTTGCTTGCATTGCTTGATTGTGGCAGAATGATCATACCTTTCAGCGATATCCTTCAACATCAAATTCACAGTGTGAGCTAGACAAGGTGTCCAAGTGATGTGCTCATACAACTCTCCAAGTCGATGACATGCTTTCTTGTAGTTGGCGCCGTTGTCCGTGACTACATGCACTATATGCTCTGGTCCAATCTCCACCACCACCTTTTCAATCTCCTGGAAAAATAGAAACAATTTTTAGTTACTTTTCCAAAAGAATACATGACTTGCAAAAATAAGTTACGGGGGTACCTTCAATAGGAATGTGGAATCTTGACTTTTGCCAGTTGCATCCACAGACTTGTGGAACCATGTGATCCCATTACAATAGACCAAAAAGTTGATCACACTCATCCTGGTCGGTCCAGTCCAGGAATCACACATCAATGTCACACCAAATATAGGCCAGTCCCGCTGGAACTTTGCGTACCGATCCTTCAAGTCTTTTTCATTTTGATCAAGGTACTTCCCATCAATATCCCGACCACTGGGTGATGCGATACCTTCACCTGCAACCATATAAAATTCATGAGAAACAGAAATGTAATCTCATATGTGCCATTGCAATGAAACAAAACTTACCCCACTTCTGTGTCTCCCTGACCGCGCTAACAAAGTATGGATTGTCAGCCTGTCTTCCAGGTACTCCCGCAATATGGAAAAACTTTGACCATGCTTTCCCAATAGCTTCCTTTGCATTCTTCCCCTTCTGCGTCCAGGACCCTGTATCAATCCTTGGTTGTGTCATTCCTCTTCTCCCACCTGCAGCCATGTTATAATCTTCCACCACCACAGGATTGTCCCTCCGCGAACCACCTCTTCTAAGCATCCTCTGCAAGGGATTCAACCCCGAAGAACCACTACCCCCTCCACGCTCATAAGCACCTCCTCTCCGTTCCACCCTCTGTCTGTACTCTTCTTCCGCTCTCGACAGTTCCATGGCACGTCGCACCTGAGCCTCCTCATCATCTGCTTCACCCCCATTGTTTCCCCGACCTGCAGCCTCCTCCCTTAGCAACCTCTCTCGAGCCCGGGCATTAGTTGCATTCTTAGCACGGTCCAGGTCACGCTGAAAGTACTCCCGAACATCAGGTGGTACATGGCTGCAATGTATCACCTCCGACCCGCGGTTAGACAAATGCTGTTTCAATCTAGTTGCACCACCTCCTCCTTTCGTCGTATTACAATACTTGCATTGCCAGCTCGGATAAAGTTTTTCACCATGTTCCCATACAACATCTTTATCCCTTCCCGACATTGTCTACCTGCATACATAGACAATCAAATAAATAAAATATTTGTAAATCCAACCTCCCTAAACCTAAAGGAGACAATACACCTAATTCATACGATTGTAAGGGAGCACAATGCAATCTTCCTAAACAATATAAATCAAACCATATATTGACCTAAAGTCCTAAACCATATATATCTAAATCAAACATACCAAAAAACCATTTATACATCTAAATAATATTTTCCTATATGATATATTGACCTAAACCAAATGTACCTAAGCCATACATACATACACATAATAGGTTATCTAAATCCTAACCAAATTCATTCAAATATAAATCAAGTGCTACCTAAATCAACTAATTTTAGAAAGTACCTGTGCTCATCTAGGGCGTCGGCTGCTCGCCCGAACCGCCTGGCCGGCCGCCCCTCCCGGGCGGTAAACCGACCAACCCGCACGGTCAACCGCCCGGAGCCGGTAGATCCATGGAAGGGGCGGTATACCGCGGCGTCCGGCGGCTAACCGGCGGCGGGAGGCGGTTCGGCGGCGGCGCGGCGCGGACGGCGGCGGCTGGGGGCGGATGGGCACGGGGAAGAAGCCTGGGGGCGAGGGGGCACAGGAATGGGGACCAGGCGCTGCGCAGGGGTGGCTGCAGCTGGATATTTTGCACCCCCCTTATTTGGGCCGAAGAAGGCCTGTTGGGCCGGCGTTTTTTTTCTTTTTCTTTTTTGATTTAACTTTCAATTTATGAAAAATATACTAAACGGATGAATATTTGAAAAAAATTCACACTCTTACATACGTCTTTAGTAGAAGTATTTTTAGGAATTTTTGGAGATTTTTTTATTTTTTTGAATTCAAATTTAACATTTTGAATCTCACCGGTTTGAAACCGGCCGGAACCGGTACCGGGACGGTCCGGTTCCACCGGTTCCCGCGGTATCCGGACCGGTTCCGGACGGTTCGGTTAACCCTGGCCCGGAGCCAACACTCGTAAAAGAAGATGTAGCAAGTAACGAGAAAACAGAAAAGTGGGGGGAGTCCCCACTCTCAACCCCTTGGGTTGTTTATATAGCTAAGAGGGATGTCATTTTAGCCCTATGCCCCTGGTGGGTACAATTTTTACATCCGAGCCCCTAGACCAATGGAGGGGGTACCTTGTGAATCATTCCCCAACACTCCGTCCACTAATAGTCTGGACCTTTGGTACGCCCCTTTAGTCCCTCTTGAATTTTGGATCCGGGACTAAAGGTTTTTCATCGATGTGCTCTGAAATACCCATGGATACCCCCTACCCTTTTTTCCAGGTTGGTATTACCAACTGGGACTAAAGGGGGGCGTCCAACCGCTGTTTTGAGGTAATTATTGGCACCGGCCTTTAATCTCGGGTGGTGTTTCCACCCGAGACTCCCGGGTGAGGAAACCACCCGAAACAAAAGCCTTTCCTCCGACCTACCGCGCCCCCTCCCCCTCCTCTCCCTCCCTTATCTTTTCACAGCAACACACTCCACCACGCAGTCTCTTCCTCTCCTCTCTCTTTTTTCCTTTTCTTCTTCCTTATTTATTCTACTTCCTTATCTTTTCCTATTACTGTGTAGGCCATGGAGACCGGTGTGGGAGCCAGGTCGGCCGGCGGAGGGCCCAGCGGGGCGCGGCGGCGGCGGCCGGCGCGGGGCTGGCGGCGCAAAATCACCGCGAGGCGGGCGGCTAGCGATGGAGCGAGCTTCCGCGGCCGAGCCGGCCGGCAAAGCGCCCGCGCGGGGCGGCGCGGCGGCGGCTAGGCCGGCCGGCGGAGTGCCGCGCGGAAGGCGCGGAGCACCACTAACGTGGGGCCGCCATGACGCGGGCGCACGGGGCCGCCGGCATTGGCGCGAGTTGTGGCCGGCAGAGCTCCCGGTGGTGGCGCGTCTGGGGCCGACCGTAGTGAGTTTTTTGTTTTTGCAATTTTTTTGAAATTGAACTCGCTTCAATGGTTGTGAATTGTGCGCGCCAATCTTGCTGTAAATCTTGAGTGAATTGATTTTGTAAATAAAGTTGTGAATTTGTGAGATGAATTTGCAGATGACCATATGTGATGATTGAATATGTTGTGATGTGAGATGAACTTGTGACGAACTTGGATGAACTTGATGTTCTACTATGCATGGTGGAGTGGATCTCGAGGTGGGTGACAGGAGTCGGGGAAACAGCTACCAGGGAGGCCTTTTTTGGTTTTTTTGGAAAACCTTTAGTCTCGGGTGGTATTACCGACTGGGACTAAATGACCCCTTTAGTACAGGTTCGTTCACCCGGGACTAAAGGTTGGGGGGCTTTTTATCTCTCATCATTAGTCCCGGTTGGACTAGAGAGACCTAAGGTCTCTACCAACCGGGGCTAAAGCCCCTCACTGTACCAGTGTGCCAGTGGTCTTGCACACGTTCTCACAGTTGCTTTTCCTGGTGCAGGCAGGGTTAATTTTACCGACCGGGCGGCGGTAGTGGTATACCGGTCCTGGTCACAGCCAAATACCAAAAAATTCAAAATGCAGTTCGGGCCAGTTGTGAACGGTTGACCGGTCAGTTGCATCGATTGATCGACCGGTTGGACTGGTTGATCGGTCAGTAAGAGCAAAATACCAAGGGTTTTTCTTGGTTCACTGGTGTGAAATAAATGAAAATTTTGGCATGACCTATGCGCATATTGATGTAAATAATTACACCAAAGTAACAATTTATAATCATGCATACTAATATCATAGCCTTGCATACAAACAATGTCATAATAATAATCATGTACACAATACCATAGTTATAATCGTGCATACAATACTATAGTAATAGTCGTGCATACAAATAGATGAATGTTCAACAGTAGAACTGCCCCGCCATTTCGTATTTTGTGATGGACAACACATTCAAACCATGTGTTCTAAACAACTTCGAAAGTGCATCTAGATCCCTAAATGGATTTTGGTGAATTGAATGACAAGGCGATTAAACGACTAACTTGTTTGATTAAGAATATGAGCATGTTTTTATTATCATATTCATGGTGTAGAAAGTGTTTCATGTTTATGTATGAATATTTGTGGCTCACGTCAAAGAAAGCAAGAATCATAAAGTGGGAAATGGTAATTTTCACTAAGAGACAATGCAAGGCTTCATATGGTAATTACGAAAAGGATACAAGGATATTTCTATACATGGTGATCCTCAATTGGAAGTTTGCATATACATTTTCAATCAAGAAAAACCATTTGAATTGGATTTAAATGAGGTTTAAATGTTGATGAACCAAAGCTAAACTCAATGTGACTTGGGTAAGTGGTGAAGAGATCAACTGAGATGACTAGGACGAGCTACTAAGCAATCTTTGGTGAGCATGGCTACCATTGGTGTGTTACTAAGGTGAAGTGTGACAACCCGCCCAGGAAAATACCGTACTATCGCCTAAACCAATCCACTTTGGTCATTAAGCAATAATAAAGTATCATCCTATCGTTAGTCGCCGGGTTAACGCCCGGTAAATCACTTATATAGCAACAAGGATCGACATATATGCATTAAAACTCACGCGAAGGCGAGTCCAGAGATCAACATAATTAACATCCGAAATTTACCCCGAAGGGTTTAATTATTACAAACCGAAGTCTTTGACATGACAACGCAGTTCAGAGTTTTTAAAACAGCGGAAATAAACTAAGCAGAAAGCGGAAACACCACGGGAGGTCAGCCATGATGCCTTCATTCATCGTCCTCCACCAACTCCAACTCCCAGCCGGGCGGGATCTCTCCGGGCCACACATCACCAAAGGCATTACTTGGAGTAACAGATTATAGCAAGGCTGAGTATACTAATACTCAGAAAGACTTACCCGTCGGTGATAACTACTTCACCAACTCTAGACATGATAGGCTCTTTGTCCACTAGGGTTTCTTTTTCTGAAAAGTAACAAAGAGTATATCCTTACTTTCAAGATTTTTGCACAAGTTCTAGTTGATTTATTCTTTTCTAAATTAGCCATCTATTGCAAGCATAAATTGAGCAATACAATTATTCAAGCATAATATTCATCAACTTCCATCATTAGGGATCTCATGGCTAGTGGAGTAAGTAGTCTCAGATAACGGTGAGAGGCCGACAATCGATTGGTTTATAACCTTGCAAGGTAGACCTAAACACACGGTGGGATGCCCCGCGAGGACAACCACCAAGCAGTTCCCAAAACTCTTCGGATCGGGATCGAATCTTACAGTCTTTGGTACAGGCTATTCGATATACCCCGCGAGGCACCCGGACTCACCATGCACCACCGTTAGCTAGCCGTGAGACGCATCCCAAGATGAGTAATAGTAAGATCTTTCACTGTGTCATTAAGGTACTAGGCTTACCGGTCCCATTCCCGACAAGTGCTTAGTACGTTCAAACACTTAACCCCCGAAAGCCATTGGACCGGAGCCCACATCCCATGCTCTTACCACATGAGCAATCCATTTAAGGAGATCTTATGATTCCAACCTAGGAACCTATTCTCGCGAGTGACATCATCACCCGACTTTTAACGGTCCTATAGCAGAGCAGCTATCGACCTATCATACTAGTAAAGATAAAGGTAACTAGGGTCATGCATCTAGGGTTTCATATGAACTCCTGAACGTAAATGCACAATCATCCATATATAGTTGCATAATAATTTTGAAATATTGGGTTAATTGCACCGGGGCTTGCCTTCGTCAGCAGGGTTAGCCTGAGTACCCTCGGTGTCTTCGATCACTTCCACATACTGCAGTTCAGCTTCAGCTCCTCCTTCCTCAGCTCCCGCACAAGCGAGTAGTCACCGCCAAGAAGGTCTACATAGAATGCAATGCAGGGTTCAGGTGATGTGATAGATTAATTATTTTACCCAACTCTTGTTGGCCACATTCACCTTAACAATAATTATTTATTAATTTTTTTCCTTAAGGTTCTTATAAGCATGGGTGTATTTTTTTTATAAACACTTAATTAATGTTTTCTTTTATTATTGCTATTTCATGTGAAGATTTATTATTCCACCTTTCACTAGTAAAGGTGTGCACAAAAGGTAATTAACTCCATTTAAGTTCTTAAACAGTAAGAGGGTGTACTTATATCTCCTAAATAAGCTATGCAACCAATTTAAAAGGGTTGCAAGGAAAAGGAGGACATTTTCCGATTTATCAAAACATTAAACCTATACTTGCCTCCAAAGCTTTTATTCAAACAATAAATTAATAAAATTCAGAGGAGGGTTTCTTAAGCACCAGCTTACCTATACTAAACCACTGAACACACATGCATACTTGGAAAAGTTAGAAAATTAATTATTCCGCAAATAACAAAAAGCTAGTCATATAAAAAGATAAAAGCATACAAAAATAAATAAGCATCCAATTGATCCAAACTTTCTCACACATGCTCCCTGGTTCAAAACTATCCTAGGAATGCAGCAAACACTCCTAGAACTACCACTGGTCTTGCATTATTAAAATACAAAGAAAAACAAGCATATATCAAGAATAAATACTTATGTTAACTATACAATTGTGATTAATTCACCAGAGGTGCATATTGGCATAAAGAGACCACATCAAGAAGTTGGGAACAAAAACATAAATAATTTTAGCTACAAAAATTATCTAGACAGATTCTGCATAAATGGAAAACAATTCATATAAAACGATTTACTTCAGAACTTTGTGCAATTTTTGGTACATGAGCTAGTCATAACATAACACACAACATATCCAAAAATTAGCAACAGAGGCCTTATGGATTTTGAGATATTACAGATCTAGATTTTTCACATTTCTATTTTTCATGCCAAAAATATAGGAAACAACCTAGATAAGTTTAATCAAAGTTGTAGTACTCTTCACAAGGAGTCTAGCAAAATTAGGTTTGCATTTTTCCGATTTTTCTGCGATTTTCTAGAGATTTTACAAGAATCAATAAAGTGACTATACTATTGAAGTTCCTCTTTTTCACCGAGACCCTTGGATGTTTTCCAAGACTCACACATATGCCTCTAGATTGCACAAAACTCCATGGAAAGCCCTAGAGCCTTGCAATGCGGCCCTTGGCCATGGGGGCGGCGCGGCTCCGGCCAATCCCAGCGAACCGGCGGCGCTCCCGGACGGGGAAGTGGTCGTGCTCGACCATAAGCTCACCTAGGACCCAGGGGTGGCCGAAGTTGGGGCGGGGAAATCGCCGGCGTGGGCGCACGGCGAGGGCCGGCGACGGCGGCCGCGGCGTCTCGGCTCCGGCGACGGCAAGAGCCCGTCCCCGGACAACAAGCGGCACGTGAAGGTCCTATAGGGTCTAGGGAAGGGGCATGAGTGGTTGCTCGGCCGTGGGAAGCAGAGGGGGCGCAGATCGACGGTGGCGGCGCGGATGGCGCGGTGGGGCGGCGGTGTCGGCGCGAGGAGGGGAAAACGCGCGGCATTTATAGGGGGATGCCTCGCCGGTGACGTTGCGGTGACGGC
The DNA here is from genome assembly GCA_947561735.1 of Cenchrus americanus. Taxonomy (NCBI): domain Eukaryota; kingdom Viridiplantae; phylum Streptophyta; class Magnoliopsida; order Poales; family Poaceae; genus Cenchrus; species Cenchrus americanus. The sequence continues at coordinate 245,141,093 of OX387245.1, forward strand.
GGAGATTCCGCCGTGGTACGGGGACGTCGGCCGACACGCGTACGGCGGGGGCGTTGCCGACGGACCGGCGGTCCGTGGCGCACACCGGGACGGTACGACGCGGGCGGCGGCGCGCGTGGCCCCGGGAGGACTCCGAGGAGCCTCGGGGTGCGGCGCATGGGGAAGGAGCACCTTGGTCGGCGGGTGGCCTCGGGCGGCGTGGCGTCGGCGCGGACGCCGAGGTGGCGCGACACACGGGCGCGCGCGACGTCGTGGCGCTGCGGCGCTCTAACCGTCCACGTGTCGGTGTGACTGTGTTTGAAACCGAAAAACTCCAAATTTTTTAATAGAAGTTCACAAAACTTTGAATACGAAAGTTGTAGATCTCACTACCCCTACAACTTTTTCAAAGGTCATAAGGTATATTTCTCAACAGATTTGGCATAAAATGCACCCAAAGTTTGAATGCCATTCATTGTCAATGAACAGGGGATGCTGGCAGTTTACCAAGATTTCAACCCTTTTCCACTCAAAATTGGAAATGTCATCCTACATGAAAGTTGTGTCCCTCGACAAACTGGACAACTTTCATATTGGTAGATTTTGAAGTGTTTAGGTGAAATTTGGAGAACGCGACAAAAGTTCTGGCAAACATTCAGGGTCACTAGGGTTTAGGTAGGGTTTGACCATGCATTTGACCCAGGTTTGAACACACATGTGTATAGACTTGATCAATAGTGTCATTAGGGTGGGTTGGTGAGGTTTTCAAGGTGAGGGCCCAGGTTGATCGTGGTTTGACCATTGTCAGTAGAGTTGACCGATCATTATGGTTAAATAAAAACCTGGGGCGTCACATGAAGTAACTAGTATTTGTGGGGTTTCGAAGAATCCTATCCATGCCTTAACCGAGGGAAGCAATGCAAAACATCAACTTGTTGTGATTGATGAAATGGAGTGGCTTAGAGATTCAAGTGTTCATTCTCATGATTGATGGAAGAAATTCAAGTCAGTAGCTCAAGTATGGACGTGCTCAATTTGTTAGCAATGTTGATAGCCCTCCGGCACCCACACTCCGGTGTGGATGTGGTACGCGGTGTCCAGATTGCCAGGTGCTTTAGCTTTTGAGTTGTCCCACATATGGGCAGGGGAAAGCACCTCAACCTTGACTCTTTCCTTGGTTTTCTCTTTGGGAAGTTCATGGATGAACAGATCCATCTTCTGCTTGAGATCGTGCACAAAATTTTGCAATTATGTGACCTTGGTCTCAAATTTGGGCTTCCATAACTTCACCTCCCCTTATTCTAACTTTGATGTCGTCGATCGGCGACTGCATCCCCTCCATCCTTCGGTTCGTCTCGTCGACCTTGGAACTCGTGGCATCCAGCTTCTTACTTATCTCTTCCAACTTCGTCAACACTGTCGCCATAGAATCCGTCGGCGATGTCATGGCTCCGGCCTTGACTTGGAACTTGGTCAGTGCGTAGGATCCAGAATCAACACAGCTTTGGTGCCAAATGTAAGGCACAACTACTAGTATCTTACACACACACACACACCATTACTGGTAAGTAGTTTGAGTATCACGATACAGAGGAGAAGGATCTGGCCGGAGAAGAGACAAGCAATCGCTCGCTGCTGCCGCCTACGCCACCACCAACGAGATCCAAATCGAGTTTCTGCCTTACCATCCCCTCCTACTTAAGCGTTATAGGTTGTTCACGCAATCGCCCGTTACATGGGCCATTTTCACTTCCTTACCCACTACGGCCCGTTCACTTGACGCTGGGCATCCTGGGCCGTTTATGCCTTTCCATTCCTTGGGCTCATGTTGGAGCTGCTCCCTCGTCAGGTTTCTCTTCAGCTTCTTCAGTCTTGATGTGCTTGGTTGTGACAACTCAGGATGGCAATTTTCCCCACAGGGGCGGATCCCCGCGGAGACCGGACCCAAAATTACCGGGGACGGGGAGCAAAATCCCCCCGCGGGGGAAGCGGGGCGGAGCCCCGAAACATAACCGGGGCGGGGGCGGGGCTGTATTCTTCCCCGTGAAGACTCCACGGACCCCCGAAAACAATGATGGCCCATAAAAAACTTTCGGCCCAATGCTTCAGCCCATGTATATATCGCAACAATCCACACTCCACAGTCCAGCCTTCTGTCTGATAAGTGATAACCCTAGCCCTACCGCAGCTCTAGCGGCGGCCGCCGCCACCACCCAACTCCAATCTCTCCCGTCCTCAATCCTCAGTCTCGCAATCACGTGGAGAACGACGCGAGGCAGAGCAAGGGCTGGAGCTGGAGCCGGACGTCAGCCTGCTGGAAGCCACGAGGAAGCTCGCACGCTCGTCGTTTCCGCGCAGCTGTTCTGCGGCCCTGCTCTCTTGAGTATTAGATTTTTTAATTGCTTGATTCCTCAATCTCTTCGATTCTCACAATTTCTCAATCTCAGTTCCGTGCCGATGTTGCTGACTGCTAGGTGCAGTATTTTGTTTCTTTTTCACGGTGGATTGGTTGTTCGGTGCTTGTACTACTCATTTGGGAAGCATGTACGCATTGACTTCTTCAAATATCTCTTGTTCCTTTGATGGTGTGACCTATGATTTGAATCTTCGATGTGTATGCATTGAAAATAGAGTAAGTTTTTGCCAGCGCTTGTTTCTCCCCACGGAGCCCCGACGGGGTTCGGGGACCCGACGGAGTCGGGGACGGGGCTGTTGTCTCCCTCGATTAGCGTTTCGGGGACGGGGCGGGGCTCAGAGTTCGGGGATCGTGGCGGGGATGGAGGGCACTCCCCCGACCCCGCCCCGCCCCGCCCCGTTGCCATCCTGAGTCTGACAACATATCGGACAAACTTTGTAGTGCTCTTACAATCAGTTGTAACAATTATGTAGGATTGAGAAGCATCAGGGAATACAATAAAGCATAACTAGCGTGCAAAACATCTAGCCCTTGGAGATGCAGATCGCCTACTTAATCTGGTTGCTGAAGCGCCATGCTATTTCAGCAATCGAAGTATCATTTCAGCTGATGAAGGATGGTATTTCACCCCTCTGTTGAGGTTGAACTCGTCCATTGATCCACCCTTGGTTAGAGACAATCTTGATTAATGATGGGGCAGCACTGAAAGCTGCAATGAGGAAAGATGAACACTGAACTTCCTGGGAAGTATTGTCTGCAGTTAGTTGCGGTGTCGCACAATGGGTAAAAAAGGAAAAATTCTGAACAAATTGTAGAGATTAAAACTTTTAAGTTCAGTATCTACCTGTGATAACCCAAAACTCTAGACACTCGCAGTTGATCACGGGTTCTTTTTAAACCTGTGATTTTGCAAAATTATTTTTTTAGGAATTTCAGGGGAGGACCCCCTGTTCGATTGCATTGCAAAAGAACAAATTAAGTAACAAAGTGTTAGCACATAGTAGTGTTTACTAGCTTGGTCAGACTCATTACAAAAAGATATCAGGCATCAAGCTTTCATTTCTTGATCAGCTCTGGTCTGGATTTGCAAAATTATTTCGTGACAGGAGCAAATTCGTGAGTTGTTCAGTGTTTGCAATCCCTCTCCTGGGAGGTAACCTATAGGGCGCTTGTTATGGTCGGCAACGTGTACGAGCGCAGGCGCCGCAACTGATCGCTAGCAAGACGCACCCACGTTCTGGCCAGTTATCCTTTTATTTTCAAATTTGTGTACGTGTGTCAGTTGTTACTTTGTAATCTACAAAACCACGAAGTGCTAATGTAATGAGTATGCTTGGAGATCAGTTCGATCTTCCGGGCGCCTTGTGCTTGAATACCGCCGAGCTCTCGTCTTCCTCGTGAACGCCGGCCGGCGGGACGGCGTTCCGATCGCGCCACCGCCGGGATCCCCGAGCCCGGCCACCGATCCACCGCGACTACTTCCCGAGACACGGCAACGCTAACAATGCGGTATCGGAGCTGTCGGCACCGATCTCGGGAACCGCCGCCGCCACCGCCGCCGCAGCCGCCGCAGCCGCCACCGCCGCGCCATCTGCTCCACCAAGCTCCACGCCTGCGCTCACTGAACTACCAGCCACAATGGCCGTTCCGGCAGCAGCGTTGGACACCCTCACGTCGGCGATCTACGGCCTTCGGCGCCGGATGGGACAGTTCGCGCGCGCGTCTCTCCGACGTTCAAAGCAGGCCGTCGGATCGCGCCGTGCACCCTCCACTCAACCGCATGGCGCCTTCGCTACGTCGCCCGGACGTTAGGCAACACCGGCTGCCGGCGTCCGCTCCAAACGGTGCAAGCTATTCTCATCCGGCGCCGACTCGTTTTCCCTTGGGATGCCAAACCTCAACGGTATTCCTCCGTCGACCTCTCGTTATTGTGCATACATCCGTGTCCAGCCGCTCCGTTCCCATCACACAAATTCCTTTTCCCCGTTCACCATCGGCAATTCCTCGGCTCCCAACCCACCCACCACAAAACCATCTTCCCGGTACACATGCCGCTGATCACGACGATGGTCTTGGTGTTCCATGTTACCATAAATTGTCCTTTCCATCCTTTGATGGCAAGGAAGATCCTCTCGGTTGGTTGAATCGTTGTGACCATTTCTTCCGTGCTCAATGCACTAGAGAAGCGGACAAAGTCCGGCCGGCTTCCTTCCACATGTCCGGTGTTGCCCAACATTGGTACTACATGCTTGAACGCGATGTCGGCGATGTCACCGCTATAACTTGGCCTATGTTCAAATCCTTGTGCCAACAACGCTTTGGCCCTCCCTTGGGAACCAACCACCTTGCCGATCTTGCACGACCGCCATTCCGCGGCACCGTGGCGGATTATCGGAAGCTTTCCGGACCCGTATGGCTCATGTTGGCTATCTATCACCGAGCAACAAGTTCGGTTATTCACGGTGGCCTTCCGGATTCCATTCGCACGGATGTAGAACTCCAAGCTCCGGTGATCTCCAACGTGCCATGTTCCTCGCACGAGCATATGAGCGCCGCACCACTCCACTCCCCGCCAAATGTGCCAACCAAGTCCACACGTCCTCCTCCAAGAACACCATCCTTCACACAGCCATCACCAACTCAATCATCCATAGCCCCGCCCTCTGCCGCACCCACACCCGCAACTCCAACACGCCAATTTCGTCGTCTCACACCGCCGAAATGACCGAACGCCGCGGCAAGGACCGTGCTATAATTGTGATGAACCCTATGTTCGTGGACACAAGTGCCGGCGCCTTTTTTATTTGGAAGTGACCGACTTTGATGAAACGGACCAGGACACACCGGATCGGCCATATGATGCCCCCGACTCGCCACCACTAATATCCCTTCATGCCATTGCCGGCGTCCGCACCGAAGAGACCATGCAAATCACGCCGTCCATTGGCAATCGGAACTTACAGCTCTTTTGGACTGCGGATCGACACACAACTTCATCGGTTATGAAGCAACAAATAAAGTGGGGCTTCGTTTTCGGGACGGCGGGGGCATGAATGTGGTGGTAGCTAATGGCGACCGTGTTGCCTGTCGCGGCCTCGCTCGTGATGTTGCTGTCAACATTGCAGATGAGTATTTCTCCTTGGATTGTTATACCATTCCATTGGATTGTTATGATGTTGTGCTGGGCATTTCTTTTCTTCGCACATTGGGCTCTATACTGTGGGATTTCGATGATCTGTGCATGGCATTCTGGCACCATGTACGCCGAATTCTTTGGAAGGGGATTGGGTCTGCACGTTGGGACATTCCGCCAACTGGACGACTTAATTGCATTGGTTCATCTGAAACACCATTGTTAGACAAGCCACTTGCTTCCTTTGAAGATGTGTTTTCAGCCCCCACGGGTCTCCCACCTTCCCGCCCATGTGACCACTGCATTCACCTCCTTCCCAATACAACGCCAGTAGCCGTTCGTCCATACCGTTACCCCCAACTACAGAAGGATGAACTGGAAAATCAGTGTGCAGCAATGTTAGCTCAAGGCATTATTAGGCCCAGCACCTCCCCATTCTCAGATCCTGTCCTTCTTGTCAAGAAACCAGACAACACATGGCGATTTTGTGTAGACTACCGAGCACTCAATGACCATACAGTCAAGGACAAGTTTCCTATCCCGGTTGTGGAAGAACTTTTGGATGAACTCAATGGTGCATGCTTTTTCACCAAGCTTGATCTGCGTGCTGGATATCATCAAGTAAGAGTTCACCCAAATGATATTGAAAAGACAGCCTTTTGGACACATCATGGACATTTTGAATTCTTGGTTTGGCCTCACGAATGCACCGGCAACGTTTCAAAGCCTCATGAACTCAGTTTTACACAAGTTCCTTCGCAAATGTGTCTTAGTATTCTTTGATGACATATTGATTTACAGTCGCTCATGGTCTGAACATTTGCAACACCTCCGGGCAGTCCTATCAGTGCTCAGAGAACACAAGCTTCATGTCAAACATTCCAAGTGTGCTTTTGCTACCACATCAGTGACATATTTAGGACATGTAATTTCAGCATCGGTGTTGCTATGGACCAAGACAAGGTTGCTGCGGTGACAACATGGCCTCAACCAAGGTCTGCTCGTGAACTCCGGAGTTTCCTTGGTCTTGCCGGCTATTATAGACGCTTTATCCGTGACTTTGGAACCTTAGCTGCTCCTTTAACACAACTTCGCGTAAAGATAATTTTCTCTGGAGTGAAGTTGCAACACTTGCATTCTCTTCGTTGAAAGAAGCCTTGTCGTCTACTCCAGTACTCCAATTGCCAGATTTTTCCATTCCATTCATGGTTGACTGTGATGCATCGGGTACAGGCTTTGGGGTTGTGCTTCACCAAGGTGCCGGACCGCTGGCTTTCTACAGTAAGCCTTTTGCTCAACGACACCTCAAGCTTGCAGCTTATGAACGAGAATTAATCGGGTTAGTTCAAGCAGTGCGTCACTGGCGACCGTATCTCTGGGGTCGCAAGTTCATCGTACGCACAGACCATTACTCACTCAAATTCATGTTGGATCAGCGCTTGTCCACAGTGCCACAACACCAATGGATTAGCAAGCTATTTGGGTTTGATTTTTCAGTTGAATACCGCCACGGCCGTCTCAACACCGTTGTCGATGCACTCTCCCGTCGCCACCAAGACGACTCCAAAGCATTGCCGTGATGTCCGGACCATCATTCCAACTCTATGAAGACCTCAAAACAGAACTCCAAAATGACCCTGAGTTGCGCCAGCTCCGTGACACTATCACAACCACGCGCGGCAACGCTTGGAGTGTGGTTGATGGTCTCATCTTACGTGGATCTCGTGTCTTTGTACCATCTTCATCAACTCACTTGGAAGCAGTCCTCAAGCTAGCCCATACAGCAGGACATGAGGGCATTCAAAAAACATTACATCGCCTTCGCAAAGATTTTGTCATCGACAACGATTTGGCTCTTGTACGTGAGTTTGTCCGCTCTTGCTCAACATGCCAACGGAACAAGACAGACACTCTCCATCCAGCCGGCCTACTGCAACCATTAGAGGTTCCCTCTCAAGCGTGGGCCGATATATCCATGGATTTCATTGAAGGCCTTCCTAAAGTTCATGGCAAGAGTGTCATTCTCACTGTTTTTGATCGTCTCTCAAAGTATGCGCACTTCATCGCGCTTGCACATCCCTACACTGCAGCTTCAGTAGCACGGGCCTTTTTCACTGAGATTGTGCGTCTCCATGGCTTTCCAGAGTCGATCATCAGTGATCGTGACCCTGTCTTTACAGGCCACGTCTGGCGCGATCTGTTCAAGCACGCGGGTGTTAATCTACGCTTCAGCACAGCATTCCATCCGCAAACGGATGGACAGTCAGAGGCCGTCAACAAAACAATTGCAATGTACCTTCGTTGCATAACAGGTGATCGTCCTAGAGCTTGGCTGGATTGGCTACCATGGGCAGAATATTGTTACAACACTAGTTTCCATTCAGCACTCCGAACAACACCATTTCAAGTTGTTTACGGCCGGCCATCACCACAGCTGCTGCACTACGTGCCATCCTCTGCACAAACATCTACGGTCGACACTTTGCTCCAAGAGCGCGACTCCTTCTTGGCTGATGTCCGCGAACGCCTCATTCAAGCACAATCCTATGCCAAGAAACACTATGATGCCAACCACAGATCACTCGAATTCAATATTGGAGAGTGGGTGTGGCTTCGTCTCCTTCATCGCCCCACACAATCACTGCTGCCGGGCCGTCGCAACAAGCTCAGTCCAAAGTTCGCAGGGCCTTTCCAAATTCTGGAACGTGTGGGCGAGGTGGCTTACCGCCTTCAGCTTCCAGATGGTGCAAGGATTCATAACGTGTTCCATGTCGGCGTTCTGAAGCCATTTCATGGAACACCTCCTTCCTCAACTCCACCATTGCCTCCTTTGCAGCATGGGCGCCTCCTGCAAGCTCCAGAGCGTGTCCTACGCTCCCAACTACGTCGTGGCCACTGGTATGTTCAAATACAGTGGACCGGTCTTCCTACACAAGAAGCTACCTGGGAGAAGGTCGAGGAGTTCCGCGACGCCTACCCTGACTTTCAGCTCGAGGACGAGCTGTTTCCCGAGGGAGGGAGAGATGTTATGGTCGGCAACGTGTACGAGCGCAGGCGCCGCAACTGATCGCTAGCAAGACGCACCCACGTTCTGGCCAGTTATCCTTTTATTTTCAAATTTGTGTACGTGTGTCAGTTGTTACTTTGTAATCTACAAAACCACGAAGTGCTAATGTAATGAGTATGCTTGGAGATCAGTTCGATCTTCTGGGCGCCTTGTGCTGTAACTGCTGAGCTCTCGTCTTCCTCGCGTGAACGCCGGCCGGCAGGACGGCGTTCCGATCGCGCCACCGCCGGGATCCCCGAGCCCGGCCACCAGTCCACCACCACTACTTCCTGAGCCACGGCAACGCTAACAGCGCTAGCACTTGAAGGCCCTTACCTGAAGATGGAAGTGCAAAGAGAGCACATTTTGGAACTAGCTTTGTCCTTCGTCGGTTCCTCCTAGTGTGCAAAAAACTTTTAAGAAAAAAACACAGATTTCAGCGTTTTCCTGTACTCTCTCACTTGCAAGGAAAATCGTAGCGGCTGTAGTTCTGTGGCTTTGAAGCATAGAAAAATAGTCTGTTAATTGCATATTACCATCCCTTCCTCCTGCTCACCGGTAGTGGTAGTAATGGCAATAACTCATCTTCAGTATTCACCACAAATTCGGACACTTCTCAAAAAAGTTATCAGCCATCTGCGGTGGTTCTTATTCTCATCCGCATATATATAGCAGAGGAGTGAGAGGTAGCGACCACACAAACTCGGGTGTGCACAATCTATCAATCTACTTATCAGTTGTGACAATTATCTACTTAGATAAAGGATGGTACTCGGGCGAACCTGTAGTGTTCCTACAATCAGTTGTGACAATTATGCAGGATTGAGAAGCATTAGGGTATTCAATGGAGTATTACTAGCGCGCAAAATATCTAGAGATCTTTTACGGTGCACAATATTACCCAACGGTAGTACAATAGTATAACCGGTATTTTACTATGGCTAAAATGGTAATTTGGTTGAAATATAAATTGATAATTTACTCAAAATATATTAACCAGTGTGAGGTAAGGTTACATAAAAAATTCATATGTTTGGTTTCATATATTACAACAATATAATTTTTCGTAATTCCAATTATACCCCTATACTACCCATCTACATATGAATACTCGCTCTGTTTCTTTGGCTTATCAGCCACCAGCCAACAGTATTTTTCTCTCAGAACAAACCAGCCACCAACAACCAGCCAGCAGTACTTTTCTCTCAGAACAAACCAGCACCAGACACCAGCCAAACGAACATGCTAACTACACATACTACCCCTAAAAAACCGGTAGTATAGAATTAATTCACAATAACTCATAGCAAGAACATAGCCCATACTGTAAGCTGCTTTTACTGATTCAATCGAGCATAAGAGAATATACCTGGGCATTTGCGCAATGAAGGGGAAAAATTGAAAGTTGCAATGAAGAAAGATGAACGTGAGTGTTTGTCACAGTGAATCATGCAATGAGCCAAAGACGTGTAACTCTGAACAAATTGTAGGAGATTGCAAAATGATTTCTTGACGGCTGCAAATTTGTGAGTGGGTTCAGTATTTGCAACCTCTCTGCAGGGGTGATAACATAGGGCACTAGCATTTGAAGGCCCCAAAAAGGGTTAACCTGCAGAGAGTGAACTTTACAATGCTTTATCAGCAGACTACATCTCCTTTCCTTGTACAATTTAGGGTCCGTTTGTGCACATTCGTAGTTACCCTTATACAACATCACATGCCAAAAAAAGAAGAAAAAAAAGAACTTGCTGGAAGGGATTGGTCATCAGGCGACCGGTCCCTGCAAACGTTGTGCAACGAAAAAATCCAGGACCCCGGGAGGCCAATGGCACGTCCCTGGAGAACAATGATCAAACTCCCTAAAATTGTAATCGCTGTCGACCAATGCCTTACTGTCCCTTGCCGGCGAGCCTCCGCTTGTACCGCTTGAGCACAGAAGCAAGGTTCTCCTTCCCCTTGGGGAAGGCGACGTCTCCAGCTGCCGTGCCGCTCCTACCCTTACGGCCTGAGACAGCTGTCTCCACATCCTTGATCATCTCCAAGACCACTGCTGCAGTTGTGAAGGTTCCCCGGATAGGCATGGGAATAGGACCCATTCCTGATAGTCCACTGTGTGCCGGACCGTTGAGCACTCTGATGTCTTTTTGAAGGCAAGCACATATGGTCAGAGCACTCCGAGGCTTGGAGAAAGCAGGGTCTAGGATTCCCTGCATCAAATTAAGAGAAGAATCACATAAGTGAATTATTGCTCAAGTATGAAGTGCATATTGAGCTCGCACGTGGTGCATCCAAATTGAGTATAAAGTTAAATTTAGTTTGGGACTAAAACAAACTCACCTGAAGACGGTTAAGTACATAAGTGTACTTGCCCCAGAGTTCAGGCCTGCTTTCCACTAGAGACATGTCCAGTACTCGGCGGATGCACCAAACACCAAAACTAACAACAAGGGAAGCACGCCAAACACAGTCCTCTCCACAGTTGGGCAATGTGCGCATATACTGATTGTCCACCTGATCGGAAGATGGTTGCTGAAGATCACCATGAAGCAGTTGATTCTCAGTTGTTCCTTGCAGCAATAGCCTCTCTGCTGCAGCAAGTCGATCGATTAGATCTTCATCACAGCCACCACTTTGCTTAAACAGCCATCCTGACCCCTCTAGCTTCAGGAGCTTCATAACGCAGAACCTAAAGGACTGAAGAAGCTTCATCTCAGATTCTTTATAAGAGAAATCATCCTTGGCCATTCCACCTGATCTGCCAGAAAGATTAAAGTCGCCCTTACTGAGCTCTGCACTTGACATGCCAAACAATTGCTCAAATGGTTGCTTAGCCCAAAGGGATCTAGCACTAGGGCTCATACTTGACTGTGCTGAGAAGATATCACTTTGCAGTTTAGGCGGCGAAAGCTCATCGAACGCTAGGGGAGCCGCAGGTCTGGCTATTGAGTTTTTGTATTGAGATCTTTCTGATGCCAGCCTGCTAAGGTATGACTGGGGTCCAATGGCATTACCCATCTTTGCTTCATTCAGCAGTGCAGTTCTGCTTGCAGCAATTATTGCAGAAATATCAGGTGAGCTGTGATACTTCTTTGAGTAAGCAGATGAGCCAGCACTTTCACTCCCATCAACAATGGAAGGATCATAATACGATCTTTCTGTCATCATTGAACCTATGCGGGATGTTGCTGCAATCTGGGAAGGAGTAGCACCCAGTGAAGAAAGAAGATTCTGGTTACGAGAATGCATCATGGAATCAGCATAGGCTGGTGCAGCAGGCGCAGATGATTTCGGAAGCCGCTGAGGGTCCAGTGGCATGCTAGGGTAAGGACTTCGGTTGGCATTCATCTGTTTCAAGTAAGAAGTAAGCTGATACCCATGAATTGTAGCAGGCTGGTAGAACTGATTGTTGTCCGAGTAAGATGGCGCACTAAAATTTGAGTTTAGTCTTGCACGTTGCTCAAGTAGGCCGTTGCTTGAGCTCTGCAGCTGTGTATTTGGAAGCTGCATACCCTGAGGCCAGGTTGACGATCCCATGCTCGTGCCCCTCTGAAGCCCATATGTAAGTTCTAAGTTCGACATCTCATTCTTAGGGGACATCAGGTCCACTGAGCTTGGCATGAAAGATGGCCCTCGCATTGTGTCTCTCACCATTGGGCTCTTGGGGATTTCAATAGCTTGTTTATCTGTTCTTGCAGCTGAGCTAGGTGCTCTAAGGTCTAGCCCAAGTAAGATGTCATACTTTTTAGTGCTAGCTTCTTGAGTGAGCTTACCATGGTAATCAAAGAGATGCCCCCAGAACTCATCAAGAATGGCTGCTAGCTGCCTCCTTGCTGCACGACCTAAACCGGATAACCTTGAGAGACTCCCGTTACCATTGCCTGCATCTGAACCTTTCCCCCTGCTGAAGGTCAGTGATGGAGGGCCATCATCGGATACACAATAAGGGGTGCTACCAACAACAGACTTCTCAGACTCCAACACATTTAAATCTTCCTTATCCTTGTCTGCAAGAACATCTGCTTCTACTAGAACATCCCTTTCAGTCGTGCTTCTAGAGTCCACACTTTCTACTGTACTTTCCTCTATCACAGTAGAGGTAGGAACTTTCTCCAAAGGCTCTGGCCAGTTGACTGCAACAACAGATTTTGACTCCTCGGGAGCAAATGATGGGGAGGGGCAGGTTTCAGTAACAGTGGATGCATAAGCAGTAGACTGTTGAGAGTCATGATCAGATTCGACAGCAGTGTCAGAGTTATCAACATATTCCATGACTGATTGTGGATGGTTGTCCACCAGATCTCTAGGAGAAGGATCAACATCTGATCTCTGATCTTCCTCATATGAAATATTGTCCTCTTTAGCCTCTTCCCTTCCTTGAGTACACAAGAGCTCTCTCTGAGAATGAACAGACCATTCCTGCGAGTCAGCTTCATTACTTCCAGATTTTAATGGTGTAACAGCCAGGTACAGCATAAAGGCAACAGATATACAGGCAACTAGAATGAAAACAGAATATGGGAGGACCACCGGGCTTCCAGTATATCCTTTCAGATTGTTCATCCAACCGCTGTCACCAAACAGCATTTCTGCCACAAATATGATGTTTGAAAATAGCATAAGGAGAAATGCAAGAAAAGCCAGTATTTCCAGATGCAAAGACACTCTATGGGCACCCATTATTGATCTTGATGAAGCAACACGAAAAAGTGGAATGGCTGATGATGGAAGGAGCATGGCCTGAATAATCTGGCATATAATTAATAATTGGTATATTCCTTCAGCACCTGCAACTTTGGCCCAGTACAGAGTAGGAACTATTGCAAAACCCTTCAGTATGAGATGATGCCCTGAAAGTGGAATGTTTACACCAAACAAATGCTGCGAAATCACTTGGCTACCAATAACAGATGTCAACGAGATGATGTGGCTGGAGAAGAGAAGAACCACTAAAAATATTGTTGGTGCCAGAGGGTTTACAAAAATCTGCAAAGTAACCAAAAGTTCAGTTCTATAACAAAGTAGGATTGCTTCTAAATGGGATTTTCAGCAAAATTTTGCACAGGTACACAAGTAGGAAGTGTAGATTCTAACCTGGTTCATTAGCTCCACAACATCTTGAAAGGTGAGGAGAAGAGTATTAGTGGATTCAGCTGCTGCAGAGCTCATTAGAACATAATTCACCAGAAAGATCCCAGTAAAAATAAATAAGATCGAAAAAAGATGGTCATGGAATAAGGCACCCAGACCAACTGCAGATGATCTTTTCTGACCCTGCAAATACAATGTTTATTGGTTAAGAGTACAAATTCAAATTGAAGAAAATTGAGCGAATACAGCAGGTGTGAAAATGGTTGCTACTTTCATTCAGTGTGTTTGTCAATATTATCCGCCGAGCATAATATTGAAAGTTACAGATACCACCATTTTGATGTAGGGTAATATGCTACCAAGCCAAAAATAAGATACAAAATTCTATTGGCTACCAAACTTGCTAAAAGTTGAAGAAAATGTGTGTGTATGGATCCCATAGGGAACAACCATGTTAAATTATGCAAACAAATGAAACATGATTTTTCACATCTAGTTTTATTTGGATGCAGTGTTACCCACGACTCTTTGAAATTGGTAAACTGAACAAATATAGTTTATGAGCTGTATCCCATATTAAATTAGATATTAGAATGGGAATAAGTCTAATCATTGTAATGCTGGCATGGTGCTAAGAGCCTGACAGTTAAGTGTTTCCAAACTCGTATGAACAACAAATCGGAACACATACATGTCATTATTCTGACAAGCCCTTGCATACTAAATTATAAGTCCAAGTGCACTAATCAAACAATTTACCTGGACAACTGATGAATGAATGTAAAAATTGTGTGCCATTATGTTTGCACCAAGAAGCGCCATCAGAGAGTAAGCACTTTCACCACTCAGCTTGGGAAACATTACATTCATTGTGAGAGGTATTTGTGGTTGGCTAACCAATAAGCCAAGCACATAACAAAGAAGTGCAAATCCTGCTATGCAGGCATTTACTGTCCCCGCCATATTCTTTCCCTAGAGTAGATATAAACCGTAAGTAGCCAGCAAACATAAAGGCACATCAGCATATCACAATTTTTGTGCAAGTATCCTTGTTGAAATAGTAATTTTACCAGGTGGGATATAGCATATGGTAGCAGATTAGGTACAACCGTTGCAAAGCACACCCCTGTGACGAGGTCATCACATTCAAAGAGGAGGTTGAATCCAAGTGCTATGCCAAATATCTGAAAAATCCAGATATAGCAATCAGAATATAGCATGTCCAAAATTTGGAACTACTTGCTATTTTATTTTATTTTATTTTTGCAATGGCAAATGCATGTAACACTGCCTGAAAGGAAGGGAATTCACAGATTAAAGATCTAAGAAAAGTGAGACTCCTCAGAAACGTGTAAATACCATAGTCAGTTCTGATGTCAACAATGACAATCCAGCCTGAATACCCAAGAAAACACATGTTGGCTTGCTGTACTCTTGGTGGCATATCTTTGTTTCATGTGAAAGAATGAAAAGGTTAGCAACTTCAAATGAATATCATGAACAAGCTACAAAACTCAATAAAGCAAGGAAAGGTTAAAATTGTTTTTCCAAAACGTTGTCCATTGTTAAAGTGAGCTACAGACAGAACCCTAAGACTAAGTTAAATTTCCATCATTCTCAAAATCTCCAACATTACTGAGTTGCATGCACCAACCAATTCAACCCAAAAGCTTAAGCTGATAGGGACTTGTACTCCAACACTCCCCCTCACGTGCAGGCTCCCCCAGGCCGCATACGTGGAATATTGGAGTGGGTTGTAATTATTTTAATTAACGCGCCAGCCAGGATTCGAACTCGAGACCTCTGGCTCTGGTACCATATTGAGTTGCATGCACCAACCAATTCAACCCAAAAGCTTAAGCTGATAGGGAAAGGTGGGCAATTCACTTGTACTTCAACAAACATCCAAAACTAAAATTAAATCATAGGAGAGAAAAGAATTCTTTCACATAGTAATCTAGTGATCCATTTTCTGTACCAATAATTGGCATTTACTAAATGGTCCCTTCCAATTCAACATCAAACCACCGTGAGCATTGTGATTTGTGAAATGGAAAAAATGTTGAGTGAACTATATCCCAAGAGAAGTCAGCAAAACCAAGGAACAACACAGGTAGACCGATACCTCTGCAAGATTCTTCCCTGTGACAGTGCCAATGCAAGCAGCAAGGTACTGGCATACAATAGCAATGAAGTTGAAAATGAGAGCCAGCAGAACAAGGTCGAATCCGAACCGAGAACCAGCTTCCACTGCTGCCACCCACTTTCCGAGATCAATGTACCCCATGGATATCAAAAGTGCTGGTCCAAGGGCATGAAAAAGATTAGGCACGCTGCCTCTGGCATCCATAGATTGCATGCCCTGCTGAACTTCTGTGACATCCATGGCACGGTCCAAAAACAGAATGCCTTCCTGAGCAGCCGCAGATCAGTAGAAAACCGTACCAGTCAACAGAAAAGAAACAGTATGTAAACTCTGGGCTCTCAAACAATCCTGCTATTAATCATACAACAACTGATCAAAACCCCCAAAACCTGACACCACTGATCCAATCATCTGCATAGGAACAATCCACAGCATTCATGTGCCTCCAGATCATGCAGCTTCATGGCAAGTGAACAGCCATGGTTCTTGAAAAGGGTCGTGGCAGAGACTGACAGTATAGTTCCCAGTTTCCTGCTCCGGAAAAGGCGGAGTGTATCCTTCCGATCACACAGTTTATGCACCCCACGAAGGAGGTTTTCCCATGAAGAAAGCAGTACAGAAAAAGAGTGGAGTTTTACCAAGATAGATACTGGATCTTTATGCCCAAGGAAGCAGTTAAAGGTAGCTTGTCCGCCTGCAATATAAATTGAAACAACCCAATCAGCAACAAAAAACCGAAATCCTTCACACCAAAGAAAAAACAACTTTTACAGGACCGAAATCAAAGGGGGGAATGGTGATTATTGTTGCTGTTGCAGCAGCAACCAAAAGTAGGGACCGAGTGAAAAAAACGCATTTTGGCAAAGCTCCTACTCGGATCTCTAGCTCCAACTTTCCCACCTCTAGCCCCTTTCCCGCTGGAGAGAGAGGCTCCCTACTTTTCTTTTCTCTGTTTGGTTCGTTCCTCCCCCCGCCCGCCCTCCCTCGCTCGCTTGCACGGAATCATCTCCGCGGCTCCTCCCCACCAAATCCAGCCGCCTCTCTCCTTCCTATCAAGTCCGGCGGCGCCGCCCAAGCGGCGGAAGGGGACGAATCCGCTGTCGTCCTTGCACAGCAGCCGCCGACACCTGCTTCCCTGCCCTGCTCGACGAGGATTGTTGCTCCCCCGCCGGCTACGGGCTACCACCTCCGCACGGTTCGCTGGCGGCCGAATCAAGCGGGCACCAGGGCAAATCGAGCAAGGGCGCACTGTCGATACCTCGAGCAAGGGCGGCGCCCGGCGATAGCTCCAGCGCCACGGGCCGTCGTCGGGTCCGGCAACGGCACCCCCGGCCCGCTTCTTCACGCCGCCATGGGGTCCGGCTGCAGCCCGCAGCGCTCCTGCTCCTGCTCCTCCGCGGCGTCGTGCGGGCTGAGGCCGGCAGTGGCGCCGTTGCCGTTGCCCAGCGCCAACCAAATCCATCAGCACAACGGGATCTACCAGGAGCAAACCTGCTTCCTCTGCCCGGCAATAAGTAAAAACTCGCGTCCGGCTCAACCCCTTCGGTTCCAACCCGAGAAAACTTGCAAGAGAAGCTCGAAACAAAACCAGCAAAAATCGCGGGGAAGCGGGAGGCGAGCAATGCGTGAACCATACCTCCTGCTGCTCCTGGTAGGCGGCTGAGCGCTCGGGCTGATTAAGGAAAAAATCGCAGCTTTTTCCCCTGGCCTGGGGCCTCTTTATCTGAGGAAGAAGAAGAGAGGGGAACACTGCTGCTGATGAGGCTTCAGCTTCCAGCTCGCTCGCTCTCTCTCTCTCTCTCTCTCTCTCTCTCTCTCTCCTCTCTCTCTCTCTCTCACAGCTGTGTGTTTTCTTTTTTCTTTTTTTTTCTCCATCCGTCTTGGCTTCTTCGTGATTTTTTATTTGCATTTTTTTTTGAAGATTCTGCACTTACTGTTCGGTGTCTCCTGCTGTCACGGGTGACAAGACCGGGTGTATAGACTAAGCCCTCATTTTAGAAACTGCGATGCTTCCTCATTTTTGGGTAGTTTTGTCATGTGTGCATTTGAAAAATTGCCAGTTCAAATTTGGAAACGTAAAAAAAGGAGGATAAAGTTGGAAGGTACAGTAGAAGGTTGTTTAATCTAAGCACGGGTTGTTGATGAAACAGTTTGAAAAGTGCTCGAAAAAATATGAGAATATAATTAAGTATAATAAAACCGCAACATGATTGCATAGTGCTTGTTGCTTTCACTGTTTGGGATAACACGAAAGCGTCAAGCTGGCACCCTTTTTCATTTGTGTTGACAGTAATGCTTGCCACTTTTGGTTACTTGGTTCGTGATCAAGATTGGTTTCTACTAGGCTCGCCCCATGCTAAACTAGCTAATGTATGCCTAACCTTTTTTTTTAGCGTTGTGACCTTTTGACTTAGGACAGGGTAAAACAGGGGCTTTTCTCCACTAGTGTAAATACACATGTTTAATGCTACATCAACTTTACTTTTATAGGTACAAAATTTTTTATATGGATCAAGATATATGTATGTATAAATACGCAACAAAGTTATGTATTTAGAAAAAACAAAATGAACGGTAATTTGGGGTGGATGGGATATTTGTCATCATTCTTCACTTAATGTAGGTGGCTGTTATTGGGTAAAAAAATTCATAATTCAAAGATGGCTTAGTTTGTCCCTCTTTTTGCAAAAAAAAAACAGTGTGTGGCTTGTTATGTTGAAAAAAGTGAACCCACCCAATTGATACAACTCGGCTCCACCTCCTATCTCCAAGTTAATCATAGAATTTGTAAATCAGAGTAAAGAAGGACATATAATTTTTAGTCTAAATTCAAATAAAAAAAGGACTCGCATAAATACGTCAATATAGACCTCGATCCAGCTCCGAACCTAGGAATATATATATATGCTCAGTGTTCTTCAGTAAAGCCGGTTTTCTTCTTATAATTAAAAGTATATGCATGCTTCCTTATATGACATAACCATCTTAAGCTAATTTCTGTCTATAAATTGTTTACATGTAAGGTCACTGATTTAACCTTTTCCTCAACTAGTGACAAGTCACACATTTTTTGCCAAAATAATTGTGAGACTGAATTAGCCATGATCAGACAGTAAAGTTCTACAGCCTGTTCGTTTGGCCGGTGGCTGATGGTTGGTGCTGGTTTGTTCTGAGAGAAAAGTATTGTTGTCGAGTTCTTGGTGGTACTTGGTTTGTTACGAGAGAAAATCTTCTTGGTTTGGTGGTGATAAGCCAAGCGAACATGACGCTATTGATGACGAAAATTTTCTTATGATAAGTTGAGATGGGAATGAGTGGACAGGAGAGATGCCATGAGACTAAAGAGTGGAAGACCAACAAATCTACATTCAATCATGTAGTAACAAGTCGAGTTGACTTAGGATAAAGTAGAAAGAGCCCCTTAATCTAACCGCTATGAAGTCCATCATGACTCACTGTGCGCCAGGTCAACGCAGGAAGGATGGAGGCGATGGGCGTATAGACCGGGTGCGTGCACTTGTAGCAGCTAGTGGTGAGCGTGGGGGAGGCGGCGATCGATCCACGCGGCCCCCGCGTCGCGCGCGCGCGCGCGCACGTCCGACTCCGATCGGCGCCCAATGGACGGACGGCCTCAGCGGGAGCTGTGCACATGCCCTCCATCCACACATAGGTGGGGGCCCTCAGCTCGCTTCAGATACATTATTCTAGTCGCCACCTGTGTCACCCGGCAGCTTTGTTTATCCCCTCCAACAAGATCTCACCACCTGTGATGCACTGTGTGTTGATTGATTTAGTTTTTAGAGCAGCTGCTTGGTTATCATTGAGGCTTGAGCATGTGACTTTTGAGCATGGTGATTTGCAACATAAAGCAGGGTGGTGATATAATTGGTGTGGTAGGGGAAGGTACACAACAGTGCACTACAAAAATTGGCCTTTGGAGGGCGTAGGACTGTTGGCCAAACATGTAAAGTGATGTATCTAAAAAACATGTAAAGTGATGGGAAACTCATTTTCTTTTTGTCCCTTTTTTTTCAAATGGCAAATGCTCATTTTCTCATGGATCTATATATATGTAAAGGTGAGTGTATGTGTGTTCCTAAAAATATTTTATTTGACTGTTGAAACTTACCCAGTGGCTGATTAAATTTAATTATCTTTAGGATAAATGCAACTTGCTATTCTTTTTAATTCTTGAGATCTTGAAAAAAAATGTATTTCCCGTGGCAAATGCATTAGTTGATCCTTTCGGATGGTCTCTTTTTTCCTTATTACAATATGTGTGTGGTACTATATGTAATATTTCGTTTTTAGCTTTTGAGCGGACATAGTTTATTTGGTTGGATGCATATACATGGCCAAACGAAATGATGGTGAGGTGGCAAGGTAGGTCAGTTCGGATGACATAACTCGTTGATCAACAAGGAAATGATGTTTTGGGTAGCAGCAAGAGCCAGGGTGAGGCCAACAAATTTTGGCATCATATATGCACAAAGTGTTTATTAGCATCAAGTGCCCTATCTATGTACTATATGTACACTAAGATAGTGCTTTGTTCAGAAAAATGTAACGTAACCTAGTATTTATTTACGTAGTTAATTGATTACATTAGATCTTGTCTGTTTCACCGTCGACGGTAAACGGGTCTTAGTACTCAGGAGTAATCAAATAAGGTAGGGAAAACACATTAATTGATCCCACTACCAATAGAAGTGTGATCCATTGCCATACTGTTTGTGTTAATTAATTAGAGCATCTTCAAGAGTTTGCCAAATTTTATTTGGTAAATCTTGTGTTTCGCCAACTTCTAAAAAGATATGTTAAGTAAGAAAAAGAGTTCATCTCCAACAATTTAGCATAATTCACTTGCCAAATTCAGATCTAACTTACATCAGGAATAGAGAAACAAAATTATGTTTATGGTCTTCCACCTCTTGAAAACTTACATCAGGAAACCTTCTATATTCTTTATTTTTTCACCCTCCCACCTACAGGGAAAGGCCGATGGCAACCACGATCGGTGCGCACATATATGCGCGCGGGGATGTGAGTTTTGCTAAGTTTCTGTTTTTGCCAAGTTGGTTTGTCAAACTGTTGGAGGTCAATTTTTCTTATTTTGCTAAAATTAGATGGATGCCAAGTTGGTTTGTCAAACTCTTGGAGTTGCTCTTACCCGTTAGTGAAACAAACACTGTCTAAGTTTAGGGAAATTAATATAATTTGGTTCAGATAATTAATGGTACCAAATGTTGGCTACAAAGAAATAAAGTAAAGCTCTTTTGCCCGGCCTACATGAATAATGAGCTTCCCTGCGAAACAGAAAAGAAAAGAGAGAGAATCAATAATGAGCCAACACTAAAGTAGTGCATAACCAAAATAGTGCATATGCCCTTAATTTTCTATATTTAATTCACTGGTATATATAGCTGTTGTGTAAAAGAAAATGTCTAGCCATTCGGCTAATAATTAAGAAATATGAAAGACTACTGAAAGTTGAGCGAATACATTATTGGAGCCTTATCAATTAAGTTCTAGAAAAATGATCAGATCTAAAGAATCTTCATGATATCAGGCACCATGTAATTCAATCATTGGATCTAGTATGTACCGATAGTGATCAGTATAATATTATATATGAAATTTCATAGCAAACCTTTCTGATCAACAACAACTATCACCAGCCCTTTATTATAATTTTTTTTATCACACACAAACTCTTTTGAATATCCAAGACACACAGGTCCATATCATCAAGTTAAATCGCAACAGACATAGCATATACCCCTCTTTTATGAAAAGGAATGGGGTCTCTGCTAACATATGAGACCACACAAGATTAATTTACAAAGAAAAATAAAAATTAAAGGGATGGAGACAACTTGCCTTCCCATCTATCCTGCTACATATATCTCATGTAAACTATTGAACCATTTGCTAATCTTTTATCCTTGAATCCACTCATCCCTATACAAGCATAGAGTTGACTAGCTAGTAAGCTAGTGACATTGCTTATGTTAATCACTTAATCCCCACACATCATGCATGATAAAGAAAGGTTACACAAAAAATATATTGCTGCTTTTGTTTGTTCTTGCATCACACACAACATATATATATCATACATGTATATATAATATATGAAAGTCTCCTACCTAAGCAACGTCTACTACATGTATATATGTATACTGACTACTTATATAAGTTAGCAATAGTACGAGAAACTGTGCATGTGATGTGATGCGCGGACGGTGCCAGGCCTTATATTATTCAAACATTTACACTTGTTTTCTCTCTCATCCCTGTAATTCGTCCGAGCAACTCCGAGAGTTTGCCAAATTTTACTTGGCAAATCTTATGTTTTGCCAACTTGTAAAAAGGTATGCCAAGTAAAAAAAGAGTTCGTCTCCAACAGTTTGGCATAATCCACTTGCCAAATCCAGATCTAACTTACATCAGGAACCTGAGAAAGAAACAAAATTATGTTTCTACGCTTCCACCTCTTGAAAACTTAAATCAAGAATCCTGAGAAAAAATAAAATTATTTTTATACCCTTCCACCTCTTCTAATACGGGAGGATGCGCTGCGGATCACTCGCGTGCGGAGTTGGTTTTTCGCAACTTGGGATAAATGATTTTTTTCTGTTTTTACCAAAAAAAACAATAGCAACTTGGGATGGGGAACTGTTGGGGTTGCTCTTAGCTTTGGAGAATCCCAATATTTACAACCTTGCATTATTGAGAGCAAAAGGCGAACTAATCAGGTTATATGATTGGCTAATAGAATTCGTTGCACTTCACATACTTATTCAAATCTAACTATGGCTCTCCAAATCTCCAATTCGTTCATTTGAGAACCGAGACTAACATGCATGGATTTTTTTTATTATTAGTCCCAAGGCCTTCTCCAATAATAAGAAATAATTTTTTAGAATTAATAATAAGAAATAGTTGATAGCTCATATAATGTCACATTATCGTATGGGTCCGTATGTAAATATTTGTTTATTTACATGTAGCTATTTTTACCATTTGTGGGCCCGTTCGTCATTCGGTAGCTTTTGTGAGAGGAGACTATAGTATTTCAAACGGGCCGCCCGACCCTAGCCCAGACCTAGCCCGATCTGTCCCGGCTCGATGCGGCCCGACACTATGTAGGTCTGATGCCTTTTAGTGTCGGGTCAGGCTGGATGTCGTGCCGAATTGGCGGCCCAGGCCCGGCCCTATGGCCTGTTTTTCGGGCGAGGTCGGCATGGCGACGAGAATGGCCCGATGGGCCATGACCTGACCCGACTCTATTCAACGGGGCGGAGGTTGGCACAGCCACCATGGGAGGGGAGGAGCGTTAGCGGCCTCGGCATTCAAGAGAGAGCTCCGGCCCCCGCGGACAAGGCGGCACGACAATCGCGGGAGGGGAGGGGGCGACGACACAGCTACTGCGGCCACCATGGGAGGGGAGGGAGCGGCGGTGCAGGCCGGTGCAGCCACCGCAAGAGGAGAGGGACAATGACGCATGTCGGCACGACCCGTGCGGGAGAGAAGGGGGCTGCGGTGGAATCGGGAAGGAGGGGAGGCGGCGGGATCCGGATGGGGAGGTCGGGAGGAGCTGGGGGCTGGAGTTGGGGAGGGGAATCAGGGTCTGGGAAACATTTATATGAGATGGGAATTTTTATCGGGCCGACAAAAATCAGGTTGTACCTCGGGCCACCACTATGGGCCGAAGTGGCATCCCGGGCACTATTGACCTATCGTGACGGGTCAGCCCTGGGCACTATTGATCGTGCCTAGTGTTGAGCTAGTGTCGTGTGTCGTGCCGCTCATCAGGCCTGGCTCATTTGGAATTCTACAGATGAGATTGTGGGAGCCGCGCAAAGAGCTTAGGCCTTCTCCAATGGATCTCTAAGAGCTAGCTCATACAAAATTTGAACATGTGAATAGGAGCAAAAGTATGAGCCAGGGGCTTGTTGAAGAGGTTAGCTCGCTCACTACTCAAGGCAACTCCTCTTTCGTGCACAGTTTTCAAAATTGTACTACGCTGTCGTTTTAACTATAGATATGAGCTAAGTTAGCTCTAATATAATTGTTGAAGAAGGCCTTGGTTCGTCGAGAATATTTGCTTTCTCTCTCAATGTGGTCAGGTTTTCTAGCTTTAGAGTCAACAACTAGTATGGTCATGGTGTTATATGCTATCGTTTAGGGAGAAGTCAAGATCCGCGCCTCATTGCATTATTAGCAGATAAGAATGGATCTTTGAAAGAGTCGTCAGTACAAACTAACGTACATAAACGCACTTGGAATTGATAGCAACGCGTGTTTAAGATCTTTTCAAGGCAAAATAAAAGGAAAAGAAAAAGAACTTGAACATCCTCTTCGGATCGAATGTAGCTACATTAAATGGGTATATATATAGTTTTTTTTGGAATGAATGGGCACGGGACAACGTCTACTTCATTGATAAAGAGAGATAGTTACATACGGCTAATCAGAACCAAGAGAAAAGAAAAAAGAAAATGCAAGCGTCAAGTGGCCAGATTTCAGTTTTCAACTGATCAATGCACCGAAACAAGTGGGCCGGAGCAAAAGGGGAAAAGATCGAAACGTGAAGCCTCAAGTCATGGATAGGTTAATTTACTTAGATTTGTGGATAGCAGAAAAGGACGGCTGTCTGTCACGAGAGAAAGGGAAATGAAAGTCGAAAGAAAGCGACATGATGATGGCCCCACTGTTGTTAGTTGGAGTGGGAAGGAAAAAGGTAGCAAACGGCTATACAAATAGCATGATAGAAAATCTGAAATACAGCGTCTATTAGGTTCCGATCAAATTAAATATGAGTGCACATTAATTTGAAATATGAGTGCACATTAATTAAATATGTTCAATTGTGCTACTTTGTATATATCTCTAGTACGCATAATTATTGGATAGAGTTTTCTCAGTTTTTTTTATGTGTGACCTCTTGTGTGTGTATGCTTCCATGCATGCATGCATGTGTTCATCGATTTTTAAGGGTGTGGTTACAAAAATTTGAGCACAACATACATATATGCTTGGAATATTTTGGAGGCGTGAATGTGCTGTAACTTGTGAGTGCATGCATGCATGCGAGCCGCACAGCACACGCATGTCCAGATAGATGCTCAAGTTCAGAATCCACGTCCGGGTGCATGCATATATATATATATATATATATATATATATATATATATATATATATATATATATATATATATATATATATATATATATATATATATATATATATATATATATATATATATATATATATATATATATATATCTTATTCTACACCTTAGGTGTAGAATGACATTCTACACCCAACCCAATCCGACCCAGCATCTTAACTAAACAACCGGATCCCACCTCCACCATCCCGACCCGTTTACCTCCCCCCAGACTCGCAGCCGTCTCCCTGTTCCAACCGGCCTTCTTTGCCCGTGCGAGCACGAGACGCGATGGCGTGCAGCGACGCGAGGGCCGAGCGCGAGGAGGCGGCCCCGAGCGTGAGCCGGGAAAACCGACCTGGGGCCCAGCGGCGGTGTGTGAAAGGTGTCAGGGGTTTGCGCGGCTAGCTTTCACCCCTAATTTCAGGCACTGATTCCTTCAAATCCTTCAGTATTTTGCAGTTCTGGGAGAGAAATTGGCTGGAGGCGTGGTAGTAGTCCCCCGTGATTCTTTCAGTCAAATGGTTTGCTGTTTGCCTGGGAATTCGAATTCGAGCTAGTGTCTAGGCAAAATTGCTCCTCTCGCGAATCTCCATGAGAAAAATCTGCTTGATTAGACTGATGTGCATTGGGACAGCAAGCGGGATGCAAGCTGCAGGACACACCAAGCGGGAGAATCGCGATAAGCGCAAGCAAATCCATGAATTCCGGTCAAATCCCAGCATTCATCCACATCCTTCTTCTACTGGTCATCCACTGTTGGCAATCCACGAATCTTTGTGGCACGTGGACCTCCCAATTACTGCAGGTCGTACCCAAATTTGACATGCCGTCTACAATTTTGATGTGGTTGGCATCCTCCAAAATTCCTCCAAAATACTAATGAGCATGTGTAATTATTAAGATCATGTAGATTACAAGATGTTCTAGTTACATGATTACTGAATCACCGAGTTACTGATATATGAAGTTCTGATTTCATGATTACTGAATCACTGAATTACTAGGTTGCCAAATTACTGATATCCTATTGATGTGCATAGGATGACTTCCAGAACATGTGTAATTATTTTTGCATAGGGCCTAGACTGAAAAAGCAATAAACAGTACCTTTGGAAGAGTATGTGAAATTACCAAAACTTCTACCAAAGTGAGAAGGAAGAAGGAAAGTTTACATGAGAGGGACATGCATAGATCCAAAACTCTGCACATCCTACACATATGCATGTTCTGAAAACTGTGGATTACTGAATTACTGGTGGTGTGCTTGCACGTAGCTTTATTGGTGCCATGCACTATGTGATTAGTAAGACCAAATGAGTCTGTATGAGTCTGTCGGTTACTCAAATATTGTGGTTGCAGGATTACTGAATCACCGAGATACTAAATTGCCGATACTGATACATGATTACTAAGTTACTGATATGTATTGATTACTGATAAAACTGAATATCTCAAATAGAGGATATGTTTATTGTGATTGGAATATCAAATAATTGGATTACTGAATCACTCAATTATTATTAAAAGTACAGATATTGATACAAGATTACAAATTACTTAAAGAAATGACACACACAAAGAGTACATATTACCAAAACATCAACATATGGTTACAATGAATCCAAAATTACTTAAACAATGGTACACGGAGAGGGAAAAACCTATAGGTTTCTAGCACATAACGAGACATAAACAAATCAACTTTATTTTTACGAAACCACATGCACACATTCATTCACTGCTTCATGATAGTAGCCTCCATGATTCTGGACCTTTGGAGCATGCCAGCTTGAGCGATGGGAACCGAGGTCGCTCGAGGAAATTTGTTTCATGGAAAGCCTTGCTACCGAGCACCTTTCATGTATCGCGATGGCGCCCTCCAATTGATGATTGCGAGCCCGCCCTCGGTGGCGGGTCTTCCAACGGTATATGAAACTAAAACTGCGTTGTTGTATTGCCTTGAGTCTTGCCGGGTCCGAAACACAACTAACATATATGAAAAGTCTCTCATGATTGCTGAAATGAAAAGGAAAACACATTTCTAGTTGGCGTCGACAATTTGGAAGAAAATATTGAACTTATTGTACCATCAATTAAGTACTGAAATGAAAAAACATTTAATCACTAATGAAAAAGTTAAACAATGTGAAATTACCGAACCATCAATTACCGAATGTATGTAAACGGGAATACTAAAAGAAAAGAAAAAATATTAATGAAAAGAAAATTAATGTTGAAAGAACAATGAACATGATGCCATGCTCACCAAGAAGGTTATGCATTCTTATCCCCGAAGGATGCACTTTGCGATGCATCACTAAAATCCAAAAAAAGGGATTGATTATTGAAGCTCATGGGAGGCACTTTTAAAATCCAAAAAAGCATCGGCGACTATTGCAGCTATTGGGGTGCATTACTGAACTTGATCGACTATTGAAGTTGAAGCTTGAAGCTGATGAGATGCTCCATTACTGAATCCAAATGATGGAAAGGTCAATTACTAAACACTACTACTTAAGACAGTAACAAAGTTCTACGCTGTGTTTTTGAATTGTATACTTTCGAACTACTGAAAATTGAGGATTATTGAACTATAGTCAATTTCAGAAAGAAGCTAGGCTACTGACCTTGTTCATGTAGGTATAGTGACATTATGTCCCCAGGATTACTGAAATCACCGAATTTATTACCAATATTGATATAGGATTACTAAATTATTCAAATTATTCTGCTAAGCTGCTTTGATTAATGTAGGAGGCATCAATATTCAGTAGTAGAAGGCGTTGATGTTCAGTAGTGAAAGGCGTCGATGGTTAATAGTAGAAAGCCATTGGTTCAGTAATCAAAAAGTGCAGATTACCAAAAACACAATGACTAAGAAGGATTACTAAATTACTATATTACTGCATTAACAAGAATTACAAAACATGGGTTACTTATTAACAAGATTCAAAACTGAACCTGAAATTATCAAAGAGAAAAAACTAATGATCACTACTACTTGTTTACCAAGGTTTAAGTTTATCCAAAATTAACAAGGGTCAAAACATTGTATTACTTGACCTATTTTATTGGGGAGACACGAAGCCTCAAAAAATTATGTTTTCGTAGCAAAGTTGCATTTGCAAAAATCATTTCCTACGAACACTTGAAAACCATGCGGGCTTGTAATTTCTATGAGATGAAACTACTCAATATATGGCAATGAATCCATTAGTTACTTGAAATACTTGACACACACGTATAGTGATCTCTGCGTTGCTTCGAATTACCGAATGTATTGGTGATGCTCACATGATGCCCATGTCATCTTGCTTGATCATCGCGTAGGGAACTAACCATAGTCGTTGGGTGAATTACTAGATTATTGAATTATTAAATTACCAATGTTGACACAGGATTAATCAATTACTTATATTGATAGAATATCATGATTGTTAATTAATGAAAAGGCCGAATATCTCAAGGAGAAGATATGTTTTGGAGTGATTACTTGAAATATCAAATACTAAAATTGTACAAGTTCTTGAACTATCAATTAATCATCCTAATAAAAAATCAAAAAGCAATATTCTTGAACCATCAATTACTCAATCTATGAAATTACTAAATTACTAGTGCGGTAAAGTTGTATTATCGGGGGTATAAATTACTGAACTTCTCTTTTGTTGTTGTTGCTGCATGACAAAAAAAAATAAAACACTAGATCCAAAGTATCAAATACTGAAGCTGATGGGATGTTACTGAATTACTGAACCTGAAATTACTGATGGGTTACTAATTAACAAGATTCATTACTGAACTTGAAATTATCAAAGAGAAAAAACTAATGATCATTACTACTTGATTACCAAGGTTCAGAGAGTATTACTGAACTACTAGTAATTTCTTCTCCTAGGACTTCTAACATAATAAAGACTAAAGTGGGTTACTAAAGCTAAAAGTGGTTTCGTGAAGCAATGTATTACTGAGGCTAAAAACAAATGAATTACTGAAAAGAGCCCGAATGATATGAGAAAATGGATAATCTATTTAAATACTCACCTAGATGATCTATAACTCAATTGCTCACATATATTACTGAATTAAATAGTCACCTCTAACTAATCGTTGGAGGGGATAGGAGCAGGGAGTTCTAGGGTGCACGTGCCTCCAATATGAAAAGCTAGCCTCAAAATCTTCGTATGTTGCTCCTCCATGACTGCCTGTGGGTGACGCTCAGCATCCCACCATCAATGTGGAAATGGAAAAAAATTGGGTGACAATTGAAACCATAGAACATCCAAGGAAAACAGATAAATTGCGCATCCATAAACATAAACAAAAAACTGCGAGGGGAACTCAAGGATGGAACGATGCATAATCTATTGAAGCTTACCAACGTGCCATGTGTTGAGTAAACACATTGTAATACTCACATACATAACTCTTAGACTAAAAATAAAGATCAAATAAATTACTGACCAGCAGTCAGCACATGTATAATACAATTACTGAAGGTAAATATTACTGCACAGATTGGTGAATCCACATAATTATTACTGAACAGTTTGGTGAATCCACAGATTGGTGCAGAGTTGAGGGTCTTATTTCTCTCTTTCACACGCTAGATTGATACGTAATGATGGAAAAGAATAGTAACTAGCTAGAGCACATTGTCACTAAAATCACATCACAATTTCAGCTATAGCTAACTTCTTAGTAAAATGTGTAGTGTCAGTAGTCACACACCTCTACAACTACATGAACTACCCAGAAAAATCTCCATGGAAACAATGGAGGCCAATCCAACAAAATATTGAAACAATCCATTGACCAATCCAATAGAAAATTGAAAACCTAACACATCCATGGAGGCCCCAGAAACAAAATAGTGCGGGTGGGGGAGATGCTTACCGGTGTGCACGCACGAGCATCGACAAGACCCCCCCTGCTCCTCGATTGGCCCTTCCTGACGGCGCACCCTTGCAGCCTTCCACACACCGCCCACTTCCGATTTGCCTCCCGGTAAAGGGGTAGAGAGCTTGCAAGAGCTTGCGGAGGGGAGGGGATGCAGAGCACGCGTGCCGGTTGAGAGTCCCCCACGGCAGCCGCCGGAGACCATCGCCGCCGTTCCGACCCCCGCCCCCCCTCGCGAATCACCACCGCCGCCCTGAGACACTCGGAGGAAAGGGTGGGTAGGGAGCCAAAAGGGCTCGCGGAGGGGGAGCAGGAGGAGTGGGAAGTCACCTCGCAGACGTCGTTGGAGAGCCTCGCCGCCGTTCCCGATGCCGCCCTTCTCGCTAATCGCCGCCGCCGCCGCCTGAGAAGGTCGGGGGAATCGGACGGGGGTGGAACCGAATCATGGGTTCGGGATGGTGTCGGGTGGGTGACGGGGTCCAGTCTAGTTAGCGGGTCGGGCACGAGGAGAGCTTAATGGGCGTGCGGACGGACGAGTGGCTGGGTTGGTTGGTTGACTGACTGGTTGGCTGGTTTGGTGCTTAGGTGTAGAATGACATTCTACACCTAAGGTGTAGTATAGCACATGTATATATATATATATATATATATATATATATATATATATATATATATATATATGTTTTGCTATAGTGCACCTAGGTGCATTCGTATATAGAATGCACCCACCCTTGTTGCAACTAGATCTTGTCCGATTGCAACCGGAGCTCATTCTCGTTGCAATTTATTCACGTCGGGTTGCAAATTAGGAGTCTAGTTGCAATTGGTTCGTGTCCAATTGCAACCGAGTCGATTCGTTGTAATTAGTTCCGTCAAGTTGCAATTAGTATAGTGTCACGGTTGCAATCGGTTAGTCTCTTTGTTGCAATTGGTTCGCGCCTAGTTGCGGCTCGCACGGGTTTAGTTGCAATCGGTTCGCGTTGAGTTGCAATTGGTCCGTCAAGTTGCAATTGGTTCGCGTCGAGTTGCAATTGGTCCGTCAAATTGCAATTGGTTCAGCTGCGAGTTGCAACCGCAGGATCTGTGCATTCTTATACGAGAATGCACCCGGGTGCATTTTAGTATCGCTCTATATATATATATATATATATATATATATATATATACACGTATTTACATGCTTTGGCTATTCATTCATTTGAGAACTGAGACGACTAAACAACTTAATTTTGGACAACGACGCCGTGTGTCTCCTAGCTGGAAACTTAATTTTTCATGCTAACAACGCTAATAAACGTGTGGCTAGACGATTGACAAACACACTGTTCACCCTGCGGCCTTGTTTAGTTGGACAAATTATCCTGTTCGTCCATCACATGGAAGTGTACTGCTCTCTTTATTTCTCTCATTATTTATTATGCACACAGCTCAACCAATATGGTAAGTTGCTAGCAAATTGCCACTATTAATTAACCGAACTAAACAAGACCGCACTGCTCGACCTCGCAGCTCCCTCGTGGCCGTCAAGCAGCCCACGAATCCAAGTCGCAACAACGTGACGCGACTTGGCGCCGATGCGATGCGTGAGTTTTTTACCTTACACGGATAATGAGACAATGTAAGCCGTCGCATCGATCGTGCTCGCGTCGCTGGCCCGGCCCGGCGCGGCGTCACGCTCAGACACTTGCAGTAGTTGCAGTAGTTGCAGTAGGGCAGCAAGCAGCAGCAATGTCCAGAGGATTAATTGTTAGCCGTCCGTTTCTTTGGCAATTGACAATGACTTATTTTTTTGTTGCCTGTTGGAAAATTAGATGGTTCCATTCACGCTTTCACCCGGCCGGCCGGCTAGGCTATCTAGGCGAGGCGAGTGAGCACGCGCGGAGCTTATCTTGTCCTCTCCCCCACACACTTAAACTTGCAGGAGTAACTTTCATATTTATGCTGGTCATCATCATCTTTTTTCCACTAGCATCACTCTTGCTCGTGCACCAAATTGAAGTCTTTAAGTTTCATTTGGAATTTTTGAAATTTGCAATGGACCAACTCATTATTTCATCGGTACTACTGTCTTCATCTCGTCTCGATCGATGTGATCGCAACAGCCGCCCGCGGTGCGTGTTAGCACCCGTACGTGTTAATAATCATGGGCCTTGATTGTTAAGTTCTTGTGAGTGCGTGTTAATATACATACTACTAAGATGACAGAGGATGGGCCGGTTTAAGCTCCGGAAAATATATCTTAGGTCAAATCGTGAGACAAATCTAATGGACAATGTCGTCATGACAATCTCCAATAACATGTTAGTTAGGCCTAATAGATTTGTCTCGCGATTTTCCGTCCATATGTGTAATGGGTTTTATAATTAATCTACATTTATTACTCTAATAGGCCTTGAAAGAATCATAAAAAAATTTGCCAAAATTTTTGGGGAACTAACTAATAATAAACACACACTGAGTTTGACTCTGTGTGTGTGCCATGTGTGTATCATTGTTGTGCATGCATGTATCCCGTCCCGTGAAGAGCATGCCGCATCGGCCTGGATGTGCATGTATCTGGTTGTAAAACTGGAGCGCAAAACTTGGATCACAGCAACGTGTTTTCCACATCGATCAGCATAACAGCATTCAGGACGCAGATAAAGAAAGCAACGTGGTGTAACGAGGACCACTAATCCACGAACGAAACTGGCGGTAGACTCTGCTAGCTTTGAGTAACCGCCATGGATAAGAGTTTGCGTGCTTTGCTCAGCTCGATCGGGTTCCTGCACCATCCAAATCGACCGATCTGCAGTGTGAATCAAGTAACGAAAAACTAATAGAAAAGTAAAGGGGAAAAATATACACTTGAGAATGAAGTAGAGAGGTATTAACAGAGAGGGAGGTCGTTGGCATCATGATGTGAGCGAAATCCGAATATTCCATCCTGAGTTCGATCCCTACTGCTGGTAGCTGCTCCCTTTATCCCAAATATTATTGGTTTTAATTTTTTTTTGAAACCAATTAACTGGCAGCAGGATCTGCCTATTATATTAAATACATAACTTTTAGTAAATATATGTGCAAAGTATAGGGCTCTTTTACGGGTGGTGGTATGGCTGTTTTTGGTAAGGGTAAATATGTAATTTTTACATTTTTAAAAATAAATTTGACAACCTCGGGCCGAGAAAAATCGTTTATGTCACAAGGAAAGTTTGAAATGGAAAATTTTCGTTTTTGAAATTTGTATTGAAAATTTTTGTTTTTGAATTTTGAAAAAACAATTGGCCCTAGCACCCGTGGGAAATGGAAAAAATTGAAAAAAAAATCAAAATTTGGTCATATCACCATAGAGAAATGGAAAAAATTGTAATGTGCCACGAAAAATTGAAATGAAAAATCTGAAATTTTCATTTTTGAAACGAAAAAATTGAAAATTTTCATTTTTGAAGTGAAAAAAATGAAAATTTTCATTTTTGAAATTTGAAATGAAATTGTTTGAAAATATTCATTTTTGAAATTCGAAATTAAAATTTCCATTTGAAATTTGAAAACTTATGGTCATATCACCGTAGGGAAATGAAAAAAAAATTGAAATGAAGAAATCATATATTTCGTTTATGGCACCGAGATAAAACTTCCAATAATACCCTATACTACCTATACCACAGGTGCAAGTTGTGGTGGTATACAATTAATCTCAGCCGTCAGATCCTTTCATACTAGTGCTTTTTCAACAATGATATAGGGTGGTATGGTCCACCGTAAAAGAGCCCAAAGTTATATATCTAGGTGTGCATATAAAAATGTGTATCTATAAAAATCAATTCAAAAATAACAACTTTGATATCATATGCAAAAGCACATACCGACCCAAAAAGAGGCCATTGAACTAGATAATGAATCATGATTAATTAAAGGGAATTGAATGTCACTCCTTAAACTTGTTTGAATGTGTCATTTCAGGATCCGGTACTCTCAAAATGTGTATCTGGCTCTCAAAATTTGGGCTTGTATATCATTTATTAGGTCCCTATACTCTCGGAGTGTGTAGATCTAGCCTCATAAATTTGGCTTCGGGTGTCAATCATCATCTCAATTAAACTGATAAAAAAACTATTTTTACATTGATATAAATAAATTTGATAAAGTGAATTTCTACTTAACTTGTGTGGGAGAATATTGATGGGTTGAGTCTAGAAAGATTTATGGCATTTTACTTTAGAGGCAACATCTTACTTGTCAGGCATGCTCTTTATTTTATTCTTGAGATTGTTAAATGTGAATAACTCGTAGTTGCAAATTGAAATTAGAGTTTTAATTATATAGTACTAAATAAATACTTCAAGAAGCTGAAGGGAAAAAAAGAAGTCAGAAAAATGTGCCAATGAAAATAATGGCTTGCTTGAAAGCATGACATACTGCATTTCAAGAGCTTAGGGACTTGTATGATTTGGGCCTGAAGTCAAGTTTAGCGAATAATATATGCATCTTGAGATTACAGGAATCTAAAATGGCACAAGAGCCAAAGTTTAGAAAGTTAGATATATATTTTGAAAGTATGTGAACCTAAATGATCATAACATATCCGTACAAATTGTAGAGATCGACCGTCCATTTTACTTTTAGTTAACAAAACTGTGATCATGCATGTCTTCTTCAATTCGTTTCCAC
Source organism: Cenchrus americanus (assembly GCA_947561735.1). Classification (NCBI taxonomy): domain Eukaryota; kingdom Viridiplantae; phylum Streptophyta; class Magnoliopsida; order Poales; family Poaceae; genus Cenchrus; species Cenchrus americanus. The sequence continues at coordinate 245,175,633 of OX387245.1, forward strand.
TTGCTAGCTAGATTGAACAGACAGACGTATAGGTATAGTGCAATAATATATGGCGGCGCCGGACCGCCCGGGGAATCATAGGCACGGCCGGCAAGATCGCGGCGGGGCACGGCCGGCAAGATCGCGGCGGCGCACGGCGATACCATGCCAACCACCACGCAAAACGAACCCCACCATATGCCCTTCCACACGCATGCTCGAACGTCGATCGTGTCATCGCTGAGCAGCAGAGAAATTAATTAAGAGCTAGAGAAGGTAAATGCATGCATGTTATATATTGTTTTGTTCTTGTCACAAAAAAAAGTCTTCTGATTGACGATCAATGATCGTATACACAGCTCAACGCCAGGTGGGGTAAACTACAACTGTAACTAGCTCGATCTAGCCTCTAGCGACGATGCAAGTTCGTTCCTCTGCTTTTGGTCACTGGATCAACTCGGAAAGTTATTAAATAATCCTTCCGTTTCGAACTACTTGCTTGTCGCAGTAGTAGTGACTTTTTAAGATACATTCCTTTTGTTATGCATCTAAATATAAATATATATCTAAGTGTGAAATGTACCTGGATAAGCCAAAACGACAAGTAATTTAGAACGGAGGGAGTAATAAACTAAAATGTAGTCAAAATACATTAATTAGCCACTTACATTGAGCTAGGTAGCTCCAAGTAAGGTAATTTGATCATTGACTCGTTGCTGATCATTATAGTGGCTCTGGAACTCTGGAAGGAGCCAAGACAAAATCGAAGGGCCCCTGCGTCCCTTGGAGAGGGCGACAGGGGCGGCACTCGAGCGGCTGCCACCGTGAGCCCCCTGCCTCACCTCTCACCCTTGTTGCAACTCGAAAAGTTGTTAAACAAACTAAGATGATGTCACAATAAATTATAGTACCCACACATTCCCTCCATTTCAAATTATAGTTTGTTTGACTTTTTATCCCAAATTTGACTGCTCGTCTTATTAAAAAATTTTGTAAACGTGAATTTTTGGGAGAAGGGATCGGATCATCACTCTACCACACCTAGTTTTGGATACGATTCTAATTATTAGTTAAGGTATCAGATATATTAGAGATCGTCATGAGTTCAAATTCTAAATAGCATAAATAAATAAAGATCATATCCTTTGTCACTGACAAAAGCTAATTAAGCATGCATGATCAGCTTTGATCATACCCTTTGTCATTGACAAAAGCTAATTAAATGAATCTCGCCGATATAAAAATATGTGTTGGCTGTATTTTTTTAATTCATAATCACTTCAAAACTACTACTAGGCCTCAAACATAAAAATATGATCTTTATTTAATTATCATGCTTACCCTGCATCTGTAGTCAGTAGTGGTAAAGGGCCCTCCAATTTAGCCCAGTAAATTTAATGATCAGACCAAATAAAGATCATGTCATATTAGTATGCAATTTTGAGCTGAAAAATAATTAGTCTTAATTTGTTAGGTTGTGAAGAATGTATTAGGGTCACAGCCTGTTACCAACCCTGCCTGCCTGCAGTTCATGTGAAATACAAAGCTCCAATGCCGTGGGCACCGTGGTCCGTTCACGCGGCCGGCCGGCCGGCCGGCCACGATGGGCGTGGCAGCGCGTGCACGGCACGCAGGCACGCTCTTCTAGGCCCAGCGTAGTATATACAGCACGTGAACACGAGACACACTTGCAGCTGCAGCTTGCATTCAGGCGCCCGGCACCAACTTGTTGCATGCATATGCATGATCAGCTTCGATCAGTGACCAGCCGACCAAATCAGCGAGGATTTGCAGTTTGCATCGTCGGAATTAAATTAAATCGAAGATCGCTGGTGCAAGGCTGCAACCAAGTGGTTACAGGATATCATATCCGTGCCTCCTGGACGGGCTCGAGGGGCTTGCTGCGTGCGACCTCGCGGTCTCCGAGATTTAAATTTCTGAAGTGAAACCTGCAAGCGAGATATGGCCGCATACTTTTTTTTTGGCTTACAACTTGTTCAGCAAGTACGATCTCTGACGTATATGTAAATTTCATCGAAATGGAAAATAGCTACCCGTTCTTAAATATATGACACCACTGACTTTTTTTCGTTTGTTTGACCATTCATCTTTTCTAAATTTTTTTTACAAATTGATAAACCAACAAGTTAAATCTAAAGTACGTCGGATAATAGATATAATGATATACATTTGACTTTAGTTAATTAACTAATTTGTTCAATATGTATTAGTGGTCAAAGTTAGGGTAAAAAGTCAACGGTGTCATATATTTAAGAACGGAGGGAGTAGAAATTAAGGAGGACGAAAGAATAAAAAAAAAGGCTAAGCACATTCATTCGGATGATCTTGTGAAACTCTTGTTCATGTTTGTATAAACTTCTGAAACTCTGGTGCACGATTTCCAACATATATAGGACACAAAAATTCATCGAAATGGTAACAAAAGAGAAAAAGCTAATCACACTTGTAGCGTGCCGATCTTCGACAACTAGATCATCATCATTTCTTAAACAAAGCATTGATGGTTGCTGACCGCACGTCCCACACGGTGGTACAGCAGCTACGACGTTCCTTTATCAGCTGAAGAAACCGAATCGCAACTGCCGATGTGGGATTAATAACTTGCACGCTGAGCCAATTAGCCTCCGGCGCGCACCTGGGCTGGGCCAGCGTAGTATTGGTCAAATACTGAACAGAGACTCCCCCTGTAACGGCCTTTTCGTCGAGCAATTCTATCACGGCACGTACAACGGTCGGCTATGTATATGGGAGGATTAGGGTTCAGAGATATCGAACTGTTCAATTTGGCTCTACTAGCACGTCAGGCTTGGAGGATTCTACACAGGAACCAGCCACGGTTGGCTCGTCGCCTTCACGTGTATGGCGTGCAATCGTGGATGGCAAAGATGTACTCACGCAAGGCATCATACGTCGGATTGGGTCAGGAGCAACCACTAATATTTGGAATCAGAATTGGCTGCCGAGGAAGGGGATCATGAAGCCATTGTGTTGCACCAGCGATCATCCGCCAGCTAGGGTTTCTGAACTCATCGACCATACAACGGGAACCTGGAGGCGTGACCAGTTGGAGGAGCATTTTATCTTGTCACACCCGGATTTAAGGGCAAATCCGAATGCAAGAATACATGTGCGCCAGGATCAAGTTACACACATGCATCGACTCAGTGAATACCAAAACACAGTGTAAGTCGTAAAGAGAGTATTAAATAGTTATTACATGACCGAATGTCTCAACTAACAATCGTTCGAGTAGCTAACAGCGGAAAAGAAACACACGCAAAAGACCTCCACAGGCAGCTGACTGGAGAACGAACGCCTAGATCTCATCGAACTCTCCAGGGAAATCCTCAAAACGTCCATCTGAGCAGCAGCCGGGTAGTGTATATGCAATAAAGGAACAACAAGTATGAGCACATGTCGTACTCAACAAGGGAAAAGTTCTATAACAACATGAAAGGCTTTATGGTGGAAGGTGATGGTTATAAAGCAAGTCAGCATTTTAGTTGGTCAAGTTTTATTTAGCAGTTGTTACTAGCAAGTGAAAGTATATACCAAACCCAAATAACAATATGCATCGAAACCATAGAATGTAATGCACAGGGTTAAAAGTTCCATCTTTCATAAATTACTCATGTGAGGGTCCAGGCCGCCCTTGACCGTGGGCACGGCTAACTAGTCAGTTTTACACTCTGCAGAGGTTGTACATCTTTACCCACAAGTCGCGTAAAAAACCAAAAGAGTTTTAGACCCAACCATGTTGTGCAAATGTAGGCACAATACCACACTACCGAGGTGTGGCTGCATAAGGACGCTACGAGGCCGTTACAAAGATCCCCAGATGCAGGCTGCCCGCTAGGTTACCTGATCAGTGCAACGTATAAAGCTCCCTGGCGAGTACCGTGTCTTAGCCAAGCCCAAATCCCCGCCAGAGCAGGTCTATACGCCACCTACCGTCAGCCCCCAACCCTTATCAGGTAAAGCATACCTAACACCTAGTTCTCTAATTATTAAGCCAAGACAGAGCCATATGTCTTGTGGTTGTACTGTTTTCCTGGGTGGTTCTCCATGTTCCGATTACAAGCATAAGGTGTTCTTGCATTACATGAATAACAGCATAAATAAATCCAGATTGATAAGTGTTCATTTAAACCTCCCAAAACCAAGATAAAGCTCTAACGTGTGCTACCCAACATAAAGTAAACCCAGGTTGACCAATGCATAGGATAAACAAAGCTAGTCAAACCTTAGCAATAGGACCCTTCAATTTAATGCAAAGCAATAATAAATAACGGTGTAATTAAAATGCATGTTGTAATAGGATTAACAGGAATGCAGCAAGGACTTGACTTCTACCAGCTCCAGAAACTGCTCAGGGTCTTGAAATTCTTCAACGGCAGCGAAGTCCTCGAACTGCTCGTACTCTACGCCACACATTCACATACAAGCATACAATGGAAATAAATAACAAATAGTACATCAATCATCTAAAATAGAAACAAAAACAACAGAAAACTAATCTACTCGTCGAGACGAATGCGTGGACATAAAGAACGCTAAAAACGGAATTAAAACGACTAAGATACGGCTAAAACAAATTTAGGGGCTAAACTGAAAAGAAAACTAAACTATATGGGCTAAACTGAAGAAAACATGACCTATCCGTAAGAAAACCTATAAGGTGGAAGGATCGGGTTGTAAATCTAAGGAAACGCGTGGGTTTTCATGCAAAAGCGTGCGGTCAAGGCGGTAGAACGGATCCGATCCGTTGGATCGCGATCCAGCGGCCGGGATCGCCCGCGGGTGGTGGCGGTGGCGGGTTGACCGGTATTGACCAGTTTGACCGGCCCGCGAACAGATCTGGGCCGTCAATTGGGGGTCCGGCGGCCCCGATGCTGTGCACGCGCAGGCGGTGGCGGGCACCCGCGGCGAGTGGCGGCGTGCGGTGGCGCGCGACGGCGAGCGGCGGCGCGAGGCTGGTGTAGGGCTAGGGTGCCCCATTTATCGCGCGGATCACACCGGAACGACGGCGAGCTCACGGTGAACTCCACGGGGAGGACGTCGGGCGGCGCCGACGGTACGGGACGGCGGACGGTGGCCGGGGCGCGCGGAGCAAGTTCGGCGACCTTGCCTTGGTGACACAGACCACGGCAGCGAGAGCAAACAGCACCTACGGGTTCCTTACATTGAGGCGGAACGACTGGCGAGCTCGATAGCAGCGGAAAGGCGGCGGGTGCACGGCTCCGGCTATGGCGGTGCTAGGGTTTGAAGGCGGTGGCTCGGGAGCGTGCGATGCGGGGTAGGGCGGCACCCTTAAATAGGCGGCGGGGGTCGCCCCGGCGAGTGGGCCCACGGGGGAACGCGGCACGGACGTCGAGTCGGCGTTGAACCCGAGCTCGACCCCGGCTCGGTCGGCCGGCGCGAGGTGGGCGATGACGGGCGGGGCCCGCCCGTCGCCCACCGCGGCGGGGGGCGCGCGCGGGGCATAGGCCGGGCCGGAAGCCGGCTGGGCCGCGGCAAGCGGAGGGAGGCGAAGCGGCCGGCGGGGGAACCCTGGGGAGCACGACCGGACTTCGGAGGTTTGGGCTAGAAAGCAAAACGGGCCAGAAGTGGGGAGGGGGGAAGAAGAGCTAAAGGAGAAGGATTTCCATTTTGAAAAACATTCAAACAATTAAATTCAAACATGAATTTGAATTCAAACACTCCAAAGACAATGCACCGGCATGTATGCAACAATAAACTCCTATATTTCATTATTTAATTAGGAAAAATGATTAAATGCCTAGAAAAGCACAAAACTCCTTATATTCCTTAAACGAGAGCAATGGTTGCTAAGCAAAATTTTAATTAAATTCAAAAGTGAAATTTAGGGTGTTACATATCTCTATTGACAGGGAGGTCATTGAGAGTATACCTTTGTGTACTCGGAACTAGGATGATTTCTGGGCCTGGAGTTATGAGAAGATCGACGTATTTTCAGTACGCTCGGCGTATCGCATGTTGGTACACAATAGGGAAAGTCGATCAGACTGGATCAAGCATTCAGTTGGGAAATCGGACATAAGAGCTGAGGAAAAGGAGTGGTGTCAACTATGGAACGTGCAGGTGCCATCGAAGCTCCAAGTTTTTTTGTGGAGACTTGCTAAACAGTCCATTCCCACCGGAGATGTACGCCATCACAGAAATATGGCCACCAATAGCAATTGTCCAATCTGCGGGCTACCTGATTCTTGGAAGCATTCGCTGTTGGATTGTAACATGGCAAAATCTATTTGGGCGTTGGAGGATGATGAGATTACAGAGGTCATTTGTGAGACCCAACATAATGACGCAAGAGGATGGCTCTCAGTGATCATGCAGACGCTACCACAGGAGCAGGTCACACGGGTGGTAGTGAGGTTATGGGCCATTTGGTATGCGAGAAGACAAGCGATCCATGAAAACAAGTTCCAGAGCGAACTGTTTTGTGGAGAGATTTATCTCTGAGCTGGGAATGATCAAGAAACCGGTGAGAAAACAGAACAGGCAGAGAATTCGCTCGACCACCAAACCTCAGTGGATTCCACCACCGAGTGACATGACAAAGGTGAATGTGGACGCAACTCTCTCAAAGAATACAGGAAGCTGCTTGGCGGCAGCAATAGCCAGGGATGGGGAGGGACGCTTCCTAGGCGCGTCGACTCTTGCCCTGGACGGAAGCTTTGATCTAGAGACTGTGGAAGCCATGGCATGCAGGGAAGCTCTCGCTCTAGCAGCGGACCTCATGCTGCAGAAGTTACGATCGGCGACGGATTGTGCATCGGTCGTCAAGAGCATTGCTGGTGAAGGAATGGGAATCTATGGCTAGATCATCCAGGAGGTGAAAGCTCGGCGAAACGACTTCACCAGGGTCGAGTTTGTGCATGAGCATCATGATTCAAATAGCGATGCACATGTTATAGCTAGAAGTTCCATTTATAAGTCATTAGGTAGGCTTGTGTGGTTCTTAACTCTGCCGACAGGAGTGTGTAACTTGATCCCTCTTGTTAATCAATAAAGGCGCATTTAATCTAAAAAAATGAGCTGTCTGCAAGCCGATCTATTTGAAAAAAAGTCCTCCTCTTATCCGACGACGGGCGCGTCGTCGCCTCACGAGAGGACGGCTGCGTCCCGTGCTCCGAGGCGCGAGCAGACGCCGCAACACCGTTGTACAAACACTCTTCGAGAATCAATTGAAGGTTGAGACCCCGCACGGACCGTAATTGATTTAGGTGCGCTGGATTTTTCTCACCATCTTCATCCTTGCGCGTGCTTTGCAAGGGGGCTGAAGAGGCGAGCGACGATGAGCTCGTCGGTGGCCCCATCGATGCGAAGCAACGGCGCCGCCCCCGACCGGGCCGCATCCTGTGCTCCGGCTCTGTTGTTTCCTCCATCATGCTGCAATGTTGAGTGGGAGGGGAAGATCCACTATGATTGTACTTCTTTTGACAGGGAAACATCATCTATGGCGGAGGTAGTTTCTCACCGTTTGCGTCGTTGCCACCGGTTGCCGATGTCAAGCCGCGCCGCTTAAGCTGAGGCGCACTGCCCGTCGGACCTCGAATAGCACCGGCCATGGAACGTCGCTGGCCAAGCAGACTCTAATAACTTCTTCCTTCTACTGGCCACCTCGCCCGGCCCATATCGAAACGGGAGAGAGAAGGAGAGTCAACGGGAGAGAGAAGGCAGTACAAGAGAATCACGGGACTCACAGTAGAAACACTTCAACCATTTTACATCATGGTCCAAATAAAGATAAAATTTACGTTGAGTTTTTCAGAAAAGCTAGAAGGGGTATGATCCGATATGAAAAAAATACATTTCAATCCTTTGGATAAGTTTGCAACTTGCATTTCTCAAATGGCGTATGTTGCATTGTCACACAATTTATCTCAATTGAGCACCACAATGACTTCAAAAATAAAATATATACATGATCATCATGATTTATGTGTCAAAAGATGAATTAAATGTCTTACAGACATACAAACAGACGAACCATTGTACAAGCTGTCTGTGTGTGTCAAATAGACAGCAGCCGTCTACACTGTTGTACATGCCCTCAACACACAGGCGGTTGTGAATTCCGTGAGTTTGAAGATTTCCTAAGTCTATCAAGTAAAAAATCGTTTTCTCATGGTTTTTTCGTAGGTCTAGTTTTTTCTGGTTTTGGTTTCCAGCGACATCAACAAGGCAGTGGCGAAGATGGCGCTATGAAATAAGATCTCTCCGGCCTATCCCTACCTCGATGATGTTCTTTCCAGCACCGGAGAAGGGCCAGATCTGTGGATTCTCTTCAGATCTTTGCAATTGGTGTGTCTGTCAGGAGATGCAGTTGGTTGTCCTTTGTTGGGGCAGTTTTAATCTCTTTCTTCGACTTGTTCTTCGTCAAGTTCTGGCATCTTCAACCCGCTGGTTTTGTGATGAAGGATTGCAAGTCTGCATTGCTTGGGGTGTTACCCCAGCCAATGTTCTTTCAGTCATTGCTAGATCTCGTTGTATGCAGCAAGTTGTTTTTGCGGTCTTCAAAGTCTTGTGTGGCGATGGCGTTTGCAGATGCTACTTTCCCTTGTTGCCTTTCTGGTGCTTTTTTCAAGCTCTAGTGGATGAAAAACTTTAGAAGGAAAGTAGCATCTAACATTCTCAATATCTTTGTAAAAGTTTGAAGCAAAAAATGTTGGTCAACATTTTCATGAAAATGTTTGTGAAAATGTTCGATCTAACAATTTCTCTAAACAAATGTTGGAGCAATTTTTTCAAAAAATATTGGTTCAACTTTTTATGAAAAGTGTTGGTTCAAATTTTTGTTTGAAAAATGTTGTAACATTTTTTAATTAATAATCATGAGATGGGATGGTTGAAAAATACCAGTGATTTTTAGATAGACTTTATTGAGCTGAAATTTCTACCAACGATTTTAGATACACTTTATTGAGCTGAAAGTTTCGACATTTGTCCACATTCGGGTAGCGATACATAGCCCCCGGTTCACACAAAAGCGAACTGAATAAAGATGGAGTTGGATCAGCCTTCAAGTTGGGCCCCGTCAAGGGCGAATCCGCCGTGGGGGCAGGGGGTGGAGCCCCCCTACCCCCATGAACTCCATGGAAGCCCCCCTACAAAGTCCATACATAGGTGAAGAGGAGGAAGAAGAAAAGAGGGAGGAAGAAGAAGGAAAAGAGAAGAAAGGGGAGGAGGAGGAAGAAGTTGAGCCCCCGAGAATTGGATCTTGGATCCGCTACTGGGCCCCGTCCAGATGATAGTAAAAAAAGGGCCTGCTGGACTTACTTCATAGCTTCGACCAAGTAAGTAATGTGATTTGTTTGATTCATTTTTTTATTTTTAAATATTGATCCGAGTCTTCTTTGTCAATATTGTATGTTTAATGTAACATATTTTTATTTTTGCATTTTTGAAGTAGGGTGTATTCTCTATGGCTCAGATCAGATAACATTGATGTTTTATATTGGTTTGTATGTCCAACATGTGTGAGGTGAAGTGAAATGGCAAGATCTTGTTGCTCTTGTTTTACTTGTAGCTCCCTCCAAACTCATAAAACAAATCGTTTAAAACAGCGACACGGTCTTCAAAGTATAACTTTGACTTCTTATTTTTAGAAAAGTATTTGTTAAAAATGACATATGTATACTTTATGAAAATATTTTGTAAGACAAATTAAATCTATTCATGAAGTTTTACATTTTCAAACTCAACAATTTAAAAGTTATTCATGATTTATATACTCAATGCTTGACTAGAATCTTGTCCAAAACGACTTGTTTTATGAGTATGGAGGAGTACTTGTATTATCAGTTAACTTTTTTAAAACCACTTTTTTATAGCTGAAATGTACTTTTTTGTTTTTTATTTTACCTGTTTTCAGTCGATGTGTCCAGGTCTGGTGCAGTGGCGGATCTAGAGGGTGGGCCGGGTGGGCCACGACCCACCCTAAGATTCAGCCCAAGAGTGAAGAACCTTTCTATTTTCTGTAAAAAAGTCTGATTTATCACCCTTAACTATCACAAAAGTTCAAATTTGATCCTCTAACTATTAAACCAGTGGTATAGCATCCCTAAATTCGCACAAAAGTCCGATTTTACTCCCCCAACCATTGTAGCCACTGTAGATGAAGGAAAAAAATAGCTCTTGGCCCACCCTAACTTCAAATCCTGGATTCGCCACTGGTCTGGTGATGTGTCGAATATGATAATTTTGTTCCTTGTCACTCGACTGACTGCATCTCAGATTTCACTCGAGTGTTACATAGTCATTCTATCTCTTCAAGTTGCTCATACAGAAGTGAGAGTGTGTGCAAGCGTCTCAAAAAGAAGAAAGATCTACTCCCTCTGTCACAAAAGAACTACAGTAGCTATTCTACATTTATTCTAAAGCCAAAATTATACATACTTAGGTACTAAATGCGTACTATATTAGATTCATTATAGGATATATTTTGCCGAGATGTGAGGTGCAGGCGGTGATGATCAACCCGGGGTAAGCGCTAGAGCCCTTGACGGGCACTCCAGGACCCGCCTACGCTAGTGAAAACCCAGGTCGGTCCTCCAACCATATGTGTGGATAACGAGGCCACATTCACAACCTTCTCCCTTCTATCGTTATCCAAAGTCAGGTAGAGCGCGCGGTTCGCTTGAGTTGCTCAACCGTCCCTTTGCCCGGTGCTCATGACGCGCTACGGTTAGCAATATATCTATTTTATACTATAATATTGATACTTTTCTTTAAGTTAATACAAAGCTTAGTTTAAGATAAGGCTAGAGTGAAATTTTTTTCTTATACGGAAGGAGTATTTAATGTTTATGTCAGAGAATTTTGGCTGTATAAGATAATGCAATTGTTTCCAAATACCAAGAGGTGAAATCGGCAAACAACACGATCATCAAGTTTTTTTAGATGAACACGATCATCAAGTACAATGTACAAGTCCTTTTAATATAAGCTAGAAAAAAGGAGAACGAAGTAGCAACAAAAAAAAGCCAAAGCACACCTGTAGTGTGCCAATCTTCTACAACTTCATCTTTTCTCATAACATTGATAGTTGCTGACCTCATGTCTCACACGGTGATACAGTAGCTATAATGTTCCCTTATCAGCTGGAGAAACCGAATCGCAACAGCCGATGTGGGATTAATAAATTGCACGCTGAATTAGCTTCCAAAATCCAACCAAATCATGAAATGAGACGTTCCAACGCTCTTCTCCTCTCTCGAAAGTTCCGCACGCTACAGGTGAGAGAGGTGACATGAAGGCTACGTGCTCCTACCGGTGAGGTTGTCGTTCCCCTTCACCTCCTTTAGTGGCCTCTTGGTCCTCGGAGGTGTGTGGGAATGACGGCTCTCCGTCTGACGATGTAGGTTTCCAGCGATGTCGTCGAGGCGGTGGTGGCGGTGTCAAGAAATAATGTCCTCCTGTGCTCTTCCCCGTCTTGGCGGTGTTCCACTCCGGTGCCATCTACAAGCCTGTGGAGGAGGGGCTCCCTCCGTGGAGCTCCTGTACAAGAGTCCAGCTTCACCTCTTTTTCGCCTTTGGCGGACAATGGAGGCCGGTACAGGGCTTTTGTGTCGTGGATACAAAGCATGTTGGTGGTCTATGATCGGTTGGTGGCTAGACCGTGCTCGATCTTCCCTTGACGGGGACGATCGTCGACGCCGAGCTTCGTCCCCGGGTCGAGAAGCTTGGGTGTGGCCCCGCCGATAGGCTATCGACGATGCTTCGATCTCATCTCGTTCGAGCCGAGTGACTTTGTGACTCTTCTCAAAGCCGTGTGGTGATGAGGCTCTTCCCGATCTAGGAAAGACAACGAACCGGCGATGTGCTCCGGTGGCTTCCGGTGGTGACCGGTGACATCGGTCTTGTGGAAGCTTAGAGATGCGAAGACCTTAGGGGCTTGAATGTAATTTTATTGTTTTAGGGGCCTTTACGCAAAACAGTTGGGTTCGACATCCTTCCCAAAATACAAGTATATTCCGATAAAACTGCCCCGACTTAGAGCATCTCCAAGAGTCTTTCAAAACTTTACTCTTGAAGAGTATCTTGGCCCCCTAAGTGGGTTTTGGTGATGTAATGACACACGCTTAAGTAACTAATGATTTATCTAGTGTATGAGCGGGCATTAAAATTCTATGTGGCATCAACTGTGATTCATTGTCTATAAAAAAGGAAGTGATGCTACAAAGGGTTCCTATGAAGGCTTATTTATTTTATATTTTGAATTTGAGCCCTAAAAACGTTGTACTATAATGAGGGACGGAAATGTATCCTCCAAGAGTCGAACAGTGCTCTAGTTATCAAAACAAAACCTATGAGAGACACCTTTGCACCAAAACGTTCACGGGGTTATTTTCTTGGGTGCCGACCTTGGAAGGCCGAAGTATCCAAGTTTTACTCGGGGTCTCTGGACTTCCCGAGTTTCCGGGATTTTCCCGAACATTCTGGATCTTAGAGCTGTAATGACTCTTTTCTGTGTGAGGGGGTATAAAAGCCCCCTCCACCCTTTCCTTTCTCTCTCTCTCTTGCCCATTTTGAACTGCAAACCTTCAGAACTCATTTACTCTCCTCTTTACTCCCCTTGGCTCTAAGTTGGTAAGATTTGGTGGGGATTCAAGAGGGATTGAGAGCAAGAGCTTGGAGAGTGCTAGTGAGCTGATTTCTCATCTCTAGAGCACCTCGTTCTTCACTTGGTTGACACATTTCGTGTTTGTTACTTCCTAGCCGGCTAGGCGTTGCCTTGGAGCATCCAAAGGTTTGTGGCTGCCCAAGGAAGTTTGTATCACCCCAAAATTGAGTATTCTAGCTTGATCTTTGTGGTTGCTAGAGGGAGGAAAGTGACCTAGGTGTAAAGGTCCACCCTCTGTGGGTTCCTCAACGGAGACGTAGACCTCAAGGTGTGAGGTTGAACTCCGGTAACAAATCCTTGTGTCTCTTGTGCTTGTTCATCTTGTTGTATGCTTGTATCTCCTTTGAGCACTTTTCTAGGGTTTGGTGCCGATCTACTCCGTGTTGAGGTTCCTGCGGGTTTTAGGTGGATAAACAGGCTTGTCTCATCTCAGTGCGTAACTTACTTTCATAGATCTAAATTTGAGCAAGTTTAATTTCTGTCGAATTTGTTCCCCCCTCGTAGGCCGGGCAATCCGAACATTTTCCCGGATTCTCCGGATTTCCCGGAGTATTCGGAAAAATATCCGGAGACTCCGGACCTGGACTGACAATTGCAAAAAAGTTTGTGAATTTTCAGGTTTGACTATTCACCCCCTCTAGTCGACATCTTGATCCTTTCAATTGGTATCAAAGCCAAGTGCTCCGAATTTGAAGTTTAACCGCTTGGAGTCAAGAAGATGTCTGATTCAAACGCTCAAGCTCCACCTCTTCCCGAAGGTGATCCCACCAATAATGTCGCTGGCATACCTCCCGTCCTACCTCAAGGAGTTGGAACTCTTGGATCAAGCACAAGTCATCAAGGACATGGACGTGGTGAAGATCCCCCGATAGTGAGGATAAAGAATTTGATGATGCAAGGTCCAACCGCTCTTCTCGACGCCTGTCATCATCAAGTGACTATACTCAAACCTCTTTTGAGTACTCTCGTTTGTTGATCTTTTAACCATCCATCGGGTTCTAGCCACATTGGGAAGATGCCCCAATTTGATGGAATCGGCTATTCTAAGTGGAAGAACTCGATGGAGGAGTATTTGATGGCGGTAAATCCCGCACCTTGGACTATTGTGAATAGGGGCATTACATTTCCTAGTGGTGATGCAATGCTAATTCAAGATCAAGCCAATGAGATACAAAGAAACTATCAAGCCATACGCATCATCAAGAGTTCACTCGTTTCTGAAGAATATGACAAGGTGGATGGGTTGAAGTCCGCCAAGGAAGTGTGGGACATATTGTTCATCAAACCATGAAGGAACAAAGCAAGTGAGAGAAGGAAGAATTCGTGCCTTAGAAAGTGAGCTCAACCGCTTTGTTATCAAGGAAGATGAATCTCCACAAGACATGTACAACCGCTTGAACAAGATCATCAACAATATCAAGTCCCTTTGAAGTACAAGATGGGGAAGAAAAGAAGTGGTTGATAAGATCCTCTCTGCATACATGTCTAGGATGTGCAACTCCCGACACTCATAAGAGAGAAGAGAGGCTTCAACAAGTTCACTCTGGCGGATGTGATTGGAAGAATGGAAGAACATTTTATCACCGTCAAGGAGTCAAAATTCTCACAAGAAATGTCCAAGATGCATGAACAACTTGAGAAGAACAAGGGAGTGGCTCTCAAGGCATCTAGCAAGGAGAAGAAGTCTAGCTCATCAACCTCCAAGACCGTGGTCAAGGAAGATAGTGATGAGAACATGACTCCCGAGCAAATGGCACTCTTTGTAAGAAAGTTCAACAAAATGTTCAAGAAGAGTGGTTTCCTCAACAAGAGCAAAGACAAAGACAAGATCAAGACGAAGAGGACTTCCAAGAGGCCATGCTTTGGGTGTGGCAAGGAGGGTCACTTCATTGCGGAGTGCCCTAACATCAAAGTGAGAAGAAGGGGCACCAATAAGAATGACAAGAACAAGAAGAAGGAAGTTGGTGAAGCACACTTGGGTGAAGAATGGGAGTCAAATGATGATAGCTCCGACTCCGATGATGAAGTGGGTCTTGCCACTATTTCTATTGGAGAACCAATCAAAACAAGTCAGCACTCTTTGGAGATCTCACGGATGATGAAGATGACTTCACTCACACATGCCTCATGGCTAGGGGCTCTAAGGTAGACACTCCCACCCCACCCCTAGATGATGATAGTGAAAGTGATCTTGAGTTTGAAAAAATGATCAATAGCTTTGGTAAAAAGTCAACTAAGAAAATCATGTTTTTAATGAAAGAAATAGAGAACATAGATGGGACTCTAGAGGTGCAAGAAGAACTCTTTAGACTTGAGCGGGAGAAAACCATTGCCCTTGAGAATGCCCTTGTAATTGAAAAGAAGGGTTTCAAGGTGCAAGAGGACTTGCTCAATGTCACACCCGGATTTAAGGGCAAATCCGAATGCATAGAACACATGTGCACCAGGATCAAGTTTCATACATGCGTTGACTCAGTGTATACCAAAACACAGTGTAAAAGCGTAAAGAGAGTATTAAAACTTTATTACATGACCGAATGTCTCAAAATCGCAACAAAAGCGAGTACTAGCAGCGGTAGAGGACGTCTCCACAAGCGGTCGACCGGTGGCACGCTCGCCTAGAAACCACCGAACTCTCCAGGAAAGTCTTCAAAGCGTCCGTCTGAGCAGCAACCAGGTTGTGTAGATGCATATAAAAGAACAACAAGCATGAGCACATGTCGTACTCAACAAGGTAAAAGTTCTATAACAACATGCAAAGGCTTTATGGTGGAAGCTTGTGGTTGCATAGCGATCGGCATTTTAGTTGGTCAAATTTTATTAAGCAAGCTGAATTACTAGAAAATGTAAGTTTATACCAACCCAGAGATTAACATAAGCATCATCATCAAGAACGAAAATAAATGCAACAAGTTTAATCCATCTTCCATAGTTTACTCATGTGAGGGTCCAGGCCGCCCGTGACCGTGGGCACGACTAACTAGTCAGTTTTACACTCTGCAGAGGTCGTACATCTTTACCCACAAGTCGCGTAAAAGTCCCAAAGAACTTTAGACCCAACCATGCGACGCTGATCAGGCATCATACCACACTGCCGAGGTGTGATTGCATAGGGACGCTACGAGGTCGTTACAAAGATCCCCAGATGTAGGCTGCCCGCTAGGTTACCTGGTCAGTGCAACGTATAAAGCTCCCGGACGAGTACCGTGTCTTATCTAAGCCCACACCTACGCCCGAGCAGGTCCATACGCCACTACCCGCCAGCCCCAACCCTTATCAGGTAAAGCATACCTAACACCTAGTTCACTAATTAATAAGCCAAGACAGAGCCATATGTCTTGTGGTTGCACTGTTTTCCTGGGTGATTCTCCATGTTCCGATTAACACAGGTGATCTTGTTTAATGAAGGTACAACATAAGTAAAGCAAGATTAACATTGTTGTTCGTCAAAACCACCATAAACCCAAGTTGAGCAACTAAGCATGGTCTACCCAACATAAACATAAACCCAGGTTGATCAAGGCACATGATAAACAAAACTAGTCAAACCTTAATAGTAGGACCCATCAGTTTAATGCAAAGCAATAATAAATAACGGTGTAATCAAAATGCATGTTGTAATAGGATCAACGGGAATGCAGCAAGGACTTGCCTTCTACCAACGTTTGCTGTCGCTCAAGATCTTGGAAATCTTCAACTCCGGCGTTCTCCACGAACGAACCGTCTTTACGCACCACATCATTCACATACAAGCATACAATGGAATAAAATAAGAAACAATCACCAAACAGTACTAACAGAACTAAACGGGGGCAAAAAGTTGTTCTACTCGTCGAGACGATCGCGTGGACATAAAGAACGCTAAAAACGGAGCTAAAGCGACTAAGTTATGGCTAAAACAAGTTTTAGGACTATTCTGTAAATAAAAATTAAGTTTTCGGGCTAAACTGAAGAAAATAGGACCTATATGCAAGGATTTTCCTAAGGTGGAAGGACCAGGTTGTAAATCTGAAGAAACTTAGGGTTTTATTTGCAAAAACGCGGGTTAAGCTGGAGGGATGGATCTGACCCGCTGGATCTAGATCGAGCGGCCAGGATCTAATGCGGGCTGGGGGCCGCGGTTGACCGGGCAGGCTTGGTTTGACCGGTAGGCTTGGCACGATCTGGATCGCAGGATGCTCATCGGACGGCTCAGGTCCAGCGCAGGTGGCAGCGGCGGCGAGCGGCGGCGCGGCGAAGCGAGGCGTGGCGGCGCACGGCGGTGAGCGGCGGCGCGGCGACGAGGAAACAACGCCGGGGTGCATCGTTTGTTGCGGGGTCTTCACCAAAACGACGAGCACGCGCGCGCGAACTCGGCAGGGGGGCCTCCGAGGCGACAACGGCGGCGCGCGGCGGCTCACGGCAAGCGCCCGGCGGCGGCGGGGCTCCGGCGGCGGCCGAGCCGGCGACGAGATGCACGAGCATCCAAACAAAAAGCGCCCGCGTGCTCCTCACCTCCACGCGCGGCTCCCAAAGTGTTTCCCGGCGGTGGAGTGAATTCGAGCGGTGGCCGGCTAGGGTTTTGCGCGACGGCAACGGAAGGTGGCGCGGCTAGGGTTGCGGGCGAGGCGGGCGCGCGCGCAATGGGCGAGGCGGCGGCCTTTAAATAGGTGGCGGGGGCGGCCGGCTCGCGGCCCGGGGCTCCGAAACGTGCGGCGGCCGGACTCGGGGCTCGTCCCCGAGTCGGAGACGGGGTGGCGGCGCGAGGTAGCCGCCGACGAGCGGGCCCCGCTCGTCGGCGGACGGGGGCGGCGCGCGCGCGCGGGGTGGGCTAGCCGGGCCGGAGCGCTTGCCGGGCCGAGCTGCGCGGGCGGCGCGCGGGCGCGCGCGGGGGGGGGGGGGGGGGCAAAGCCTAGGGTGCACGGCTAGACTTGTCGAACCGGGCCGCAACCTAAACCGGGCCGAGACAGAGGCGGTGGCGGGGCCGCGCGCGGTAAAGGAAACTAGGGCCGCGATGCTTTGGCCGGAAAAGGAGATTGGGAGGAAGGTTTGCTTTTTTTTTAAAAAAACAAGCAAACAAATTTGAATTCAAACCAAGATTTGAATCCAAACACCCAAAAACAATGCACCGAGATGAATGCAACAAGAAACTCCTATATTTCATTAATTAATTAAAGAAATAATTAAATGCCTATAAGAGCACAATATCCTTATATTCCTTAGACGAGATCGCATTGTTGCTAAGCAAGTTTTAATTTAAATCAACCAGTGGAATTTAGGGTGTTACAAATCCTACCCCCATTAAGATGAATCTCGTCCTTGAGATTCGGAAGGACAAAGAAAGATTTCGAAAATGATATGGTAGAACCGATGTGAGAACAGTGTTGATAGAGAACATACCCAACACGGTCGTTGCATTTATGTGGTTCAATCTACCACGAGTGGAGCTCTGCTGTCCCTTAGAGCTTTGCGAGTCCGGTTTCCATTCCTCATCCGTTGAGTCCGCACCGGGGTATTCGAGACACTCCTCCGAGGACGGTTGTTAGCATAGTGACCGGTCTCTCCACACTTGAAGCATGCATTACCAACGGGAGTACTTGGTGCACTTGGTCTCACTAGGGTTCCCGCCGGGGGTGTTCGACTAGTGTCTTGGTCATTGGGGCGTGGAGTCTGTGGAGTGGAATGCTGCAACTCTTGAATGGGGTGCTTGAAAGGTTGATTGTTCCGCTGAAACCGATTCCGCCGCAGTTACCACCCGAACCTCCTACATGGGGTGTTGTTCCCTGCGGTGGAATGAAGAGGGGACGAGTGCTTGCTCCCAAAGCGCACGAAGTAGTGGCTTTCCTCTTCGATTTCCCAATTCTATGCGCATGGCCTCCAGGGTGATGGCCTTGTCTAACAGTGTCTTGGGAAAGACGGAAAAGTGTGAGACGTCAGTGGTACCGAAGCAGTCCAGCCAATCCCTCCATGAAGCGCTCCTGCTTCTTTGGGTCATCTGCCACCTCCTCTGGTGCATAGCGAGACAGCTCGATGAGCCCTGTCCCGTACTCGTCACCGACATTCCCCCCCGTTGGAGAGAGAGGAACTCCTTCTTCTTTAGCCTCATCAACCCCGCAAGAATGTGATGGTTCTCGAAGCTCTCGGTGAACTCCCGCCATGTGATGGCGTTTGGTGTAGCATGAGCGGTAGTGTAGGCATCCCACCACGCTCCCGCTCGAACCCCGGAGTCGTCCTCGCAGCAAATTGGACATTCTCTCTATCATCACACCGAGCCGTGGTGAGCATCTTGCTCACGGTCTTCAACCAATCATCCACATCCAATGGGTCTGCGCAGCATGAGTAAACACCGGCGGACGGTGGCTCATGAACTCCCCGTGCTTGTTCATGGGCGCCGACCGCCGTGGCGGTGGCCGAGGTGGGTTGTTGGCTTGGGCCCGCATGTTGGCGACGGTGTTGGTCAGGTTCTCCAAGAGTTGTAGCCGATTCTGGAAGAACTGCTGCATGGCCGGATCCATTGGTGGTTGCTGTGCACTGCCTGAGCTGCTGCCACGTCCTTGGCGTGTCACTGGAGGTTGATCAACACCCGACTCGGACCTGGTGTTCACTATCTGAGTGTTAGGAACATTGACTTAGATGATTGCACAAAGAGAAAAGCTCAAAAGATTAAGCAGCGCAGACTTCCGAGTTTAAGACAGATTCTGTCGACTCCAGACATTCAGGTATAACTCTCAACGTGGATAACCAAAAATTATGAGCTTTTGAACAGTAAAAAATAATGCAATTGCAGAACTAGTCCAACTGGAATCACCTCGATCGGAGCTCTATAACTTCAGATATAAAATAAACAAGTCTGGTATATCAGCAGTGCTAACAGATTCAGGTAACTCCAAAGTTTCGGGCATCCCTCTCTGACTATGTAATCAAAATTGCTGAATTTTGGACAGACAAACACCCATGAAATTCCTGAACTTCTCCAACTGGATTTGCCTCAAACGGAGGTCTATAGCCCAAGATATAAAATAATGAAGTCAATGTGTCAGCAGAGTTTTACAGATTCTGACCACTCCCATGTTTCATGCATAGCTCCCAGGATATGTATTGTATGGGGCTGAATTTGTGACAGAAAATTTGTTATGAAATTTGTGAACTAACCCAACTGGTTTTACATCAATCGGAGCTATGCAGCTCGAGATATAAACAAAACACTATTGTTGTGTCGAAGGTTGACGAGAACAGATTTGCAGCAAGATAGAGTCCAATGTAGATGAGTAAAAATTTAATAAAGGATTAGGAATGTGCAAGATTAAAGGATGGTTGAGACAAAGATTAACCCCAACTAAGCAAAGTTATACTAAACCAATGTCATTGTGGTTATCAACCCACTACACACTGCACTCAATCAAAGATCCAAATTAAGCATTAACACAAGATCAAGCATTCAAACACACCACTAAACTAAGCACACCTAATCGTCGATCGTGACTAGCGAAATCCTAAAGAACCTAGATCCTAAGGAAGATCTTCAGCTTGAACATGATAGGGTCATTAGGTAACTGAGAACAACTACGAACACGGGTAGGGTAAAGGTCGAGAAAGGTTAGAGAGCATAGAATAAGTGCTAAAGATTTCCTAAAGCAAGAACAAGGTAACATAGAATGAAAAGATTGACCAAGATAAGGTAGATAGCGAGTAGAATACCAAGGATGGGGGTAAAAATCAAGGAGAGTTATATTAAGAATGGAATTAAAGCATAGTACAGAGTAAGCATGGCTTCTAGATGATTATAGTCCTTAAGTTCAACCAGTTTCTAACTAGGCTAACGCCCTACAGTCAACACGGCTCTGATACCACTTTGTCACACCCGGATTTAAGGGCAAATCTGAATGCATAGAACACATGTGCGCCAGGATCAAGTTTCACACATGCGTTGACTCAGTGTATACCAAAACACAGTGTAAAAGCGTAAAGAGAGTATTAAAACTTTATTACATGACCGAATGTCTCAAAATCGCAACAAAAGCGAGTACTAGCAGCGGTAGAGGACGTCTCCACAGGCAGCTGACTGGTGGCACGCTCGCCTAGAAACCACCGAACCCTCCAGGAAAGTCTTCAAAGCGTCCGTCTGAGAAGCAACCGGGTTGTGTAGATGCATATAAAAGAACAACAAGCATGAGCACATGTCGTACTCAACAAGGGAAAAGTTCTATAACAACATGCAAAGGCTTTATGGTGGAAGCTTGTGGTTGCATAGCAGATCAGCATTTTAGTTGGTCAAATTTTATTAAGCAAGCTGAATTACTAGCAAATGTAAGTTTATACCAACCCAGAGATTAACATAAGCATCATCATCAAGAACGAAAATAAATGCAACAAGTTTAATCCATCTTCCATAGTTTACTCATGTGAGGGTCCAGGCCGCCCGTGACCGTGGGCACGACTAACTAGTCAGTTTTACACTCTGCAGAGGTCGTACATCTTTACCCACAAGTCGCGTAAAAGTCCCAAAGAACTTTAGACCCAACCATGCGATGCTGATCAGGCATCATACCATACTGCCGAGGTGTGATTGCATAGGGACGCTACGAGGCCGTTACAAAGATCCCCGGATGTAGGATGCCCGCTAAGTTACCCGGTCGGTGCAATGTTTAAAGCTCCCGGACGAGTACCGTGTCTTAGCTAAGCCCACACCTACGCCCGAGCAGTCCATACGCCACTACCCGCCGGCCCCCCACCCTTATCGGGTAAAGCATACCTAACACCTAGTTCACTAATTAATAAGCCAAGACAGAGCCATATGTCTTGTGGTTGCACTTGTTTTCCGGGTGGTTTCTCCATGTTCCGATTAACACGGTGATCTTGTTTAATGAAGGTACAACATAAGTAAAGCAATATTAACATTGTTGTTCGTCAAAACCACCATCAACCCAAGTTGAGCAACTAAGCATGGTCTACCCAACATAAACATAAACCCATGTTGATCAAGGCACATGATAAACAAAATTAGTCAAACCTTAATAGTAGGACCCATCGAGTTTAATGCAAAGCAATAATAAATAACGGTGTAATCAAAATGCATGTTGTAATAGGATCAACGGGAATGCGAAAGGACTTGCCTTCTACCAACGTTTGCTGCTGCTCAAGATCTTGGAAATCTTCAACTCTGGCGTTCTCCACGAATGAATCGTCTTCTACGCACCACATCATTCACATACAAGCATACAATGGAATAAAATAAGAAACAATCACCAAACAGTACTAACAGAACTAAACAGGGGCAAAAAGTTGTTCTACTCGTCGAGGCGATCGCGTGGACATAAAGAACGCTAAAAACGGAGCTAAAGCGACTAAGTTATGGCTAAAACAAGTTTTAGGACTATTCTGTAAATAAAAATTAAGTTTTCGGGCTAAACTGAAGAAAATAGGACCTATATGCAAGGATTTTCCTAAGGTGGAAGGACCAGGTTGTAAATCTGAAGAAACTTAGGGTTTTATTTGCAAAAACGCGGGTTAAGCTGGAGGGATGGATCTGACCCGCTGGATCTAGATCGAGCGGCCAGGATCTAATGCGGGCTGGGGGCCGCGGTTGACCGGGCGAGCTTGGTTTGACCGGTAGGCTTGGCACGATCTGGATCGCAGGATGCTCATCGGACGGCTCGAGGTCCGGCTCGGGGTGGCGGCGGCGAGCGGCCGGCGGCGAAGCGAGGCGTGGCGGCGGCGGCGGCGTGACGAGGAAACGGCGGCGGGGTGCATCGTTTGTCGCGGGGTCTTCACCAAAACGACGAGCACGCGCGCACGAACTCGGCGGGGGGCCTCCGAGGCGACGACGGCGGCGCGCGGCGGCTCACGGCAAGCGGCGGCGGCGGCGGGGGGGGGGGGGGGCTCGGCGAAGCCGAGCCGGTGATGAGATGCACGAGCGTCCAAACAAAAAGCACCGGCGTGCTCCTCACCTCCCGGCGCGGCACCCGAAGTGTTTCCGGCGGCGGAAAAACGGCGGCGGAGTGAATTCGAGCGGCGGCGGCTAGGGTTTTGCGCGACGGTGGCGAGAGGCGGCACGGCTAGGGTTTCGGGCGAGGCGGGCGCGAGCAACGGGCGAGGCGGCGGGGGCGCTAGCTCGCGGGCCCGGGGCTCGAAACGTGCGGCGGCCGGACTCGGGCTCGTCCCCGAGTCGGAGACGGGCGGCGCGCGAGGTAGCCGCCGACGAGCGGGCCCCGCTCGTCGGCCGACGGGGGGTGATGGCACGCGCGGGTGGGCTAGCCGGGCGGAACGCTTGCCGGGCCGAGCGCCGGGCGGCGCGCGCGGACGCGGGGGGGGGGGGGGGGAAGCCTAGGGTGCACGGCTAGACTTGCCGAACCGGGCTGCGACCTAAACTGGGCTGAGACAGAGGCGGTGGTGGGCTGTGCGCGGTAAAGGAAACTGGGCTGCGATGCTGGGCTGGAAAAGGAGATTGGAAGGAAGGTTTGCTATTTTTTAAAAAAACAAGCAAACAAATTTGAATTCAAACCAAGATTTGAATCCAAACACCCAAAAACAATGCACCGGCATGAATGCAACAGTAAACTCCTATATTTCATTAATTAATTAAAAAAATAATTAAATGTCTATAAGAGCACAATATCCTTACACTAGTAGGGATGTTGTCATCAATGACGTTGCATTATCGTCATTGAAGACGCCAGAATGGTCACAATTAGTCTTTTGTGACGTTTTTGTGACGATTTTGGTTTGGTCACTATGGTGGCGTCACATTTGTTCATCGGTGACGAAATTGGTTTTTTCGTCATAGATGTATCTCCAATCTGTGACGAATTTTGTGTCGTCGTGGATTTGAATTCATTCTATGACGATTTGTTTTGGTCATAGATTATACCATGTTTTCGTCATAATTTCACATCTACGGGCTAACGACGTCGCCGTTAATGTTGTTAATGCATTTTGTGACGATATTTTTTCGTCACAATCTTCCGTTCGCCTGGATAACGGATGGCGTCGTTGCAATGGTGTGACGATTCGGTTTCGTCACAAATGTAGTCTTGTGTTGGTCATAGGATGTCGTATGCCACGCTGGCAGATGACGAGGCTGTGACATCATCAATGACGTGGCTGCTGAGATCATCATCTTGCAACCGTCATAGATGTAATGTATAAATTGTCACAGATTGGTATTTGGCATTGTCACGCTTTGATATAATATGGTCACTGATTTGCCAACACTTTGGTCACAAATATAACATCTTTTGGTCACAGATTTGAAAGTAGTTTGGTCACAGATACACCATGCATTTGGTCACTGGTTTGGAAATAATAATATAATAGGAATTTGCAATTGATACTATAATGGGCACACAATTCCATTAGGTTTGCATCAAGTATTCCGGTGTGCATATACAACGATGCACACCACTAGACATTGCAAATTCGGTAAATATGTTGTTGAAACAAGTACCAAGTACCATAAAAAGTTGCACACACGACCAAGTTACTAGACAGCAAACCGACAAAAAATAGAAAGGTAAGCCGAGCAGCAGCCTATGTTGAAGTCGATGACGGAGCATTTCCCTGGAGGGAGAAGAGCTTCTTGAGGAGCAAATTGGTCTCCGCCATCTCCTTGATGTTCTTCTCTGTAAGCTTCTTGTACTCCTCCAGCTCCTTCTGTGTCCTTGCCCGTTCTTCCTCTGCATCTTGAATTTTCTTTCTGAGGTCATCCAGTTCACCTTGAACATCTGCCGTCGCTTCAGCTGCAAGTTGCTCCCTAAGCTGACTTTCATTTGATGATACTGACTTGGAGGATGGCGGTGTTTGGAAGCCAACATTCTTCAGGAATAAGTTGGAGCTGTTCTGAGAGAGCACCTTCGACACGACTTGCACACTGGATGCTGGCATCTCACCTTCGAAAACGAGTTCGATCCTCAAAGCTTCCATTTGGGACTGAAATAGTATCAAGGTAAAAGAGTTACAAGTATTTGATGAAGAGTAACATGACAATGTTTAATAAATGCAATAAAGTAGAGGCACGCAAAAGAACCAGATTATAGGAAACCTACTACTATGTATGCATAAAGTCCACACATGATTTATGTGAAATGGCAACTAGTAGGCATATAATCTGTGCACTTACAAGTGCCTCTCTTGCAGGGTCACTTAAGCCACGTTTGGAGCTAGTGTGGCACGTTTGGAAGGCTTCCACTGCGTCTACTTCTGCAAACTGATCTAGGTTTGGTTCATCAAGGATTCTTGTTTGTTTCTGTGTAATTGAAAAATGACAACAAAGTAGGCACAGATGAAAGGGAAAATAATTAGTTGAGTCCAAATGTGCAGGTAAGTGAACAAGGTAATGTTTTACTTACGTATGCATGTAAGTGTGCCACATAGCAGCGAGAACCCATAGCCTGATGATACTTGACTTTACTGCGGTTTTCCTTGTTCTTCTCACATGTTTGCTAAAAGAGGATGAACATGTTAGTTGATATCACAGGTTTAAAATAAGGGACTTTGTAAACTGATAGTGAATGTATGAATTGATGCCCATACCATGTTCTTTGGATTTGACCACCTTGCAACAAGTGCCCTCCATTCGAGATCAGTCATGTAGCGAATCGGGAGGAGTTGTACGAATCGATTTGCGGGAACACCATTGAAGT
This sequence comes from Cenchrus americanus, assembly GCA_947561735.1. Taxonomy (NCBI): domain Eukaryota; kingdom Viridiplantae; phylum Streptophyta; class Magnoliopsida; order Poales; family Poaceae; genus Cenchrus; species Cenchrus americanus. Next base: position 245,200,899 of record OX387245.1, read on the forward strand.
ATCTCTTCTTCAGTCGATAGCGTTGGTTCTTTATCGCAACACGCATCAGATCAGTCATAGCTGCCCTTGTTGGGGCATGATTTGTGTTAATGGCCAAGCGACCCTAGGCATATGATAGTTGGATATTTAGTTAGTCAAATAAGCTTAATGAACAATAGTTTCATATGGCTACAGTAATGCACTTACAGCTAGCTGTCCCTCAAAGGCTTTGTAGTGTACGTCGTCTTTCTTGTAATCTTTCCAATGTGGGAGGACAGGAATACTTTCCCGAATGATGACGCCAGCCTCTGAAGCTAATTTGGCAGCTGTCTTTTTTTCCATCCTGGACAACTATGGGCAATCTCCTTCCCATAGCTTTGGTCATCCTATCTAGCTGCTTTCCAACAGTAGGTGGTCTGGGCCTCCTAGGAGCTCGCTGTGGAGGACCTACATCATAGAATTTAGATTCAGTTTTTTTATTTTATTGATGCAAAATCAACTAAATAGATGTCAAAACTGCATGAAAAAAGAGCTTGCCTTCAGCTAGTGTGTTGTCATCGTTAGCAGCTGCAATGTGTGCCTCAAAACCTGCATTGTCATGACCAGCTGATACACTGCCATCCTCTGATGGTGTGTTCTCATCAACAGCTGGTCCATTGGATTCCTCTGCAGCTGGATTGTCTTCATAAGGGGCTGTAGGATCCTGTACAAGAAGCCTTTTTGATGCTCTTGTTTCAGATTCAGTAGGCTGGTTTTCTGACTGAGTTGATGCCCTCACTCTCTTACTGTTCCTAACTCCAGGAGCCATTCTGCCAACAGTTTTCTTGATCTTTGGAGAGATGATTTTGCGACTATGCGGTTGGAGAAGCTGTGGGGAAAGAAAGCTCATGTAAGTCATGTGCATTAATAATGAAAACCATATATTCAACATCATTTTAGTTTGAAAGAATTTGCATATAAATCGGAGATCAAAATGCAGATCGGAAACAGTAAATTGCAATCTACTGTGAAGATAGAAGAAGCACCTTAAGTTGTGGCTGCTCATTAGATTCAATGTCTTCATCATCGGTATTATCTCCTTGATCATCCTCATCAAGGAGATACTCCGATGATGATGAATCTTCGTTATCAGTTCCCTTGTTTGCTGATTTTTTCCCCTTCTTTTGTGCGAGTTGAGGCAAGGATGTAATAATGTTAGAAGCTAAGGTATTCAATCCAAGCTCTTCAAGCATCTTTTGATTTTCCGCACGCGTCTATCTCGGCATCGCTCATAATCGATTCCGTAGGTTCTTTCAAGGACAAGAAATTGGGTGTATTAGAATTTTTAAAAGTCTTGAACTAATAGATTAGAGTTAACAAAACTACATGAAAGATAGATAAGAGGTCTAAGATATGAGATAAGACCTACAACTATGTGTGGACTCCTAGATCGTAAAACCCCAAGGTATTACGGTGAATCGAAACTCGTTATAACTACATAAGTAACTATGAATATAGAATGGAGTGAACTACAATCTTCCCATCAACAAAAAATCGAGCAATATTACGGTAGCAAACCGTGACATGATAATGGTCTCATGAATCAAAAAATACATTTCAAATTGACATACATATACGACAAGCATCAAAATTGTAGATCTACTCTCGAAATATAGTTGAATTTTTTCATAACTCGCAGGCCCGTTCCTCTTTTGCCCCCTTGTTGCCACCATTGAAACCTACGGATGAGCTTTGGGTTAGGTCGGGGAACAAAAGGAGGTGCATGGGCGAGAGAAATGTACGTGAGAGAGAGGGATTGGGGGGGCGGTGTGAATTCAAATCGGGTTAGTGTCGGAGCTACTCGTCACCGGCGGTTGTGGTTAGGGTTTCATTGATGTGACTTAGTGGTTGATGGGAAGATTTAGGTAGGTGGGGCATTGAGAGAGAGAGGGTTAGGTTGAGGCGTCGCGGCCTGGAAACTACGAACCTGGGGTGAGGGAGCACCTCGTCGCCGGCGATGGGTGGAGTGGCGGTGGCGGCTTCTGTGGTTGCAGGGGAGGTGTCGAATAGATGGGAATAGGAAGTGGGGAGGTTTGAAGAGTTGTGGGGGAGGCATGTAAATAAGTCTGCCTTTTTTTCGTGAAAGAATGGTGCCGAAAAGTTTTGGCGCAATTTCTCCCGCGTTGCCGCCGAAGCATCAGTTACTCTTCATATATAACTATTTCGATTACTGAACGAACATCCTCGAGTAGCGCAGTGGTAAGGCCCATTTACTGGAACCCTTGGGTCGCTGGTTCGATTCCTATGGGCCGCAAATTTTTTTGACTTTGTTCCTTTTTTTAAAACATCAGTTGCTTCTATTTCTTTATATATTTTTTCGTCAACACCTCCTTTTTTACCTCCAATAACACGCTTTGATAGTTTCACATGATTTCGAGATACTTGTGATGCGCATATCTCACATGTGTAGACGTCCCTTGCATAGGCACATTGGTCGTAGTGGGGCATGTGTTCCATCGTAGCACCGTGCACCGCCACTTTGGTATAATGAATTGAAAATAATTTTTTCATGAATCCACACCAAATTGGTGTCTCCTTGCAAGTTTTTATATTTTTCTAGCATGGTTTGCTAATTTTCACATTTATTCTTTATTAAATCATCAAAAAATTAAGATAATAGGTAAAAATGCTACGAAAATTGCACAATTGCACAAAACCTCCTTGTTTACCTCCAATAACACGCTCTGATAGTTTCACATGATTTCGAGATACTTGTGATGCGCATATCTCACATGTGTAGACGTCCCTTGCATAGGCACATTGGTCGTAGTGGGGCATGCCTCACATATACTCAATCTGTGCAAGCGAGACTTTATTCTAATGAGTGGGATCTGTAGAAAACAAATGAAATAAAATGTTAATATCAAAACAAGTTTAAAAATGTTTATATGAAAAGTTAAAAAAAAGCTCCCATAGGGTTCGAACCCGGGAGCTGTGGACTAACAATCAGAGCGCGTTACCAGTGGGCTACGAAGGTGTATTCGATGGATGTGAAGATCCATTTTATTTAACAACATAAAGAGGCGCCTTGCTTGTGCGGATCTATATAGCGAAGCCGCCACGACGGCTTCCCCCAAATCGTCTCCCAAATCGTCACGCCTCCTCGTCTTCTCCGCTTCGCCTTCCGCCACCGCCATCTCTCGCCCCTCGCGCCGCCACCACCTCTCGCCCCTTGCACCGCCGCGGTCGCCGGCGTGTGGAAGATGACGAAGGCGGTGAAGAACCCGGGAGCTAGCGCTCGAAGCGTGCGAGTAACCGAAGCGGGACCCGAGGACCGGGAGGTTCACCCGCGCTTCCCATGGCGTGGTGGTGCGCGAGCCTCCCGCCGCCTCCCGGCGACGTCGTTCCCGACGTCCCACCGGGCTTCAAAAGGATCGCTCCCAATGCGAAGCGCGCCCGGGGATCGGCATTCCCATCCGCAAAACCTAAGGTTGATTTTCTCACCCTGTCACTATTTACGGTTTTTTAATTCAATCACTAGATGTTCATGATTTTTAAGTTCAATTACTCACTAATTTTGCATTTCCCTAATTTGCTTGATTTCTGTACTAATCTGCGCCGCTAGATATATGCATGCCCTTAGAATCTTGAGGGGGATTTTCAGTTATGCTTGTGGTGGGGTTTTTCAGTTCAATCCTATTTTTCTTGAATGTAGTACTAACTTATGTGCCATTGGAAATTGTGGTTTGTAATTTGAGCAGTATGGTTTACAATGCACTGGATATATATATATCTATACACACACACATACATGCCCTTAGAATAAATTGATTCCTCTTGGCCAGAAATTGTGCTATTTTTAGATATCCATATGCTGATGGACATATATATGCTATTTTCAGATATCCATATGCTTAAATTTATGCTATTTACAGATATCCATATGCTCCAATTTACTCAGTTACTACAAATGGCATATCTTTAAATTTTTGTAGATGAACTACTCAGTGACTATATATGGCATATATTTTAATTTTGACTGGATTCTTTAAATCTTTTTTAATTACTCACTTTCTACATATGTGTTGTTAAATCTTCACACTTAATTTTCGTCAGCACTAGATGCAAATGAATTGTGATTCACTTAATTTTCGGGCCACCGCACGCGGGGGCTCTCCACTAAGGCCGCGAGCGCGCTCTCGAGAGTCGGCCGAGCGCCACAAGAAGAAGGTCCGCATGAAAACCCGGTATCTAGTGACCGCTTCTAGTAGCGCCGGCACTGCCGAGTCTACAACCGAAGAATCAAGCGGGGAAACTTATGTGAACCCAAAGAAGCGGTCGAAAGGGAAGGAGAAGAAGGTGAGTTTACTGTCGTTGACGCGTTTTGAGATAATCCGATTTGAGATCATTTAGGCCTTAACAGTACTCATTTTCATAACGAATTGGACTTCGGGAGTTACGAAGGAGCCGGGGACTTCACAGGAGAACGTGATGCTCGCCGGAGGTTCGGAGCCGAACAGGGGAGAAGAACAGGTACACCAGACTCAAGGCTGCTCTCAAAGCTGCTGCTGACAAGGCGAAGAAGAAGACGAAGTGCATTCCAGAAGAGTGATGGTTAAATGTCAAGGCTGCTGCTGTCTGCAATCTTTTGCAAGTTTGGCTAATCTGTATGGCCATGTGATGAAACTAGTAGAACTGCATGACTGCCAAGAATGAACCTGTATGGTTGCATTCTTTTACTTTTGTTAGTGATGGAAGACATTAACTTAGTAGTGTCGTAGCAGGCTGGAAGGCAAGAAGATTTTGTGCCTTGCTTCCTTTAGCTTGTAAATAGTTATGGTCGGTGCAATGTGCCCGGTTAGTAGTGCCTTATGTGGCAACAAGACAAGTAACTTTCATCTCTGGCATGTACATGCCCTATAAATATTTGGTAATGGCACGTTAAAGTATCATTTGTGGTAGTCAATCTGGTGTACTTTTTATTGATATAACAGTAATCACCAATCTATATTATTGTAACATGTCATCTTCATGTGGAGACATATATGGTATGGAAAAACATATATTCAAACTAGTAATCTTCATCTTCGTCATCTGGAGACATGTCATCGTTGTTATCGTTGGCATCGTCACTACAGTATTGCAGCACTGTCTCATCCTCCTCCCCCTCGCTGTCGACATCAATAATTGCAGCTTCCTTCTTGTTTCTTATTAATTCTTGCAAATTGCCTTCAATTATAGTGGCTTCCCCACCTTGAATATTTGGTAATGGCACGTCGACGCCACCTTCTTGCACCACATGCTCAGTATCAGAATGGTAATCGTCCTGATGCACATCATGGTTGCCCTCATCTTTTTCTGCCACATCATAAATGTTTCTATGTTCAAACTTCTGCACAACTCGCCAATCTTTACCTAAATATGTGTCTTGAATGTAAAATATTTTTTCGCTTGAGAAGATAGGATGAAAGGATCTGCCTTGTACCATAATGACTGCACATTGATGGATTTGAAATGTCCGTCATCTTGAAGGCCTTTCCCCCTGCCTTCTTGGTTGTACCAATTGCATCAAAATATAACCACGGTTCGACAAACTTGAAGATTCGAGTTATACAACAACTCAATCACCTCTTGAAGTTCTCCATAAAAATCTATAATGTTGTTATTATGTTCACCTGGAGTCATGACACCACTATTTTGTGTACGGGAATTTTTCGCGATCCGCTGTGCTATACCGAACACCATTAATCTTGCAAGCTGCAGAAAACTTAACTCGTAGACATGGTCCACAAGACAGTGCCCACAATCCTTCGCTAACCGACCCTGGATTCACCTTGCGTTGGTCCTCAATCTATTGCAACAAAAATAATCATTAGCAAAAATACGTATCCACTTAATATCTAAATAGTTGTAGTTACTAACGTGGTGCCTGAACCACTTGGCAAATCCTTGTTCAACCATTTTGTCAACATTATTTTGTTGTGCACCTTGCTGCAACAGCTCGTCTCTGTACAACCTGCAAAGACAAGATTATTTAAATTAAATTTTAAAAAATTAAGTAACAAATCAGCAAGTCTTAAAAATCATACTTACTCCTTATATTCATCAGCTTCTTCACAATTATGTAGCACATACCAAACTAACTTATCCATTACATCATCTTCAATATACTGGACCCTATTGCCTCCAACAAGAGTAACACCATGCTGAAAAACAGAGATGTCATCAGGCAATGGTACCTCTCCACCACTATCATCCCCCGAGTTGAATCTAGTGTCCATATCCTCCATGTACCTAGAACAAAATGTCAAGGTGTCACTTGCCACATATGCCTCAGCAATTGATCCTTCTGGCTTCGCCCTGTTCCTTACAAAATTCTTCAAAGTGCCCAGGCGTGTTTCTATTGGGTACATCCAGCCGTATTGAACAGGACCTCTTAGCAGTGCCTCGTCAGGTAGATGGACACACAAGTGAACCATGACATCAAAGAAGGCGGGGGGAAAGATTTTCTCAAGCTTGCATAAGATCAATGGAATCTGTTCTTTCAGCCGTTTGACAACATCAATCCTTATATTTCTACTGCATAGCTCCCTAAAAAAGGTCCCGAGCTCAGCTATTGCTTCATACACATCCTTCGGCACCAATCCTCTTAGTCCGGCAAGAATGATTCTTTGAAGGAGTATGTGGCAAGAATGTTTCTTGAGCTTTCCAACCACCCTCGCACCATCTTCACTTATGTACCTTGCTAGGTTAGCAAGCATATCCATCGGAAACTTGATACCTCCGAGAAACTTGCAAAACTCGACCCTTTTCTCGCTTCCCCAACACATAAGGAGCGGGTGGAGCACTTGCGAGTTGTTCCCTTTCTCCTCTAAGTGCAAATGGTGTCCGATGCCCATATCATTCAAATCTAGCCTAGCATTATGTGTGTCCTTGGTCTTGCCAGGCACATTGAGTAATGTGCATAAAATGTTTTCACACACGTTTTTCTCTATATGCATGACATCAAGATTATGTGGAAGCTTCAAGTGTATCCAATAAGGCAACCTCCACAACACAGATTTTCGGCTATAAATCTTTGGATCCACATCACGCTTCCTTTTTCTTCCAGTGTTTTGAGTTTTATTCATCGCCTTCCCCGGCCCGACATCTCTCACCTTATCTAGCTCGTCTAGGACCTCACCCAAAGTGAACTTTTCGGTGCATATCGGTTTTCACGCTTACCCTCGAAAGCCAAGCTTCTCCGCCATGCATGTGACTTTGGAAGGTATCGACGATGTCCAATGTAACATATCTTATTCCTTATTGACCGAGACAAAGGATCCTTGTCGCGAGTAAATACATGCATAATACCCTTTTGTTGTTCGGCCGGACGGCGTGCTCAACGTAGGGTAATCATGTATACACCACGAGCACAACAACACGAAGGTCATACTTCCTACCGGTACATGCAGTTCTTCAATTAAGGGCTCAAGGAACACATCAAAATCCTTTCCTGGAGATTTTGACCCCGGGATGAGTATAGACATAAAGCAATTTGCGGGATTAACACATTCCCGGGGGGGAGATTCGGTGGAGTCGAAGCACCGGCCACATACTTGTCTTGGGTACTCATGTTGCCAAATGGATTGAACCCATCCGTAGCTAAAGCAAGCCTCAAGTTCCTTGGATCGGATGCAAATGATTTTTCCTTCTTGTCAAAGTACTTCCATGCTTCCCCATCAAGCTGGATGGCTCATTACATTCTCCACCGGCGTCCTAACTTTCATGTGCCATCGAGTTTCCTCGAAGTACACTTTGAAGCATATATTCTCTTCGACCTTGACAACGAGTGGAAAATGCCTCGGTACCTTATGTGGAACCCGCTTCGTCCCGGTTTCATCTTTCCATCTAGACTCCTTGCATACTGGGCACACATTCAACTTCGCATACTTGGTTGTTTTTGAAACCCAAAACAACACACAATTATTCTTGCACACATGTATGTTTTCGTATTCAAGGCCCAACTCTCGAAGGTATTTCTTCGCCTCATCATAAGAATTTGGCAACTCACTCTTTGAAGGATCGGATGGCGACTAGAGAGGGGGGGGGGAGTGAATAGGAGCCGGTAAAAATTCTTCCCAAAGAACCCGGCCTATGCCCTAGTCAAATCCCGGTCACACACAAGCGATGGATCGAATCACGCACCAATCGCCAAGACCACGAGGTTATGGATCAACCTCTAGCCTTAGGAACGATTCCTAGAAGCACACGCGGAAGCACTAGAAAGGGAGGGAGGAATCGAACCAAGAAGCAAGGCACACGAGGCTCCGGCGGACCGTCCGCGCGGGGCCTCGTGGACCGTCCGGCTCGCGCCGCGGACCGTCCGCGCCAACCTTGCGAACCGTCCGGCCCTACACTCGCGGACCGTCCGTTAAAGCACACGAGAACACCGAAGCGACCCGAGAAAAACGGACCGTCCCGCCGAAGCCGGGCGGACCGTCCGCGCCACCCCGCGGACCGTCCGCTACTCAAGCCCGACCGTCCGCAAACTGGCTGCAACAAAAACCAAAAGCCAAACCGGATCGAAAACGAGGACGCGCAAGAACACGACGAACACGCGACGAACACTCCACCCGCGGACCGTCTGCGACCCCCCCGCGGACCGTCCGCGCCGCGCGGACAGAACAGAAAGCCCACGACCCCGAAAGTCAACTCCCCCAAATCATCATCGGATTTCCCAAACGGTTGAAGCTATGGAGACAAGGGTTTGGGTACTTGAAAAGCGTCACACAAGGATGCTATAGCCCAAAAATCTTGCCTCCTAACTCCCTAAATCACCGGGAATCGCGAATCCTTTGAGCACCACCAAAAGCTAGAGCACCGAACGAAAAACTTCGAATCCAAGTGGTTTCCGGCGTTTGAGGGCACAAGATCAATCACAAAGATGCACGAGACATCTATCTATGTATCCCTCAAAGAAATCCGGGGAGAAACCCACTCAAATCCGCGGAATCGAGCCGGGAACAAAAGCACGAAAACAAGCACAAAAAGGCCACGAAAACACAACCCCGAATCTTCTATACAAACCGGAAAGATTCACAAGGTCCAGCATGCCGCCCTAGCATCCATCCCTCTCAACAAATCTCTCATGAAGCTCTCATGCTAGCCTAGAGAAAATGGAAGAAAAATAGCTACGAAAATGAGAAATGGGAGGGAGGAAATGAAACCCTGAGTCGCGGAGAGAGAACGCCATCCACACACACTCATGGCTTATATATCAGGTCCCGCCGGAGTGGTAAATGACTCGACTACCCCTAACTTAACTACTGGCGATACAACCCACGTAGGGGCATTTAGGTAGTGTTTGTGGGTCTTGCCATCGGACGGCCACGCCTTTGCCGCACCCCGCGTCCTCCCGACGCAAGCCATGCGATCTGTCGCGTGTCCTCCGCCTCGAAGCTTCCCGACACGCCGGATCCCATCTCCGTCGTGTTGGGCCCTCGGACTTGGTTTTGAGGCCCAAACCAAGAAACCGTCCGCCGATGGTTTTGTGGGCAAACCACCAAACCCCGCGTGCTCGGTCCGGCCTCCCGCCAAACCACTTGACTTGACCGCCACCGTGCACGGGCCGGCTTGTCCATGACTTCGTCTTGCTTGTGTCGCCACCGTGTGACCCACACCCGGTCCCGCCGTCCACCGGGTCCCTCGAACCGAGCCTACTTGTCTCTCCATCTCCCGGAGGCCCCTCAAGGGCGAAGACCTTTCGCGCCCGTTCTTCACCTCGCAACAACACGAACTAGGCCGCGGCCTACACCGCGCACTAAGCCAAGAGTCAGTCCAACACCCGTTGTCAATCACTCATCACTGAGGAGCGGTCATCCATCGACCACTGGGACGCTCCTGGTCCTCAATCTCCCCCTTGATGAGTGCATTGACAACACACAACGCGAAATGAAATTCAGAGAAAAAGAGAAAAGAAGAAGAAAGAAAAACAAGGAAGCTCAACTCATGACCAAAACCGAAGAAAGGCGAAGAAAGGTCACAAGCCAAGCAAAGCACAAACTCCACACCGAAAACAGCAAGAAAGCTCCCCCTGAACAAATGCAAGCTCCCCCTAAACATGTGGATGCAAACTTCCAAATTTCAGCTCACCTCTTCTGAATTTTCATTAAGCTCACCTCTTCTCCCCCTTGTTGACAATGTATGAATCAAGGTGAAAATGCGAAATGCAAAACAAAGCATATAGACATCTACATGAGCTTCTCAAATAGGCCAAATCTAGTGTCAAAGGCTAAAAATGAGACAAAGATCACACATATGAATCATAGCATAGTCAAAGCATTGCCACAAGTAATATGTGAAAATACAAGCATGTGACGAAGCAAAATTTTCAGATTTAAGCGGTTTTACCAAAAGAAGGCTCGCTTCACATGTAAAAGTCTATCCATGTCACATTTGAGCCACAAACATGCATACCATTCAAAGATCATACAAGGATATCAAATTCTCAGCAGAAGATCATGGTAAACACCCATAAAGCAAAGCATGTCATGTCAAAGCTCATGAGCCATGTGTCCACTTCGGGGAGACTTCTCCACAGGTGAACATCATGCAACATGTTTTGCACCCATATGTGAAAGATAAGATATTTTAAGCACAGACATGATGGATGGAGCATTTTTCAAGCATTTTACACTTCTTTTCAGGATTAAATCATTTCATGGTACATGAAGTGCCTTTGCGGCAAAAAGAAGCTTATGCTCCCCCATGAATGCAACATAGGCTAAACATTCACAATGATATTCGGCCTTTGGCCCAAATGTAAGAAAAAGACATCCAAGCACAATCTAAGCATGAAAAGCACATTTAGACCAAACTGTGACATGGATACACAACTACACACGAGTGGAGCATATTTCATCAAAAATTAGTCAAGATTAGCATTTATTTCAAAAGAGGGCTATCTCACCGCACATATATCTCAAATATTCCAAGAGCATAGCCTCCCATCACCATTTCTCCACACATATGACCAATATCTCACAAATAGCCAAAGAGACTCAAATATGGCATATGAAATAAGCTCATCATCCTAAAATGCAATATGATACAAATGCAACATGATATATTACAAGATGGCTATCCTACCATGGTTTGTACATCAAGCAAAACATGTATATACATCAAAGTAAACATGGTATGATACATATGATACAAAAAGGAAATCCCCCCAAGAATCAACTAGAAAGGGCAACAAACCCCAAGTTCCCCCGCAAGCGCACAAATGTAGCTTGGTCGAGAGGCTTTGTAAAGATGTCGGCTAGCCGATCTTGGGCGGGGACATGGCTCAACACAATGGTTCCTTTCTCCACATTGTCCCTAAAGAAATGATACCTCACTTCTATATGTTTGGTTCCGGAGTGAAGCACCGGGTTTTTGGCTACGCTTATGGCACGGTGCTATCACAAAGAAGTGGGATCCGGGTGCACTCCTCACCAAAGTCTCTCAAAGTGTATGAAATCCACAATAACGGGAGCAACAACTCGCGGCGGCAACATACTCTGCCTCGTGGTAGACCGAGCTACACTAGGCGCTTGCGGGAAGACCATGAGACCAACGAAAACCCAAGAAAGCGGCAAGTACTAGAAGTAGACTTCCTCTCGACTCGACAACCGGCAAAATCCACATCGGAAAAACCATGAAGGGAAAGAGTCGAGGAGGAAGAATACCAAAGGCCAAGACCGAGGGGCGGACCGTAGGTACACGAAAATCCTCTTGACGGCTGTCGATGTGATGTCCTCGGCGAAGCCTAAAAACGAGCGCACGGACACACGGCCCGAGCGTATGTCCGGCCTCGTCGCCGTCAAGTAGAGGAGGGAGCCGATCATGCTCCTGTACTCCCGCTAGTCCACTGGTTCTCCGTCCTCATCCGCATCAAAAGTGGCCGTACTCCCCATGGGAGTCGACATCGGCTTCACATCTTGCATCTGGAACTTCCTCAGCATGTCTTTCGTGTACTTGGTCTGGTGCACAAATGTACCGTCCTTCACTTGCTTGATCCGCGGCCGAGAAAGTACGCAACTCGCCCATCATGCTCATCTCGAACTCCCTGCTCATCTCATCCGCAAACTTGGCAACAAGGTTATGTGACGAGCCACCAAAGACAATATCATCCACGTATATCCGAACAATCAACAAGTCATTTCCATGCTTGAGGAGAAACAAAGTCCTATCCATGGTATCCATCACAAACCCTCTCGCTCAACGAGAAAACCTCTCAATCTCCCATACCAAGCACGGGGCGCTGTTTCAACCCATACGAGCCCTTTTCAACCCGTACACTCTGTGTGGGTACAACTCGCTCTCAAACCCGGTGGGCGCTTCACATACACCTCCTCCTCTATGACCCCATTCGAAAAAAGCACTCTTCACATCCATCCGAAACAACTTAAACCCTTTAGCCACGGCAAAGGCTAGAAGGATCCGAATTGCCTCAAGACGGGCCACGGGAGCAAAGGTCTCCTCATAGTCGATCCCCTCCTTCGACTAAACCCCCGAGCAACAAGTCGGACTTGTTCCTCACAACCATCCCATTCTCTCCCTCTTTGTTCTTTCAAACCCACTTGGTTCCTATGGGATGGCAATTTGGAGGTGGTTCAACTAACTCCCACACACCGGTTCCTCTCAAAATTTTCCAACTCCTCATGCATAGAATTGACCCGGTTTGCATCGGATAAAGCATGTCCAATGTCTTTGGGCTCAAAAGTAGCAACAAAAGCGACGATGAGCAAAATGAGAGGAATTCTCGGACCTCGACCGTGTAGTGCGTTCGTCGATGTTTCCAATGATCTTCGACGGGGGATGCACTTCTTGAATCCGCCGGGGAGCCTCACGCCTCGAGACTACCTCCCCCTCACCTTCGACTTCCCTCGCCCGGTCCTCTTGTTGCACCGTCGTTGTCCATGAAGTAGACGGTCCATGCTCCATAGTGGTCGTAGGGGAAGTAGTGGGTACACACTCGGCTTCGGGCGCATGGTTCTCCCCATTATCATCTCCGGCTTCGTCCTTCTCCTCTTCAAAGAGGTCCTCGGCCATCTCTTCATCACCTGCACACTCAAAGCCAAGATAGGTACATGGCATTGTCTCGTCGAAGGTTACCTCGCAAGTCTCCATGATTTTGTTAGTCTCAAGGTTAAGCACCCTATAGGCTCTAGAATGGTTAGCATATCCAAAGAAAATACCATCACTAGACCTAGCCTCAAACTTGTCGAGTTTTCCCTTCTTCGAAATAAAGCATTTGCGGCCAAAAACTCGGAAATGACTCACCTTGGGTGCCCGACCATGCATAAGCTCATAACGGTCTTCTTCTTGAAAGCTCTCAATAAAATCCGATTGGAAACATGACAAGTTTGTATTGACCGCCTCGGCCCAATACCTCCTAGGGGTCCCGTGCTCATCGAGCATCGTCCTAGCCATCTCACAAAGAGTCCGATTTTTCCTTTCCACGACTCCATTTTGAGGGGGGCACATAAGGGGTCGAATACGATGTTCAAGACCTAGATCACGACAAAAGGCATCAAAACGAGAGTTCTTGAACTGCGAGCCATTATCACTCCGGATAGCTCGAATAGCATTCCCATGCCTCTCGTTTCAACCTCACGACCGGATCTCGAACAAAACCAAATATCTCACTCTTATCCTCCAAGAAGAACACCCGGGCATAGCGAGAGTAATCGTCCACCACAACAAGGACATACCACTTCCCACCCACCGAGCGAACTCGAGCCGGCCCAACAAGGTCCATATGCAACGGCTACGTCGGACGCTCGGTCATGACATCGGTCGGGGGTGGATGGGGAGTGGCTACCATCTTACCATGCACTGCAAGGAGCACAAACCAAATCCTTCTCAAGCTTTAACCTCGGCAATCCTCGGACAAGATCAAGACCACTCAAGCGGGAAACCAAATCAAAGCTCAAGTGTCCCAACCGCCTATGCCATTTCCACAAATCGAAGAAGGACCGGCCATCAAACGGCGAGCGAGGACCCAAAGAACGAGAGAAATCGGCCACGAAAATCGACCCTCGGGGATGATCATACAAACAAGATCACCTCGAGAATCAAGCAAACGAGACTCGCCGGACTTGAAACGCACCTCAAAACCCTCATCAAGCAACTGAGAAACCGAAAGCAAATTGAAACCCAAAGACTTCACAAGCGCAACTCTCTTCAACGTTACCTTGTCACTCACATGCACAACACCCTCCAAAAGCACCCTTCCTTGTCCATTGTCCCCAAATGTGATGTACATCTTTTCCTTCACTGGGGTGAGGCTGGAGAACCACTTCTTATCTCCAGTCATGTGTCGAGAACACCCGGAGTCGATCAACCAAATGTTCTCCAAGCCTCCTGCCTGTAGTCAGAAACAAGAACGAGAGTGAGCTAGCGACTCGACACTGGGGTTAGCACAAAGAAAGTTAAACCAGTGTCGAGCCATCTGCTCAAAAGAGGGGTTAGCAAACATCATTCCCTTGCCACCAAACTTCCCATGTCCCATGGGAGGAGTACGAGCACCACGAGGGGGAAAACGTGGTCCGTAGTTCCTCTGGAACCCAAAGCTGCGATCATCTCCCCTAAACCCGTATTGAGGACGAGTAGGAGGACGTCCAGCAAAACCACCACGAGCCCGACCAAACCTCTCACCAGCACGCACACCATCATCTCTCCTAACAAACCTCTCACCACCACCTCTCTGTGGGAACACTGCCCGGCCTCCTCACACTTTCCACACCCCGTGGAAGTGGCACTCTAGGCTCAGGAATACCATGAGGCCGGCGATACTGTCTGGTTTGCTTGCTCCCTAGCAAGCCTCTCATCCCTCTTCCTCTTGTAGCAAAACTACGCAAGATGCCTCTCCTTGCCACAATACTCACACCTAAAGGGGATGGGTTTTGGTTTTGGCTACGGCTTCTCTCTAGGCTTCTCACCCTTCTCACCCACAAACTTCACCGGTTTTAGGAAATCATTTGTCTTAGGTGGGAATTTGGGTGGATCTTGGATTGTGTCAAGCTTGTTGCAAAGGTGGTTTGGCTTTGGTGTGAAAGAGTTCTTGGGTGCTTTTGGAAGTGGGACTTGGATGTCTCCAATCATCTCAAGCTCGGGGTTAGACTCAACACATTTCTCATACACACTCTCCCCAACTTTGTTCTCTCCCACTTTCTCACCCAACTTCTCAAACCCCAAACCACGACCATCGGCTCTCTTGAACTCCTCAATCATGATTTTCAATTGAGGTTCCTGCCCAGACAACCAACCCAACACCTTCCTCAAATAGTCATTCTCCTCATAAATGACATCCAAACGGGAAGTAAGTTCAAGATTGCGCAAAGTGACTTCATCACAGCTAGTGCATGCATTGACAACAGGAGATTTCAAAGAAGCTTCCAAAGAGCTAATAGTAGAACGAGCATCAACAAGCTTAGCATGCATAGTAGGACATGATTTGCAAGCACCAAGCAAAGTAGGTCTAGCCTTAAGCTCATCATACTCGGTTCTAAGAGCATCTAGTTTAGCCAAAGTAGAAGCATTCTTCTCATTAAGCGAGTTTAATCTCATTCAACCATGCATCACACTCAACACATTCAACATCATCGGGAGTAGTAGGAGCAAGTTTCAAAGAATCATTCTCAAGTTTCAATTCAAGCAATTTTGACTCTAACTCTCCTACTTTCTCGCTAGCATTCTCAAGGCGAGCCCTAAGATCTTTCCTCATCTTTTTGGCATCTCTCGGCACACTATCACGGTTGTCAAGCAAGCCATTCAACCTAGCAATCTCGGCAAGCAAAGAGTCGGGGTCACGGTTTACCTCATCCTCCGAGTCGGAGTCGGCTGTCTTCCTTCTCACTCTTCTTCTTTGCCGCTGAGCTATGGGCCATGCCACAAAAGCCCTCAAGCGCCACACGGCTCGGCCGGCGAGGTTCCGGCTTGCACTCTTCTTGTCCTTGCGCCTCCCGGCGTCTTCATCTTCGGCGCTTGAACTTGGCTTGCTCCTCGCTTGAGCTTGAGTCAACGTCGCTCGCACCGGCTACCATCGCTCTTGCCTTGTTCTTCTTGTAGCCGCTCTTGCTCGGTCGCCGCTTGTCCTTGTCTTTGCTCTTGGACTTGTTGAAGTGCTTGCCCTTGGAGGAGTACTTGTCTTCACGCCTCGGGTGCGCCTTGTACTCGTTCACCTTGTACTTGTTCTCCTCCGCTTCCGAGCACTCGGCGATGAAGTGGCCACGCTTGCCACACTTTGTAGCACGTCCCCGAGCTCCGCCTTGCGTTCCTCCGACTCTCGTGTAGTCGATCAAACCTCCTCGGAGAGCAAGGCCGGCTCCTCCTCGCCCGGCCACATCAAACTCCTCATCCGGAATGGACATAAGAGAAGACAAGGAAAAGCGTCGACGGGAAGGGTTAGATTTGCCCTTTGATCCGCCCACAAGAGCAAGACTATGGTCGGTCGAGCCATCATGCTTGGACTGCAACTTCCTGTCAACCTCGGCCCGACTCGAGCTTAGAAAAGAGGTCATCCAACTCAATAGTCAAATAATGCCCGAGACTCCTTGATGGCCTCAACCTTAGCACCCCAAACATTTGGGTCCAAGACATGCAAGGGCTTCAAAGCCTGATCATGCTCGGTGTAAGGAAAATCCTCAACATTAGCCTTCATGTTGTTCACGATGGCGGTGAACCTCTGAAACATCGCATCAATGTCCTCACCGAAAAGTGGAGTGAAATTCTCATATTGCATCCGGTAAGAGACAAAGAGGCGAGCCTTCACATGGTTATCACCACCGTGAGCAACCAATAACTTCTCCCAAATTTGCCAAGCAAGATTCAAGTGGCGAACACGCTCAAACTCTGGATCACACAAGCTTCGGACCAAGTGATCAACGGCTTTTGCATTAGCCTCATACTTGGCCTTAGCACGGCATCGGTCACCATAAGAGTATGGATGTTGACCGGAATAGCATAGGTCTTGTCAAGCACAATGAACTCCAACGACTTCCCACGAAGAAAGATCATCATACGAGCCGCCCACTTGTGGTAACCCTTGCCATCGAAGTGCGGCGGACCGCCCCGCTCAACGTACGCCATCTTAGGATTCGAGACTTGTCAAAGTCGCAAAGAATCCGGCACCAAGCTCTGATACCAATTGAAGGATCGGATGGCGACTAGAGAGGGGGGAGTGAATAGGAGCCGGATAAAAATTCTTCCCAAAGAACCCGGCCTATGCCCTAGTCAAATCCCGGTCACACACAAGCGATGGATCGAATCACGCACCAATCGCCAAGACCACGAGGTTATGGATCAACCTCTAGCCTTAGGAACGATTCCTAGAAGCACACGCGGAAGCACTAGAAAGGGAGGGAGGAATCGAACCAAGAAGCAAGGCACACAGGCTCCGGCGGACCGTCCCGGCCGGGAGGGGCGGACCGTCCGCGCGAGCCTCGCGGACCCGTCCGGCTCGCGCCGCGGACCGTCCGCGCCAACCTTGCGGACGTCCCGGCCCTACACCGCGGACCGTCCGTTAAAGCACACGGAACACCGAAGCGACCCGAGAAAAACGGACCGTCCGCCGAAGCCGGGCGGACCGTCCGCGCCACCCGCGGACCGTCTGCGCTACTCAAGTCCGGACCGTCCGCAAGCGCGGCCGCAACAAAAACCAAAAGCCAAACCGGATCGAAAGCGAGGACGCGCAAGAACACGACGAACACGCGACGAACACTCCACCCGCGGACCGTCCGCGACCCCCCCCCCCCCCCCCGCGGACCGTCCACGCCGCGCGGACGAACGAGAAAACCCACGACCCCGAAAGTCAACTCCCCAAATCATCATCGGATTTCCCAAACGGTTGAAGCCTGTGGAGACAAGGGTTTGGGTACTTGAAAAGCGTCACACAAGGATGCTATAGGCCAAAAATCTTGCCTCCTAACTCCCTAAATCACCGGGAATCGCGAATCCTTTGAGCACCACCAAAAGCTAGAGCACCGAACGAAAAACTTCGAATCCAAGTGGTTTCCGGCGTTTGAGGGCACAAGATCAATCACAAAGATGCACGAGACATCTATCCTTGTATCCCTCAAAGAAATCCGGGGAGAAACCCACTCAAATCCACGGAATCGAGCGGGAACAAAAGCACGAAAACAAGCACAAAAAGGCCACGAAAACACAACCCCGAATCTTCTATACAAACCGGGAAAGATTCACAAGGTCTAGCATGCCGCCCTAGCATCCATCCCTCTCAACAAATCTCTCATGAAGCTCTCATGCTAGCCTAGAGAAAATGGAAGAAAAATAGCTACGAAAATGAGAAATGGGAGGGAGGAAATGAAACCCTGAGTCGCAGAGAGAGAGCGCCATCCACACACAATCATGGCTTATATATCAGGTCCCGCCGGAGTGGTAAATGACTCGACTACCCCTAACTTAACTACGGCGATACAACCCACGTAGGGGCATTTATGTAATGTTTGTGGGTCTTGCCATCGGACGGCCACGCCTTTGCCGCACCTCGCGTCCTCCCGACGCAAGCCATGCGATCTCGCCGCGTGTCCTCCGCCTCGAAGCTTCCCGACACGCCGGATCTAGTCTCCGTCGTGTTGGGCCCTCGGACTTGGTTTTGAGGCCCAAACCAAGAAACCGTCCGCCGATGGTTTTGTGGGCAAACCACCAAACCCCGCGTGCTCGGTCCGACCTCCCGCCAAACCACTTGACTTGACCGCCACCGTGCACCACTGGCTTGTCCATGACTTCGTCTTTCTTGTGTCGCCACCGTGTGACCCGCACCCGGTCCCCGCTGTCCACCGGTCCCTCGAACCGAGCCTACTTGTCTCTCCATCTCCCGGGGCCCCTCAAGGTTGAAGACCTTTCGCGCCCGTTCTTCACCCGCAACAACACGAACTAGGCCGCGGCCTACACTCGCGCACTAAGCCAAGAGTCGGTCCAACACCCGTTGTCAATCACTCATCACCGAGGAGCGGTCATCCATCGACCACCGGGACGCTCCTGGTCCTCACTCTTAGGGTATCCCGATGAGATCAAGTTCATCATCGTTGAAAATGCTTGCATTGCCGATTCGATAACGAGACTTTATATACAACATCCTCACCATAAAAGAGAATTTGGAATGCCTAGATCTCGGGCTAAGTGCCTTCTTCGCATCCTCAAGTACTCTTGCAAACCTTGGCTGTTCTCCATCAGCCTGCGCCTGAGCATACTGATTTCCAATTATCTCTCGGTACTCCAAGATCCTCATCAAGATGACCATCATCGTCCACATCCACATGTATCCCATAGTCATGATCACCTTCCACATCCTGTTGCTCGTATTCGAACTTCAGCACTATCTGCAGGCTCCCCATGACGAATCCACCTGGTATATGTAGCTGACATTCCAAAAATGTGTATGTGGTTTTCAACATCATGTTGGGGTCGCACCCTTTGATTCAAGCAATTGCGGCAAGGACAACGTATCTCGATGTCTTGTGCGTATCTTGCTCTAAAAAATTCCATAAACTCTTCAACTCCTTTCAAATATGCAGGTGTGAATTGTTTCCCAAATATCCAGCTTCTATCCATCTGTTTTGACAAACACAAAAAAATTCAAAACGCCAAAACTGAGATATATTAAGCTGAAAACAATATTTTTTTTGTTTTCTTGAACAATTAATTGATAATCAGATGCTAATAGGCTCTACAAAATCCAAACCATTTATCCATATATGAACAAAACCTTCAAATGAAACTCATATGCATATCTGACCAAATACATTAAACAAATACTTCTAAAAACCTTGGAGGCGCTGCTCTTCTCGACTGCAGGCTGACGCCTCCTCGACTGCAAGCGCTGCTCTGCCTCCTATGACGCCCGGCAAGCATCTTCGATGCCACGCAACGCCCTCGACCTCGATCACTGCGGCGCCGCCGCCCCACAACGTGTGCAAAACCTATCTACGTCGTCACGAGCACCAAGGCTTCGATAGGCCTCGTCACGTACTCCCGGATACATTGCATGATCGGCCTCGGCACGTTAGGCCCGGAACATCGGGAATCGATCTAGTAGAAGGCCCACGACTTATTACAACACGTATTAAAGGTTCAAATAACAACTATACTTAACACCTACACGAAAGCTCACGCAGTGTAGTGGTAAAGCTCTAACTTGCATACCCCTTGGCTCAGGGATCGAAGCTCCGCAAGAGCAATTTTTTTGGCCTAATACTTGTTGCCCAGTTCCAAACAAACAGGGACTGAAGCGGCCCATTAGTTATGGCCCAGTACCAAAATACCAGGGAAGGGAGCGGCCCATTTCGACAACTAACCACGCCGTCAAATCCACCAACGATTTGTGACGAATTTGTTTCATCATTAAGTGTGTCAAACAATGCCAATATATGTTGACCATAACAAAACTAATTCTGTGACGATCAACTTTCGTCATTCCACTAAGGTATACCCAAAACACGTTTTATGACGATCTCCTTTTACTATTCTGTGACGCTATTTTTATTTTCGTCATAAATTTCCGGGCCAAATCTTCGTCACTTGGCACCTATGACGAAAATGGAGATTTCGTCACAGATGACATACCATTCTATGACGAAAGTGAGCGGCGTCACGAGAAAATCGTCAGAGATTGCAACATTTCTAGTAGTGTTATATTCCTTAGACGAGATCGCATTGTTGCTAAGCAAGTTTTAATTAAAATTAAACAGTGGAATTCAGGGTGTTACACTCAAGGAAAAGGAGCTAGAAATTCTTAGCCTCAAGAAATCCCAAGCTAAAGATGAGTTGGTAGTAGATGAATTAACTAGGGAATCTTTCCTAGCTAAGGATGCTTGCAAGAAACTTGAGGGTGAAAAGCTTGAACTTCAAAAGAGCTTTGAAAGCTTCAAGACTAGTCACATAACACTAGAAGTTCAACTTGACAATTGTTGATGCTCACTAACTCTTGTTTTTATGCATCAACAATACATGAAAAAGGACCAAAAAATAAATCAACAGTAATATAGGGCCTTAGACTAATGAATTCCATGAGTTTTGGTGAATTATATATTTTCAGGGACTATTCAGGAAAATGCAAAAAGAATGAATTCTAGAAGGCTCTAGAAAACTCCCGAACTCAACCGAAGTGGGATTCAAGAAAATACGCATCTAGAAGGGACAAGAGGCCCACACGCGAAGGCGGAGCCTAGCCTGGGCCCAGCCCAGGCCGACTGGCCCTGTGAGCAAGCCGATCAGGCCCCTTGGCCCCGATCAGGCCCTGCTTCGGGAAGGTTCCTCCACCGCCTCTTAGGGTTAATCTAAACCACTTGTTTAGGTCGGTTTGATCCTACGGCGACGGATTATACCTCAGGACTATATAAGCAACCCTAGATCCCCCTTGGGCATGGTATGCATCTCTCAGAAGATCATCATCATCAGGCCAAGACAGGAGAAGAAGGCGATACATCAGAGATAGGATAGCTACTTCATAGTTCAAGATCTAATTTCTAGATTAAAAACCTAGTTCTAGATAGAGAGTCAGATTCGAGTAGAGTTGAGCTTTGCTCCAGTTAAGATCTGTAAGTTATCAAGATTCAGTCCTTATATTGTTTCTCAATGACTTTATGCTATTTCAATATTATGTGTGCAATTGCTAAGTTCTTATTTTATTCTAGTAGCATATCTGATATAGTCATGATCAATGATAAGTTTACGCACTTATTTGTAGAGCTCCTTGTATTTTATGCGCATATGCTAGGTAGTAGAAAGTATGTAAGCATGTGCTTAAGTATAATTTACTTGCGGATTCACCTTATACTCTGGGACGTGTGGTAGATCGTGGGTGTGACAGGCCTATTGAGTCCTTTGCAGTCCACCCTCCGAGTATAAGACTAGTCGAACAATGGTTCTCGGGAGGATCAAGTTTCGTCCTTGATCTTCTTGGGTAATCTTCGGGGTGTTCACATTTATCCATGACTATGCTTTATGTGATGATATGCTACATTAGAATAGATGAACAACTCAGTCTTTGTATGCTATATAGAATTGTGCCTCTTAAGTAAATCCAATTCTAATCTAGACTAGGAATAGTATGTTCTATGCTCCACATGTGCCTCTGCCTGTCTGATTTATCATTACTTTATCATTTGGCTTACCCCTGTTAAAGTATGTGCCATTCCATCAAAGTCCATAAAGTAATCTACTGCCATCCCTATGTCTGTTGTTACATCCATCCATCTTCCCTGTGGATACGATATTTTAAAACCCATCACCCCGGGTGAAATGCTCACTGGTATCCGTGCGCTTGCGGATTATCTACCATAATATTTCTGTAGGCTTATATACCAACCAACATTTCTTGTGCCATTGCTTAGAATGGATTCTAGATCTATTCTTTGGAACTTGTGTTAAGAAATGTCAACAAGCATTTCTAGCGCCGTTGCCGGGGAAGATTGGATGGCTACCTTTTGAAAATCGATGGCTAGATACTTCAATGAGACTTTGTAATTTGGCACCTCTGCTTAAACAGAATTACCCTTGTTTGTTTTTGTCTATCTTACTTGCAGGGTATTGACAGGTTTGATTTTGATTCACCACACTTCAATTATTTGAGTCAAATCAACCCAGGAAGCTTTACACCAAGTTCTGAAGCCATGGCTGAGAAGACATTGTTGGAATTCTCTGCTCCAAACATCAATAACACCAGGAAATTGCCCGTGCGTTGCTACGGGCAACAAAATATTGAAACCAATGGGATAATAGTCATTTGAACACAGTGAAAAATATAAAACAAGTATATGTAATCCAAAATCATAGCTACAACATTTAAAAAATATAGTACAACGCATCATATGAAGGCTTACGCTCCAATCTTCATCTATGTTTTTTCTTAGACTAAAGTAAAAATTCTGTCAATAACAAAACAATGTAACATCATTAGTTGGAGGTTTAAATGAGAAACTAAATGTTTCGAATAGAAGCAACAACCCAACGAAGCAGCTACTTCCTATGCTGATAAAATAGGAGGGGCTTCTGGTGCTTAGGAAATGAGTTCTTGAAACGTGAACTTATCCACACCACTCGGGAATGTGGTGCTCTTTTCATACTGGATAGATTGTATCATCCTCGGAAACAAACTCTTATTCAGAACTAAGAAAGGATGGCCATGAGCTTCATTATTATATATGGTTTAAAGTAGATCTCAAGCTTGAAGCACCATTATTATGGTGGTTTTAAACATCATGTAGCAAGAGCAAAAGCAAGAGCACAGATAGAATATATGGTTTAAATGCTTCTACTATTTTCAAAATACTTGATTACAACTTCAAGGCCACTTTGAAACATATTTGCAAACACCACCATATCTGTCAATAGTAGCTTCACATGGATATTTAGACATGTCTCACTATTACAAATAAAAACTGTGCAAGAGAAATCATACAAGTATATTCAGCTAGTGTAGAAAGAGCATTTGTACTTGTCTTGAAAACTTCATTTTTTTGCATATATACTTGCAAAGTAATAAACAAGATTGTGAGGCCTCTCAACGATGAAGCACAAATGAATGAATGACATTGCTTGACATGCTTATAGCCCAACAGAAAGAACCCTTAATTATAGATGAAAGACTTCAAGCCAGGAGCCATGTTGTTTACATTCTGGTATAGACACAATGGCATAAAAAATTGAATATTTTGAATTTCAGTCCTCTAAACTATTTATTACATCAGAATAAATGGAGTTGAAAAAAGGCTGCTTCAAGGTTGCTAATAAGCCCAAGGAAAGTAGGAAAAAATAATTAGGTAAACTCATATGAAAAAGGTTGAAAAAGTTGTGCACCCATGAAGCATGCCATATGCTTCGCTTCACCCCATCCCTATAGATAGCACCATTTGTCACTAGAATGGCAAATCAACAACTGACTATGAATCGCTATCGACTCAGATGTTGTTTTAAATTATCAATTATGAGATTTATTGCATTAAAATCAGTAAACTTTGATCTGAAATGGACATTAAATAAATTGCATATAAAAGAAAACAACAGTAATTTGGCAAGCACCAAACCTTATAGCTAACAGTACATGATCACATTCAAACAAATTATATTTCAAGTTCATTTTCGAAATGGAGACAAGTTTATTGCAAAATATGACCGCACACAAGAGAATAAGTTATAAAACATTACTAACTATTAAGGAAACACAATCATATCTTGAGTAGAAGCGAGAAGACATACTAACATCAACTTTTACATGTCT
The DNA here is from genome assembly GCA_947561735.1 of Cenchrus americanus. NCBI lineage: Eukaryota > Viridiplantae > Streptophyta > Magnoliopsida > Poales > Poaceae > Cenchrus > Cenchrus americanus. Next base: position 245,225,125 of record OX387245.1, read on the forward strand.
TGCGCTCAATAGAGAAGATAAATCTCATTTCAGACAAGTGGGGATTGCCTATGTTGTAAATAGAGAATTTGAAAAATCAACCGGGGCAAACAAAGGAACACAGAAGAGATTAGTGAAAACTGTATTTTTAAAGTCTAAACATGCCTAATACATATCATGAAAAAACATTTGAAATGTTAATCAACAAACATGTTTTTCTCCATAACCGAATTTGTTGCCAACCAAAGGAGACTGAATTATGAAAGGTCTCAAATAAATCATTTGTTGCCGGAGAGGTTCGAGCAGAATCGCCATAACCACAAGCGCAAGAGTGAAAACCAAAAAGACAGGAGATAAAAAATTACTTTCTTATAAGACTGGAGTCAGTTATTGCCTATGCATGACAACTTAAATGAATAAAGATTGTGAAGTAATCTACTATCTGCAAATTTTACCAGTCTTCCATATTAAAAATAAATCATAATACAATCAAGTTACATGCTATGTCACATAACAGATTAGGAATATGATTTATTGGTAATGATATTATACAGGATTGATGGTTACATAATTTTAAATATAAACTCAATAAATGTTTTGATTACCTCCTCTTTGAAACTCTAGTTGGATTTCCCCCAACATATGAAAATCATTTCCCTGTCGCACTTCAAATTTCACAAATCCCCTGTTGCTTTCATCACTCATTATTTCTTTCTACATGTGAATTGAAAAAAGATTATTTAGCATGAAAATAAAAGGCACAGAGCTAACTCTACATCAAAGATAATTTGTTAATCAAGAAGCACATAACTGACTCTGCATGAAAAAATTGAGAGCCAGGAGCTCAAGTAAAATAAAGAGAGACTAATAGAAATGTCTAGTGGAACAAACCTAGAAGTGAAATAAAGATTAAAAAATATCCATGAGCTGAATAAAAGAGCTTCAATCAATGATCCGATGATGTTGGCTCACACAAAAATACGATAGGTTCATCGCCACAATTATCTAATTGAACTTAATCATATATTATCAATAGGAGATGGTACCGAAATTATCCTAAGCTTCGACCACCGTGGTTTTTACCCTGGGCAAGATTGTATGGTTATGCCTCGAGAAATATGCTTATATCATATTAGAATACGCCGCAAGCACATATGGTTGCCTTAAGTGCAGACTGCAAAGAACAAACAATTCATTGTCATTTATGTGGATTGCTATGAACTTTCTTAATGTGTGTGCGCGACCATGCAGAAGCAACATCCGTTTCAAAATTAAACTAATGTCTGACCATCCCTTAGGGGATAGTAGCCTGAGTTTCCTTGCTTCCTGTTTGCTTCTTTCATCAGTCAGATCTTTTCAGCTACACATATAACCACTTCCATTCTTGTTTTTCGCGAAACTTGAACATGACAGTGTTAAAATTAGTCACCGATATTATTACAATAAGATTGATTTTAAAATGGAGCAGAAGCCCATAGTCTAATCAACTACACCGAAGCCTCATAGGATACAAGATGATCTAGGATGGGAATGAAATGCGAAACATGCATAATTCTTTAATGGAAGAAATGAGTACCGGCAACTAAGAAGGAAATAAAATTCTCACCTTTCGGCCATGGTTATTATCTCGGTGTTGGCAATGCCCATGGTAGCTGCATCCATAGAAGACGAAGACCAGCCTATACTACTACACCTGTGGTCATGGCATCCAAATTACTGAATTATGATATGCACATCTGGATCCTTTGGATAAAAGAAACTATATTACCAAACAAGTACCATTGATGATCATGGACATTAGAATGTGCATTGTTTGCATCAAATCCCCTAATTACCTGATTAAGCAAAATCTATTATGATCCCATATCAAATACAGATGATCCCCTAATCATTACTAATCAATAGGCACTCGGAGCTTGAAACATTCACCACCTAATGCAACCAAAGCAAGGGAATCTGAATCCCTTAAGAAAACTATATTGATTGACATGATAACTCGAGAATTATCTCATGCAACCTATTTGCCAAAAGCTATAGAAACCAATGGTTCTACTCCAATGAAATCAACACATGAGTGGAATGTTCTACAACCTTCCTATCAAAGTTTTTCCCCACAGGCAAAACCAATGCTTTACAAGGAAAAATCACCAATCTCTAGCAGCAGAAAGACGAGTCAATTCCAGAGGCATGGGAACATTTGCAAGAATACATATCAGATTGCCCTCACCATGGAATAAAAGAATGGATGCTCTTACAAAGCTTTTACCATGGATTAAATCAAAAAGCGTCTGAGCATCTAGATGCAGCTGCTAAAGGATGATTCTTGTCACTCACTACGAGACAAGCCAATACACTTATGCAGAAGATATCTAAAAATCAAGGCTGGACCCAGAAGAACACTCAACACTGTCATCAAAGTGAAGAAGTACAAGAAGATGAAGAGTTGAAAGAATTATCAACTACTATGGATGTGCTGTTGAACAGGCTTGAGGAATGAGCCAACTTCAAGAAGGGTCGACAAGCTCTACAAGATTCAATGAATGCTTCAAGAAATTCAAGCTTGGTGGTCCACAAGTCAGCACCAACCCAAGAAAAAGACCTACAACCACGACCGACTTACGCAGGTAAGTATACAGGCAATAATTCCAAGCGACCTTCGCTACGAGAGTTCATTGAAGAACAGGATAAAACAACCAATAACTCTCTAAGAAGCTCGTTGATAATGATAAGATTCTAGAAGACATAAATGTTAAGATGGATAATTTTTCTGAAATATTAAAAGATCAAGCTATCTTTAATGCTAAATTAGAATCAGAGTTATCAAAATTGTCTGTTGTTGCACCTGTTGCCACTAACCTTGAGCAGGTATTTAATGTCCAAACAAGAGGTGGCAAGCAAACAACAGATCCACCATATCCCAAGGGCACAGCAAGACCACCGGCTAGAACACCCACAACACCTGCAACATCTGCAGTACCTGTAGCATCAGCCGAAGCTCCAGAGAAGGATAATGACGTAGAAGAAGTCGTGTAGGAAGAACAAGACTCAGCAAGACAAGATTTCCACGACACCAACTTCATACCATATCCAAGACTTCATACCATATCCAAGAAGAGTGAGAAAACCTCAAGTTGATGATCAGTTCGGGAAGTTCATCAAAGTCATCCAGAAGCTTTATGTCAACATACCTCTATTGGATGTCATGCAAGTCCCGACATATGCCAAGTACATCTGAGACATCCTGAATAGGAACAAACCTTTGCCAACTACGGAGAGCATCAAGTTGACCAAAGAATGTAGTGCGGCAATCCTGAACACATCACTCATCAAGAAAAAGGATCCAGGACGCCCCACTATAGAGTGCTCCATTGGAAATCAATACTTCAACAATGCACTCTGTGATCTTGGAGCAAGTGTTAGTGTGATGCCCAAGGTTGTCTTCGACAAGGTCAAGCACCCTACCTTGGTTCCAACATCAATGTGTCTCCAATTGGCAGATCAATCAGTTCGCTACCCATCAGGAATCACCGAGAATGTTCTAGTGCAAATCCGAGAGTTCTTGGTGCCAGTTGATTTTGTGGTATTGGATATGCACCCAGACTCCAAGATTTCACTAATTCTCGGGCAGCCATTCCTGAGCACCGCCAATGCACGCATCAATGTAGGCGAGATCACATTTGAGATCAATGGAAAGGAGGAGAAGTTTGCCTTCAAACCCAGACTAGAGCTGAGCATCAACGCGAACATGATCGATCAAGAAAAGTCAGAAGGACCACCAAAGATGGAGGATGCACTTGAATATTAGAAGACTCGGAAGTCTTGAACCCTTGCTAAAGGTAATCGGTAAAAACACAAAAATATATTTCTGAATTTCATATTTACTGTAGTAAAAACTTTTTCGCGCCCCATGGTAAATAATTGTACGGTGTGTCAAAACCAGTATAATGATTATTCGTGGTGGCATAAAAATATTTTTTTACTACTATATTTTTGTTGTTTGCTTTTACCCTTACGCTTGGGACCCACATGCCATAGGGATACACATCAAGTCTTTACCTACCCTATCTTATCACTTCATCCACCAGTACCTTCTTTTCCCACTCACAAGGCACTTATTCTAGTGTTGGAAGACAGCAGGAAACGGATGGAGGATAGGGCATCCGAGTGGAAGCCAGGTGGGACCGACCGACCCCACCACCAGGCCGGTCGGCCACCCCCCTTGGCCCTATTTAAGCAGCCACCTCTTGCCCAGTTCTTCACACACACAATAGCCCAGAAAACCACACCTTCGAGCCTTTGCAGTACTGCCTTAAGAGAGAAGAAGCTTAGGAAGAGAGTGGAGAAGAAATCCAAGGGTAGTCTGGCGCTAGATTTTCTTGAAAACCTTAGACACCATGCTTGGGAGGATCCTTAGACGCACTAGCTCTAGAGCCAGCTCCCGGCGGTCGACGAGTGTAGACTCTCAAGAGTCTCCCTCACCGGTCTCTAACCCCTCTCAAGCTTGGTGGTCCACAAGTCAGCACCAACCCAAGAAAAAGACCTACAACCATGACCGACTTACGCAGGTAAGTATACAAGTAATAATTCCAAGCGACCTTCGCTATGAGAGTTAATTGAAGAACAGGATAAAATAACCAATAATCTCTCTAAGAAGCTTGTTTCTAATGATAAGATTCTAGAAGACATAAATGTTAAGATGGATAATTTTCTGAAATCTTAAAAGATCAAGCTATCTTTAATGCTAAACTAGAATCAAAGTTATCAAAATTGTCTGATGTTGCACCTGTTGCCACTAACCCTGAGCAGGTATTTAATGTCCGAACAAGAGATGGCAAGCAAACAACAGATCCACCATATCCTAAGGGCACAACAATACCACCAGCTAGAACACCCACAACACCTGCAACATCTGCGGTACCTGTGGCACCAGCCGAAGCTCTAGAGAGGGATAATGATGTAGAAGAAGGTGTGGGGACAAGGAATGTGGTACATGGCATGAAGCAATTGGGTGCCAAGAACTTTGACAACCAAGTCAAGTACAACACTCCCATCAAGTTCAAGGGAACTCAAGACACAACAAATGCACAACAATTTAAGGCAAAGGCCAAACCTATCAAGTCAAGCAAGAAGCCCAAGCCACATGCTTCACAAGATAACTTCTATGCCGATTATGTGTTGACTTGGAACCACAAGGGTAAGGTGGTTACCAAGTATGTGGGACCCCGCACAAAAGGGACATTGATCAAAAGGAATGTGTGGGTGCCCAAGGTTCTTGTCACTAACACTCTAGGACCCAAACCTACTTGGATACCTAAAACACAAGCATAATTTGTTTTGTAGGCATATTCCTCTGGTGGAACCAAATGGGTGATTGGTAGTGGATGCACAAATCATATGACCGGAGAGAAGAAAATGTTTACATCTTGTGATATGATTGAAAATCCTACGGAAAGAATTGCCTTTGGAGGCAATGGTGGAGGAATGGTTGTTGGTCTTGGTAAAATTGCTATCTCAATCAATCATTCAATTTCCGATGTTTATTTGGTTGAATTTTTGGACTACAATTTGTTGTACGTTTCACAACTTTGTGAGATGGGCTACAATTGTTTGTTCACCATTGAGGGTGTAACCATCTTTAGAAGGGGCGATGACTCTGTTGCCTAAGGGTGAACTCAAGGGAAGGCTTTACTTGGTGCATTTCTCATCGGATAAAGCCCAACTTGATACATGCTTATTGGCAAAGTCTAGCTTTACTTGGCTTTGGCATCGCCGACTAGCTCACGTTGGGATGAACAATCTCAATAAGCTTCTGAAGGGGGGAACACATCCAAGGACTAACAAATGTTCATTTTGATAAAATAGAATTTGTAGTGCTTGTCAAGCTGGAAAACAAGTTGGTGCTCCTCATCCCGCCAAGAATGTACTCACCACTACAAGGTCATTGGAACTGCTTCACATGGATATCTTTGGTCCTGTGGCTTATGTTAGTATTAGAGGGAACAAGTATGGCTTTGTCATTGTTGATGATTACTCTCGGTACACTTGGGTATTCTTTATGAAGGACAAGAGCAAGGTTCATGAAATATTCAAGAAGTTTGCCACAAGAGCCCAAAATGAGTTTGATGTGAAGATCAAGAGAGTGAGAAGTTACAATGGCACCGAGTTCAAGAACACCAACATTGAAGAGTATCTTGATGAAGAAGGCATAATGGGATAGTGGAGAGGAAGAATAGGACTCTCATTGAAGCCGCAAGAACCATGCTTGATGAGTACAATACTTCGGATAGTTTTTGGGCGGAAGCAATCAACACGACTTGTCATGCTATCAACCGTTTGTATCTTCACAAGCTTCGTCACAAAACCGCCTATGAACTTCTAATTGGTAAAAAGCCTAACGTGTCTTACTTTAGAGTTTTTGGTTGTAAGTGCTTCATTCTTAACAAGAAGCCCAAAAGCTCTAAGTTTGCCCCTAAAGTTGATGAAGGTATCTTTCTTGGTTATGCCTCAAATGCTCATGGCTATTGTGTCCTCAACAAAACTACCGGTTGTGTTGAAGTCACATGTGACTTGACGTTTCATGAATCTAATGGCTCTCAAGTGGAGCAAGTTGATGAATTGTGTAGGCAAGGATATACCAGCTGAAAAGGCTATAAAGAAGATGGTCATTGGAGAAGTCAAACCTCAAGAAGAAGATAATGAGGACTGCGAGATGATAGAAGAAAAAACAAGTACACCTCCCACTGCGAACCCCGGAGTATCCGGAGAAAAATCCGGAGAGTCCAGGATTCTCTGAAACTCTGGAGAAAATCCCGGAGATTCTGGGCCTGTTGCTGGAAATCCCCAAAGCAGTCAAGAAGATGAGGATTTGATCCAACAAGTAGCATCTGATCCACATCCAAGAGTTCAGCAAAGTGTTCAACGAGATCATCCCGTTGACAACATTCTTGGAAGCATCCATAGAGGGGTAACAACTCGTTGACGGTGTATTTTGGTGCACCTAGCATGTTCATTACACTTCGGTTTGGATTTGATTATGGAACTAACCCGCCACTAGGCACACTAATCATATAACAAGTTCATCTTTGTGCATGCATTTGGAAGTGTTATGTTTATGTAGGAAAACATGGACATAAAGGACGGATTCGCAATAAGTTCAAAGGAGCATTCATGGAGTCTTGTTCGTGTTCATGAGCTCGCTGAAATTACTTCCAATGGTGGTGAGGACCGAAGTGCTACGAGGAACACCCCGGGGATTGAAGCGTAAAAGATCAAACTTCATGCAAAGAGAGCCTCCATCTTGATCGCGAGGATAACGGCGTCAAAATCATCCAAGTGGAGGGGGCAAAGTAGATAAGTGCACGAGGACCCACGGAGCAAAAAGGGCGACCGAACCGGCCGAAACGGGCTCGGGCCGGCCGGCCCGTGCGGGCCGGCCCGGCCCACTTCGGCACCGGTTCGGTCCCGTCTTCCTTGCCCTCGAAGGATCTTCGACCCTAAAACCCCCGACGCGCCGCCAACACGAGGAGGAGGAGTTATTCGCACCGAAGGCCATCCACAAGCTAGAGAGAGAGGAGGAGGATCTCCGGCGGGAGATCAACCACCTCGAAGGAAGCACCCTCTCGTGGAGAAGGAGGAAGACACCGGCGGAAGGGAAACCATGATCAACGGTGCCATGATCGCACCTTGATGGGGTAATCTTCTCATTCGTCCATGGGTTGTAATCGATCTTGATATGTAATCGCACTTTGTCGGATTATCTATCTATCATCTTGTGTTGAATATACTTTAATGCTTAAGGCTTGCAACCGTGCCGTAGAGGGAGTACGAGCTCCAATGCTTCCTTGGATCCATTCAATACGCCGTGGCCATCAAAGGTCTAGTCATGAATACCTTCGCGTAGTGACAGTACGAGAGGAGGGAAAGGGCGAAGCCGTGGTCACATCCCCGATAGATTAGATTGGTTTTCATGTCTTTAAGCGATTGCATGCTCTAGTATCGTAGACCCGTGGGCGAGTGTCTTCTACCTTGATCGTTTATCACTCTCTCTAGTGTAGTTTAGTGTTTTCTAGTATAATAGTAGTTAGGGTTTTAGTAGCTAGTGTGTCATTGTTGATCGAACGCTTGTAATCCCCTTGCTCCGCGGATTGACAAGAACCTTGGGAATCCCGTGGTGAAAAAGGTGTGGGGTCCGTACGCTTGCGGATCGTAGAGGGATACGTCTTTTATCCGTCAACAAGCCCCTTTTTCCGGCGCCGTTCTTGGCGGGGAGCAAGTTAGTTTACATCGTTTGATTTGCATCTAACTTAGTTTTATATTTTAGTTTATCTTTTTTTTTTCGCTATATCTAACGTATATTATCGAAAAACACTTGTTTCTTTTTTTGTTTTTGTTTTTATCTTATTGTCTAGATGGAGTTCGTTAATCAACCCGTGGAAGAACCGGAGAAATCATTAAGGGATTACGCTAGCCCTCGATGTGAAGACATAAAGGTACAAGAGTCGGATTCGAAGCTCGAAGCGACCAAGTATGAAATTAAATCCAAGATCATGAAGATGGTGGCGGAAAACCCATTTGAAGGGATGGTTACGGAGAACCCATATAGACACATAAGGGATTTCACGACAATATGCAACACGGTGCGTCAAGAAGGAGTTCCCGATGAATGGTTCAAATGGAATCTCTTTCCCTACTCACTTGCCTGCAAAGCAAAGACATGGTATTCGGTTGCGTCCTTTGAAGTTGAAGGCAATTGGAACAAGTTGACAAAGAAGTTTTGCGAGAAGTTCTTTCCAATGAGCAAGGTTCAACATCTAAGGAGGCAAGTGATCAATTTCATGCAAGGAGAAGAGGAAGGGATAGACCAAGCCCGGGAAAGGTTTAATGAATTAATCGAACAAGGACCAAAACTCGGCTTCACCGGTGACGTACTCTTGCATACATTTTTCTTTTCCCTAACCCCTAGTTGCATGCGACACGTCGAAATGTGTGCAGGTGGGGATCTCATGGAGAAAACACTCACGGAAGCCGCCCAACTTCTACAAAAAGTTAGTAAAGCGGCCGCCATGCGAAGAGATTGGGAAACAAGACTTGCGGAAGAGCCGGAATTCAATTCAAGGAAGAAAAAGCTTGCTGATTTTTCTAAAGAGGCGACCCCGGAAGTCACAAAAGAGGAGCCAATCATGGAAAAGCTTGAACAAGAACACGTTAAGTCAAGAACTACACCAAGCGTCGACTTCGCCGCACCAAATGAGACGAATAAGAGAAGCATGTCAAGCGCGAAGCCACTAAGGGAGTTCGAGCCAATGGATTGGGTTCCTATTGATTACGGAGAAGTATTCGACAAGAGAAGACCGTTCCCTAATCAAAAGGGAATGGCAAGAGCATTGGAAGTCGATTTCCCACCGGAGAAGAAAGCTGAAAATTCATACGACCTCGAAACCACCGGTGAGATTTTTGAAAAGCTCTTTGGAGATGACGTGGTGGATCCGAACATATTGCCGAGGTGAAGAGGATCATGGGGATCAAGCCCGAAGCATCACCATACGCTCGCCTTGCTGAAATTTATTCGATCGGATCCAAAGAAGAAGAGAAGATGACGCCACACTTGAGTTGCGAGATCAACGGAGTTCAATGCAAAGCTTTATGCGACATCGGAGCCCAAGTAAGTGTTCTATCTTCTAAAATTTACGATAAAGTTCAATACCACAACCTAGACTTAGCTCCAACATCAACGAAATTAATTATGGGAGATGGTAGAACTATCAAACCTCTAGGTATTGCTTGCAACATGAAAGTAAAAATCTCTAGAAACTATATACCAACCGATTTCTTTGTTATTGATGCTTACCATGGTAATTCGATCATATAATCTTAGGTAGGCCTTTTCTTAAGTTGGTTGATGCCGTGTTAGATGCCGGAGAAGGCAAAGTAACAATGAACCTTAATGGAACAAAGTACACATATAACTTTCTTCGTGCTTCTAAACACCTTACTCCTTTTCCTCCCGAAGATGAAGAAATAGATGAGATAGACAGTCTTTGTTTTGTTGAAACCCTTAGAGACCCGCTGCAAAGAGCGATGGAAAATCAAATTAGTAATCAACAAGATGAAGAACTAGAGGAAGCAACAAAAGGCTTAGAGCCGCATGATGGTAGCGTGGAGGAAGAGAAGTTCGAAGACATAGGAGAAATCAAACCCGAGGAGCCACAAGTGCCCGAAGTAGACCTTAAACCTTTGCCCAAGGGATTAAAATATGAATTTTTGGGCCCAGACAAAACTTATCCAGTCATTGTGAGCGACGAGTTGAGCCCCGAAGAAAATAAAGCGTTGCTGACTTTATTAAAAAAACATAGGAGGGTGATTGGATATTCAATTAATGATCTCAAAGGTATTAGCCAGCCTTTTGCACTCATCGTATATCAATGGAAGACCAATGTAAGCCTGTAGTGGACCATCAAAGGAGGCTAACCCATGCCATGCGAGAGGTAGTAAAGAAAGAGGTTATCAAGTTACTTGATGCCGGAATCATCTACCCGGTTCCGCATAGCGAATGGGTGAGCCCGGTACATTGTGTACCGAAGAAAGGAGGTTTGACCGTGGTGAAGAATGAGAAGAACGAATTGATACCGCAAAGAACCGTGACCGGGTGGCGGATGTGTATTGATTACCGTAAGCTTAACAAAGCGACGAAGAAAGATCGCTTCCCCCTACCGTTCATAGACGAGATGCTCGAGAGGTTAGCAAACCACGCTTATTTTTGCTTTCTCGATGGATACTCGGGGTTCATGCAAATTCCCATTCACCCGAAGATCAACATAAGACAACATTTACGTGTCCTTACGGAACGTTTGCATATAGGAGGATGCCCTTCGGCCTATGCAACGCTCCGGCCTCTTTTCAACGTTGCATGATGGCCGTGTTTTCGGAATTCATCGAAGAAATTGTTGAAGTGTTTATGGATGATTTTTCCATTTACGGGAAGACGTTCATGGATTGCTTAGCAAACTTAGAAAAGGTCCTTACAAGGTGTGCGGAGGTAGATTTGGTTTTAAATTGGGAAAAGTGCCACTTCATGGTTAAGCAAGGCATAGTGCTCGGACATGTTATATCCGAGAGAGGAATTGAAGTGGACAAGGCTAAGGTAGAGACGGTTGAGCAACTCCCACCTCCTACGGATGTTAAGTCCTTAAGGAGCTTTCTAGGCCATGCCGGATTCTATAGAAGATTTATAAAGGATTTCTCGAAGATCACTAAGCCTTTAACACACCTTCTTCAAAAGGATGTGGCTTTCGACTTTGATGAGAAGTGTCTAGCGGCATTCCGGATCTTGAAAAATACGTTGGTGAGTGCTCCCATCATCCAACCTCCGGATTGGAGCCAACCTTTCGAGATCATGTGTGACGCAAGTGACTACGCCGTAGGCGCGGTCTTGGGACAAAGAAAGGAAGGCCGAGTTCACGCCGTTTACTACGCTAGCAAAACTCTTAGTGGGGCACAATTAAATTACGCTACTACGGAAAAAAGAATTGCTAGCGGTGGTATTCGCTTTCGAAAAATTCAGATCTTACATCGTGAACTCAAAAGTCATTGTTTACACCGATCACGCAGCCATAAAGTATCTCTTGGCTAAGAAGGAAGCTAAACCACGTTTGATTCGTTGGATCCTTCTTCTCCAAGAGTTCGATGTTGAAATTCGTGATAAAAAGGGGGTGGAAAATGTTGTGGCCGATCATTTGTCTAGGATGAATCGTGGGCAAGATGATAAAGAGCCCATAGAAGATAAGATGATAGACGACCACCTCTATAGAGTGCTTGATAAAGATACTTGGATGATCGACATCATTCGAGCAATTCGAAAGATGCCCCTCGATCATCTAGACAAAAACACTCAAAGGAAGATAATTTCGAAAGTAAGAAATATTTTTGGGATGCACCACACCTCTTCAAGCTTGGCAATGATGGAGTGATGAGAAGATGTGTGCCAAGAGAAGAGAGGCTTGAGATTCTAAGGAAGTGCCACTCGGCGGAGTACGGTGGGCATTATAGCCATTTTCGAACCGAAGCCAAAGTATGGTCGAGCGGATTCTATTGGCCGGAGATGCATGAAGATACTAAAAGATATGTTGCGTCATGCCCCGAATGCCAAAGAACCGGAAACATCTCTCAAAGAAATTCTATGCCTTTGAAATACAACTTGCAAATCGACATATTCGATGTATGGGGCATAGACTTCATGGGGCCTTTTAAAAACTCATTTGGATTCGAGTATATACTTGTTATGGTTGATTATGTATCCAAGTGGGTAGAGGCTATACCATGTCGTAAAGCTTCCACGGAGGAGTCCATCACTATGATCAAGAACGTGATTTTTCCCCGGTTTCGGTACACCGAGAATCTTGATAAGTGATGGAGGGACTCATTTCACCGGAAGAACTTCAAAAAGTGCTTGTCCAAGTTGGGAATTGAGCATAGGGTCTCCACGGCCTATCACCCACAAACCAACGGACAAGCGGAGACGTCAAATAGGCAATTAAAAAGCATACTTAACAAAACCATAGAGAAGGGAGGCAAGGATTGGTCAAAGAAATTAGACGGAGCTTTATGGGCTTATCGAACGGCGTTTAAGACACCGATAGGTATGACCCCTTATCAATTCGTCTATGGAAAAGCTTGCCACCTTCCGGTTGAGTTAGAACATAAAGCCTATTGGGCGATTAAAGAGATGAACCTTGATCTCGATGCCGCGGTGGTGAAACGGAGAATTCAAATAAGCGAGCTAGAGGAGTTGAGGTTGAAAGCTTATGAAAACGCAAGCATATACAAGGAGAGAATCAAAAGGTGGTATGATAAAAGATTGAAGAAAAAAGAATTTAAAGAAGGAGATAAGGTCCTCCTCTACAATTCGAGGTTTAAAACCTTCGGAAAGGGGAAGTTGCAAAGCAAGTGGGACGGACCTTATGTTGTGCATTCGGTGTTCTCCAACGGAGCGGTAACCATTATGGATATAAACGGCGATCAATTTGTGGCGAATGGACAGCGGCTTAAGGTTTACTACGAACCCGACGTCGTGCCCATTCATCATGTTGACGTCTTTACCATGGAGGAAGAGCCCGAACGTCCCGCCTAGGACGAAAAACAAGGCACCAACTTCGTAAATAATTTTTCTTTTAGCTTTCCCGGAGTTTTTCGCGAAGATTAACCGGGCCAACTTTTTCCCGTGGGCCGAGGAAGAAAAAAATAGGGCGGTGTGCAAAAAAAAACCGGACCGGCCCGCCCCCGAGGCGGGGTGGGCCGGCCGGCCCGGCGGACCGGCCCGGGCGGGGCCCGATGCCCGATGTCCCCGAATTTCGCTCCGAAGTGCTCCTTTTTGACTTCCTTGTTTGGTCGGAAAATTTTAAGGGAAGTGTAAAAAAGGAAAATAAGGTTCCCGTGGCTTTTCTCTCGGACTATATATTTGGCCGAATTGGGAGCTCGAGAATCAAACCTTTCAAGCAATGTGTTGCACCCTTGTAGCAGCCATTGAGCCTCCAAAAAGCTTAGAGTTGAAGGTAGAAGCCAAGAAGCCATCGATGGAGGAGGCGATGCGATGCGAGGTCAAGCTACCCGTCAAGAGGACCGCACGTATCCGTTGCGGAGGACGTGTCCCGACCGGAGCTCTTGCATCTCACAACCCCGTCAAAGGAGAGAAGGTCCCTACACCCGTTCGAAGGTCGGCACGCCTCCAAGGCATCAAGCGCAAAGATTACAAGGAGATGTCGCCGGAGCCTAAGGATTATGGGGATAGCGACTACTCCGACGATCGTAGCCCGAGCTCGTGGGCGGCCGCCGGTAGAGACGATGACGATTGGGGCGAGCGGCCCTATGAAAGGACTCCCGAGGGCCCCAATGGCGACGGCAACGGCGGTGGCGAAGGCGACAACAATGGAGGTGGCGACGACGGTGGTGACAACGGTGGAGATTATGGCGACGACGACCCCTTCGGATTGCATCCGGTGTCTTGTCGAGTTTGCCGTCAATCCATCGCGGATCTCTACACGTCGGCCGACGAATGTTTCCAAGCCATGGAAGCGATGAGGCGGCGTATGGAGGACTTGGAGCGCGTAGTTGAAGATGACTACAAGTTCCTTAACCGCAACGTGCGCAAACTTTTCGGCATGGTTGGAAACATGAGAGGCAAGTGGTGCAAAGCTTGCTCGAAGTACCACTAGATCTAGTTTTCCCCTTTGGTTTTTGTAAGATACGACGAGGACGTCGTATGTTTTAAGTGTGGGGGAGAGCTAGCTCGCTAGCCTTAGCTTTTGAACTTCAAGTTTAGGTTCGGTTTAATCTTCGTGTGAGAGTCTTAGTGTTTTAATGAGTCTTTAGTTTTTGAGTCTCGTTTTAAAATTTTTGCAAGTGTCTTAAATTAGTGTTGAGTCAAGAAAACCAAATAAAAAGAGTCTTTATATATATCTTTGTGTTTTATGTATTGTTTATCTTTATTTACTTGTTTGTTTAATCTTCGATTCTTGATATATGAGCACAAGTATGTGGTTTGAAAGACGTTTACCGTGGTGCTTAGTGGAATCGCTACTACTTAAAGTACCCATACCGCACTTCGATCTTGAGCTTCACATGCTAGTTGTGCTATTTTCGATGCTAAAAATTGGAGGATTTCAGTTCTGAAAATTATTTTAAAACCCTTGTAATAAAGGTTAGCAAAACCTCTTTTTCCAAGATGAGAGTAAGAAAAAAATTCCTATCCAAAGCCAAGTTTATTTTTTTCGCTCCACCATAAGTGTGATTAGCACGATGAGTTAGGCTAGGACCCTTCTCTCTTGGTGAGTTTTAATTTCGAGCAATGATCATGTCCTTGTGCTTATCTTTTGTTGCTAGCCTCGTCATATATTCAGCCCATGACTTTCACAACGAAAGTCATGAATACCGCTGGATTCCATACCCAACCCTATACATCTCTTTTGTACATCGTATTCCTTGAACACAACCTATTTTCAAAGTTTCGTCTCGTCTCTAGCATGATTTATTTAAAAAAAATTCAGATTGTATGCATGCGAGAAAAGGGAGAATTGAAAGCTTTGAAAAGTTGTCAAGAGAGAGAAAAATAAAGAGAAAAAGTATGTGTATGGAAAAGAAAGAAAGAAAGAAAGAAAAATCATATGTGAATGAAAGAAGAAAAGAAAAAGAGAGAAAGATGAGTTAGCAATGAAGATATGAGAGGGATGGATCAAGTGAAAGAAAAGAAAAAAAATAAAGTGTAAGGAAGGATGTCACGTTGATTGTGAGACGAAACTTTTACTCTATTTCCAACCATGTGCAATCCGACAACGAGGACATCATTGGTGCCTTGAAGTCACAATTTTCTTTTGCCCTTGCACATGTCCACCATTCTAAATCTTCTCATCCTTGATATCCCTACATATGGTTAATTCTCATGATCATTGGCTTTGAAAGGTAGACAACCATTAGAGGAAGTTCTTAGTTTGACAATACTTGTGTTGATTGCGCTAGCCCTACCTATAGCTCCACTTTTACATGATATATGAGAGATTAATGGGAGGTGAGAGTTTTATAAAATTTGGTTAGGTTAGACACTTCATATGAGTGACTTGAGAGAGCTTGGAGAAAGGTTTTTGTCTAATACTTGTTGCGGGGATTTTTGTTTTGAAAACCATAAAAACCCTCCGATGGAAGCAAAGGAGTAAGCATGGCTGAAATTGAAGACTTCAAGTGAAAGGTTTGAGTTGTGGGGTAAATCTTGACGTGGTAAAAATTCTAAACGCCCATGTTTATGTTTGATTATCATTACTTTGTGTTTATGTATTAAAGATGAAGGGATTGACTAACTTGTGAAGAAGGATAAGTGGTACACGATTACACTCCTTGGACGAAGTTCTTTTACGAGTACTTGCTCGAGGACGAGCAAGAGCTAAGTGTGGGGGAGATGTTGACGGTGTATTTTGGTGCACCTAGCATGTTCATTACACTTCGGTTTGGATTTGATTATGGAACTAACCCGCCACTAGGCACACTAATCATATAACAAGTTCATCTTTGTGCATGCATTTGGAAGTGTTATGTTTATGTAGGAAAACATGGACATAAAGGACGGATTCGCAATAAGTTCAAAGGAGCATTCATGGAGTCTTGTTCGTGTTCATGAGCTCGCTGAAATTACTTCCAATGGTGGTGAGGACCGAAGTGCTACGAGGAACACCCCCGGGATTGAAGCGTAAAAGATCAAACTTCATGCAAAGAGAGCCTCCATCTTGATCGCGAGGATAACGGCGTCAAAATCATCCAAGTGGAGGGGGCAAAGTAGATAAGTGCACGAGGACCCACGGAGCAAAAAGGGCGACCGAACCGGCCGAAACCGGGCTCGGGCCGGCCGGCCCGTGCGGGCCGGCCCGGCCCACTTCGGCACCGGTTCGGTCCCGTCTTCCTTGCCCTCGAAGGATCTTCGACCCTAAAACCCCCGACGCGCCGCCAACACGAGGAGGAGGAGTTATTCGCACCGAAGGCCATCCACAAGCTAGAGAGAGAGGAGGAGGATCTCCGGCGGGAGATCAACCACCTCGAAGGAAGCACCCTCTCGTGGAGAAGGAGGAAGACACCGGCGGAAGGGAAACCATGATCAACGGTGCCATGATCGCACCTTGATGGGGTAATCTTCTCATTCGTCCATGGGTTGTAATCGATCTTGATATGTAATCGCACTTTGTCGGATTATCTATCTATCATCTTGTGTTGAATATACTTTAATGCTTAAGGCTTGCAACCGTGCCGTAGAGGGAGTACGAGCTCCAATGCTTCCTTGGATCCATTCAATACGCCGTGGCCATCAAAGGTCTAGTCATGAATACCTTCGCGTAGTGACAAGACGAGAGGAGGGAAAGGGCGAAGCCGTGGTCACATCCCCCGATAGATTAGATTGGTTTTCATGTCTTTAAGCGATTGCATGCTCTAGTATCGTAGACCCGTGGGCGAGTGTCTTCTACCTTGATCGTTTATCACTCTCTCTAGTGTAGTTTAGTGTTTTCTAGTATAATAGTAGTTAGGGTTTTAGTAGCTAGTGTGTCATTGTTGATCGAACGCTTGTAATCCCCTTGCTCCGCGGATTGACAAGAACCTTGGGAATCCCGTGGTGAAAAAGGTGTGGGGTCCGTACGCTTGCGGATCGTAGAGGGATACGTCTTTTATCCGTCAACAAGCCCCTTTTTCTGGCGCCGTTGCCGGGGAGCAAGTTAGTTTACATCGTTTGATTTGCATCTAACTTAGTTTTATATTTTAGTTTATCTTTTTTTTTCGCTATATCTAACGTATATTATCAGAAAAACACTTGTTTCTTTTTTGTTTTTGTTTTTATCTTATTGTCTAGATGGAGTTCGTTAATCAACCCGTGGAAGAACCGGAGAAATCATTAAGGGATTACGCTAGCCCTCGATGTGAAGACATAAAGGTACAAGAGTCGGATTCGAAGCTCGAAGCGACCAAGTATGAAATTAAATCCAAGATCATGAAGATGGTGGCGGAAAACCCATTTGAAGGGATGGTTACGGAGAACCCATATAGACACATAAGGGATTTCACGACAATATGCAACACGGTGCGTCAAGAAGGAGTTCCCGATGAATGGTTCAAATGGAATCTCTTTCCCTACTCACTTGCCGGCAAAGCAAAGACATGGTATTCGGTTGCGTCCTTTGAAGTTGAAGGCAATTGGAACAAGTTGACAAAGAAGTTTTGCGAGAAGTTCTTTCCAATGAGCAAGGTTCAACATCTAAGGAGGCAAGTGATCAATTTCATGCAAGGAGAAGAGGAAGGGATAGACCAAGCCCGGGAAAGGTTTAATGAATTAATCGAACAAGGACCAAAACTCGGCTTCACCGGTGACGTACTCTTGCATACATTTTTCTTTTCCCTAACCCCTAGTTGCATGCGACACGTCGAAATGTGTGCGGGTGGGGATCTCATGGAGAAAACACTCACGGAAGCCGCCCAACTTCTACAAAAAGTTAGTAAAGCGGCTGCCATGCGAAGAGATTGGGAAACAAGACTTGCGGAAGAGCCGGAATTCAATTCAAGGAAGAAAAAGCTTGCTGATTTTTCTAAAGAGGCGACCCCGGAAGTCACAAAAGAGGAGCCAATCATGGAAAAGCTTGAACAAGAACACGTTAAGTCAAGAACTACACCAAGCGTCGACTTCGCCGCACCAAATGAGACGAATAAGAGAAGCATGTCAAGCGCGAAGCCACTAAGGGAGTTCGAGCCAATGGATTGGGTTCCTATTGATTACGGAGAAGTATTCGACAAGAGAAGACCGTTCCCTAATCAAAAGGGAATGGCAAGAGCATTGGAAGTCGATTTCCCACCGGAGAAGAAAGCTGAAAATTCATACGACCTCGAAACCACCGGTGAGATTTTTGAAAAGCTCTTTGGAGATGACGTGGTGGATCCGAACATATTGCCGAGGTGAAGAGGATCATGGGGATCAAGCCCGAAGCATCACCATACGCTCGCCTTGCTGAAATTTATTCGATCGGATCCAAAGAAGAAGAGAAGATGACGCCACACTTGAGTTGCGAGATCAACGGAGTTCAATGCAAAGCTTTATGCGACATCGGAGCCCAAGTAAGTGTTCTATCTTCTAAAATTTACGATAAAGTTCAATACCACAACCTAGACTTAGCTCCAACATCAACGAAATTAATTATGGGAGATGGTAGAACTATCAAACCTCTAGGTATTGCTTGCAACATGAAAGTAAAAATCTCTAGAAACTATATACCAACCGATTTCTTTGTTATTGATGCTTACCATGGTAATTCGATCATATAATCTTAGGTAGGCCTTTTCTTAAGTTGGTTGATGCCGTGTTAGATGCCTGGAGAAGGCAAAGTAACAATGAACCTTAATGGAACAAAGTACACATATAACTTTCTTCGTGCTTCTAAACACCTTACTCCTTTTCCTCCCGAAGATGAAGAAATAGATGAGATAGACAGTCTTTGTTTTGTTGAAACCCTTAGAGACCCGCTGCAAAGAGCGATGGAAAATCAAATTAGTAATCAACAAGATGAAGAACTAGAGGAAGCAACAAAAGGCTTAGAGCCGCATGATGGTAGCGTGGAGGAAGAGAAGTTCGAAGACATAGGAGAAATCAAACCCGAGGAGCCACAAGTGCCCGAAGTAGACCTTAAACCTTTGCCCAAGGGATTAAAATATGAGTTTTTGGGCCCAGATAAAACCTATCCAGTCATTGTGAGCGACGAGTTGAGCCCCGAAGAAAATGAAGCGTTGCTGATTTTATTAAAAAAACATAGGAAGGTGATTGGATATTCAATTAATGATCTCAAAGGTATTAGCCCAGCCTTTTGCACTCATCGTATACCAATGGAAGACCAATGTAAGCCTGTAGTGGACCATCAAAGGAGGCTAACCCATGCCATGCGAGAGGTAGTAAAGAAAGAGGTAGTAAAGACCAATGATTAGCACGATGAGTTAGGCTAGGACCCTTCTCTCTTGGTGAGTTTTAATTTCGAGCAATGATCATGTCCTTGTGCTTATCTTTTGTTGCTAGCCTCGTCATATATTCGGCCCATGACTTTCACAACGAAAGTCATGAATACCGCCGGATTCCATACCCAACTACATCTCTTTTGTACATCGTATTCCTTGAACACAACCTATTTTCAAAGTTTCGTCTCGTCTCTAGCATGATTTATTTAAAAAAAATTCAGATTGTATGCATGAGAGAAAAGGGAGAATTGAAAGCTTTGAAAAGTTGTCAAGAGAGAGAAAAATAAAGAGAAAAAGTATGTGTATGGAAAAGAAAGAAAGAAAGAAAAATCATATGTGAATGAAAGAAGAAAAGAAAAAGAGAGAAAGATGAGTTAGCAATGAAGATATGAGAGGGATGGATCAAGTGAAAGAAAAGAAAAAAAATAAAGTGTAAGGAAGGATGTCACGTTGATTGTGAGACGAAACTTTTACTCTATTTCCAACCATGTGCAATCCGACAACGAGGACATCATTGGTGCCTTGAAGTCACAATTTTCTTTTGCCCTTGCACATGTCCACCATTCTAAATCTTCTCATCCTTGATATCCCTACATATGGTTAATTCTCATGATCATTGGCTTTGAAAGGTAGACAACCATTAGAGGAAGTTCTTAGTTTGACAATACTTGTGTTGATTGCGCTAGCCCTACCTATAGCTCCACTTTTACATGATATATGAGAGATTAATGGGAGGTGAGAGTTTTATAAAATTTGGTTAGGTTAGACACTTCATATGAGTGACTTGAGAGAGCTTGGAGAAAGGTTTTTGTCTAATACTTGTTGCGGGGATTTTTGTTTTGAAAACCATAAAAACCCTCCGATGGAAGCAAAGGAGTAAGCATGGCTGAAATTGAAGACTTCAAGTGAAAGGTTTGAGTTGTGGGGTAAATCTTGACGTGGTAAAAATTCTAAACGCCCATGTTTATGTTTGATTATCATTACTTTGTGTTTATGTATTAAAGATGAAGGGATTGACTAACTTGTGAAGAAGGATAAGTGGTACACGATTACACTCCTTGGACGAAGTTCTTTTACGAGTACTTGCTCGAGGACGAGCAAGAGCTAAGTGTGGGGGAGATGTTGACGGTGTATTTTGGTGCACCTAGCATGTTCATTACACTTCGGTTTGGATTTGATTATGGAACTAACCCGCCACTAGGCACACTAATCATATAACAAGTTCATCTTTGTGCATGCATTTGGAAGTGTTATGTTTATGTAGGAAAACATGGACATAAAGGACGGATTCGCAATAAGTTCAAAGGAGCATTCATGGAGTCTTGTTCGTGTTCATGAGCTCGCTGAAATTACTTCCAATGGTGGTGAGGACCGAAGTGCTACGAGGAACACCCCCGGGATTGAAGCGTAAAAGATCAAACTTCATGCAAAGAGAGCCTCCATCTTGATCGCGAGGATAACGGCGTCAAAATCATCCAAGTGGAGGGGGCAAAGTAGATAAGTGCACGAGGACCCACGGAGCAAAAAGGGCGACCGAACCGGCCGAAACCGGGCTCGGCCGGCCGGCCCCGGCGGGCCGGCCCAGCCCACTTCGGGCACCGGTTCGGTCCCGTCTTCCTTGCCCTCGAAGGATCTTCGACCCTAAAACCCCCGACGCGCCGCCAACACGAGGAGGAGGAGTTATTCGCACCGAAGGCCATCCACAAGCTAGAGAGAGAGGGAGGAGGATCTCCGGCGGGAGATCAACCACCTCGAAGGAAGCACCCTCTCGTGGAGAAGGAGGAAGACACCGGCGGAAGGGAAACCATGATCAACGGTGCCATGATCGGCACCTTGATGGGGTAATCTTCTCATTCGTCCATGGGTTGTAATCGATCTTGATATGTAATCGCACTTTGTCGGATTATCTATCTATCATCTTGTGTTGAATATACTTTAATGCTTAAGGCTTGCAACCGTGCCGTAGAGGGAGTACGAGCTCCAATGCTTCCTTGGATCCATTCAATACGCCGTGGCCATCAAAGGTCTAGTCATGAATACCTTCGCGTAGTGACAGTACGAGAGGAGGGAAAGGGCGAAACCGTGGTCACATCCCCGATAGATTAGATTGGTTTTCATGTCTTTAAGCGATTGCATGCTCTAGTATCGTAGACCCGTGGGCGAGTGTCTTCTACCTTGATCGTTTATCACTCTCTCTAGTGTAGTTTAGTGTTTTCTAGTATAATAGTAGTTAGGGTTTTAGTAGCTAGTGTGTCGTTGTTGATCGAACGCTTGTAATCCCCTTGCTCCGCGGATTGACAAGAACCTTGGGAATCCCGTGGTGAAAAAGGTGTGGGGTCCGTACGCTTGCGGATCGTAGAGGGATACGTCTTTTATCCGTCAACAACAACTCGTTCAAGATTAGCAAATTTTTGTGAACATTACTCGTTTGTTTCTATGTTGGAACCTCTTAGGATTGAAGAAGCACTTGAGGATGTCGATTGGGTAATGGCCATGCAAGAAGAGCTAAACAACTTCACACGGAATGAAGTCTGGTCCTTAGTGGAACACCTAAAGCAAAATGTGATTGGAACCAAATGGGTCTTCCACAACAAACAAGATTAGAATGGCGTGGTGACCAAGAACAAAGCAAGATTGGTGGCAAAGGGATATACTCAAGTAGAAGGCTTGGACTTTGGAGAAACTTATGCACCGGTGGCAAGGCTTGAAGCAATTCACATACTCTTAGCCTTTGCCACTCATCACAACTTCAAGTTACATCAAATGGATGTCAAGAGTGCTTTCTTGAATGGCCCAATCTCCGAAGAAGTCTATGTTGAACAACCACTGGACTTTGAAGATCCTCAATTTCCTAACCATGTCTACAGGCTCCATAAGGCGCTCTATGGGCTTAAGCAAGCCCCAAGAGCATGGTATGAATGACTTAAGGAATTTCTCTTAAAGAAAGGCTTTGAAATAGGCAAAGCCGATCCTACTCTCTTCACTCGTAAACAAGGCAGATTTATTTGTATGCCAAATATATGTCGATGACATTATATTTGCCTCTACTAATCAAGTTTGGGTTGATGAGTTTAGTAGGATTATGACCAAAAGATTTGAGATGTCAATGATGGGCGAGTTGAAATTCTTTCTCTGATTTCAAATCAAGCAACTCAAAGATGGCACATTCATAAGTCAAACCAAGTACACCAATGATATGCTCAAGAAGTTTGACATGAACAACACCAAGCCCATCAAAACACCTATGCCATCAAATGGACATCTTGATCTAAATTAGGAAGGTAAAAGCATCGACCAAAAGGTATATCACTCCATGATTGGATCTTTGCTTTACCTTTGTGCATCTAGGCCCGATATTATGCTTAGTGTGTGCATGTGTGCAAGGTTTCAAGCTAATCCTAAGGAGTGTCATCTAATGGACGTTAAGAGAATCTTTAGACACTTGGTTCATACTCCTAACCTTGGTTTATGGTATCCTAAGGGATCCACTTCCGATCTACTTGGCTACTCCGATTCGGACTATACCGGTTGCAAAGTAGATAGGAAGAGTACATCCGGGACTTGCCAATTCCTTGGAAGGTCCTTGGTGTCTTGGAGTTCCAAGAAACAAAACTCTATTGCCCTTTCCACCGCCGAGCCTGAGTATGTTGCAGTCGGTGCTTGTTGTGCTCAACTACTTTCGATGAGGCTCACTTTGAGAGACTTTGGTTGTAAGTTTAGCAAGGTGACACTCTTGTGTGACAATGAGAGTGCCATCAAGCTAGCTGACAACCCCGTAAACCACTCAAGAATGAAGCACATAGACATAAGACACCATTTCTTGAGAGACCACGAAGCCAAAGGAAATATCGCTTTAAGCCATGTGAGCACCGATAAGCAACTAGCTGATATCTTCACAAAGCCTTTTGATGAACTAGGTTTTGTGCTTTGAAGAGTGAGCAATATCTTGGATTCTCGTAACTTGGCTTGAGATCATGCACATGTTTGAGTGACCTAGAATAGGACTTTGAAAGTAAAAGATTTGTTAAAACTTGTGATGAATTTGTTTTTGAAAATTTGGATCTTTTGGTACAACACTTGGACTATAGTTCTCATTGCTTGATTGTGGCTAGTCTCAAGTGTTGATGCTACTCAGGCTCACATATATGACATGTATAGTCATCCAAATCTATCCCAAATCAAATTCCTTGCAAATCTATTCACTGGACTCAGGGGGAGCGGAAACTCCGGATTATTTCCCGGAGATTCCGGGTTTCCCGGAAACTCCGGACTTAGTCCGGACATTCCAGGCCTTTAGGGTATAAATACTCGTTCACCACGGTCATTTCTTCTTTTCACTCATTCATTGCGTTGACCGACTGCCCCATCTCTCCCGTCGCCCTCCCCCTCTCCCTCACCTCACCCCTTAGGCAATTTTCATTTTCCACCGACCAAATCAAGTGAGAGCAAGGGATTGAGTGCTCTAAGGTGTGGAGAACAAGGATCTACGCTGCATTTGAAGATTTGAAGCCTTTCCCCTTTCCTTCCCTAAGGTATCTCTTGAAGGAAAAACCCGATCTACTTTCCTAGTGGTTTTCTTGTGGTATCCTCTTAGGGAATAGGTTGAGTAGACTCTATAGGCTCTACATCTACAATATCTCTCGTTTTGGATGGTTGATTTGTGCAGCATTGTGAGTTAGGGTTTCGGCTGTGAAACCCGGAAACTCCGAGCATCCCAAGCCCAGACTCTCCAGACTTTCCAGAGTATCCAGACTTTTTCCCGGAGTCTTCATGGTTCACACCGAAAACTCACAGTGCCTCACATCTCTTCTATTGATCATCTCTCATTTCCATATCCTTCCATATATTCAGATCATGAGGGTGAAGATCAGGTGTTGACGGTGAAATTCCGTGAACCTAGCCATGAGTTTACCTTCGGTGTTGGCATGACTTTTGTATCTATCCATTGATACTAACCCCCGTGGTATAACAAGTTCACTTGTGCATGTCGGCTTTGGAGTTTAGTGTTTATGCAGGATTTTAGCGTTGAAAGCAAGACTTCCGGGATAAGTTCATTAAGCACCTCATGACAAGACCTTGAATCCCGGTACAAGTCAAGCAATGAAGTGAACACGACTCCAAGAAGCCCAAGGACCCAACCCGAGAAGATGGAAAACTCCGAGGACCTAGCCAGAAAAGTGCTGAATCTTGCGAGGCGAGGAGCTTCATCCAATTCGGAGAGAAACTGACGACAAGGGCCTGTCGGTGTTTTAGACCGGCAACCTACTAAGGGGAGTACCCGAAGTAGATGAATGTGGCCTCGCCGAGATCGGTAACTCGAAGGAAGAGACACGTGGCACATAATTTAGACAGGTTCGGGCCGCGGGGTGCGTAATACCCTACGTCCTGTATGCTGCGTAGCTCTGGATTGATTGGATGTGATTATAAGATGATGCGTAATCTGGTGAGAGAGGGAAGGGGTCCCTGCCTCGCCTTATATAGTCCGGGAGGCAGGGTTACAGGTCAGTTTAGGGAGAGAGTACTAGTCGTGTATGTCTAGGAGTCCTCTACACAGTACATGGTATGTATAGCTTCCTATCCGAGTACTTCTCCACCGTAGTCCTTGCGCCTCACGCCAATAGGTACCGTGCGGCACAAGTCGGGTAGTCCCAGGGGCCCACCAAGTAGTCGGTCCTGGTACCCACCGAGGTAGTGGGCCCAGGGAGGTCCATACGACAGGGCCCACATGCAAAAGGGGGAAGGATCTAGAAGACTCGGGAAGCAACACCGGGCGAAGGAGGCAACGAACCGGGCCGAAATGGGCCTAGGCCGGTCGGCCCGGGCCGGCCAGCCCGGCCCGTTTCGAGGCCCGCCCGGCCCCCCTTTGACCTAGATGCC
This sequence comes from Cenchrus americanus, assembly GCA_947561735.1. Classification (NCBI taxonomy): domain Eukaryota; kingdom Viridiplantae; phylum Streptophyta; class Magnoliopsida; order Poales; family Poaceae; genus Cenchrus; species Cenchrus americanus. The sequence goes on from OX387245.1 coordinate 245,250,496, forward strand.
TCTCGGGCTATTTATAGCCCCCGACCGAGAGCCACGCATCAATCAATTCGTCATCCGCCGCCGAGGAGCAGAGAAGCTTGAGGGACACCATCTCGGAGATGAGGGTTGTGCTAGTTGTCTAGGGTCTCCCTAGCCGACGTGGAAACCTTGCATGGAAGACTACGTCGGAGCTTCGAAGCAAGAATCAAGATCGAGGTAGGATCCCGGTGGTGATATTGTTCATGTAATCATTCATGGTGAAGTCTTTAAGTGAATCCGATTTCTAGCGATCAAGTGCCTTCTCAATGATTTTGTTTTCTTCTTGGTTTTGCTTCTTCCCCACTCTATACTTAAGATAGATTGTATAGGGTGCTCTTGTAGCCGCGGTGGCTACAGGTGCATACCGGACCGACCAAGTGATTTCAACTTGTTCTTACCGAACTCGCCCTAGACTACCCGCATGAATAGGAGTACGTTGTGACAGAACGGGGGCTCTGAAAGGCGGGCGTTTTCGGAATCGGACTGGAGGCCACAGTTTAAAGATGCTTTTAATGAGATTCGCTTTTCTATCTTCATCTATCTTGTTTGGAGCTACAACATAAGCATGATCTAGACTCTCTAGATCGGTTTTCTCTTGCTCTCTTTCTACCTCTTAGTAGATTAGATTAGATGTGTTTTATTGATGATCTCTTAGATTAGATGGAATTTGATTCTTTAAAAGATAGCTTTCCTTGTTTTACTAGATTGATTCCTTGCGTTGCACGTTGTTCCACGGATTCGATACATTGGGTTCACCACTCGAGGGAAGAAGGGTCCCTTGACTACGACGGGGGATTTGTCCGCTTGTAAATCCATATGAAGTTTGATATGATTATACACCGTCAACATCAGGCGTGAGACGGAAGAGCCCTCCTTTCAAAGGAGGACCAAGGCAAGGCATGACCCCGCCACTTTGAGGGTTGTGCAAGAGACCTTGGGACAAGAGTCCTCTCGGTGCAGCACAAGGCCAAGAAGGGGTGATCCTCCACCCTCTTATGCTGAGGGAAGTGAAGAAGAGATAAAGGAGGAGGAGCGGTCTAAAAGTAATGATTATGAGGTTGAGGATGACACCTATGAGCAGCCCCCTGAGCCTCCTCACCGCCATGGAAAAGGGACAGCTAAGGAGAAAACCCGCTACAAACCTCATCCCAAGAAAAGCCAACAAGCCCTCTACATCCAACAAAGCCGAGCTGCTACTCGTGCTCCTCCTAAACACAAACAAGGAGTTGCAGCCCATATTTGTCTCAAAACCCCTCCTAGGCTCATTCCCATTCTTCCACCTAACTTCCGGGTCGTCAACACTCCTATCAACCTTAGAGAGCCTGGATCGGTCCTTGGATTTGCAGAGCATATGTATCGGGATTATTCCAAGAATGCTCTAGCGGTGAGGGAGCAAAGGGAGGATGATGTTTATTGCTACCTCAAGGGTGAGGGTCTAGAGGCTAGGTTTTGGTGTGATTTCCATAGGGATTTCTACCAAACCGTCATAAGGAACCCCAAGTTGGTGGCAAAGAACATGGTGCCCATTCTGATGATGAGGTACATTGATTGGAAGTACTATGAAGATCTCAACAACACTGTGTTCAACTCCGTCACTGAGAAATGCAAGGAGGTTGGCCTCTATGACATCATGGGCTTTCGCTATAATTGGAACAAGGAGATCCTAGCTCAATTCCATTGCTCCTACTACTACAATCCCTATGACAACACCATCACTTAGACCACTCTAGGAAACAAGTGCACCATCGACTACATGACCTTCTCTAGGCTTTTGGGACTTGGTTCAAAGGATGAAGATCGCACTCCTATCCACAACGAGAACAAGTACAAGCCTAGGGACCTCACATTCATGTTTCCTAGCCGTGACTTGGCTATTGAGGGCAAAGTGGATTAACTCAACCCCTACTATTACTATCTCAATCAATTCTTCTGTGCCGCCATTGATCCTAAGCAAGGAGATGCTACGGCCTTAAGGTACTACGCTCCTAATCTCCTCAATAGGATGGCACCGGATGAAGAGGGGTTTTGTATCATTGACTTCATTTGGAATGAGTTGAGGAGGGCGATGAATGATCCCATGAAGTATCTCCCCTATGCCCCCTATCTCATGTACATGATTGAGAGAGTCACCAATGTCCGCTATCCAAAGGATGGATGTTGTCCATGAGCCCTTCTGTCACCTCCGTGATCGAGCCAAGAAAGCTCCAAAGGCTTGCAAGTATGTTGGCTCCTCTAGTGCAGCTCCTCGCCATGATGATGTGCCCGTTGCACCATCCACACCTAGGCCTCCCCATCGGCACCGTGGCTCTATGATCAAGAGGGTTCTCAAGAGCATTTTTAGCATGTGCAAGACCATGGCCACGGAAAATTGAGAAGCGCCGGGATATCATTGAGATCAAGTCTCATCTTGGCCTCCCCACCGGTCCCTACTGTGAGCTTCCCACCTTTGATGATCCCTTTGCGGAGTGGGACACCCAAGATGAAGAAGAAGGGCAAGAAGAGGAGGAGGAGGACAACAATGAAGAAGAAGAGGAGGAAGACGAGGACTTCGAGTGATCCAGTTGTTACCACACTTCCTTTTTGGTGCTTGATGCCAAAGGGGGGGTGAGACATTTATCTATCTATTAGTGTGGAACTTTGGACTTCTATGGATTTGGAACAATGGCTTGTAATAACTTTAAATTCGTATGTGTGTAAGACTATGTGAGATTGAGACTTATGGTTGTGTGCTTGTGGTTATTTGTTCAGTTTTTATTTCCTAAGGATGCTATATGTTAGTTTGAAAAATCTTGGTGAATGTTGTTTTCACTGGTGTTCTGAAAGCCCGGAGAGTCCGGATTTTTTCCCAGAATATCCGGATTTTCCGGAGATTCCAGGTCTGGCTCGGACATTCCGGACTTTTAAGCATCAGATTTCTTTTGCATCCTTGTTGAGTGTATGAACTGTCATATGCATTTCACTATTACCTGTTGCACATCACAAGCACACCACTAGTGTAATACGCTCATGCTTTTCCTTTAGTGCAAAATTTGGCCCTAAGAGGACCACTGATATTCAAAATCAATATGCACATATTAAGGGGGGGTATTACAAAAGGTCTTTAATATTCTTTGATTATCTCTTGTAAGACTTAAATGTGTTGTCATCAATCACCAAAAAGGGGGAGATTGAAGAGTATCTTGGCCCCTAAGTGGGTTTTGGTGATATAATGGCACACGCTTAAGTAACTAATGATTTATCTAGTGTATGAGCAGGTGTTAAAATTGTATGTGGCATCAAGTGTGGTTCATTGTCTATAAAAAAGGAAGTGATGCTACAAAGGGTTCCTATGAAGGCTTTTTTATTTTATATTTTGAATTTGAATCCTAGGAACGTCGTGCTATAAAGAGGGACAGGAAATGTATCCTCCAAGAGTCGAATAGGTGCTCTAGTTGTCAAAACAAAACCTATGAGAGAGACCTTTGCACCAACACGTTCACGGGGTTATTTTCTTGGGTGCAGACCTTGGAAGGCCGGAGTATTCGGGTTTTAGCCGGAGTCTCCGGACTTCCCAGTTTTTGGAATTTTCCCGGACATTCCGGGTCTTAGAGCTGTAACAGCTCTTTTCTATGTGAGGGGTATAAAAGCCCCCTCCACCCTTTCCTCTCTCTCTTGCCCATTTCGAACTGCAAACCTTCAACTCATTTACTCTCCTCTTTACTCCCCTTGGCTCTAAGTTGGTGAGATTTGGTGGGGATTTAAGAGGGATTGAGAGCAAGAGCTTGGAGAGTGCTAGTGAGCTGATTTCCCATCTCTAGAGCACCTCGTTCTTCGTTTGGTTGACACATTTCGTGTTTGTTACTCTTGGAGCCTTGAGCTCCTAGCCGTCTAGGCGTTGCCTTGGAGCATCCAAAGGTTTGTGGCTTCCCAAGGAAGTTCGTATCACCCCGAAATTGAGTAAGTAACTCTAGCTTGATCTTTGTGGTCGCTAGAGGGAGGAAAGTGACCTAGGTGTAAAGGTCCACCCTTTGTGGGTTCCTCAACGGGGATGTAGATCTCAAGGTGTGAGGTTGAACTCCGGTAACAAATTCTTGTGTCTCTTGTGCTTGTTCATCTTGTTGTATGCTTGTATCTCCTTTGAGCACTTTTCTAGGTTTTGGTGCCGATCTACTCTGTGTTGAGGTTCCTGCGGGTTTTAGGTGGATAAACAGGCTTGTCTCATCTCAGTGCATAACCTATTTTCATAGATCTAAATTTGAGCAAGTTTAATTTCTGTCGAATTTGATTCCCCCCTCATAGGCCGGACAATCTGGACATTTTCCCGGATTCCCCGGATTTCCCAGAGTATCCGGAAAAATATCCGAAGACTCCGAACCTAGACTGGCAGTTGCGAAAAAGTTTGTGAATTTCCAGGTTCGACTATTCACCCCCTCTAGTCGACATCTTGATCCTTTCAACTCTCAAATCATCATTTATAGAGCTATTGGCATAAAAATTGTTTTCTATATCTTTCACTTTCCAACAACTTTTTTTATTCTTATATGCACTCTAGAGAGCCATTCTCATTTTCTATATTTGACTAGCGAAAAATCGGGAATAGAAGATGGCTATATTTGGATGACCATTTGGATAAGCCGTTGAAGACATTTTTTACTGAAATCTCTATTTATACCATTTAGAAAGAATATAGAGAGTCTATTGGAGATTCTCTTACAACTAAATCACCAAGTACTTTGGGCGTCAGGGCAATGATATTGTTATCCTCCCATTTAAAATACATACTAAGGGCAAGTGCATTGGTGTCGTCTGACTGATAGGTTGTCTCATGCATTTACACGTAATCTTGGTTGACTCAACAAACAACATGTACAATGAGTTGTCAGGTAAGTCGTCTGGTAGAGATATATAATTCCTTAATTTGTGCATATAAAAAAGAAATATTATGAGTTGCATGGCAACAACAACTCATACGATGGTTGTGAAGTTGTCACATGAGGTGGTTGTTTCGCTCATGAGGTGGTTATTTCGCGAGACAACGACCTCTTTCTCTCTCCTTGCTCTCTCCTCCGCATCATCAAAAATCCCACATCGCACTGCATGGGACGACCTACGGAATTGCTAACGTGTACCTGTGTACTTCTCTAATATTGTTAATTAACTAACTAGAACGATCTCTGACCTACATGTAAAATTCAACGAAATGGACAAAAACCTAGAAAAGGATAACGAATAAGTTTAAAAAGCTAAGCACATTCGGATGATCTTTTGAAACTCTTGGTCCTGTTTGTACAAACTTCTAAAACTCTGGTGCACGATCTCCAGTACATAGAACACACATTTGCTTAAAATTCATCGAAGCGGAAAAAAGCTAGAAAAGGAGCTAAGCACATTCGGATGATCTTTTGAAACTCTTGGTCCTGTTTGTACAAACTTCTAAAACTCTGGTGCACGATCTCCAGTACATAGAACACACATTTGCTTAAAATTCATCGAAGCGGAAAAAAGCTAGAAAAGGAGAGTGAAGTACCAACAACAACAACAAGCAAAAAAAAGCTAAGCACACTTGTAGTGTGCTAATCTTCTAGCACTCCATCATTTTCTCATTACATTGATGGTTGCTGACCGCACGTCTCACGCGGTGATACAGCAGCTACGATGTTCCCTTATCAGCGGGAGAAACCGAATCACAACAGCCAATGTGGGATTAATAACTTGCACACTGAATTGGCCTCCGAAATCCAAATCGTGTAGCGAACGTTCGCCGCGCACCTGGGCTGGGCCGGCCCAATAATAATCAAATAGAGACTGCCCTACTGGCCCCACTTGGGCCCAGTAACCTTATTTTCACCACGCCTCGCCTTGTAGGGACTTTTTTTTATTTTTAACCCATTTTAAAATTATTTTTAAAATTAACCCCCGGAAAACATTATTTGCACCCGGTGACCTCTTTGGCCGCGCTTGGCGGCGTGGCGCGACACACGCCTTTTGCCGCGCCACATGCACCGCGCAGCGAGGGGTGCCACGCCGGCGAGGCACGCGCGCGCGAGGAGGAGGTGGGCCCGGCCCGCCGCGCCACATGCACCGGCGCGACGCCCGCCTTGCCGCGCCACCCCGCCCGGCGCGGCGGGGGTGACTCTACGGCGCGGCGCGGCTCCTTTCTTCCTCCTCCCGGCCCCGAACCGGTCCGCCGGTACCGCCGCCGCCGCCGGCCGGCACACCCCCAACTCCGGCGACTTGTGGTGGGGATAGTGTGGGAAATCGATCTCCGTATCCTTGGGAAGGTATTGCCCTTATTTAATCTTAGTTTTAGCACTTAATGTTGTAGGATTTTGCATGTATAGAGGTGAGTTAAGGTTTGGCAATAATTTGAAATTGTGATGTGTTAGATGTTGGATGAGTTGAAAGTGATGTTTTGGGTAGTCGCAGTAGTATTTTGTCGTCTATTGTTATGTTGAAAATACATTGCATTACTAGATGGTTTAGTGTAGGTTTGATTTTAAATATTGTTAATGTCACATATGTTGTTGTACCGTATTTGAAAATTGTTCATTTCAATATCATTGGTTACAGGATTAGTAGACATGAGCCACCAAAACCCACGTTATTGTGCCATTTTTAGGGGTAAAGGAAGGTTTCCCGAAGAGTGGGATGACGACGCTCCCGTGCCTCGAGCTCTCCCCCGTACCCAATTGTTTATGTGGTGTGCCGGCTTATGTGAAACGATCCTAGGTGTGCTAGGACCGCCGGTAGAGCCTTCTACTATTGTTGGATTAGGGAAGCACCGGCCTCGACGGCTCGTTTTTATTTCTTGCGGTGGATAGACGGGCCGGACAAGTTTGATCCTAGGATACGTCTCTTCCCGTATGCGAGTCATGTCTTGAAGCCATATGATGAGTTTCAACAATGGGTTCCTCCTCCACCGATGACCTATGAAGAGAAGTAGTTGGCCGCCATTGAGCGAGTTAACAACCCTCCATTGTGTGATTGTGGAGTGCGTGCGTATCTTCAACGGCCAAACAAAGTGAGGCCCCAAATAAGTTTACACCATTCATTCGTTGCTCCCTAAAGACTCTTGTAAGTAAATATCATATCCTTCTTATCATTTGAGTTTTATAAATGTGCATGACTCATTATTAGTAATGGTTGTTGTACAATTCGAGTGGGTGGCCTAGGTGTGACTTCAATGAATACATACATGGACCAAGATCGAAGTAGCCAACCGAATCGAAGTGAAAGAGTTCGAGTCCGGACGAAGCCTTGGCCTTGCCTTAGCTATCCACCTTCACGGTGCAAGTGTGGCATAGTAGCCACGGAAGTTGTTGTGCCATCCGAGCTAGGTTTTGGAATGTTTTGTGGCAATGCATATGAAGACTTTTGGGTGAGAATGATGTGAACTTCTTTGCTTATGTTAGCATGATCGTTGTTGTCTTCATTTTAATTTAATTTTGTATGATATGGCCTTATATTTTTCGGGAGGGGCGGACTTGTGATTGGGAGCAATTTCTTGGTCGTCGTGAGTTAATTTTAGAGTTGGGACGAACTTCGAACCCGGGAGGAGGTTTAAAACCGAAACTATTGGAAACAAGATAAGAGCAAAATATGGTGTGCCCTTACCGGAAGAGGACGATCTAAGTGGTCCAATTTGTGATGAGATGGTTCGTGAAACTCGAGTGGAGCTAGAATTTGTAGTTGGTTACGCCAACTACGAGAAGGTTGTGGCATTTTGGCGTTGTAACAGGAAAAAGTTCTTAGAACGGGGGATACGTCCGTTGACCGCAAACGAGAAGAGTGAGAAGAGGAGGAAAAAGGAAGAGGAGTGGAAGGCATTGACGGAGAGGTCCAGGGATAGGTCGAGGGATGAAGTGGCTAGAAAGGCGAGAGGCCGACAAGGTAAGAGGATTGTAGGAGGATGATGAATGGTCCTCAAGTGTCAATTGTATGTGTTGTAGTGGACTATTTTTCAATGAACAAATGTATTTGGTTGTGTTGTATGAAGTGAACACTTTGTTATGTGATGTAGTTCGCATGAATTTTTATTAAAAAAAGAAGAAGCACAAAAAAACTCTATTATAGTTTGAAAGTACAAAGGAGGAATATTAGTTCCATTATTACAACACAATCATGATCTAGCTTTTATAGAACAATATTACGGTATCATGATGCAAACGAAATAGTAATTTAAATATTACAATACCGCATGGTCAACGACAACAACCTCATACAAAGTGCCAATATTTATCCACCCTTGTGATGTGATGACGAAGGTTTATCTTTCTCGGTACCTTTTTTAGTTGGTGGATTAGTAACGAGACGGGTTTGTCGAAGGACCGTAAAGATCACCCGAGCATAAAGACCACCATAAGGAGGTTCCTCTCCTCTTGCAATGGCATCTCGCAAGTATTGCTTCGCAAATAATGATGCATGTATGGGGGAGCATAAAGACCATTCCAAGGGGTGTCCTCTCCTCTTGCAATGGCATTTGCGCTTTTCCTTGCATATAACGAAGCATGCCTCTTTCAAAAGTGCTCATTTCTTTGGATCGAGTCTTGTATTTGTGTTTTTCCCCTTCGGATCACCACCACCATTACCATCCCCCCTCCCAAGCCGGCGGTACACATGTCTAGTTATTGTTAAAGAAAAATGAACCCGACAAACCATAACGATATGATGCATACGTTCTAGCATAACATAATGATTCTTAATTAAATAAAACAAGTAAACTCCATTTAAAAAGTATTTTAGAAAAAATTAAAAATTTCTTGCTAAAATCCCGAACTAATGACATTATTGTGAACTAGTTAAACTAATTACATTAATTAAATTAATAAAGAGAGGTAACATACCTAAGACGGAAGATGAGCCCGTGGGGAGAGGGAGGAGGCCGTAGGGTGTGGCAGATCGCGGTCGCCGTCGCCCTTTATATAGGCGCGGTAGGGTGTAGGGTGTGTTTTCTTGTACTCACATCACATGTAGTAGGGTAGGGGGTAGGGTGTGTTTTCTCCCCCGGATCGAATGGCCCACCACCTCTTCTCTTTCCCTACATATGTCACTCTTCCATTAACCAATGTTGTTCACAATAAGCGAGAATGGATCCCTTGTCGGTGAGGATATTTCTCTCGGTCCCGACTTGTGGACAAGACAGACCACGAGTGTAAGGAGTACTTCCCACCAAGAGAGAAGAATTATTTCCGATCTTTGCGTGATGTTAGACCGTACGATTCGAAGAAACCAGTGAAGTGGCCAAGATGCATGCACAATGAGTTGTGTGTAATGCAAGTTTATGAGGGAGTTGGACTTTACTACTTTGATCATCACTTTTGGCACTGTCCACGTGTGTGGGTAAGCAACACTACCATGAGTGTTTCCATCAGTTTATTTTGATAAGTAGCATACTATTGGTATTTGCGGTACTCGTATGACCCTAACAACTGCGGTTTCGCTGCATGGGTCGATCCGCCAGCTATTCATCCATATGAAGAGTACATCACATACCTACAAGGACGCATCCGTAGCCGAAGCATGAGCTCGCGAGAGGCACCGACTCCTCCCGATCCACCATCTAGCGACGACGCGCTATGCACCCGCATGTCACGGAAGAACACTCCACAATCAAGTCCATCCCCGCCACCTTCACCCCCATTTGGGAACTACTACATGCCTTCACAGGAATATAGTGGTTTTGGGTCTATGTTATCCGGACAATTCTCGTACCAAGAGATTATTTATGTTGTTATTTTTTTAAAACTTCCCTATGGCTTGTGAGGACTCGAAAATGGCTAATGTTTATGTAGGTTATTAGCGACGCCATTTGAATTGACAATCCCCTCGTGAAACCCTAGCCTTCGCTTGAATCCCATAGCCTTTTCGGTACATGTGCTTTAAAGTTTGAATTGACAACACCCCGGAAAAAGCCTATGCACTCATGAAACCCTAGGGATCCTTGGAATCTATAGCCTTTTCGGTGAGCTAGGTGTGTCATGTCCAACATTTGATTTGACAACACCCCGAAAAAAGCCTATACACTCATGAAACCCTAGGGGTCCTTGAAATCCCTAACCTTTTCGGTGAGGCATCATTTCAACTGCAAAAACTGAAAAGTCTATGGAAGTACGAATTGTTTTGTCAACACTGTTGCCATTGCTATTTCATTAGACATATTTCTTACATAACATGTTTGCAGTGGCATGCATGACACATGTGCCAATACTAATCCTACCATGCCTTATGGAATTTAAATCACACGAGTTTGCAGTGGCATGGATGGCACATACTCCCTCCGTCACAAAAAGAATGACGTTTTAGTATTCAAAATTTGTCCCAAAAAGAATGACATTTTACTTAATTTGGCATGTTTGCATGTGCATGTAGGCATGCAACAATCAATTAGCACCTAATATGGTAAATAAATAGGGGTAATCGAGGTCATTTGACCTTCTTAATAATCCGTCCTAAAATTTCTAGAATGACATTCTTTTTTGGGACGAGAGGGAGTATGCCAATACTAATCCTACCATGCCTTATGGAATTTAAATCACACGAGTTTGCAGTGGCATGGATGGCACATGTGCCATAACTAATCCTACCATGCCAATGGCACATGATATACATAACAACAATCATGCACCACCGACGAAGTCATCCCTCCACTTCTTGAAGTCTTCAAGTTGCTTCTTCACAAGAGCCTGGCCACACCGCATGGCGTGGGTGGCCAATGTTGCGGCGCCACCGCGCATGGTGCGACAGTTTGATGTTGCCGCGCTGCTAGCTTCGGGCCTCGGGCTCTGCGCCACCATACTGGATGCTTTGAAACTTAAGCGCGGCAGGGCGGTCTCGTCGCGCCATTGATCCCGGCGCGTTAGCGTTGCCGCGTCGTCGCGCATGGCGTGGCGCTTGATGTTGCCGCGCTGCTAGCTTCGGGCCTCGGGCTCTGCGCCACCATACTGGATGCTTTGAAACTTAAAAGCGAGGGGGTGGTCCCGTCGCGCCATTGAGCCCGACGCGTAAACGTTATGTTGTCATGTCGTCACGCGTGGCGCGACAAGCCTGGGTAATGGTCCACCTACGGTATTGGTGCTGTCCAGGTCTCCAGTGCCAAGGTTGGTGGCGCGGCACGCACACGTTGTCGCGCCATGCGCGATGGCGCGGCAAGCCTTACGCCAGCCAGAAACCAAGTTTCCTTCAGGTTGCTATTGCCCTCTCCGACTCGACGCACCTACACAAAAAACCACAAACCACCTCCACTCATCCAGAAGCCAATATGGGGACAATTGCCATGCACCAAACATAGTTCCATAAGTTCAAACATAGTCCGACACACAAACATCACATATAGTCCATAAGTTCAACATCCTAAGGCCAACACATGATGCGACATAGTCCGACACACACAAACATCACATATAGGTCATAAGTTCAATGACACACAGAAACATCACATATAGTCCACAATTCAACAACGGCGGCGGATTTGGTCCTCGGGGCTGAAAATTTGTTTAGGGCGACGATCCCTCCCCGGTTTTGTGTCCAAGACGTTGGGATTGCCAATGTCAGCGGGCCCACGTGGACGACGCCCGTGGGCTTTCTTCGCAGGAGGTGGGTTGGGCTGCAAATATTGGACAGAACACTATAAAATGCAAGGTACTAACAATTGGTGACTTAGAAGGAAATTTTTAGATTCATTACCTGACTCGACTCTCCTTGTGTCTGAGTAGCGGGTGGGGCATCAAAGAGGGCATCCATCGGAATCTCTGACTGGTACGTGGGGTCTCCATGCTCACTATAACCTACATGTGAGGAGGAGTCTCCATCGTCCTCATCACTTGGCTCAGGGGTGGCGATTGCCTTACCACGACCACGGTTGCCACTAGCAACAACACGACCTGCAGATGCCGACGCGGTGCGAGCGCTGCTTCGAGATGGGGTCCGTGTCGAGCTTCTAGCCCCGTGGTGAACCGGAGTATGGCGGGATCCCGAAGAAGTGCCCCGAACATTGCCGCCGTGGGCAACATCTCGGGGGTGCTATGCGGTTCAACTTCATTGCCATAAGCCTCAGCTCCTCCTCCGACCCTCTCGCACCATGCATTTGGTACAAATTCAAGACATGTTCAATATATGGATAAAGTTAAGCATTAAATTTTTGAAAGTAATACTACCTCTCGCAAAGTTGTGGAGGGCTCCACCTTCGGATGCACTTGCATGTTCCATGGCCACTCCCGCCTCATTTGCAAGCCTTGCAAGTTGTTGTCCCTACAAAAAAAATCTTGTTACACCTATGTTGACGGATAAAAGACGTATCCCTCTACGATCCGCAAGCGTACGAATCGCACACCTTTTTGACCACGGGATTCCCAAGGTTCTTGTCAATCCGCGGAGCAAGGGGATTACAAGCGTTCGATCTACCTTCACACTCTAACTACTCTAACTCTAACTACGATTAAACTAGAAAACAACTAAACTACACTAGAAAGAATGATTAAGATATCAATATAAAAGACACTCGCCCACGGGTCTACGATACTAGAGCATGCAATCACTTAAAGACATGAAAACCAATCTAATCTATCGGGGTTGTGACCACGGTTTCGTCCTTTCCCTCCTCTCGTACTGTCACTACGCGAAGGTATTCATGACTAGACCTATGATGGACACGACGTATTGAATGAATCCAAGGAAGCATTGGAGCTCATACTCCCTTTACGGCATGGTAGCTAACCTTAAGCAATAAAGTATATTCAACACAAGATGATAGATAGATAATCCGACAAAGTGCTATTACATCTCAAGATCGATTACAACCCATGGACGAATAAGGAGATTACCCCATCAAGGTGCTGGACATAGCACCGTTGATCATGGTTTCCCTTCCGACGGTGTCTTCCTTCTTCTCCACTTGCGGGTGCTTCCTTCGAGGTGGTTGATCTCCCTCCGGAGATCCTCCTCCTCTCTCTCTAGCTTGTGGATGGCCTCCTGGTGCGAATGGCTCTCTCCCTGTCGAATGGCGGCGCCTCCGGGGTTTTAGGCTTAAAGATCCTTCGGGTGCAATGAAAGGGGGGGTCGAACCGGCCACCGAAGTGGGCCGGGCCGGACGGCTTGGGCTGACCGGCCTCGGGCCCACCTTGGCCCGGTTCGGTCGCCCCTTCGCTCCCGTGGGTCCTCATGTAATTATGCACTTTGCCCCCTCCACTTGCATGATTTTGACAATATCATCCTCGCGTCCAAGATGGAGGTTCTCTTTGCATGAAGTTCGGTCTTTTACGCTTCAATCCCCGGGGTGTTCCTTGTAGCACTTCGGTCCTTGCCACCATTGGAAGTGATTTCATCAAGCTCATGAACACGAACAAGACTCCGTAAATGCTCCTTTGAACTTGTTGTGAATCCGTCCTTTATGTCCATGTTTTCCTACATAAACACAACACTTCCAAATGCATGCACATAGATGAACTTGTTATATGATTAGTGTGCCTAGTGGCGGGTTAGTTCCATAATCAAATCCAAACCAAAGTGTAATGAACATGCTAGGTGTACCAAAATACACCGTCAACAACCTACAAATTTTTAGAAACCGGAGTGATCAAATAACATTGTCGTGGGATAAAATTACCAAGTAAACGTGCAAAGGTGCTCACTGCGGCGTGTGACCACACGTGTCGGGGTGTCGTACTCATCCGCTATGTCGTCGTCGGAGTCCGAGGGGGCATCTTCAATGTGCTTGCTCGTCAAAGCCGGCTTGATCCTTGTTCTCGTAGAGGTATGGTACCACCGAGGTACTCTCTATGTGGTCCAAGACGCCAAGCAAGGCCATCTTGAGGATCCATCCTCTCGGTGATTGTTTCAAAGGTCCAAGTACCTAACATGCTTCACCGTCCAATCATTCTCCTTGTATATTTTTTGCCCGTTGACCCCGAAATACCAAAATTTCTTGTCACATTATTTACAAACCAACTTATGGCATATGAGAATAATGAAAAATGCATTGAGTTGGTTTCTTACTTGTGCAAGGCCGGAACGGTGGATACACACTCGGGAGGTGACGACCGAACCTTCCCAAACTCGGCGTAACACCCAGTTTGGCAAATGCCACTCGACAACATAGTATATGATGAGTGGCACCGTTGACCTCCACAGAAGTCTGTCTCTGTAACACATGGGTGAGAACTGGACGTGTTGAGGAAAGTCGCGGGTGTACGGTAGCCACTCCACCTACAAAAATACAACATGTTTAGAGAATATGTGATGAACCATAATTTACAAATTGAACACAAACTAGTGGACATGAGTTTTTACCTGTGCCTGAGTAAGACAGTCCAACTCGTTTGTGTAGAACTTGTACCTCCTCCACGGAGGACCATGTACCGCTGTCGCTGTCTTCCACACAAACCCAAAAGTGGGTCGAGAGTCCTGCTGATTCCAAGCCTGCAAAATAGTACCAAAATTTGAAAGATGAATAATTGATGAATATAAGTCTGCATGAATAAAGAACAAAAGATCTGTATGTACCTCAACTGGCCCGCGGTGTGGTCGGCCTACTAGAAGACGCTCCCAAATCCAAATCTGCAGGAGGTAAGCGCATCCACCAAGGTTCGCGTCCCGTCCACTCCGCCTACAGGCATCACATAGCTGTCTATACACCATGCCAAAACCGCCGAACCCCAACTGTAGCCACGGATATTGTCCCAATCCTGACCCAAAAGTAGCAGAACTATCCAAGACACAGTGTTTCCCACAAAGCATCCGGTAGCAAGAACGTGGCAACAAAGTGCCACGACCGTACACGTGCGTGCCTCTCTACAATAGCCTCATCGGCTCCCTAAGGGCATATGGTGAAGTGTTGCTTCAACCAAACCGTGTTGACTCGTGAGGTCTTCTTCAATGCATCCTCCTCATCGGCATCTCAGTGGTCTGACCCCAATGTGTAACTCCACCATGTCACGCCATTCAGCACTTTGAATGATCCCACTCACTGGCAGCCCCTCAAGTGGAAGACCAACGATCATGGAGGTATCCTGCAAGCTGACTATCATCTCCCCACAAGGGAGGTCGAAAGAGTGGGTCTCCGGACGCCATCGATCCACCAAGGCCGACAACAACGGACCGTCCATCACAGGCAACCCACGAACCACTACCAAAGCAATGTCCAAGAAGCCCGCTCTAGCTAAGTACAGGGCGTATCTCTCATCCCAAGGAAGTGGAAAGTGCTCTCGCACCCTCAACGGCTTCAAGTCCTGAAAAAACAATAAAATTCAATAGTTCCAACATTAGCAATATGTAGTCCGATAAAAAAGAACCCGGACATGATGTAAAGGAAATGACGAAGATTATGTAAATACCTCGTGGAGGTCGGTGAGAAGGTGTGCACGATGGCCGCCATCATATGCGGCCTCAAGGAGCCGTACACCGGGTGCGCCATCCCGAAAAAAAATTTACATGTACTTAGTAACAATGATAAATAAATAGAAGATAAGTATATAGAAATATAAATATTGGGCAATGTAAAAAATATTACTTGCATACAAAATTTCATAATTTTTCCCCTACTAACATACTACCACGACACCTACCCTCGAGTTGGAAGCACCCATCCTTCTATTTGTCTCTGTTGCTTTTTTCTTGCCCTTTGATTTTTTTCGATACTTGCAGTTTTTAATTTCTTCGTGAAATTTTGAGCAAAGATACTTCATCTTGTCCGCATCAGCTTCAAAATCACTCAAGTCATAATCAGCGGCAAACCTTCCTTGACACGTGTCCATGTCCCCTTTCAAATGCTTCTTTTTCCTCCTACCCTTTTTCATTTTCTTCAAAGATGGCAGTGGCACGTACTCTGGGCCATCGTATTCAGGCCATTGTGACGGATCAAGGTACGGCTCAAAGCTGGATTCCGAAATCTTAATGATGTGTTCTCTAAAGAACAAAGGAGACATGTACATGACATTTACATAGTCTAGAACTCTAGCAGTGCAAGTTGTCATCAAGTGAGAACAAGGAAGATGCAACAATTGAGGACCGTTACAGGTGCAAGTACTGGCCCGGAGGTCCACTCTATAGTGTTGACCGCAATGACTCTCCCCTCCAACATTAGTAGTAGAGGAACCTCGAATAGAATAAATCATTCTATCTGGACCGTATGCTTCCGCAGATTGGTTCATAGATCATAAAGCAGCATCATACATTATCTCATTTGCGAAGGATCCAATTTTACCCCCCTTATCCAACAAATCACGTGCCTTCCACCATCTTTTCACAAAATAAGCATTGCATTTTTCAAACGAGTATTCAATGATCCCCAAGACGGTTCTACTTCTTATTCCTTCAAATATGTTGTTCACACTTTCAGAATAGTTTGTTATCATGATACCCCAACGCATACCCCCCTCATCATATTCTTGAGCCCATTTGTCCTTATCCTCCATTTCAAACTCCAACCAATCTCTAGCTTTCTCGTTCAAGCCCTTAAGTAAGTCTTTGTGCAGTTCCTTAAATTTGTCCTCCGTATGTATTGATGTCAACAACTTCAACTTTCCTATTACCTCCTTGTTCTTTTGACGACGCCACATATTGGCGGCAAAGTGCCTAATGCACCACCAATGAACAAGTGGTTTATACCCATCGAGGTGGTCGCTCGCACATTTGATGAGACCATGGTGCCGATCTGAGATCATGCATACCTGTCGCGTTGGACCAAGTATGTTAATGCAAACGAGCCTCATGAACCATGACCAACTGTCGTCATTCTCACTCTTGGCCAAGGCAAAAGCTAAAGGCACAAGTTGTTGTTCAGGATCTACAAGAATTGCCATCATGAGTGTACCTCTGTACTTGCCAGTCAAGAAGGTTCCGTCTACAAGTATCACCGGACGACAGTGTTGGAAAGCCACTTGACATTGTGGAAAGCACCAAAAAACACGTAGAAGGACGGGCTTCAAAACACAACCGTCACGAACATGGAACCCGTCATGTAAGGGGACCATTTAACCCTAGGATTGAAGTGGCTCGTGGCTCTCAAGACCCTTAGAATTTTTGCACATGACTCTTTCCAATCGCCCCTAAGCAAGGCAATTGCATGTTGCTTAGCCCGTCATGCCTTAGAATACTTCACACGATATCCATCAAACATCAATATGGACTCGATCAAACTCGTTGGCCATCACATCACTATTGTCACGAACAATGCCTAAGATACACCTTTCAATGTAATTTGCGATCAATTGTGAGTGAACTCCCTTCATCCGACTCAAACAACATGTGGGAGGTTCCCCAACCTTTGTAATCTTCCATTTCCTTGTCCCTCTCTCCAGCTCATTCCCGTACACACCACATGCACCCTTGTTTACACATTACTTCATACCTAAGATTCCTGTCCGAATGGACTATAGTGAAAGGCCTATAATGCTTCACTACATAGTCAGCCAAAAAAACTTAAGTTCGTCAAGGGAGTCAAACAACATTTTCTTATGTATCACAGGCTTAGTGGTAAATATTATTCCTTTTGTGAACAACATAGTATAATCACAAATGGCTCTATAAATCCTACTGAAGTCTCTGTCATTGCGAACAGAATGGAGTCCAAATTCGTACTGAGCTTGGGTGTAGTGTTCATCACTCTCACCAATTCTAGTGTTGTCTGGGAGCCTAGGTACGTGTTGTTCACTTTCACCATTTCTAGTGCCGATCGGCGGCCTACTTATGTGCACTTCCCTTTTAACGGTTGTATGGTTCACCGAGGGTCCTCCAACATCATCATGTTGAACACCATCCATGTTAACCTCACTTAAACCAAGGAGTGCTTCACCACATGTACATTGGCATCATTTTGCTCTTCCACATCCTCCTCATCACACTCATCTTCGGACTCACCTTCTTCGTAGCCGTAAGATATATCATCATCGTCCAGGGTTTCTTCCTCCTCGCTCAAAACAATCATTGAGAAAATCATCATTCAACATCCCAACCTCCCGACGAGGTTCCCTACAACCTAAGTCCTCCTCTAAAATTGTAGACTCTTGTGTACCATTTTGAACCTCAAACGACACTTCCTCATTCATGTTAACATTACCACTAGGCCCACGAGTAATATCTACCACAACCTCCAGACATGACACATTAGCTTGACCAACTACCTTCTTATACCGATTCCAATTTTCTTCACTTGACAAGCTCATCAAGACATAATGAGCTCTAGCCTTCCCACAATCGAAACGACCTCTAAATGTCACCTCATGCATTCCAACTCCATAATTGACCATTGCACAATCAACTATATCCTTAAAGGTTGGCGGATCATCAAATGTTTCTACTAACTCTGTCATATTCTCAAACTCTCCATTTTTTAACTAGCCCCCCCATGAAACATGCGAAACTAAACAATTCATCTACAAAATTTAAAGAACTTCATGAACTACCTTGTTTCATAACTACATAGTACCGGAATAGACAATTTATTATAAATATACATGCAAAATTAGAATAGTGTTCAACAAAAATTAAATTTATCTCAATAAGTTATATATATACACTAAACATTTAACACCAACAACATCATTAAATCGATTCATGCAACATGTTCTACACGTCAATAACACGGGCAGAGATACCACCGCGTATGAACTAATCATCATCTACATTAAACCAAATTGCATTTCGTTTAAATTTCAAATTTCTAGAGCTAAACCCTAGGTCACAAACATCTCCTCCGATCTACATAATGCAACGGTAAAAGAGGGAGAGAAGTAGGGGAATACCTTCACAAGGACGAGGGGGAACGATTTCCCTCACTTTTCCCACCCCAAATCCACCGATTTGGGGCCGAATCGGGGGCGGCGGCGGCGGCGGCGGTTAGGGCGCCGACAGTGCTCGGGTCCGGGAGAGGAGAAAGGGAGGCGGAAGAAGAAAGGGGGCCGCGCGCGCCCCCGTTGACTCGGCCGCGCCGCGCCGGGCGGGGTGGCGCGGCAAGGCCGCCGTGACGGTGCATGTGGCGCGACAGTGCCCGGCCCACGTCCGCCGCGTGCCGCGGCTCGTCACAATAATCACAAGGGAATATCATAATCAACGAGTAGATGTAAATAGTTTATACAAAATCATGGTAAAAGTAGTACTACATCTAAATGCGCCGTGCCTCTTCGGCCTAATCGCTCTAGCGCCGGCCTAGGTGTGGTCCCGGTCATATGTCCGGGGGTCGGTGCCCCGACCACCCACGGTCCGAGCCGGTTGGGACACGGTATCGCCATGGCCGCCCGCGACGAGCCCTCGGGAGCATCCGGTGTCCCTCCGCCCCCGCCGTGTCCCTTCGCCGCCCGGCCGCTCCACCGGCCGCCGGGGTCGCTCCGCCCGGTGGTTGTGTCGGCCGAGTCCAAACCGGTTCCTATGTCAACCGTGAAGGGCCAACCTCCTCGGCCCGTCGGCGGGGCATCTAGGGTCGCGAGAATGACGCCTAACCCCATCCGATCCCGGCCCCGCCTAGTCCTCGGTGGTCGTGTCGAAAGCAGGCCGGAACATAGGCCGAGTGGATGAGGAAGGAATATCCGCCGCCGTAAACCGAGAGGCCGGCGGTCCGGAACCTCCTAGCGGAAAGATCGGCGATGTTGTGGGTGCTCGTCGTCTTCGACCGTCGAGGCCCGGCTATCGAAAAGAGCGACGATCGCCCCGTACGATTGGAATATAGTATAACCACAAACACACAATAATTGTGTGCATTAGTTGAAAATAAGGTCCACCGAAAGTACCTTCGCCGGGGGAACAAACAACTGCCGCAGGTAGGTCCCGCGCCCGTGGCTACCACCGTGCCGTCGGAGCCGAGAAGCCGCCGGCAAGGGTGGGAGGCGTCGGCCGTGAAGCCGCCGTCGAGGCAGAGCTCGAGGACGACACTCGGGTGGCGCGGAAGGAGAGGAATCTCTACGGCCCCGCGTAGTTCACGACGGCGGAGTACCTCATGGCGGTAGTGATGATCCCGTCGTACGTGCTCGGTGCCGCCGAGGCCCCCGTGTAAAGCATTGTCCCTCGCGCCCGATGCGAGCCGCACGATCTCCGAAAGCACGTCGTGCGCTCACAAAATTAGAAACACATGTTCTAATGAAAAGTCATATGAATGTAATATGTTTGCGAGATCGTAGCTTATCGCCGTGTCGGCGATCCGGTCTCGCGCGCCGGCACGTGGTGTCCCGGCAGGATCCCCGTCGTGGTCCGAGACAGTTGCGGTGGTGGGGTAGCGGCATGTACGTCACCCGCGTCCGCGTCCTCGGGAGGTACCACCGAAGGTACGCTACCCGTGTCGCGCCATTGTGAAGGCGGTGCTCGGTGACGACGTTTTGCTCGTGCGCCGCGCGACGCCCACTCATCCACGTACGCCGCGCGCCTTGTCGACGAACGACGTCGCCGCGGCCCACACCCTTACGTGTCCACCTAGCATAGACAAAACATAAAATTATTAGCAACCGAATATTTGTAACGGAAAATAATTATAACCGGCAAATGGTAGCTCACCCGTGCGCCGTAGGCGGCGGACGTGGCGCAACGGCACCGGCGCCTCCCGGAAGAGGCCGAACCGCCTCATCACCCGGTGGACGCGCGTACTCCTCTACGTAGACGTTGAAGACCGCCGTCACCGCATCATCTAGTACGCCCGGTCTCGGGAGCACGGGACGAGAGGCCCCGTGGTGCGCGAGCATCAACCATGGTAGGAGCGTACGGCGTCCACCGAACCCCGGGCATCGACCATCCGGTCGATCTGACCTACGAAGTCCTTGTACGCCTTCTTCGGCTGCTCCCCAGCCCAAACGTGCCGCAAAGAACATGAAAATTTAAGTGAATCGAACTAAAGAACTCGTAACGCGAAGAAAACGATAAGGGAGGTCATTACCTTCCGGAGGCACCACAGAGAACCCATGGTGGGGAGGTCCGCCGGGTCGGTGTCTTCGGCAGCGTTTAGTACTCCGAGAGGGCCTTGGGCCGACCGATGTCGAACCGCTCGTGGATCCACATCTGCAGCAGGAGAGGACACCCCAAGAAGACCCCCTCCCTACTCGTCGGCCTCGACACTACCGAACACAGCCCCCTGTAGGTAGCTACCGGAACGGCGCCGCCCCGCCTGATCTGGGGCATTTGGTCGAGGGGTGCGTCAGCAATCTTCTGAGCCCCAGGGAGCAGGTACCGCGACACCGAGTCTCCTGCTGACTCGCAAAACAGCACCCACCCGAACAGGCAGAGCAGGTAGATCTCCAAAAACCTGTCTAGCGTCTGGTCGTCGGCATCGTCCGCCATGTAGTCAGCCTGCACACACACAAAGGCCCATCGCCACATTCATTTAAAATGCATACAAACGTTGAAAATAAGAGTTACAATCACGTACGCTGAACTGCTAGATCCAAGTCCAGGTGGGCCCGTGGGTGTCGGCGAAGGGCACGTACGGCGCGCCGGCGCGTGATCATTCCGAGGAACATTCGCGAACCGAGCATGGAAGTCGGCGTGCCACGTCGCGGGGATGTCGATCGGCCCCATCGCCTCGCCAAGACATGGCGGGTCCTCCCAACATCGCGGCATCCTCCGGACCGGGCGTCATCTCGCCGACGGGGAAGTGGAAGTGTGTGTCTCTAGTCGCCACCGGTCCATGAACACGGCGATCGGGCCGGGCGTTGTAGCCGAACCGCGTCAACCGCTCCGCCCAGGGGAACCTCAACTCGTAGCTTCGTCCCCCTCGACCAACCGCGCAACGGTAGAAGTCTTGCAACGAGTAGTCTAAAAAATATTAATTTACTTAACGCAATTCTATCGTAAAGAAACGAAAATAAATAATAAATATGAATTACGTACTTCGAATCCACCGCCGGGTTTATTGGCATCAACGTGCGGGTCGTCCGACAACGTATGTCCCCGTGCGAAAGTATGAGAACAAACGACACGTACAAGCGGTGGTGCGGTCCAACGCCTCGTCAAATAACTCGGACCGTACGTACTCGGCGGTGCGGCCATAATCGCAAAACGTAACATAATTGAATCAATTATTCAAATTATACTAACTAAAACGAATTTTGTGAATTTAAACCATTTTCTACGAATTTTATATCAATTTAATCTAATTATGTGAATTATAACCTTTTTCTAAGAATTTTAAATGAATTGAAACGGATTATGTGAATTTCCCCCATTTTCTACGAATTTTATCTCCATTTAATCTAATTATGTGAATTATAACCATTTTCTAGGAAATTTAAATGAATTGGAACGAATCCCGTGAATTTAAACTATTTTCTACGAATTTTACATCAATTTAATCTAATTATGTGAATTATAACCATTTCCTACAAGTTTGAAATCAATTTAAACGTCAATTTAAATAACTTTCTACAAATTTTATATCAATTTAATCAAATTATGTGAATTATAACCATTTTCTAGGAATTTTAATGAATTAAAATGAATTATGTGAATTTAAACCATTTTCTACTAATTTTATATCAATTTAACTAACATAAGTTAACTAAACTAAATTTCTAAACTAAACTAAACCAAGTTAACTAAACTAAATTTCTAAACTAAACTAAACTAACTAACTATACTAACTAAACTAAACTATATTTAGAAACATACCTCGGTTAGAAGTGCTCCGAAGGGTTGAAAGCCAAAGATTTAGTGGAGGGAGGAAGGGAGGGAGGCAGGGGGGGGTCGGCGGCGGCGCCGCCCCTTATATAGGGGTGACGCCGCCGCCACAACCCACGGTGCCGGGACCCCGCCGACGGGGGCACGACGTCTAGGGCTCCCGACGTCGTGGCCCACGACGCTAGGATTCCCCCCGCCGTGCCCCACGTCGGTAGGAATTTAGCCCCACCCGGCAATAGAGCCGACCGTTGGTGCCACCCCTAACGTCGTGCCCCATAGCGGCAAGAACTCCCCGCCGCCGTGGGGTTTGGTGGCCGATGTATATTTGTCGAAATTTTTGGGTCATCCATTTATTTTTCGAAAATTAGAGCAAAAAAAATATAAAAATTCGTTGGACCGCGAACCACAAACTCGTGAGCTGGCTCGGCTTGCTTGTAACTTGACTTGATTCGGCTCGACTCGGTCACATTTGTAACAAGTATGTTTTTGACTTTTTTTAACGAGCTGCCTCGAGCCAACTCGCAAGCTGCCCGCAAGCCAAACGAGTTAAAAAGCAAAAGATCCAACATAGGAAACCTATATAGCAAAGGCAAATCAAGCCTAAATTCGCATGGTGTGAAATTCAACACTTAAAAGTTTACAATTACTATTTTTAACAATCAACTTGTGAGCCTAACAAGGTAGCTCGAGCTACTGACAAGCGGGGGCGGAGCCAGGATTGCAATTTTTCTCATGTTGGGGGCGGTAGTGGTATCAATTCAAATTTTGATCAAATTTTGAAAAATTCGGTTGTAATTTGGCCGGGGGGGGGGGGCAGGCACCCGCCCCGTCTCCGCCCCCGCCGACAAGTCAAGCGGAGACATCTTTTTTACTTGTTTTGTTAATAAGCCAAGCCAAGCCATCTCGTTAGACTAACGAGCTGGACCAAGCCGAGTTGGCTCGACGTCCAACCCTACGCCCGGGGCACAATTTTTTATATTTTTTCTTGATTTTCCAAGAAAATATTGAACTCACAATTTTCAAAAGTATACCTCAGCCATCGTTGTGTACTTTTGGCGTTTTTTCAATTCATACGAATATTGATAGGACGCATTTTCGAGAGCCTAATATAAATATCAATAGGACAAAGGTAGTTTATACAAACATCACTGAATATATTATCTCTAAATACGGTCGTGCTTCGATGGTCGCAGCGGCCTCTTAGCCACCTTCGTGACTGCATTCTACCCTGCTCTAGTTTGGAGGGTAGAGTACGTGAGGGATTTGGTGGTGGCTGGCGGCGTCGTGCAACATTCAGATCGGGGAGGTGGTGTCACTAAGCCAGCTCCCGATCTAGACGCCACCACCACCGATCCTGACGTGTCCTCGGCCTCCAAACTTGCCTCCATAGCCGCCTCCAAACCCGCCGCCGCCACGATCGCCTCCTCAAACGCCGCCTACCCCTCCCGCGTCGCCTAGCTCCCGAAAGCGATGCTCCTCCTAACATCTCATCGAGAGAGGCCGAAAACGGGTCTTCTCCTCCGGAGGCAGGTGAGGTGGCAGCATTGAATAGAATTTAGTCAGCACGTATCGTTTGAAACCTGCATTCAGGAGGACGCTGAGGTATACTTTGAAAATTCGTGAATCCAATATTTATTTTTGAAAAATAAGAAAAAATATATATAAAAAATTCCCCGACACGGACGGGCCTACCTACGTCGACGTCTATGACTCGAGTTCGGCGGACTGACACACACACACGATACGCAGTATTACGCACTCCCCACGCCACCAACCGACCCACAGGCACCGAGCATGGCGGCCGCCCGCGCCCAGGGGCTCCGCGCGCTGCTGGCCAGGTGCTCGACGAAATGCCTACGCGGCGCTTCACCCTCCCCCTCTCCCCCCGCCGCCGCCTCCTTCTCCAGCCTCCCACGCGTCGCCGCCCCTTCTCCCTCCGCACCCGCCTCCCGCACGCACCACCACCACCACCTCTTCCCAAGCCAGACGCGGGCCCTGGCGAGCGAGGCCGCGCGGGGCGGCGGGCGCGAGGCGGGCTCGGCGGGGGACGACGAGGAGTGGGCCGCGGAGTGGGAGGACAGCGAGGACGACGGGTACGAGCCCGAGGTACGTACAGTACAGTACGTGCAGCAGCCACGCGCGGTCGCGGCGGGTTGCCGTCGCCGAGCCGCGGGCTCTGACTGACTCTGACCGTGCGTCGGCTTTGTTCTCCAGATCGGCGACGGCGGGGACGGCGGCGGGGTCGCGCTGCGGGACGTCAAGTGGGGGGAGCGCGCCCTAGCGGCGGCGCAGGAGGTTCTCGCCGGCCACTTTGGGGATGACGTCGCCATGTTCGCCTTCAAGGTGTCGCCCAAGGGATACGTCTACGTGCGCCTCGACAAGCTCACCAACATGTCGGTGTCCAGTGACGTTTTCCTGTTAACTCTTGTTCCACTTTCTTCATTTGTTGGTCTTGCTGTGCTTGCCCATGGATGCTTCAGAAAACTGCAGAGATGGGTTCAGAGATGCTTGATGCAGCTGGCCGAAACAAAATTCATATACTAAGTTATTATACAACTCACTGCCAGTTCTCCAAAAATTAGAGTTCGTGCATAGGCAATTTAGAGTTTGTGTGAGTTGGTTCACTGTGACCCATTGCATACTTGCAGTTGGCTAAGGCAAAACTTATATCCTTAATCTCAACTTACAGGTTGGGTTGTTCTCTGATACTAGTTCATCAGTGCCCAGTTTGATGCCTCCAGCTTTATTGTCCTCTCTTACATCATGAAATTTTCATCTTGCTATGAGCCATTATTGTGTTTGGTGTCAGCAGCTTTGTTACTATAGCCTGTTCTGCATACTTCAGTCTATCTATTGTTGGCTGGTAATGTGATTGCATCTGTGTTCATTTGTTTACTGTGTGTCATGTATTGCTGCATTGTATTATTCTTAAAGGTTGCATTGATTAGATGTGGATAGCCCTTGGTTTTTTTTGTCTGTGGATAACACCAGATTGTCTTTTTCATCTATCCTGATCCTGATATTCTTTTCCTTATGGAAATGTTAACAGGTATGGGTGCCCTGATATTGAGGAAATAGAGAATTTCAATAGGCTCTACAAGCAGAAATTGGATGAGATCATTGAAAGAGGAGAAATACCCCTGGACCTGGCACTCGAGGCAAGCTACCTGACCGAATTTGTTACCCAACAAATGCACTTGCAGCTCACCCTTCAGTACTAATTGCGTTGGTCGCTGCAGGTATCATCACCAGGTGCAGAGAGGCTTCTGAAGGTGCCTGGAGATTTGGATCGCTTCAAGGACATGGCTATGAGGGTGCAATACCTTGCTGAAGACGACAACGACCTTGTCTCAAAGCAGAGCCTTCTGAAGGATGGCATCTTCTTGCTCGAGTCAGTTGACACTCAGTCTGAGCACTGCATCTGGAAGCTGGCAGATGTCAAGGAGAACAGAGCCGAAGCTGGGAAGGGAAGGCCAATGAACAGGAAACAGAAAGATTGGAGGCTGCAAACTTCGTTCACATCGGTGAAGAAGGTGACACTGTACTTGGACTCCAACTAGCAATGCCTGTAGTTAGAAATGTTAAGACTTCAAAGAACTTAGTCACACTCATGCTTACTCTTCAGAGTTTAGAAAGAGCAGCACTATCTATTTAGTCTAAGAGTTGCCCGCTGGCTGTGTCAGAATAGCGTGGCATATTTTTTTGTAGAGGCAGGTTACCTTGTACTTGATCAGTCTCATCTACTGAGATTTATTTGGGGTTGATTCAAAATCTGCACTGCTTGCAGTCTTGATGTTCTGTGCATACCGTTTCAGTTCTCATACTTGATTATGTGCAAGAATGCAGGTCATTTGCTACACATCACTTAGTTGCCCTATCAGCTTTCTTAGAAACAAAGTTGTCATGACTTTCCAGTGTCTGAAGCATACAGGTCATCCAGAATCAGAATGCTGGTTTCCTTTAAAAGGTTGTGTCATAGGAAATTGGATTGGGAATTCATGAAGCAGAGTAACATGAACGCAGATCACTTGGCAACAGGTAAATATAGCATCTGTTGAGTAGAATAGTCTGCTCACTCTTGTTGCTGGCAAATTGGAATAACTTGTGATGTAAAACAAGTACAGAACAGCAGGTATCCGTTATTTATTCACTACTTCAGTCGTACATGTTTTGCAACTCGCATCACGAGTGTGTTCTTATTCAGTTGCATGTCTGAACCTTCACAATTGCCACCAAGCACTTACACACACGGTCAGGCTCCACGCCGGCTCCTCCTCTTGAGAAACCTTGCCGGACTGAACGGTGCAAGATCGACGGTCTTGGCCTTGCCATCAAGGATGAGCTCCGCCAGGGCCGCGCCAGTGGCCGGAGCATTGAGGATGCCCCAGCAGCTGTGCCCGGTGGCCACATAGCACCCCTTCACCCCCGGCATCTCCCCGATGACCGGCAGTCCGTCGGTGGTGCACGGTAGGTAGCACGCCTGCTCTGCAACCACCTCTGCACCCTCTTCCTTCTTCAGCTGGCTTGACACCCTCCCGGCGATCTTGTGCAGCATCGCAATTGACTGAGGTTCCCCTGTGATCGTCGCCGGATCTTCTGGTGGATTCTCGTCCTTGGTCATTCCACATATGTACACCTCCCCTGAATTCAGAGAGGCAGGAACAGCATGAACAAGGTCAGCAAATCGCGCAATTCAGCTCAGCAATTCTTGTGAGAATTCACCAGCGGCAATGGCGTACCGGTGGGCCGCGGGTACACCTCGGGGTTGAGCATCTTGGCGCCTGGCTCCGGCTGGTAGCTGAGGAAGAGGCAGTGCGGCGTGACCTTCTCCGGCTCGGGCGGCCGCAGCACGATGCTGTGCGCCTTGAGCCCAGAAACGTCGAACACCTCGCTGACCACCTCGAGCCGACCGGACCAGGGGCCGAGCGCGAGCACCACGGCGTCGGCGTCCACCACGCCGTCGCGCTCGCGCCCCTTCACAACGACGCCGGCGGCGCGGCCGTCCCGTACCACGACGCGCTCCACCTCGCCGATGACGACCTCGGCGCCGGACGCGGCGAGGACGGCCTTGGTGAAGAGGCCCGGGTGGACCTGCGCGGTGCTGTCCGGGGTCCCGAGCTCCCGCGGCGGCGCCGCGGAGGCCGACGGGTCGACCCAGGGCGGGAGCAGCGGGTGCGGCGGCGAGGCGGGCTCGGGGGCTGCGGAGGGGACGCAGACGGAGAGGGTGTGGACGGGGCGGAAGCCGTAGGCGTCGGCGCCGCCGAGGTCGGCGGCGAGGCGGCGGTGGAGCGCGAAGGAGGCCCGCGCGAGCGCGGAGAGCGCCGGGGTGGAGTCGCACCAGTCGAGGGCCAGGAACCCGCCGGCTTTCCCCGAGGCGGCGCACGCCGGGGCGCACCGCTCGACGAGGGTCGGGACGGTCGGGGACGCGGCGTGGGTGGAGAGGAAGTAGGCCGTGCACGCGCCCACCACGCCGCCTCCGCAGATGACCACGCGGCGGGGCGGGGCGGCGGCGGCGGCCGGCGCGGTGGACATGGGCGGCGTCGGGAACTCGTGATGCCGGATGCGGAAGTGGACTGTGGCTGTGGGAGCAGGTGTTTCGTTTGGGCACGGCTGCTGGGTGCTGGCTGCACGATTTGGATTTTGGACAGTGAGAAACTGACACCGATGCCCCCATTTCTGCAGTGTTGTTTGTTATAAAAGTTGAAAAGTTAAATCCTTTCAAAAATAATTTGAGCAGTTAATAGCTTGTGTATAAATCCTACTCTAGATTGTCACAAAGCTCAGTCGCACGATTAATATTTATTTTAATAATTATAAAAACAAGACAACCGGTTGATCATATCTAGTGTGTTCGGATCACAAACATTGTGAAGTTAAAAGTTCAATTTTAAAATTTTGGCAGATTTTCGAAACTTGTCTGGGTCTTTTCTTTTCAGAAGCAGTGGGAGCTTTTATAATATACAAAGTAAAACCATCTTTATGAATTGGATTTTGAATTCATGAAATGTGTGTAATAATGCTTACAAATTACAATACTACTGAAACATCATCCCAAAGAAGCCGCCAAAAGGTAAAAGCACTTCCAAACATGCTTCATAACTAGATTTAAACTTTAAAGTGTTAAGTTCTGAAATGTAATTAGTTGTGGTTATTTTCTAAATTCATGAGAAACAACAACAAAGTAAATCCATTAGTTTTCGATAAAAGGGAAAAACTAAGGGTTATCGATCATGAGCGCCAATATTATTCGCACTATTACTTTTTAATTTGTCTCATAAATGTGATTTGTTCTGTTTTGTGTTATTAAATTTCTATATTCAGGCAGTTCAACTTTTAAGATTTTTTCCCGAGCTAGGCCATTCTCTGCTGACACTCCCATTTCTTACTTTCTTTCAAAAAGACACCACCATTTCTTCCCCCAGCCTTCCTCCCCCTTCCCGCCGCTGCGGCCGGCACCGGCGGGCCGGCGAACGCCGTAGCACTCGCGCCGCCGCCGCCGCCGCCGCAATGGGTACGGAATGGAAGCGGAAAGTGCGCCTCTGCGATGCGTCCGACGACTACGAGGCTTCGCTCTCCGCCCTCTCCGCCAGGCTCAGCCGCGTCTCCATCAACGGCGCCACCGCGGCGGCTAACCCGCCGTCCGTCAACCCGTGGAGCGGGCGGCCCTACTCGGCGCGGTACCTCAAGCTCCTCGAGAAGCGCCAGGAGCTCCCCGTGTGGCAGCACAAGGACGAGTTCCTCCGCGCCCTCCGCGACAACCAGACCCTCCTCCTCGTTGGCGAAACCGGATGCGGCAAGACCACTCAGGTAGTACGACACATTTGTGACCCTACACTCTTACGCCTGCCGCTGCTGAGAAAGCTGGGCGATTTACAGTTCTTAATCACAAACGTTGTTAGTGGCTAGCATTGGGAGATAGATGTTGTGGAAGCTGCCGATTTTGTGCTATGGTCAATGTCAATCGATTAGTTTTCTCTGCGAATGGGAGTGCGTAGCTGGCGCGGTAAGGGTATGCTGGTTGTGATCTTAGTTTCCTGTGCCTTGATTAGTTCCTCGGCATTATGTAATTATCATACTTATGCTTGATTTGTTCTGGAATTGATTTGTATGATGCCGAACAGATCCCCCAATTTGTGCTCGAGGCTGAAGACTTGGGCAACCACTCCGCTGTTGCCTGCACACAGCCATGAAGGTTAGCAGCAATAGCAGTCGCTAGGCGTGTTGCGCAGGAGATGGATGTTGCTATTGGGGATGAAGTGGGTTATAGTGTCCGATTCGAACATCGCTGCAGCTACAAGACTGTTCTCAAGTAAGTTCCTTGCGTGTTGTGTAGTTATGTTCAATTCAAGAACAGGACTAGATGCACTGCACGATTCCTTTGAGATTTTGGCCGAATTGGTATGGAGTGTATGCTTTTTTTATTTTCTTTACCTTTTATTAGGTGTTTTGATGTAATCCTGTGGTACTGAACAATGTTCCTTCTTATCAGGTATTTGACAGATTCTATGCTCCTGAGAGAAGCAATGACAGACCCTCTTTTAAAGAAGTACAAGGTGATTATCCTTGATGAGGTTCATGAGAGAACATTGGCAACAGATGTTCTATTTGCGCATCTGAAAGGGGTTTTAAAGAAGAGGCCTGATTTGAAGCTTGTCGTCATGAGTGCTACCCTTGAAGTGGAGAAATTTCAGGGTTATTTCAGTGGTGCTCCACTGATGAAGGTACATGGGAGACTTCATCCAGTTGAGATCTTTTACACACAAGAACCGGAAAGGGACTATATGGAGGCTGCTATCAGGACAGTTGTGCAGATACACATGTGCGAACCTGCTGGTGATATTCTTGTATTCCTTACTGGTGAATGGGAGATCGAGGATGCTTGCTGGCAAATCGACAAGGAATTCAGTAACATTGGAGACCATGTTGGCCCGATTCAAGTTGTGCCTTTGTATTCTACACTGCCCCTTGCAATGCAGCTGAAGGTTTTTGAACCCGGTCCACCTTCACTGAGAGGAGGTCCTCCTGGTAGGAAAATTGTCGTGTCGACAAACATTGCTGAAACATCCCTAACCATTGATGGTATAGTTTATGTGATAGACCCAGGGTTTACCAAGCATAAAGTTTACAATCCAAGAATTAATGTGGAGGCCCTCTTGAATTCACCAATTTCCAAGGCAAGTGCCCATCAGAGAGCTGGCCGTGCAGGAAGAACACGACCCGGGAAATGTTTCAGGCTATACACAGAGAAGAGTTTTAATGAGGATTTACAGCAACAAACTTACCCAGAAATTATTCGGTCGAACATTGCTTATACTATTCTTACATTGAAGAAGCTTGGAATTGGTGATTTAGTGCATTTTGACTTTATGGATCATCCACCACCGGAAACACTAATGAGGGCCCTTGAAGTTTTAAACTACTTAGAGGCACTCGACGATGAAGGTAACTTGACACCTTTGGGTGAGATGATGAGTGAGTTTCCACTGGACCCACAAATGACAAAGACGCTTGTCATCAGTCCAAAGTACAACTGTTCCAATGAGATAGCAACAATTGCTGCCATGCTGTCAGGTGTGTCAATTAATACCTTGTAACCAAATTGCTTCCACAGCTAAATCATCTTGTGTATATATGGCACCTGTACTATGTTGCTTGCAACATTACCATGTGCAAGCAAAGTGCAAGGTTTCTAGTATGTGAGCGTGCATGTAGACTACTGCATGTAGGCTTAACAAATCTTCTTCACATATTTTCCATGGGTTGTCTTGAGCAATTGTCATTCACCTGGCGTTCTGAGCTACGGGTTGGAATTTTGTTACAATTTAGTCTGATGCAGATAGTTGCTGTTTGGTTAGTTAATCCCGTGAAACAAATGCTATATATATCATCCTGCCTCTTTGAATTTGCTAACCACCATGGACTTTGTTTGTTACCACCATGTTCTTTCTCTAGCACCGAATTGCTTCCTCCGGCCTAGGGAAGCTCGCAAGGCTGCTGGTAAAGCGAGGTCTCAATTTGGCCACATCGACGGGGACCATCTGGTGCTTCTGAACGTCTACCATTGGTACAAGCAAAGCAGTAAGTGTATAACCATTTTCTTCAGCAGGGATACTAGGGGGTTGGATTGGTCTGATCCATTTAATCCATGCATCCTAGATGTTTTGCTGTACCAACCGAAAACACACTTCAATCCCTACCTTCATTGGGCATTTGACTAGCTTTTTGGTTCTGCAATGCAGATGAAGATCCCCAATGGTGTTATGATTATTTTATCAATGCTGAAGCACTTAAGTATGCTGACAAGGTTAGGCAGCAGCTTGTTGGCATCATGACCAGATTGGGCCTCAGGATGTGCAGCACGGACTTCAACAGTCGCACGTACTATACCAACATCAGAAAAGCACTGGTTGCAGGGTATTTTATGCAAGTCGCGCACCTGGAGCGAAATGGACATTACATGACTGTAAAAGATAACCAGGTTTGTTTTTTGTCATCGCAACTATCAACTACTTTATATGATATTGTTTGTGCAGCGTAATGTGTTGCGGTCTTTTTGTTGTAATCCTTTTTTCTTCTGCCAGATCGTCCATATTCACCCCTCAAACTCTATGGATCATAAGCCAGAGTGGGTCCTCTTCAACGAATTCATCTTGACTTCCAGAAATTTCATCCGCACCGTCACTAGTGTCCGTGGGGAATGGTAACCTGTTTAACAGAACAGAGCAAGGGTCACTCTTGTGAACGTGATATGCTGACGATCTTTTTGTGCCCTGTGTGCAGGCTGATTGATATAGCTCCACACTACTACGGCCTGTGCAACTTCCCGTCGTGCCAGGCGAAGCGTTCTCTCGAGAGGCTGTACTGCAAACGGGAGAGGGAGGCATCTGTAACTAGGGTGCAGAGGCTGTATTAGACGCCACCTGCTGCTCCATAGCTGCGGTGGGGATGCATGTAGCCGAGCCTTTTTATTCGGAGCTAGTTTATGCAGCTAGCAATCTTTTGGAGTTCCCAGGAGAATGGACCTGGTGGCGTGTGTGGTGCTGTAGGAAGCATGAGCAAGGGGTTGTGGCGTGGCATTGATGAAGCTTGGCTCGAGCTCGTTCTTGGGTGACTGAGGCGCGAGGAGGAGGAAGATGGAGAAGCTCAGGAAAGCCCTTGGTCCAAGCTCAGACGAGGAAGATTAGTTTATTTTGATGAATTTTAGATGGAACAAAACGAAAGTTAGCATCCCTAGCATTTGGTAACAACCTCCAAAAGTTTACAAGTGTATAACTGTGTAAGCTGCGATGCTGATTAATTGTGCATCAGTCTCAGTATCTATGGATGATGAGACGTTTGAAGGATCATCTGAACCTGAGAAAATGCATGCGCGTCATCAAGTAAAATTTACTCTGTCACTCGTGTCATCTGTGTAATGTTTTTACTTATATATACACTCTGTATTATTCTACGTACAATATATCGTGTCCTGATTTTCTGAATATGCTTCAGAAGTCTGAATCGTTGCTACGGGTGCCTAGCCAACCACGTCAGCTACTGACATCTCGGGGCCACCTGCCAGTGAACACGAAAGGAGGCATACGCCTGAACTCCGCATCCCCGTGGCGCGAAAAATTTTCATTTCCCCCAAAATTCCCGAAACCCCGGCTGTCTTCTCGAGGAAGCCACCTCGCGCCCGCGGCGGCGATCGGCGGCGCGATGGTGTTCCTGCAGCGCAGCCGCCCCGTCAACCCCCGCAAGCGCCCGCCCCCTCCGCCCGACGCCGAGCCCCCGGGGCCCTCCGGCGCCGACCCTGGGCCCTCCTCCGCCGTCGACGCGGCGGCGGCGCTGCTCGCCGACGCGGGCTGCACGCTACTTGTCCCGCCGCACCAGGCCCCACTGCTCCCCTCGCCGCACGCCTTCGCGGCCCGCCTCGGGCGCGCGCTCTCCGCCGACCCCTCCGCCGCCCCGCGCCTCCTCGCGGGCGTCGCCGCCTTCGCGTCCGCCTCCGCCGCGCGGCTCCGCCAGCTGCTCCTCCCGTCGGCCCCGCACGCGCCGAGCCTCGCGCGCGCGCTCCTCTCCGTGCCCGCGCTCCAGCCGGACCTCCTCGCGATGCTGCTCGAGAAGCTGCCCGAGTACTTCGACGACGACGGCGGGGCGCTCGACGGATTGCCGCTGCAGGACGACGTGGGGAGGCTCATCGTTTCGCAGTTCCGGTGGCTCGATTTCCTTGTCGACGCCGACGCCTTCGTCGAGAAGCTCGTCGAGGTGCTATCCGTGGCGCCGCCCAGGCTGAAGAAGGAGATCATCGGCTCGCTCCCTGAGATTGTGGGTGACCAGAGCCATGCCGCCGTGGTTGCCGCGCTCGAGAAGCTCCTGCAGGAGGACTCAGAGGTCGTTGTTGCTGTGCTTGACGTGCTGTCGGATCTTAACCTCAACGACGAGTTGCAGGAACAGGTGATGTTGCCACATTTTTTCTTCAGCTCTGTTTTGCATGTCTTTCAGGGAACTTAGTTTTTGTATACAATGTGAATATGGATGTGGGCTGATCGACTGTCTTATGCTCCTGTTGGACATTTGAAGGCGGTGACTGTTGCGATATCATGCATACGGACGATTTGTCCAGACCAGATGCCACATCTGCTCAGGTTCTTGCTGCTGGCTGCTACGCCAGCCAATGCTGGAAGGATCATACTGCAGATCCGCGAGCAGCTGAGGCTTGTTGGTGTTGTGGATCCACGGTCTGCTCGAAGCAAGAAGCTGAAGGGGAAGGCATCGGCGAACAGCACTGATGGGGCAATACTTGATACGCTGAGATCTGGTCTACGGTTTAAGAATGCAAGTTATTTGAATCTTCAGTTTATATATTTTGCACCAGAGTACTGTACTGTATGCTGAAGCTTAATCTCGGCTGTGCTTTTTTGTGAATTAACTATGCAGATGCTTTGTGAGGTTTTTTTGAAGGAGCTGAAGTCAGTTGACCACCCAAGGGATCACAAAGTGATTGATGTTTGGCTAATCATGCTTATCTATGCCAATGGTGGTGCTCTGCAGAAGAGTGCAGAGAAAATATTGAAGTCCAAGATCTTGCAGGGGTGCATACGAGAGACACTGTTTGATCAATGCATTCACGGGAACACTGAGTTGGTAAAGGTTGGTTCTGTATTATACTGCAATGATGTTACAATTGCAGCTTATACTTGACTATTCATGCTAGTTTAGAGTCTAAATGATACATGGTTTGACTTGAATCAGGAACATTTCACGTCGTTCCTCTCAGTGAGTGATTACTTGTTGGCTTGCAAGGAAGAGAAAGCTAGAGAGTTTGCATCCTATTTGTTCACAGCTTTGTTTGAAGAATTCAGTGATACATATTCCAGGCAAGAGGTACTGCTTATCTGCCTACAATTTTTGAAACATTCAATTTTGTAGAAAAAATAGACAAGTTGTAGTATAAGTACAAAGGCATAATCAGTGGCATGTACTTATTGTGAATTAGTACTTTGCATTGGATGCCTATGTCCAGGTCCAGCATATGAAAAATGCATTAACAAAAACATGGTATTAAGAACATAACATGTCTTTATGCTCGATGGAATGTAGATGTAGTACTTAATAATACCTTAGCTAGAATAGTGTTGAGAGTTGATGACGGAGGAATGATTTGGGAAACTGATTACAGCTGAGGAACTTACTTTCATCTGAAATTTCTGGTCATGAGTTCATGCTCAGATCTCCCAGAAGCACTGAAGTAAGTTGTGTGATATGATTATGTCCAGCTAGCGTAGCCTGGGAAGGGATCCTGTAGTTGCAATCTGATACTGCTTTCACTTTGTTATACCTTTTCTATGTTCCAAGCGGTTGGCATAAACCATGGAATTTGGAAGTGATTTCTTATATGTTAAGCGGTCCATTTCACGTTTCGTGCGCACGGAATTGATTATGTTTGATTTCTAATTATCTGTCATATTTTGTGCATTTTATCTGTTCTTCATTTCCTAATGGTTTTGCCATTTTTCGCAGCTTGTAGGCTCATTGGTTGCTCATATAGGCTCTGGGGTTAGCTATGAAGTTTCGTCTTCTCTGGATATAATGATTTCTCTAACATCCAACCATTCAGAAGAATTGATTCCTATATCTTCACATATAACTGGTAATAAACTTTCCTTTGTATAATGCTTTTCATTTGCTGAACAGACACATCAACTTTTCCATTATAGGAATATTGGATTACCTGGAGGGTTTCCATGAAGATAATCTTCGAAAGGTTTGTGATATATTGTTGATATATTGTTCATTTCTTAAACCTAATCCGCCATAAATAATAATAATCAATGATGTAATTTAGGTTTACGATATCTTCTGTCATTTGGCACTTGCTGCCGGTTTCAACACTGGCTCAGGTGGCTCTTCTGTAGCTAATGAACTTCTAATGGTGGTGAGAAAGCAGGTATTGGAATAGCTAATAACCATGCTTATTACATATGTAGCGCATTCTTCCAGTAAAAGTGGCTTTCAATTGCAAAATTACTATGTGCAATTATTCTCTGTTCCTGCCTGTTACCTTTTAGGTTAGCAATCCAGATATGAAGTATAGAAGAATGGGAATAATCGGAGCTTTAAGGATAGTGTCAACTATCGCTGACATTGATGCCAGTGCTGCTGTGAACTGTTCATCATCTCAGGTTTGTTTGAGTATGATGTAATTATAGGGGGAATTGCAATTTTTATGTCAAAACAATAATGCCAAGTGCATATATTATTGTGTGCATTCTTCATATGTGCATGTGAATGCCAGCACTCATGTGATCACAAATGCCATAATCGATTAATTGCTGAAATTATTTAAGCACCATGAATACCTTGTATTGGTATTTATTAAAGTGACACTGTCTATTATTACAAAATATTATCGGACAACAGCAATTTTGTTCAAATAATGAAACCACTCATTATTAGTTGATTATTAGGTTGGTTCCAGAGCATGATGAAAATAACTGACAAAACAGTACCATACACATGCTAAAACGAGGATAAAATTTTAGGCCTGTACACCTGAATTTGGTAGAGTTCCCTTTTGGGATACGAAACCTCACTTCCTGCATCAAAAAGTTTTCAGCATGATAGCTGCCTTGTTTTGTGTTAATGAAATTCTAATGCCAGTTTGTTTTTTGTTTTTTTGGTTTGGTAGCAACCAAATTACGAGGATGCCCTGGAACTGTTGAAGATGTCTTTTAACTCCTGCAAATTTGCGACATTGCCCTTACTTTTTCTATATGACGAGTTAGCTGCTTTACTGGAGAGCAAAGTTCTTCACTCTGCAATTATTGAGTGGTAGGTATAATATGGTAGTATGTGCTAGGTATTTGTTCCTTTGTATTTTCTGCTGGTTGTGCTCATGGAAGATAGCATTTTACCGACTGGCTCATTCAGGGTAGGAGATTACGTTGCAGAATTCGACGCATATTTTCTTGCTGATCTAGACAATGGTGAGCTATCAGAAAAATACCTGAATGATGGCATAGAAGGTTAGCTACATTGTTTTATAATTCCTTTAGTTTTGTGGACTCCTACACTTCCTTTAATCATAATATTTCAATAATTAATTACAATGAGGGTAACTGTAACTGTTGACACCTTGGTTACAGGAGAATTATGGATGAACTTGGATGGAAATCTCTCTCCAATATGTATAAATATTATGCCTCTAGCCTCCACTTCGCCACAAAAGTAAAAGATCTTAGCTATTAATGGTCATTATTTGGTAGCCAATTAGTTTCAAAGAACCTACACTAGCTAAATTTATTGATATTATTTCGTTTATTGCAGATCTCAACCCTGCTTGCAGATCCTCCCATCCCAATTTTCAGTTTTAACTACAGTAAGTCCAATAACTATGTAATATTATATGTCATGTCTTAATTGCTGACCTTACATTGTTCTTGCTTCACATCAAAGGTTGAATGTTTAACAAATGAAGGCTCGCTTGGTGGATTAAATGCACTACTTGGCTGTCCTTTGCACCTTCCCTCTACCAAGGTTGTATAAACTTCTCTTTAATTTTTTAAAATTATTTTGGTATCTAATTTCTTTCTGTGGTTCTAAATTGTTTGGTTGCGGATTACTTCCAACTCTTGCTTGCTGCTGCACACATGGTTTTTAGTGGCAAATCTTTGAATGATTAGTTCATAAGGTAGTTTGCGAATATTTCCAAGAAACTGGAAGTGCTGATTCTTTGTGTAACTATAGTTATCAAATGTGAAGCCTTTAAGGGCCTGTTTGGGACTGATCCACTCAAGGTTCTGTACTCTGCTTAAAAAAGGGAGTGTCTATAGCTCACCCATGCAATTTAGAGGGCCTCCTCACACGAATTCTGGACCATTGGATAAAAAACCAGAGGTGCAGATCTTCCCTCAACCCCCACCCTCTCTCTCCACCTTATCTCTTCAACCCCACCCCCACCTCCTTCCTCCTCCCACGCCTCCACCCCGAACCCGCCGCCCACCGCCCCCGTCCCGCCTCCTCCCCGCCGGCGCGGCCGGGCTAGGGTCCGGCGGACCTCCCCGCCAGCGGCCGCCGGCGCAAAGATCCGTCGGACCCTAGCACGGGTGCGCCGGCCCGCCTCCGCCCACCGCCGCCGCCCCCTCCCACCACCCCGGCCACCTCGGACCATCACCGCCGCGCGCCTCCACCTCCGGTCGTCGCCATGGAGCCCCCGCCCGACCCCGGCCCCAACCGCCGGCCTACACCGCCGGCCGACGGCGCCCTCGCCGCCGCGCCCTCGCCGCCCCGCCACCTCCGCCGGG
The DNA here is from genome assembly GCA_947561735.1 of Cenchrus americanus. Lineage (NCBI taxonomy): Eukaryota > Viridiplantae > Streptophyta > Magnoliopsida > Poales > Poaceae > Cenchrus > Cenchrus americanus. The sequence goes on from OX387245.1 coordinate 245,288,862, forward strand.
CCGGCCTGCCGCCGCCGGCCCTCCCTCTATGGCCGGCGGTGAGCAGAGCCCCCGGGCTGTTATGAATAGCACCAATGTCCATTATAGGAGCACTAGGCCCAAATATATACAGGTACAGGTGTGGGTAAATATGCACAAAAGCCCCTTATACAATGGGGAAATACATATACATCTAACACCCCCCCCCCTCAAACTCAGGGTGGATCAAGAACACTGAGTTTGGAGAGATAGAACCTGTGCCTGACCACAGTCTGCGCCTTTGTAAATAAATCAGCCAATTGAATCTCTGAAGGTACATACCGAGGAGCAACAACACCATCCTGTACCTGCGCTCGTGTATAAAAGGCATCAACACCAACATGTTTACTAAGTTCATGTTTCACCGGATCACGGGCCATACTGATGGCCCCTGTACTGTCAGACAAAAGAGGAGTCGGCATAGAAACTGAAACACCAAAATCCTCAAGCAACCATCGCAACCAAGTAACCTCCGCTGCCACAAGAGCCATAGCACGTAACTCAGCCTCTGGACTCGAACGAGAAACTGCTGTCTGCTTCTTAGTTTTCCAAGAAATGAGAGAACCACCAAGAAACACACAAAAGGCAGAAAGAGATCGACGATCAGAGGAATCACTGGCCCAGGTAGCATCACAATATGCATAGAGGTGTAAAGAGCTAGAACGTGGAAAGAACAAACGGCGAGATATAGTCCCACGAAGATAATGCAGGACACGAAGCAAGTGAGTATAGTGAAGCTGAGTGGGACCAGAAACAAACTGACTCAGAATATGCACAGAATGAGAGATATCAGGACGAGTAACACCAAGATAAACAAGACTACCCACAATATGACGATAGCGAGTAGGATCGGAGAGAGGCTCACCATCTTTGGCACAAAGTTGAAGATTAAGCTCCATGGGAGTCTCAACTGTGCGATGATCAGTGAGAGCAGCACAAAGATCATGGATGTACTTTTCTTGAGACAAATAAAAACCCTCAGGTGCAGAGGAAATCTCAATCCCAAGAAAATAACGAAGAGGACCAAGATCCGTCATCAAAAACTGCTCACTGAGACGCGCCTTGACAAAAGCTATATACTCAGTATCATCTCCCGTAATGATCATATCATCAACATAAAGAAGAAGAGTCCGACCACGAGAGGAAGTATGAACAAAGAGTGCAGGCTGGAACCAAGCACGGGGAGCTTGCTTGAGGCCATAAAGAGAGCGGCGAAGACGACATACCATACCCTCAGGAACGTAATAGCCAGGTGGTGGTTTCATATAAACCTCCTCACGAAGTTCACCATTAAGAAAAGCATTCTTCACATCAAGTTGAGATATAGACCACCCACGAACAGAAGCCACAACAAGAAGAGTGCGAACAGTAGTCATGTGAGCTACAGGAGCAAATGTCTCATCACAGTCACGACCATGCTCCTGCTGAAAACCACGTGCCACAAGACGAGCCTTATAGCGCTCAAGAGAACCATCCGAACGGGTCTTAACCTTATAAACACACTTACAGGTGATAGGACGAACATGTGAGGGAAGGGGTACAAGATCCCATGTGCCGGCGCGCTCAAGTGCAGCAAGTTCCTCTGCCATCGCGTGCTGCCATTCATGATGAGTAATGGCATCACGATAAGAGGTTGGTTCAGAGAGAACCACACCAGCAACACGAGGAAAACCATACCAGTCGGGAGGGTGAGTCGAGAGACGATCACGAAGAGCATATCGTGGAGAAGACACATCAGAAGGTGGCTCATCAGGAGGAGAAGGCACGTCAGAGGAAGATGGCTCAGGAGCCTTTTGAGTACGTGCATAGAAACGTGTGACAGGTGGTTTATTGTCATAAATAGTACCCATAGGAACATGTGGAGTGGAACTGGAAGAAGGGTCTACAGATGAAGATGAAGTAGACACAGAAGGCGGCACTACAAGAGGCTCATCAGGAGCCACAGAAGAAGGCACTACAGGGGACTCATCAGTAGCTGGAGAAGCAGGCACTAGGTGTGGAAGCTGCATAGGAGTATCGAGAAAAGTTAGAAAAGAAAGAGGCTCAACGAACGATGCATGAGAGGCATCAGGAGAAGGACAAGAATAGATTGGGCGAGACTCATCAAAAGTAACATCGCGAGAAATCCTCATCCGACGGCCAACAGGATCCCAATAACGATATCCCTTATGCTCAGCACTATATCCCAGAAAAACACACTCAACAGATTGAGCGGTCAGCTTGGTGTGCTCACGAGGGGCAAGAAGTACATAGCACACACATCCAAAGAGACGAAGGCTGGTATAGTCAGGCGGCTTGCCACAAAGACGCTCATAGGGAATCCCACCATGAAGAGCAGAAGAAGGCTGAATATTAATCAAATAAGTAGCTGTAGAGACAGCTTCAGCCCAAAAATGCGGTGGGAGAGTAGAGGCAATCATGAGAGCACGAGTAGTCTCAAGCAAATGACGATGCTTGCGCTCCGCAATACCATTCTGAGCATGAGCACCAGGACAAGAAAACTGTGCAAGGGTGCCTTGCTCAGAAAGAAATTGACGAAGAGCTCCAGACAAATACTCCCCAGCAGAATCAGCACGAAAAACTTTGATAGCAGTGTCAAATTGAGTACGAATCATGGTGGCAAATTTTTTATAGATAGATAAAGCCTCACTTCGATGTTTCATAAAATAGATCCATGTGTGGCGAGAAAAATCATCTATAAATATGATATAATATCGATGACCCCCTTTCGAAACGAAAGGAGCCGGACCCCATACATCAGAATGAACAAGATCAAAAGGCTGTTTTGACACCGACTCACTCGAATAATAAGGAAGTTGTAGCTGTTTTCCTAGCAGACAACCCTGACACTTATCCAAAGATACATCACCAGAAACTGATCCTAAAAGACCACGACGAACTATTGTAGACAAACGCGAGCCACAAAGATGTCCTAGACGATGGTGCCACTGAGCAAAAGACGATGTAGATGACGTAGAAGCGACTGAGCCCACAAGACAGGTAGAAGCAGCAGAGGGCAGACGAAGCCACAAGACGCTGAGAATCACGCTGACGAGGGCCAGTACCAAGTAGGAGACCCGTGCTGCGATCCTAAATACAACAAGAGTCAGAATCAAGGATAACACGACAGCCATGATCAGTAAGCTGGCCAGCCGAGATAAGCTGCATGGTTAATTTGGGAACATAAGAAACAGCAGGAACATGAAAAGACGAAGACAAAAGAGTGCCACGTCCTGCTACAGAGAGAGCGGATCCATCGGCGGTTTGAACAGTGATAGGAAAAGATGGAGTACTAATGGAAGAAAGACTGGTACGATCAGGAGTCATATGAAAAGAAGCACCAGAATCTAGAATCCATGGAAAAATACCTGAAGAAGATGACTGAGAAGCAGTAGCAGAACCTGCCAGTGCAGGGGCCTGAGTGACAGAACTAGCAGCTCCTGCGGGTGTAGAGGCAGCTAGGCGACGAAGCAACATGAGCATCTCCTGTGTCGCAGAACCAGCAGAACTCCGCTGAGAGCCTCCAGTACCAAAACCACTAGAACCACTAGTACCCTGTGCAGAACTCCGCTGAGAGCCTCCAGTAACGTGTGAAGAATGACCACCTCGACGAGGCTGAGCCTTCTTTTTCCTGTAACAGTATGCCTCCACATGGTTATTCCTGCCGCACCAGTCACACTTGAGGCCACCACCCCCTCCACTCACAGAAGAAGGCACTACTGAAGAAGGGGCCCCAGATGGAGGAGAGTCCTTGAAAGAAGAATGAGCAGCCAATACAGATGAAGATGAAGATTGCAACAGACCAGCATCACTGTAGCGAACATGGCCTCATATGCCATTAGTTCGAGTATGATTTTGGTGATTCATGACAACATGATCAATGAGACTAACCATATTGTTTAGCATGTCTTTGTAGACATTTCTAGGTCCCAAGGATGCCAAAATACCACATGCCAAATTGAGAAAATAGTCTATTTTTCAAGGGTCAACAACAAGAAAGAAAAGAAAAAGAAAAGACACCGTCGGATGAACCGACGGTACCTAGATAACAAGCGTCGGTGCAATCGTTGGACGAGTTGGTACACTGGGTGAAAACCTAGGCACCGTCGGATGAACCGACGGTCCATTTTCTAGTAGCGTCAGACGAGTTGCATAGAAGAAGAAGCGAAGACAGTAGCACCGGATGATCCGACGGTCGGAGTGTGGACACCGTCGGTCTATCCGATGCCCTGTTTGAATGAAGACAGAGACGTGCCAAGAGAAGCCCTTCAGCACCGGATGAATCGACGCCTTGGTCAAGGGGAAGCGTCGGTCTATCCGACGGTTATATTTGAAACATACAGTACCGCCCCAAGTGAGAAGTCTTCAGCACCGGATAATCCGACGCACCGTCGGTGTATAGCGTTGGAGCAGTTGTGTCAGCAGAGCTGCAACGGCTAAGTGACGTGGAGGGCACCAGATGAACCGACGCCCTGGAAAAGCATAGCATCGGTTCATCCGACGCTATCTTTTTCAGCAGCTTTTAGCCAACGACTAGTTTGATGCCTTGGGCTATTTATACCCCCTCCACTCACCCATTTGAGGTTGCTGGATTGTGTGGAAGTGTAGAGGAGTTCAAGACACAAAGATCATATCCAATCCATCCAAGTGCTTAATTGCTCATCCTTAGACTTGCATATGCTTAGTGTATGTGCTTAGTGCTAGGCTTAGCTTGGAGCTGAGTGAGTGCAAGGTTGTGCCAACCTTGTGAGGTGATTCTTGAGTGAATCAAGTTGTACAAGGTTCGCCGGAAGCCTTGGGGCATAAGTGGCTCACCGACAATCGTCATCGACCCTCCGGCTTGGTGTGGAGTGGCGAGGACACTTTGTGCGGGGGACGTGGAGACCCCCTTCCTTGGTGGAGAAGCTCCTTAGTGGAGGCGGCATCAAGGTGACCAAGGGAGCTTGGCAAGTGCCTAAGTGGCCAGCCTTTGTGGCGAGTCAAGCGGTGCTCTTGGGAGAGACTTGGTGACCGGGAAGCAATACTCTTGTGTGAGTGCTTCAATAACGTGGACTAGGGGTGGCTTAGTGCTTACCGATACCACGTGATAAATCGCGTGTCAAGAGTTTGCTTCCTCTCATCCCTTTTACGTTTCAGCATTTACTCTATTGCAATCTTTGCTTGCCTTTACTTTCCTAGAGTAGTATCATGCTAGGATTGGCTATAGGTTGCAAACCTTTTTTTGGGATGGGAGTTTCACACTAGAACAACCCTAGTTGCACACAATAAGAAGCCAGCTCATCCTCGAAATCATCAATCAGCTTCTTCTTATTGTCCTCAGTAGCTGTAGCAGGAATAACTGGCCTGACAGGACAGGAGGTGCAGGAGGAGCTGCAGGACAGGGTAGTTCACCTGTAAGAAATTCCCATAGACGCAAACCACGCATGTGCAGACGCATACGGGAACCCAATCCCGATAGTTGGTGCCATTGAAAAGCACCGGGCATCGCAGAAGATGCACACCACCGGACGAAGGACCTGAAGAGGAGGACATCTCCATTTCTACCGGAAAAAGCACCGACGCACCAGAGGTAAAGAACAAGGGCAAATCGCGAGAAATCCGCGACTCCATGAGCCAAATCCGCGACTCCACGAGCCCCCGCGGGGGCAAAGGTGACGGCGCGCGGGGAGGGCGGAGGCAACGGCGCGCGGGGAGGGCGGAGTTGACGGCGCGCGGGTAGGCGGGGGCGCGGGCGTGTCCCGTCCGGGCGGAGGCGCAGGCGGGGAGCTAGCGGGGAGCTTCGCGTGCGGCTTGAACGCAGGCGCGCGGGCCGTCCTGGCCGCCGGCGGAGTGGGGGGAAGAAAAACGCCCAGGGAAGGAAGAAGAACCTAACCCTAGACTGTCTCTGATACCATGTTATGAATAGCACCAATGTCCATTATAGAAGCACTAGACCCAAATATATACAGGTACAGGTGTGGGTAAATATGCACAAAAGCCCCTTATACAATGGGGAAATACATATACATCTAACACGGGCAACCCCCGAACCACTAACCCCTAACCCTAACCCGAACCCTAAACTCGCCGGAGTGTTGCCGGAGTTGGAGAGGAAGCATGGGTGAAGATGGAGGTGAAGAAAAATTCGTGTGAGGAGGAGCTCTAAATCACATGGGTGAGATATAGCTTTCCCCTAAAAAAACCTACGATGGAGCAGATCTACCGGAAAACAGAATCCCTGGAGCACCTCTTTTTCTGTTATCCCGAATTGAACTAGGGCTTGCTACTTCATGTGATTAGCTGCTCTAGAAAATGGTGGAATTGGGTGTTTGGGAGTGCTCCATTAAAATCCACAGTGGAGTTTGGCGTTGGAGCAGTCCTAAACAGGCCTAAGAAGTAAGAATGACAGAAGTAACTACTTTCTTGAGGTGTTTACCTAAGGGCTGTTTGTACATCTGTTCAATCTTGTACTTCTGTTCTTCACTGCTTTCAAAATTTTTATAAGAGTTTTTTCAATGATTAAATCAAATAATAACTAATAATATGTACCACTGACAGCATTTGGATGGAGCTAAATGGGGAAACTTGTCAGGATTGCAGAAAAAGGCAGTGTGCCATTCATTGTACTACGCAATAAACTGGATCAGGGAGTTGGTAAGTTGTTTTGTATGCTTTGCTTTTCAAACTGTATGATATATTGATATCTATGTCTATTGTCTAAAACTAGTGGCATCAATGCAGCTCAATGCTTTCAGTACACAGGTTGCTAGTAGGATTGATAATTTCTCACAGAAAGCAAGGGATGAGACAGCAGTGAAACTTCTAAAGCGTCTGAGAAATCTGATGTGAGTGCACACCCATTGTTACTGTGCTTGAATACTGTTAATAAATACATGTTTATAGTTGCACCCATTCCAGAAAACATCTATAAATGGGATAGAGCCATTGAAGTCCTGTGTTCATTGTTGTACTTGTTCTACCATCACCATCCCTGGGTGCTGAAAATTTGAACGGCACCTTATTTCTGACTAAGTGTTTGGGCAAACATCCAACAGTGTTATACTAAATCAGAGAACTCCGTAGATTCCACATGTTCTTTATGAACTGTTTCCCTTTACCTGGCTGTTGGTTGCTTGAATGGAATATTAGAGGGTTTAATGTATAAGTGTAAAAATGTATGTGGTTATGGCATGAGATATGTTGATATGCATTCACATACAGTCAACTGTGATTGACAAATTCTTACAATGCAGATTTCTTGAAGGCTTGCTGAATGCTTTTCTAAAAAATTATCCTCTATCTCTACCTGAGCTGCGATATCTTGGGGATTGTTCGGGATCAGCTAGCACTGGCAAATTGAACCTTCCAAAGAAAATGATAGAAGAGAGCATGGATGGCACATCTTCCAACAAAAGACAAAAGGGTCGCAAGGACAAGGCAGCCTCAGAGAAAGTGAATCCTGATGATAAACTCAAGCAACCTACGATACTGGATGCTTTCAAAAGAGCAGGAGTAACAGTCAGTCAAGCGTCAAACAAAGCTTCTTCTCAACCATCGTCCAGTGGAATGATGTCAAACAATATTGAACAAGAGACTAATGATCCTGGTGAGCTTGGGTTTGTAGATTTGATGACAGCACCAGTTCAGCTGGATATGCAAAGATTCAAATTCAGAACTCTCCACACAAGATGCTTGTCACTGTTGAACTACTCAGAGGTATGCATTTCTTAGTTCAAATTGACTAGTAGATCAGAAATGCAGTGGGCTGTCTACCCAACTTTTCATATTCATTACCATCTCATGTTCACTGAAACAGTTGATGCACCTTTTGCAGTGTCAAGATTCATCCTGTTCTTTCCTTGAAACTGAGGTACTTTATTACTACTAGATAATTTAGCTACCAAAATATGGTTAAGTATTAATATATGCCTTTTTTGTTTTGCAGCTACCTATATATCTATATCTCCTCCGTGATCTGCACAACAAATTAGATAATCTAAATCCCACAACCAAGCCATTTCTTAGTAATTCTCAAGTAAAATGCTCACAAGTTTATTGCCATAAGAGCACACAAGAATTCCTTGACAATATCCAGCCACTATTCTCGGTTCTAAGGAAGCATCTAGATGGGGCAGTTTCAATGATCAAAGATGGTAAACTTCTCTATTTCCTAATTTCTGCCTCTTATCCCTTTTATAGTGTTTGAAAATTTGTACTTGTGATCCTACATTTGACGCTCCTTGCTTTTGGTCAATATCATAATAAGCTACTACTATGATGTAGAATCAGAGAGCTGCACAGATAACTGGAGTTCACATTCATCTTCAGCTGGCAACCCAGACATTTCGTATGTGGTGATCTCGAAATCATCAATTGCAACTGCAGTATGTAAGGAGGTTCTTGGCTGCTACAGGAAGGTTGTTGTATGAATGCCTTTTCTTTCTTCAGCAAGTAGACGAGATCCAGATCTAAAAAATTGCTAATGCTAACATGCCTGGTGCCTTTTGCAGTTACTGGCCATTCCTGATGTGTTAAATCAACCAAACATGTCAATTTTGAAGCAACTTTTACAGACTTTGCAGCCCACAGAAAAATTTGATGATATTCTTTCTGAGTTCCAACCATCTCTTGCTCCTAGCAATGTTGATTATCTATACTGTGGAGCATGTAAATTGTTTGAGGATATTATGGATCCAGGTAATTAGCTATCTAGTTTTGTGCCCACAGTGCTCGGAGATTATGCAACCTTTTTGCCTAATTTTACTTCTCTAATCTTCATGCAGTGTGCTCGTTCTCACATGTTCTGTCTTCTGATGTGTTAATTACTACGCAATCAATTGTAAATTCTGTTGTTGTGTTGTTGGATGAATCTGGGGAATCAAATAGGAAGAATCTACAAATAGGATGCTCCAAAGCAATCATTCCCTTCCTGCGAAAGCGTCTTGGGCACTCAGCTCATAAGCTGCTAACTGTTGATCACCCTAGCGAAGAGGCTGAAAATGGATGGCAGAGTAAAGTAAGCTAAAGTTTCTTTCTAGCTTGTAATGTGACACTCCAATCACAAATATAGACATGGTCTACAAGGTGCAATTTTGACCATCAAATTTTGTAAGCATGTATTAACTTATAGATAGATAGATAATAATATACAGTCTGAAATTAATTTCAACCTTATGTTGCCAAACTATTTATCTTTTTAGCTATTGATGGTCAAAGCTAGACAAATTTGACTTAGGACAAACATAGAACTACTTTATTTATGAATCATTAGAAGGAGTATGTAAGTTGACAAGCTTGTAGCTCCTAATATGTCCCCTGTTTTGTCTGCCAGGGTGATCTTATACAGAAGATATTACAAATATACCTCAGAAATAGTGAATCCACTTCAGATCTGCTTTGTGAGCTTTCCAAAGCATTGTCTCAGGTGGGTGGGCCATCTCTACTTCTTGAGTGATGCTCTCGGAGTCATCTCATTTAGCAGTTAGTTGTACATATGAAATCCTGCCTTTTGCCTTAGAGACTCATAGGCATCTTGTTCCATATTTTTAAGGTACCTTCAACCAAAGCACAAGGTACCCAGGATGTGTCAAATGGTTTTCCAACACTGTGTTCCTCCACTATCCCCTCTTGGTACCGTGTCCTGGTAAGTTTCTGGTGTTCAGTGCATTTATGAAATGTCCCATGTTCGCCTATCTTCTAAAATTTTGGTCGCGAATGCAGCATGAAGAGAACACTGGGATTTTAAACAAGATGGTAAGAAATTTAGCTATGCATAAACACTAAATTGGCTCCTTTTTGCCCTATTACTGTGTTCATAAAACAACTATTTGTCGTGTCGCCTGATGTTTTGATAATTTCCTTCCTGTTTTCTAGATCAAGAAGGCCCTCAAGACTAGAGGAGTACCAGAAAGAGGATCAATTGATACTATTCTGGAGGAAATTCAGAAATCAGTGGAGGTGTTTGTTTCTCTAATAGAAAAGTGCAAGACTCATGAAAAGGTTAGGTGCACCATAATAACTTATTTAGTTATGTTTAAATCCCTCTCACGGCCACCCTGTGCTTTATGTTTTGGGCTGCTGGATGAAAGGCTACTCACTAGTCGTTAATGACAGGTATCTATGCACGCAATGGCAGTTAAACATGGGGGAAAGTATATAGACACATTTCTGAAAGGTGAGGAATTGTGGCTTGATAAGATCACTATTTATGTATGCCTTCACCTGCAAATATGGTGTTGGTAAACCAATTTTGGTGTATTTTCATCATGATGTTTGACAAAAGAAAATGTTCATTTCACCTTTGCTGTTTGCAGCCTTCAATTTTCTAGAGACACAATTCAAGGATCATAATGCCATTATACTTCAAATGGTAAGGATCACAATTTTATGTCTGCTAATGCTCCTTGTTGGTATCAGTGATACCTTACAATGACTGCTTAATGTAAGTGATAATTTTTTGCCAACACAGCTAAAAGAACTTCAGAAAGCGACAAGAATCATCCAAACTATATGTGCAGAGGCTAAGGTACAGATGATAAATGATTCTGTGCGTGATGCTGACTGTCATAAGTTTTATGCTCCATGGTTCCATGCTTAGAACAAGTACCTTGATCTCGCACAGGGTTACAAGCGGACAATGATCACAAGCAAAATACCTCCTGCAAAGAGAGCCCTGGAGCGGTTCTTGTTCCAAGTAAAGGCGCTGCTACACAACTGCTCCACGGAGAAGAAATTCTGGATGGGTAAATCTCGCCACCTCATCCATGATTCCATCACAGAAGTGCAAGTTTCTCTTCTTTTTTCTTTACCTTTTGAAAGGAGAAAAATGTAACCTGGGAACAAATGATTTCTCAATCTAGATCTGTGGTTTTGTATATGCTATAGAACCTACAAAGCTACAACAACCTCTGATGCCTCTGTTTTATCAGGCAATTTGAAGCACAAGGACCTGCACGGTCATGTGGTGAGCTCCCAAGTGTACGGGAGCGTGGATGAGGAAGATGAGGAGCAGACAGAGTCTGACTCGGACATTCCGGCTGCCGAAAACGACACCACCACCATGGACGAGGATGATGCAGTGCCGGAAGGGAGCAATGAGGCGCCGATAGAGGAATAGCGGCGTAGGTACTAATCTCTAGCTTTGTACATATCTCTCGCCTGCTAACCTGACCAATTTTGGCCCAAAATTTTACCCGAGCTTGTAGTGTGTGCGTATGATGTAGAAAGGTGAAGTCCCCATCAAATTCTAGGTTGCAAAATGTCACTTGTAGCATAGAGATTTGAAGTCTCGATCATGATTCATGATCTTGTCAGATATGGATAGTCAAAAAGACATTCAGATGAACCATGCTCTCTTTACAGCAGCTTACACAGCTAGATAGTTTGGTACCATATCTTAATCAGAAATCACATGAACAAACTCATAAGCTCACAGCACACATGGATAGACAAACAATATCACGAGGAAGGAGCAAACAAAGCCTACTGCTGCATTTGCCTGCCCGCACCTACAGGAGGCGGTCGGGCTGCCGGAATCGCCGGATGGCGGAAGGAGATCAGAAATCAGACGGCCTTGGCGGGCGGCGCGGTGGAGGCGGAGAGGTCGGCGAGGAGCGGCTCGTTGGCGGAGGCGCCGGTGGCGTTGGTGGCGGTGGGAGAGTCAGGGTCGTAGTTGGGGTCGAGGGCGCGGTCCATGGCGCGGCGGCCGGTCTCGAGGCAGGGCTTGCAGGCCATCTCGATGGTGATCCAGCCCAGCACCACCGCCGCGATGGCGATCACCGCCGTCACCACCGCCCCCATCCTAGTCTTCTCCCTCCTGGCCGGCGGCGGTTCGTTGGGTCTCGAATCGGGACGCGGCGGATCTGGAGGTGCGTGAGCGTCTGCGGAGGGAGCCCGACAGAGTTGGAATGCACAGGCAGCCAGTTGAAAAGGGGACAAAAGGGGCCGTTGATGTGGGCCTGGCCTGGCAGTCACACCTGTGGGCGTCCGGCCGGCCGGGCTCGGTAGCTCCAACGCGGATCGCGCTGTCCTTATTCAGTGTCTTCGTCAAATCAAACGAATCAAAGATCAAAAAAATAAAACGAATCGAAGTTCAAAGTTCACCCGCAAAAAAGGAAAAAACGAATCGAAGTTCCAAAAGAGAAGGAACTCAGATTTTTTTTGTCACTTCTTACACCACCAATGCTTAGTGCTCTCCTTAGTACATGTACATGCGAGAAATTATAAGTTCTTTTGTTTTTAAGAATTGCATACTGCGGACGATCACAACACACATGCATACTCACCTCTATTAACATATGTACGCAAATCCTATCTCTATGAGCACCTCTGAAGGACTGAGCACCCGGTAGAAGTCATCATTAGTACCTCGTTGTCGAGGGGAACGTCACATATCAATTAACGCACAACGTCGGTAAATCTTAAGAGGAAAATGTGCGGGTATCGGGATTTAAACCCTGGTGGATAGCGTCTCACTGGACTATCCTACCATTAGACTACAAGCTAATTTGCAATTCTCAAATTCTTCGAAGCGACATATATGACTATATGAGTCGATGGACGTAGGGATGGATTCAGATGTCTGGATATCCAGATTATTTGAATTCGTATTCGACAAAATCATCGATATGGATATTTCTATTCAACGAAATCATCGATATGGATATCCGTATTCATATTCTTTTTTATTGTGAATGCTTAAATGGATGCATCCGTATTCGATTTCCAATTTTTTCTCTATCCGGTTCACGATTCGTATTTGACAAAAATGTGGACTAATTGACACTATCCGTATCCATGTAGAACAAAGTACTCGTGAAATCTTCTAAAACTTATTTCGATGACATATATGACTATGAGTCCTTGATGGACGTAGGGATGGATTCAATCCGAATTATGTGAATTCGCATTTGACAAAATCATCAATATGGGTGTTGCATTTGTATTCATTTTTAATATGAATGTTAAACGTAGGGGTGAAAATAGTTACGGAAATTCCCGATCGACCGAGCTTCATTTCCAAAAAATATGAGAAACAATGAAATGGAAATGGTATGAGGCGGAAATGGTATGGAAATAGGAAAACATTGGTGGAAATGGAAATGATATTGGCTTTGTTCCGCCGAATACATGTATCGACCGTTTTTGCTTGGACAATTCGGTCGGAATTCCGAATTGTCGTTGGATGGCCCATAAGCCTAGGTAACACCAAGACCCAACATGGCCCAATAACACAACCCTACGTATATAACTCAGTCTCCACTCGCAGTCCCCAACTCGCAGACACGAGTCACACGACCATCGCCAACAACCTAGCCGGTAGGTTGGCTGCTGTGATAGAAACTTGTTGGCTGCAAAATTTAGTAGTTGTGAGTCATAGGTGGTTATAGTATGTGCATATGGTGCAGTAATATTCATGTCGGACTGTTGGTCACTCATTTAGTTGTGAACATGTTGCATATATGTTCATTCATGGTTTTGGTGTTTTCGATTTGAGGTACCATTATCGATCGATATCGACATATTTTCGATCCGATGGTTTCGTTTCGATGTATCGATTAGTCGTTATCGGTATCGTTTTCGAGCGTATCATTTCCGTATCGTTTCCGAGTAAAAATAATATGATAGGAAATGATAATGCATATTTTCGATCGTTTCCGACCGATTTCATCCCTAGTTAAACGGATGCAGATTTCCAATTTTATCTCCATCCGATTCTAGATTCGCATTTGACAAAAATGTGGACTATTCAACACTATCAGTATCCGTGTAGAACAAAGTACTCATGAAATCTTCTAAAACTTATTTTGATGACTAATTAGTAATTACAAAATGATCTTTTTTATGACAAATAACTAATTATGTTAACCTAATATTACTAGATTATATAATGATCTTTTTTTATTAAATTTAGTGTGGCTAATCATAGTAATTTTAAATTTTAAACACATTATATTATTTAAAATAAATAAATTATATTTAAATGTTGTTATTTACTTTTTATATTAAAAGATGTTTATATATTTAACATACTTATTTTATATTTATTGTGAAATATTTATTAATTAATATATATTTTATTTGCAATAAGATATCTATTAGGTACAATTATCATAATTTACTCTCTACTTGTAACATGATTTGGTCTACTATAAAACCATGGACAAATGAAATTGATAATTGTTATGATTCTATGCTATAAATCGAGTAAGTATTCGCGAATCCGAATTCGAAATGTCCCTTTTGTATTCATATCTGGATTTGAATTAAAATGTGGTAAACAGTCACATTCAAATTTGTATAAGTGTGTAACCTATCCGAATCCATCGTGGACGTGGATGCACACATTTGCAGAGGTTGCAGCGATGGCACACTAGCATCAGATTTAGGAATGGGACTCCAATTTTGTTCGGTGCGCATATGTTGAATTTTTATATATATTTTTTAATCATTTTGCAAAATTATATGATTGTTTGAAATTTTAGCAGATTTGGCAACCAACCGTCGTGCGCCACGGCGATTTGCAACGCAACCACCATAGCCCACAGCGGCAAGGAGGCTGCCAACGGTCCGCTGCGGGGAGTGGGGCCCGCGGCAGCCTACCGCAGTGGGCCACAGCGGTGGGGGCCGCGCCCGCCGTGGGCCACGACGGTAGGTCGCTACCGCCGTGGGGGACGGCGGCAGCCACGCCTATATAAGGGGCGACGACGCCCCCCCCCCCCACGCCTGCCGCCTCCTCTATTCCCGGCCGACGCCCCCTCCTCTCCTCAGGTATGTTTTCTTTCTTTTTTAAAGTTAATTCATTAGATTAGATTTAGAAATATAGTTCTTTTAGTTTAGAAAATCTAGAAAATTAGTTTTTTACTTCGAAAATCTAGAAAATTAGTTTAGGTTTAGAAAATTAGTTTTGTAGTTTAGAAAATCTAGAAAATTAGTTTTTAGTTAGAAAATCTAGAAAATTAGTTTAGATTTAGAAAATTAGGTTTCTAGTTTAGAAAATCTAGAAAATTAGGTTTTTAGTTTAGAAAATCTAGAAAATTAGTTTAGATTTAGAGAATTAGTTTTCTAGTTTAGAAACTCCAGAAAATTAGTTTATATCTCTTAAGAATTGTAGAAAATAATTTAATTTGCTTAGAAAATGTAGAAAATTAATGTATCTCTTCCAGATATTGTAAAAATTACCGAAATTACATTAGTTTGTTTAGAAAATGTAGAAAATGAGTTTGTCTGTTTTAGGAAATGTAGAAAATTAATGTATTCGTTCTAGATATTGTACAAATTACCGAAATTACTTTAGTTTGTTTAGAAATTGTAGAAAATGAGTTTATTTGTTTTAGAAATTGTAGAAAATTAATGTATTCGTTCTAGATATTATAGAAATTACCGAAATTACTTTAGTTTGTTTAGAAATTGTAGAAAACGAGTTTACCTGTTTTAGAAATTTAGAAAATTAATGTATCCGTTCTAACTATTGTAGAAATTATCGAAATTACTTTAGTTTGTTTAGAAATTGTAGAAAATGAGTTTATCCGTTTTAGAAATTGTAGAAAATTAATGTATCCATTCTAGATATTGTAGAAATTACTTTAGTTTGTTTAGAAATAGTAGAAAATGAGTTTATGTGTTGTAGAAATTGTAGAAAATACTTATATTTGTTTAGAAACTCTAGAAAATTAATTTACCTCATGTACAGATTGTAGAAATTGTAGAAAACTACTTATATGTGTTTTTAATTATATATTTAATTTTTGTATGCAGCTGCAGCTATGGACCGGACTAAGGCTCAGGCCGAGGCGCAAGCTCAGGCCCAGGCGCGGGCTGAGGCTGAGGCTCAGGCTTCTCGTGCTGAGCTTGAGGCGTACGTGATGCCTCAGTTGTCGGACTGGGATATCGACCGCAGGCACCGCTCGTTCCTGTCTGCTGTCCTCGGAGAGGATGTTGGACACGTGTGTTCCCGCACTACGCGCACGTTGCTGCCGATCCACGACCTCTGGGTTCTCAAGTACGTGAATTGATGCTGTGTTATTGTTTGTACCTTCATTGATCTTTTTGTTATAACTCATAAATTACATTATTTGTTTCAGGCTACGAGCTGCAGGACTCCTGCCTCTAGCACGGCTAGTCCAGGGGGACAGCCAGCGCGATGCGATTTTTCGAAAGGATCGCATGACACGCTTCTAGTACGACTTCTCCCTCCTCAGCGCGCTTTTGGACCACTGGAGGCCGGAGACCCACACGTTCCACTTCATCGTCGGCGAGATGACGGTGACCCTTCAGGACACATCGCTGCTGATGGGCCTTCCTTGTGAGGGTGAGCCGCTGAGGGCGGCAGACATCTCCGCTGACTGGCGTACGGAGTTCCTCGCTCAGTTCGTGAACGTTCCATAGAACAATCGCGCGCCTGCCCGTACCAGGAGTTCGCGAACGCTCACGGACCCACCTTGTATTGGTTGCAGCAGTTTAGCGTACGTACCTTTACCTCATATTTCTCTTCGGTTTTGATTATATGGAGAAAATAAAACTAACGTTTGATTTTGTTTGTGCAGGCTGATTACCTAGCAGATGACGCCGAGCAGGAGACAGTCGACAGGTTCTCCGAGGCGTACCTGTTGTGGCTGTTTGGGTTCGTGTTTTTCTGCAGTTCACAGGCTGAAGCGATGATGAGATACCTGATCCCCATGCTCGGAGGATCACCGACGCGCCCTTGGACGTCGTGCCCCAGATCAGTTGGGGCAACTCTGTTCTTGCGAGCGCGTACAGGGGTCTGTGCTCGGGGGTGTCGAAGGGTCGTGTGGCGGAGCCGATCCTTCTCGGCTGTCCTCTCCTTCTTCAGCTATGGTGCCACGAGTAGTTTGTGATTCGTCGGCCAGTCGTGCCCCCCTACGCGTACGAGCCCCTGCCAGAGGGCCACGACCCGCGCGACCATTTCACCATGGGCTCGTTGTGGTGCCTTCGGAAGGTAATTACTTACCTTTCACTTTCAATTTGTCTTTCAATTTTGTCTAGCTTGTTCAATTGACATTTATGGTTCACATTTGGTTTGTATACAGACCTCGTACGCCCACGACCACACGAAGAGGGCGTACAAGGACTTCGTCGGGCAGTTCGACGCTCTCACAGACGCGGATGTCAGGTGGACGCCGTACTCAGAGGACTCGACGGCGAGGCTGGACCAGATGTCACACCAGGAGATCGCGGAGACGTTCCTCAGGATGGGTGGCATCACCGGGAGGTTCCTTACCGCGATGAACTATCGCGGCAACCCGGCTCTACGACTGTTTCCACGGTACCCCCAGTCGTCCTCCAGCTCCGCCTCGACTGGCCGTTCCCACGCGGCAACGTCGTCCTCGTCACGGCCACCCTTCCAGGCAGCTTTGTACCCGGCGTGCCCTCCGGCGCAACCTCCCTTTAGGATGTCTCCGCTAGGGGGGCCTCCTCTCATAGGTTCTACGCCTACACGTGCACCCGCACCAGGAGGGCCAAGACCGGCACCCCGAGGACCCGCACCTGCACCAGCACCGGTTCCTTCCTCGTCCCTCGACGCTGCTCTTCAGCCAGGTATTGAGCACTACTCTATAATACTAGATTGTATTAATTAGGAAACGTGATTTAATATTACTATTTCTTGCAGTTTACGACTCCAGCTTATGCACTCTTGACTTGTCCACCCTAGGGGACCAGGCCGGAGCGTCCGGGTCCGGCTTCAACGACTTGGCCCTCGACTTCGACTGGTTGCAGGGTTTGCAGCCGCAGGACGAGCTCACAGGGTCGCAACTTGGAGGCGCGCCACCCACGTGGACTCAGAAGGGAGCAGGGATGCAACCAGGAGGCTCCCAGTTGCCAAGAGCGACCGGTGGGCCACAGCCTAGAGCCTTGCAGCTGCTAGGCGCGAGTGGTGGGCCGTCTCCAGGAGGCACACAGCTCCCCGGTGCGAGCGGTGGGGCACAACAGTCTCCAGGAGGCTCGCAGCTCCCTGGCGCGAGCGATGGGGCACAACAGTATCTAGGAGGCTCGCAGCTGCCAGGCGCTAGCGGAGGGCAGCCAGGTTTGTCCCACGAGGTTGCAGGGTCGACGGCGGCAGTGGGTACTTCCCTTGGTAGGTTGCCGGTCTAAAACACCGACAGCTGGCGTGCCAGGTAGGGGAACTCGCAGAAGATCTCATGGCGAACTCGACAGCTTTAATCTCCATCAAGCCAACCGCCGCTTTCAACCGTGGCGACACCTTCGTCTTCGGGTCTTGGGTTTGCACAGCTGACGGCACCGGATCTTTCCAACGCCGCCTCACCATGGCTCCCAACCCGAGCACTGGGCTCGTGACGCTTCTCGAAGCGATCATGGGCGACCTCGCCGGAAATTTCGGCGAAATTTCGTTCTACAACCAACACGCCAACTTCGAGTTTGGATTCACCTCCAACTCGAACTCGACGTCCCCGTGGGCCATCGCATGCGAGCTGGCTACTGAGCCATCGTGTGCGGACTTCCCACTCCATGAGCACTTCCCATACGGCCTTTGCAACGCTAGCAAGGCCCATGCGAAGGCTCTCACTGCTCGCCGGGCTGGCAAGGAGATCGTCTCCGACTACACCTCGGACTCCAACCCCGCTTCCGGCTACTACTCGGACTCCTCCTACGAGTTCGACTTCGAATCAAACCCTGACGAGCCAGAGTCCGAGAACTCCACGACCGAGCAACCACTGTCAGGACCAGCTACCGGCCTGGTTATAACATCTACACCCGCCGGGAGATTCGTCTACTGGCCAGACCGCAAGCCTGCAGACCTGACAGACGGGAACTCACGATGCGTCGCCTACCTCGACTCGCTTCCCTTCCAGGAGGGAACTCCACTAGATCCAACAGAAGAGCACACCCCAACAGAGGTGGCGATTATCGACTCCGGTCTCGGCACCCCCGATCTCCAAGTCTTCATGGCTGCTGGCGAGACACTGGGACCTTCAGGGACACGCCCTGACCGTTACCTCGAAGATATCTCAGCAGACGAGTTGTCTGCCGTTGCACCCGCGGATGAAACCAACGACGACAAGAACGCCCGACGTGAACGCAACAGAAAGCAAAATGAACGGCGCCGACGTCTCCGTGAGACCTCACCCATACAGAATCTCGCAGAGGCCCTTGACCAAGTCGAGAACCGGGTGCACTACCCCAGAACAGTGCCTCATGTCTATCACTACGATAGCACGTCAGGCTCAGGGTATGCGCGCGGGAGAAGTCATTGCCAAGATCGCGGAGGACACCTACTTCATGAGAGTTGACAACAGAGTCAATCAAGTGCCTCCCCTCAGAACTTGCGAACCCGACAACCATGAAGCCACAAGTCGCAGTCCAGCGAACAATGGACGCAACCGCACTCGAGGAGAACTACCGCAGAACCCCAACCGTACTGGGGCATCAGCTGGTGGACCTTCTCATGGCGGCAACAGTGCCGGCGGCGCCGGTGATAGCCGCGGCGCTGCGGCTCATGGTGATGGTGGAGGAAGAGGCAGTGGCGGCGGGAGCTCCTCACACGAGGCTGGCAGGAGAGCTGGTGGCGGAGGCGATCGCGGAGGCCGAGGCCACGCAGACAACCACGTCACCGGTGCCTCACGCGGTGGCTACGATGCCCGCCGTAGAATTGAAGAAATTCGACGCAAAAAGTTCTCCACTGCAGGCGACAACGACGGCTTCCCCGCCTTCTCTGCTCGGCTTCACAATCTGCTTCTCTCGGAGAAATTCAAACCCCTGGGGATCACCAACTATGACGCGAAGCAAGATCCAGTCCAGTGGCTCAGATGCTACGCCCTCTCCATCGAAAATGCTGGTGGCAACAACGATACAAAGTGCCTCTACTTTCCCTTCTGCCTGGACCAAGCTCCACTTACATGGCTTGAGTCACTCGAGAAGTACTCGATCGACAAGTAGGACCAGCTCAAGGACCAGTTCACCAGCAACTTCGCGGGCGCTATGGTTCGCTCGGGTACTCGCATGGACCTGGCAATGGTGAAGCAGGAACAGGGCGAGACCCTACGCAAGTACATGCGGCGCTTCTTCGACAAGCGCACCACTGTAGTCGACGTCACCGACAAGGAGGTCATCGACCTCTTCCAAGACGGCCTCTACCACCGTCGCACCTTTAAAGACTTCAGTCGCCGCCGCCCGAGCCCATCACCAACCTCAAGGACATGATCACCTCATGGGCCAATGAAGAAGACAAGGCGAACGCCAAGTACGATGCCATTCATGGCAAGAGCAAGCAGAACACGGGCGACAACAACAACAACAACAACAGGGATCAAGGCGGTCGCAACAACAACTACTCGGGTCCTAACCGCAAGCGCAAGCCAGACAACACAGTCGCGGCTATCCAGTGACCTGCGAAAGACAACTCGAAGAAGACCTCTAGCGGCTTCAAGGACTTGCTCAAAGAGAAGTGCCCGTGGCACCTGGAGGGCAACCACACCTCCAAGCAGTGCTACCAACTCAGGCGAGCACTCAAGGACTCTCCAGACCCACGACCTCCTCACGAAAAGAAGGGCAAGAAAAAAGCTAACGAAGGCAATGATGACTTCCAAGAACCCGACAAGACGGTGAACGTCCTCTTCGGCGGACTACCCACCAGACGGTCACAGAAGGCCACTAGACGGGAAGTCTCTAACATTGAACCAGCGGCCCCGACCCCTCTCAGGTGGTCGGAGGTACCCATCACCTTCTCCCGTGCGGATCAATGGACAAGCTTCTCTGAACTAGGGCGGTCCCCACTCATCCTGAAACCGTTAGTCATGGGCTCCAGACTCAACAAGGTGCTCATCGACGGTGGGAGCGGGCTCAATGTCCTTTTCACCAAGACCTTGAAGAAGATGAAGCTCGACATCACTCACATGCTCACCAAGAGCACATTGCCTTTCTACGGCATCGTCCCCGGAAATGCGGCTATTCCAGTTGGCTCAGTGGTCCTACCAGTTACCTTCGGGGAAACCAGAGAAAACTACCGCACCGAGTACATCAAGTTCGAAGTCGCTGACTTTGAGACTTCCTACCATGCCATCCTCGGCAGACCTGCTATCGCCAAGTTCATGGCGGTACCCCACTACACGTACTTGGTACTCGAAATGCCGAGTCCGGCCGGTGTACTCTCACTGCAAGGGGACTTGAAGATATCCTTCGACTGCGACACAGAAGCTGTGGAACTCGCAGCCACCAATCAAGTACCTAACGCCATGATGGAGTTCTACGCTGCATCCAAGAAGCTTGCCCCAAGTGAGCTCGACATCCTAGAGAAGTCAGACACAGCCAACAAGCCTCAGCCATCTGAGGAAGTACAAGTCAAGGTGATCGACCTTGGGACAGGCGACAGCAGCAAGACTATCATGATCGGGGCGGGCTTCGACCCGAAATAGGAAGACGCGCTCGTCAGCTTCCTCCGGGCTAACCAAGACATCTTCGCTTGGAAGCCAGCGGACATGCCAGGGGTGCCCAGGAGGCTGATCGAGCACTCACTCAACGTCGACCCTAAAGCTATCCCAAAACGACAACACCTCCGCCGCTTTGCCGACGACAGACGAGACGCCATCAAGAAGGAACTCGCCAAACTACTCGCAGCAGGCTTCATCAGAGAAGTCTTCCATCCTGAGTGGCTTGCCAACCCCGTCCTCGTCCGCAAGAAGAACACAAACAAGTGGAGAATGTGCGTCGACTACACCGACCTCAACAAGCATTGCCCTAAGTACCCCTTCGGGTTGCCGCGGATAGATCAAGTCATCGACTCCATAGCAGGCTGCGACCTGCTCTGCTTCCTCGACTGCTACTCCGGGTACCACCAGATTGCAATCAAGGAAGAAGACCAGGAGAAGACCACGTTCATCACCCTGTTCGGTGCCTACTGCTACACGATAATGTCGTTCGGGTTGAAGAATGCCAGCGCTACCTACCAGCGAGCTATCCAGAAGTGTTTCAAGAAACAACTCAACAAGAACGTCGAGGATTACATGGATGACGTGGTCTTCAAGACCCGAAACTCCGACACGCTCCTCTGAAAGGACCTTGATGCCGCCTGGAGGGGGGTGTCTCCTTCTTGCTTGAGAGTTGATGTTTGATGTTCAGTGGTTGTTGTAGAGGTTGTCGGGCACATCTCCACTGGTTCATCATCATCCTCACTCTCAACTTCATCCCATTTGATGTGAGCTATCCCAAATAGCAATTTCCAAATGAGATGAGCATCCTTGCTAATCCCTTTACTAGTTACAATAAGATGCTTTAGTTCACTACATACACAACTACACAAAAGGTTAGTAACAACGGCATTGAGTCGCTTCTTCTCCAATTCCTTTGGTAAGACACAAGTCTCATCCTCCGGAAGGATACCCGCAACCATAATGCCCTCAGCAGTGGGACCCAAAACCTTAAGTGCAATTAGAATATTGGAATGCCAAGAAGAGTAGTTTGAGCCATCAAAAGCTAGAGGCTCAAACGGTACCTCACTAGTAGTCGACATCGAAAAACTCCGAGCGGTTAATCTCGAATCGGAGCACCAAACTCTGATACCAATTGAAAGGACCTTAATGCCGCTTGGAGGGGGGGTGAATAGGCGGGACGACCTTGGGACCTTAATGCCACAACCTTGGGAGCTATCCGGCGACGCCTAGCCGTCTAGGAGGCAAACCTCCAAGAGTAACAAATGCTTCAAAGGCTTTCCGACGTGAATCACAAGTGCTCAAGCTATGGGATGCTCTTGCTCAGCTCACACAAGCTCACAAAGGCTTAAACTCTCAACCAACACAAGGATATGGCTTGAATAGCTAATCTCACAAAGAGAGAGTTGGGGAGTGTTTCTTTAGCTTTGGCTTATGAAAAACAGCAGGGGAAGCACCTCAGCAGCCCTAGAATCAGCAGCCCCAACAAGTGGAGCTCGTGGGGTACTTATAGCCCTCACAAGGAAAACTAGTCGTTAGTTCTCTGACAAAGACGGTTAGACCGCCTGGTCAGGGCGGTTAGACTGCCCCCCAACGGTCAGTTTGAAAAACTAGCCATTGGGCTGCTAGGGGCGGTTAGATCGCCCCCCTTGGGCGGTTAGACCGCCCTGGGCAGAGAGAGCCCTAAAACCCTTCTTTCTTGTCACAAGCATTTCAACACGAGTTGAAATGGCAAAGGCTGGGTTAGAGGTTTGTTAGACTACTCATGGACTCTCTCAAGGCTAGTTCTCACTTAGGTCAACTAATGAGCACTTTTGATCTTTTGTCTTAGAGCTAATGTTGCATCCCTCTTGATAGTACGACATACCTAAACTCAAGAATAAATATAAAACCGGTTGATCACTTCAGCTTGTAGATCTTCAATCTTGTCATACTTTTGTAATTCCAATATGAGGGCTTTTAACATAGCCGATGTCTTGAGCAACTCCATACTTGAGCTAGTGACTTAGGATTTTCCCTTTTTGCATGAGAGTGAACACTTTAATCCTTAAGTCACTCCATATTGCCAATCATAACATTTTGATATGTTGCAACGCTTCCCTCGGTTAAGGCTTGGATATGATACTTGAAGACCCCACGGATGCTAGAACTTCACCTTAGCAAAACACTAATGGCGGCCGGGACAAGACCCCAAAGATTGCTTAGTCCCTCACCCTAGACATCTTGGTTGATCTCTTCATCACTTATCCAATCCACTTTGAGTTCCACTTTGCTTCATACACAATTAACCTTTCATTTGAACACCCTGCTCCAAATGCTTGATCTTGATTGACAATGGATGCGCAAGCTTCCAATTTAGAACCATAGTGTGTACACTCATCATTTTGTCCTTTTTCAATAAACTCATGAAGTCTTGCACTACATACTTGTCTTTGTCAATGTGAGCCATAATATACATCCATATTTAAATACTTCAATGGTTGCTCATGAATATATAAAAAAAACCTGCTCACAATCTTAGACAAATTCATTAGTCCTTTAATCGCCTTGTCATTCAATTCACCAAAATCCACTTAGGGGCCTAGATGCACTTTCATTATCGCCGATCTTGAAGAGGCTTTCGCAGCTCTGCGGGAGTACCAATGGAAGCTCAACCCGAACAAGTGCGTCTTTGGCGTACCTTCGGGAAAACTACTTGGCTTCATCATCAGCCATCGTGGCATCGAAGCCAACCCCGAGAAGATCTCCGCCATCACCAAAATGAAAGCTCCCACCTGCATCAAAGACGTACAGAAGCTTACCGGGTGCATGGCGGCATTGAACAGATTCATCTCGAAGCTAGGAGAACGGGGACTACCCTTCTTCAAACTACTCAAGCACCAAGAGAAGTTCGTGTGGACTCTAGAGGCAGATCGAGCTCTCGCTCAGCTCAAGGATTTCTTATCCAAACCACCGATCCTCACGGCTCCTCGCAAAACAGAGCAGCTACTGCTCTACCTCGCTGTGACTACTCACGTGGTCAGCACTGCCATCGTCGTCGAGCGGCAGGAAGACGGCCACGCCTACCTAGTCCAGCGACCAATCTACTTCGTCAGCGAGGTCCTGTTGGAATCTAAGGCACGCTACCAACCAGTACAAAAGCTATTGTATGCAGTGCTCATCACCTCGCGGAAGCTACGACACTACTTCCATGAGTACTCGATCTCCGTCGTCACTGACTACCCGCTCGGTGACATCCTGCGGAACCAAGATGCTACTGGAAGAATCTCCAAGTGGGCAGTCGAGCTCGGCACCCTCAACATCGACTTCAAGCCACGAACAGCCATCAAGTCGCAAGCACTAGTCGACTTCATGGCAGAGTGGCGGGAAAATCAGCTACCAACTCCAACCGAGCGGCCAGAGCATTGGGTGATGTACTTTGACGGCTCGCTCAAGCTCGAAGGCACAGGTGCAGGGGTACTACTGATCTCTCTAACGGGCGAACAACTCAAGTACGTCCTGCAGATCTTTTGGAAGGTCTCAAACAACGAAGCCGAGTACGAAGCCCTGCTACATGGGCTCCGCCTTGCAGCATCTCTGGGCATCAAGCGACTACTAGTCTACGGCGACTCCGCAGTGGTCATCAACTAAGTCAACAACTCCTGGGATCGCAACAAGGAGAACATGGACGCCTACTGCCTAGAAGTCCGCAAGCTCGAGAACAAATTCTATAGTCTCGAGTTCCATCACATCGTCCGCGACAACAACGTTGCAGCGGACGTCCTATCGAAGCTTGGTTCTACTCGCGCTCAAGTACCAGCGAGTGTCTTCGTCCACGAACTTCACGCGCCATCCATCCCGGAGCCGGCACCGACGACCACTGACCCAGCGCCTTCCCCAGCTAGCCAGGAGGTCATGATGATAGACGTGGACTGGCGACAACCCTTCATCGACTATATCCGCGAGCAGAAGGTTCCCACGGACAAAAACTTGGCCGAGCAACTCGTCCGCTGTGCCAAGTCCTACGTTCTACTCGGGGACAAGCTCTATAGGTGGGGTGCCACTTCTGGAGTACTCATGAAGTGCGTTCCTCGAGAAGAAGGCAAGGACATCTTGGAGGAGATCCACGAAGGCGTCTGCGGCAACCACGCGTCTTCACGCACGCTGGTCAGCAAGGCCTTCCGACGAGCTTTCTACTGGCCCACAGTTCTGGGCGATGCCGAGGAACTTGTCAGAAGGTGACAAGGGTGCCAGTACTTCGCCAAGCAACAGCACGTCCCGGCCCACAAGCTAGTCACCATACCACCAACCTGGCCTTTCGCCTGCTGGGGGCTCGACATGATTGGGCCTCTTCCAACTGCGCCAGGAGGATTCAACAGAGTTCTGGTGGCCATCGACAAGTTCACCAAGTGGATCTAAGTCAAGCCGGTCACTTGCCCCAAGGCCGATAGAGTACTCGACTTCTTGGATGAACTCATGCACCGCTACGGACTACCCCATCTCATCATCACAGACCTGAGTTCAAACTTCAACAACCACCAGTTCTGGGAGTACTGTGAGAACAACGGGAATGACATCCGGTATGTCTCAGTCGCTTATCCACGGGCCAACAGACAAGTCGAGCGCGCCAATGGGATGGTACTCGATGCTCTTAAGAAGCGACTGCACGATGCTGCCAACACAAAAGGAGGAAAGTGGATCAAGGAACTGCCCAATGCACTCTGGGGGCTGCGCACTCAACCCACCAAGCCGACGGGACGGTGTTGACGGTTAATATTTGTATCAAAGTTCGTTTGTGACTTGCAAGCGGACAAGTCTCCCGTCGTAGTCAAGGGACCCTTCTTCCCTCGAGTGGTGAACCCAAGGTATCGAATCCGTGGAACAATGTGCAACGCAAGGATTCAATCTAGTAAAGCAAGGTAAGCTATCTTATGAAGGTAAGTTGCATCTAATCTACTAACTCATAAAGAAAACGAATCTAATCTAATCTACTAAAGAGGTAGCAAGAGAAAGCAAGAGATAACCAATCTAGAGAATCTAGATCATGCTTATATTGTAGCTCCAAACAAGATAGATGAAGATAGTAAAGAGAATCTCATTAAAAGCATCTTTAAATCGTGGCCTTCCCATCCGACTCCGAAAACGCCCCGCCTTTCGGAACCCCCGTTCTGTCACAACGTATTCCTATTCATGCGGGTAGTCTAGGGCGAGTTCGATAGAACAAGTTGAAATCACTTGGCCGGTCCGGTATGCACCTCTAGCCACCGCGGCTACAAGAACACCCTATGTAATCTATCTTAAGTATAGATCGTAGAAGAAGCAAAACCAAGAAGAAAACAAAATCATCGAGAAGGCACTTGATCGCTAGAAATCGAATTCACTTACAAACTTCACCATGAATGATTACATGAACAAGATCACCACCGGGGCCCTCCCTCGATCTTGATCCTCGCTCCGAGCTCCGACGTGGTCTTCCATGCAAGGTTCCCACGTCGGCTAGGGAAACCCTAGACAACTAGCACGACCCTCATCTCCGAGATGGTGTCCCTCAAGCTTCTCTCGCTCCTCGGCGGCGGATTACGACTTCGGTTCCGCGTGGCTCTCGGTCGTGGGGCTATTTATAGCCCGAGAAGCAATTAGGTCAAAGGGGAGGCCGATTGGGCCCCGAATTGGGGCCGGGCCGGCCGGCCCGGGCCCAATTCGGCCCATCCCGCGGCCTGTTTCGCCCGTGTTGCTTCCCACGTCTTCTAGATGTTCTCCACTTTTGCATGTGGGCCCTTGACGTCGGTTTCTCTCCGAATTGGACTCAATTCCTTGTCTTGCAAGATTCGACACTTTTCCGGTTCGATCCTCGGAGTTTATCATCTTCTCGGGCTTGGTCCTTGGGCTCTTGGAGTCATGTTCACTTCATTGCTTGACTTGTATCGGGCTTCAAGGTCTTGTCATGAGGTGCTTAATGAACTTATCCCGGAAGTCTTGCTTTCAACGTTAAAACCCTGCGTAAACACTTAACTCCAAAACCGACATGCACAAGTGAACTTGTTATACCACGGGGGTTAGTACCAATGAATAAGATACAAAAGTCATGCCAACACCGAAGGTAAACTCATGGCTAGGTTGACGGATTTTCACCGTCAACATCTCCCCCATGCTTAAACCTTGCTCGTCCTCGAGTAAGCCTTCGATGGATATCATCATTGCCAAACAATGTTTAAACCTTGCACTTGATCATACATGAAAAAAAAAACATAATGCTCTCAAAAGTTTAATTCGTTAAAGTTCCATAATGTACTAGCCTTCACCTCTACGGAGGGTAGATTCTTATTAAGCTTATCCCACAAGTATTAACATGCTCACAAAGTTTAAATAGATCTCGAATTTTTGAAATAAAGAACGAGATAAAGAAAAGCTAAACCAAGTTCACAAATTTAAATCACCTTGCATATTGCTCGTGAACTCTCATCTCGCTTGTCTCTCAAGCCTATATATTCTACTCCTTCCCCTCTCATCACATATGTGGTAGGCTTTATATGGAGCTTTGGGAAAGTTTAGTCCTACCAAGATTTTATAAATGAGGTGTTGTCAAAACAAGACAAGCTTCTCATGGTCTTACCGAGACTCGTCAAAAAGGTCATTGGAAAATAATGTTAAGTCAAGGAGGGGAAAGAGAAAAATACACACGCTTTTAGATGAGTGGACATGTGCAAATGGCAAAGAGTGATCCCGAGGCACAAAGGAAGTCCTCGTTATCGGATTGCACATGGTTGGAAAATGAGAATGGATCTTTTTAACTTGAAGCCTTGAATGCACTCTTAGAGAACCGGGGAGTTTACTTTACGCATATATTTTTTTTCTTTCTCATATTTCTCATTCTTTTCTTTCTTTCTTTCTTTCTTTCTTTCTTTCTTTCATTATATATATATATTTTTTTCTTCTTGTGAGACCTTCACCTTGGAAGTCACGCATATCGCCGAATTTTTTTCTTTCATCATTATTTCATTATATTTTTTTTAAAAATACTCCCTTTTGAACTCTAAAACTGCACCGTACCTACCTCCTCCCCCATGCTTAGACGTTGCTCGTCCTCGAGCAAAGAGGCGAAAAATAAGGTAGGTACCGGGGTATTTTTCCTTGGAGAGATACTTGAAATCTTCAATGTCGGCACCGTCTTGCAATCTTCCTTGAATTGATGATCCATTCTCAACGATAGGTTGTGTTCAAGGAGGTAATCACAAAAGATGATATTTTGGTTTAAGGGTGGATATCCGGCGAGGTTTGTGAAATCTCCAATGCGGGGATACACAATGCACAGATAAAAGGCTAGCAAAAAGATAGATACGCAAAAACGGAATGACCAACTTCTTAGTCTCGGGCCAGAGAAATCATGGTCTGCAATAACTCACTGAAAAATAAATCTTGTACACTAAAGTTTATGCACTCAAATATATATTAGGCTTTGGATAGGTTGAGCAACACACAAGTGATATTTGTGACAAGGTTAGCAATATTTTTGAGCATAAAAGACATCTTTAATCTATTCATAACTTGAGAGCACATAAAACACTATGGGTCTTTATTTTAATCATAACCTCCGCTGAAGATTAAACTAGCATTTAGATAATTTCAGATTTGTATTTTTAAGAGAGCACTAGTTCAAACATGCATAAATCAATTACAAAGATAAACAAAGCGGCAATTATAATCATATATCATCATGGCACAAACTTTGTAACTTTACCAAAGGTAAAAACTTGGTGGCGACATTATTCATGATGAAAATAAAAACTAAGACACATGCTGAAAATTAAACTAAAAACTGAAAATTAAAGCAAAGCTGAAAATACTACGCAAACATAGGCGCATACAAGCTGAAAATTAAAGAAAAGGGGGTAAAAGAAAGATGACTAAAGCTCCTCCCCTCTCTAATCTTCCGCCGGTGGTTGATATTGATAGTCTTGGTTGTTGTACCCTTACTCATAATGCACCACTCCTCATATGAATTGTCCGACGGTGCTAGGTGAAGGTGTCAAAGCTCATAAACGAATGTTGCATTACCTTCACCCATTTGGTTTGCATTGGTTTGGATGGCTGCAATATTTTGTATGTTTCTTGCGGTGTATCCTCCAATGGTGGCCACATTTTGTTGTGGTTGAGGAAGGTGTGCAAATGGCTCCGCAAAGGCTACGTTGGGCACCGCAAAAATGGTGGGGGTATGGCTGCACCACTCCCCCATGCTTGCATTGGTACACCACCGTAGTAATTTGGCGATGCCGGAATTTCTCCGAATGGTGGACCATAATTTTTTTGTGCACCTCCTTCTTGGGCCATAGAAGATCCTTCCCCTAATCCTTCTCTATTATATTTTTTTTTTCTTCGCCGCGCAAGAAGTCCTTCCTCTAACCGATCTTCTTCCCCTCAAGAAAAATCTTAATCTTCAATCCGGAAGGGGCAAATTCACCTAGGCCACTTGGAAGCCTTCTCTCTCATCTTCACTTTTATATTTTCCTTTCTCCATATATTCCTAGGGAAGTCCCGGGTAGGAGATGATTCGGGTTCCTTGTAATACCCGGTTTTAAAGAGATAGCCAATATGGAGAGGTAACACCCCAAACCAATATCTTCCGAACTCGATGTTGCTTAACAACACCACCGGTTGATCATAGGTGAGTGGGGTCTATTGGCCACTTGGAAATCAAAGCCAAGTAAAGCCAATTCAACTCCGTGTTGGTTATCCTTGTCTCTCTTGTTCTCCCAAAAATCCACTTGCACAAAAGTGACACACCTGGATGATGGGGTTCCGGATAGTATTTCTTCGTTGATGGTCTCTTCCCGTGATCATACTCCAAAAACTTTCCCATGTGCCTCATGCACATCCACTTGTTCCAGAGCTCCCTTTTGAAAATAGGAGACACTTGCCCATGGGTCTACGATACTAGAACATGCAATCGTTTTGAACATGAAAACCAATCTAATCTATCGGGGATTGTGTTGAATGGATCCAAGGAAGCATTAGAGCTCTACTCCCTTTATGGCATGGTAGCTAACCTTAAGCATTAAAGTATTTCCAACACAAGATGATAGATAGATAATCCAACAAAGTTCGATTACATCTCAAGATCGATTGCAACCCATGGATGAAAGGAGATTACCCCATCAAGGTGCTAGAAATAGCATCATTGATCAAGGTTACCCTTCCGACGGTGTCTTCCTTCCTCTCCACTTGTGGGCTCCCTCCAACGGAATGAGAGACTCGAGCACTCCTTCATCAAGGGTATGTGCCATGGTCATGAAAATTTCCTAGGCGAATTCCTTGTGGGTGTTTGCCGACACTCCGTTAGAGAATTGCACCGTGTCCCGTGTGAAACCCAATATGTGGAGAGCTTGGTCGTCGATGTCGACGTTCACTACAAGCCTCTACTCAAGGCGAGCTAGCTTCTTCTCCTCCTCCTCCGTCATGATGATAAACCCATTGGAATACCGCAGAGCGTATGGAGGTGGAGCGGATGATCGTGTCGAGCGGTGAGGTTGGACGAGCGGCTCCTCCATATGTTATTGAAGTTTGGTAAACCTAATAAACGAGTTTCGTGTGGCCCTCATGCCACCAAGGAGAAGAGTGGTTCCTCCTCGGCGGTGCCGTGTCCTCCTCCATACTCCGAGGAAACTCGGAAACCGAGTGCCTCCTCGAAGAGGTTGATGGCTTAAACGACGATGATCCCTTTTTCTTCGGTGAAAAGACTTGAAGTTTTCTTTCATGATTGCAGCACTCTCCCTCACAAATAAATATGCGGGGTTTTCACCCGGTAACAAGGTACACAAATATTATTTTGGAGTCTGGACTTTGAGTGGATTAAGGATGTGATTTGTTGCACGAAACAAACGCGGTGGATGACTAAGTCTAAGGTGGTTCCGGCCTACAAACTAGAGCACATGAACAATGAGTTGGATGAAAGACTTACCTCTCTCCTCCTCTTGGCTCCTGGTTCTTCTCTAGTGCATTCATGTTGCTTCGTGATCGCATACACCTTCCAAACGTTCCCGTCCACTCCTTCGCTTGCATTATTGCTCCTTCCACTTGATGTTTTCGCTTGATTCACTTCCATACTCCCTTGCCTCCCATGCATCCAAGATATTCCTACAAAACAAAGCCTTGGCTGCCCCCCCATGCTTGTACTTTGCATGTGGTTTAAA
The DNA here is from genome assembly GCA_947561735.1 of Cenchrus americanus. NCBI lineage: Eukaryota > Viridiplantae > Streptophyta > Magnoliopsida > Poales > Poaceae > Cenchrus > Cenchrus americanus. The sequence goes on from OX387245.1 coordinate 245,320,426, forward strand.
TATGTTGGAGGGGCATCCCGTGATGTATCATGGTGCATGCATGGTTAGGTTAACTAGATTGCCTCCCTTTAAGTGTGTTTAAGGCTAAGCACTCCTCTTATTTCGAAATTTAAAAATATTTTTTAGAGCCATGCAAGAGCTCAAGCATAAATTTAGAGAAGTTTTTAACCCATTAAAGACAAATGTAAGTCGAAAATATTTTTCGACTACGTCGATTTCGGTCTCACCGGTATAGTTTGCCTTCATTAGTTGAGAGCAAGCTTTTCCTGGCTTGATCATGGGGGCATAGGTTTAGGTCCTAATTTTGATTAGATGAGAGAGATTTTGAATGAAATAAAATTAAGTGAGGCTTAGAAAAATTCTAATCTTAGAGAAACTAAGGATATGGATTTTTAAACCAACCAAAAATCAAGTTTCTAGGTTCACGCGAGTCCTACCACGTGCTGAAATTTAAATAACATCTAGATACAAGTCGTGGCTCTACTCGAGTGTTTTTAGCATGAAAAACAAGTCAACCACAGCACCATAATGAGGGTGAAGGGTTGAGTTAGGTTCTGAAATTTTTTTTTGGTTGTGGTTTCTCGAAAAGAAGCAAACAAACACATAGGATGGTTCATGTAAAGGGTTTATGATCAAGCAAAATATTCAACCAAGAATTATGTCTCTAATATTGTTCAACCATTCTAAGTCTAATGTTTTGCGTAGTAAAATTCAAAACTGAATTATATTTAAAAAGACTTGAAAAAACCTGGAATCGGGTTGTCCTCCCGGTAGCTTATTCTTGACTTGACGAAACGGGTTGCCTCCCGCCTAGCGCTTCGTTTATAGTCCATGGCTAGACTTCTTCACTTGATTACTTCGGATCAACGCTCTTTGTGGGCGTTGCAATCTTGGGTACCCACTTTGGCTTAGTCAATTTTTTTGGTCTTCACAGGCTGGCTTTGTCCTTTGGTCTTGACGGATGCAACAACTTCCTTGTGGCTCGGCATCTCGAACTCCGGTCCTTCGGTTGTGATCTTCATGGTCTCTAGTGTGATCCTTCATCTCTCCCGAGTGAGCTTGAGTAGCCTTTGCCGTCTTGGGACCTTGGAGTTGTCTCGGATATTCTTCTTTGTTACCCATCGGCGCCCGGCAAGTTGTCCCACTTGCGTCTAGCATCTTCATCATGATGAACACTTCGCATGTGGACCTTGCCTTGGCGGCCTTTAGGTGTTGAGCTTCTTTCTCCATCTCCATCTTCTCCATCCTCCTCTCGATCTTGAACGGCCATCCGGCGTCTTGACTTGGAGGTGGTGATTCCCTTGGAGATTTCGACGGTCCTTCGACTTCAACTTTTGAATCTAGGGTTTCCACCCCTTTAGCTTGTGTTGCACATCACCTTTGCTCGTAAAGTTTTCCGGATCATCCACAAAAAAAGTTTGGGTTTCTTGGAGAGGTAGCCAACCATCTCCGGTTAGGGTTAGTAATAAAACAAAAATCTAAACATAAAAACTAGGGTTAATCAAAACTAGATTAGATTGAATTTTTTTTCTTTTTTGAGGATGATCAAACTTAAGAGATACGAGAAGAAAATCAAAAGAAAAACGAAAGATAAGCGATACTAGATCAGATCTTGATTGCTTGTTCCCCGGCAACAGCGCCAGAAAAAGGGGCTTGTTGACGGTTAATATTTGTATCAAAGTTCGTTTGTGACTTGCAAGCGGACAAGTCTCCCGTCGTAGTCAAGGGACCCTTCTTCCCTCGAGTGGTGAACCCAAGGTATCGAATCCGTGGAACAATGTGCAACGCAAGGATTCAATCTAGTAAAGCAAGGTAAGCTATCTTATGAAGGTAAGTTGCATCTAATCTACTAACTCATAAAGAAAACGAATCTAATCTAATCTACTAAAGAGGTAGCAAGAGAAAGCAAGAGATAACCAATCTAGAGAATCTAGATCATGCTTATATTGTAGCTCCAAACAAGATAGATGAAGATAGTAAAGCGAATCTCATTAAAAGCATCTTTAAATCGTGGCCTTCCCATCCGACTCCGAAAACGCCCGCCTTTCGGAACCCCCGTTCGTCACAACGTATTCCTATTCATGCGGGTAGTCTAGGGCGAGTTCGATAGAACAAGTTGAAATCACTTGGCCGGTCCAGATGCACCTCTAGCCACCGCGGCTACAAGAACACCCTATGTAATCTATCTTAAGTATAGATCGTAGAAGAAGCAAAACCAAGAAGAAAACAAAATCATCGAGAAGGCACTTGATCGCTAGAAATCGAATTCACTTACAAACTTCACCATGAATGATTACATGAACAAGATCACCACCGGGCCCTCCCTCGATCTTGATCCTCGCTCCGAGCTCCGACGTGGTCTTCCATGCAAGGTTCCCACGTCGGCTAGGGAAACCCTAGACAACTAGCACGACCCTCATCTCCGAGATGGTGTCCCTCAAGCTTCTCTGCTCCTCGGCGGCGGATTACGACTTCGGTTCTGCGTGGCTCTCGGTCAGGGGGCTATTTATAGCCTGAGAAGCAATTAGGTCAAAGGGGAGGCCGATTGGGCCCCGAATTGGGCTGGGCCGGCCGGCCTGGGCCCAATTCGGCCCATCCCGCGGCCTGCTTCGCCCGGTGTTGCTTCCCACGTCTTCTAGATGTTCTCCCCTTTTGCATGTGGGCCCTTGACGTCGGTTTCTCTCCGAATTGGACTCAATTCCTTGTCTTGCAAGATTCAGCACTTTTCTGGTTCAGTCCTCAGAGTTTATCATCTTCTCGGGCTTGGTCCTTGGGCTCTTGGAGTCATGTTCACTTCATTGCTTGACTTGTATCGGGCTTCAAGGTCTTGTCATGAGGTGCTTAATGAACTTATCCCGGAAGTCTTGCTTTCAACGTTAAAACCCCGCGTAAACACTTAACTCCAAAACCGACATGTACAAGTGAACTTGTTATACCACGGGGGTTAGTACCAATGAATAAGATACAAAAGTCATGCCAACACCGAAGGTAAACTCATGGCTAGGTTGACGGATTTTCACCGTCAACGGACAGTAACCCTATTTTCTGGTCTACGGCTCCGAAGCTATCCTACCTGCCGATGTCATGTGGGATTCGCCGGCAGTAGAGCAATACGATGAGGGCATATCTGAAGACAGCAGGAGAGTTGACATCGACAGACTCGAAGAAGCTCGCTGTACCGCCCTCGTCCAATCAGCAAGGCACCTCGAGGGTATCCGACGCTACCACGATCGCAACGTCAAGGAACGCTCCTTCAACGTTGGTGATCTTGTCCTCCGTCGCATCCAGAACATGGAAGGACTACACAAGCTCAGCTCGCCATGGGAAGGTCCCTTCACAGTTGCAAAGGTGACCGGACCAGGCTCATATCGCCTCCAGACACTTGAAGGCGACGACGTCAGCAACTCATGGAACATCGACCAACTCTGTTGATTCTACGCATAGTCTCTCGACTACTCCGGGGGCTCATGTCTACACGACTACTTCAGGGCCCTTCGCCGTAAGCGGCCTCCGGGTCCAGGCACTAGTCTCCGGACTACTCTACTCCAAGATCTAGCGCTAACCACTACTAACAGATCCATCCTATATGGCTACTAATGGATCTTTAGCTGTAAGCGGCCACGCGCCCTAGCACTACTCCAGCCGTAGGCGGCCTCCGGGTCCTGGCGACTACACTTGTAAACGGCCCTGGCCATCCAAGTGTACTCTTTTAGTAATAAAGTTTGACTCTCTATCAACTCATTTACTGTGTCTCCCTCAACGGGTTTACTGTCGAGTACTACTACTCGCAACAACTCTATGATGGGCACTCCGCACATACATACCGCGACAACGAGTACTCATTTATGGAAGATCTTTTCATTCAAACAAGTTTTTTACAACTTTGTTTATATTACAACTGCTGCCAAAAGCTAACTCTACAGGACAACTACTGTAGGTTCAGCTTGTCCGCGACTTGTTCCGCGATTGGTGCCATCTGCTCCAGAAGCTCCTTGTACTGGTCGTCGGTGCAGTTGGCGGCTAGTCCTCCCGCGACTACTTCAACCGGAGCCTTGGGGAAGTACGATTTCATATACGCCAAGACTTGGTTGGGGATGGACATCGCCAGATGCTTCACATATGCTGCTAGATGACTGGGGGCTTCCTTCAACCGATCGACCAACGGGGCTATCTTCGGCCCGCCCGGGTGAGGCACCAACAGTCTTGTGATGGGCAGTGCGGCTTCTTCAAGCTCCTTGAGTTGGCCCCGCAGCTTCTCGCAGTCTTCATTAAGCTTCTGCAGAGATTTATAGCAGTTGACAAGGTCACGGTCCGAGGCGATGTAACACCCTAAAATTCCATCATGCAAACAGTAGCAACTTAGTGTTTAAGTTTTAAATTTTCTAAGGAAATAATAATTCATTAATCAAATTTTGGCTCTAAAATAATTAAACATCATTTTCAGTAATTTTAGAGGTAATAAGTGTTTGTGCATAATCTTTTGGATGCGTGGTGATTTATGTGTTGAGTGAAGTTTTAAAAGTTTTTAAATTGTTTTGGAAAATTTTGAATGATTTGGAAAGAGTTTAAAGTTTGAAAAGTTTGAAAAGGTTTAAAACAAAAGTTTAAAAAAACAAAACTTTCCCAACCCCGTCTCTCCCCTTCTCTCTTCCAGCCCGCAGCCCAACTCCCTGCCGGCCCACCCCTTCATCCGGCCCAACTCCACCTCCCCTTCCTTCTCACTTGAGCGGCCCAGCTCGCCTCTCCCTCGCAGCCCAACATCTCTCCTCTTCCGGCCCATTTACCTCCGCCGGCCCAGCTCCCTCTCCCCTCTCTTCTTTCTCGCTCGGCGCCCGGCTCGGGCCGCTCGTCGGTCCCTTCTCCCACCTCCGGCCCTCCCTCCTCGCCCCGCATCCCAGCGCCGCCGCCAGCCGCTCCCCGCATCTCCCGCGCCTCCCCTCCTTGAATCGCCACCGTTAAGGTGCAATTAAGCCTCGGTGCTTCACTCCCCGTCCATTACTCCTTCGGTTACTCCTTCCCCATCAAGCCGCCCCCTTGAATACCTTGAGCCACCGGTCGCCCCCCTAGCCATTCATGGCCAATGCCAGTCGCCTCTCCCTCTCCTCCTTCCTAGCCTATAAAGGCATGCTCGAGCCTTGCACACCCCCTTTCCGCAACCGTGCACGCCCAACAACCTTCATTCACGCGCTCACGCCGTCGCCATCTAATTCCGGCCGCCGGCTATTGTTGGCCGCCCCGGAGCTCTCCGCCGTCGGTGAAGTGACTCTATTCCCTTGCTTTCTTTTTCTTCTTCACGTGTGATTCTCACCGAGCCTCCCGCTGTCCCAGGCGCCTTCTCCTGTCACCGGCCGAGCGGTACCCGGAGCGCCGCCGCCGTCTTCAAGCTTCAGCTGCCGCCTCGATCTCCTCTGTTGATCCATCTCCGCCGCCCAAACCTTCACCGGTTTGTCTTCGTGTGGTGAGCAATACCTCCCCAGCCTCCATTTACTTTACCCCGAGCCGTAGCCCTTGCCTCTGCGCGTCGCCGTCAGCCGCGCCGCCCCCTCGCGGTGCGAGCCGCTGTGGCCACCAGAGCCGCCTCCTCGAGTCCCTATTTAAGTTCGCCTCGTTCCCAGCTCCGCGTAGGTCGAAACCGCGCTCAAAACCTTGCACCGGAACTCGAGATCAAGCGAGCTCCGCGAGCTCCGCCGCCGGCCCCGCCGGCACCGCCTGTCCTCGCCACCGCGCACGCCCGCGGCCACCCCCGGCCGCTTGATCTCAGGTGAACGGCGCGGATTAGATCGGGTGTAACCCCTTAGCTCGGTCCACCGTGCACCAGTGGACCAAGTCCACAAGCGCGGACCACCGCTGGTCCACGGCCGCGTCAGCCGTCGGACTCGCAGCAGAAGGCCAGGATCAGCCCGCGCCGCCAGTCAAAGGTGTTTTCCTTTGCCTTTTTGCAAATAAGCCCCTGCAGTTTTGAGTATCACAAAAATGCCCTTCCACCTTTAGGTATCCATTCAGTTAGGTCTTGTTTTCAACGTTTAAGCCCCTGTCCTTTTAGTTCTTCCCATCAGAGGTCCATCCTTGATCTTTTACACTATAAACCTTCGGTTTATATGTGTAATTATGTTTTAGCCCCTGGTTTCTTGTAGATAAACCCCTGGAAGTCCTGTTTCTTCACAGAAAAGCCCCTGAACCTTGTTTTAGCCATATCTTTTCCGTCCCAGCTCCGTTTTAAGCGTTCTTGGTGTCCACGTGACCGTCTTTTCAAGCCCGTTAGTTTTAGAACCTTGTTTTGGCAGTATCTTGTGCGTTTTAGCTCTATTTCCACCATTTCAAGTTGCGTTAGGCTCATATCAACTAAAACTACGTGATAGGACCAATGTTGTAGATGTTCTTTGTTTTATAATTTATTTAAATGTTAAATATGATTAAATTTTATTATGCATGCTTTTCTATTTAAAATCTAGCTAGAGTTCAACACGTGTTTTCATAAGAAAGTTAATATGATTAATACTAGTTAAATATTTCTTATAATTAAAAGCTAATTAGATGTGTACCTTGGTTTTCATAATCAAACTTAAATTGAGTAATGTTTATGCAATTTGCTTCCTAAATAAAAGCAATATAGGTTTATCTCGAGTTTTCTTAATTAAATTGTTAATTTGATTAATATGAATATAAATGTGTTTTTAAATTGTAATTTGATTAGAATAACTCGAAATATAAAAATAAGCGCCTAGATGCTTTTACATGCTTCTTTTAAATGTATAATTTGCATAAATCATACTTGAATATTTATAAATAAAATTGAACTAGGCTTACATCGTCTTTTAAATACAAATATAACTTGCTTAAATATAAATAGGGTATTTCTTTGAAATAACCTATACACATGACTTTATTTAATTAAAATATACCAAACACATAACTAGCTCTTGTTTGTGATCATCCAAAGCTCCCGATAGTTCCTAGTGCTTTTGTGTTCGCGTTCCTAGAGCCAACCCTTGTTCTCTCTTGGTGAATCAACTATGTTCTTACATCTAATCTTTCCTAGCCACCTTTCTTTAAAGCTACCTTGTTGTCTGTTTCTTCTATCAGATCAGTTTATCATGCTTGGTGTATTGTTTTGTTTATTGTATGTTTTCTTGTGTGTTCGTAGACATCGTGCCAGTCTCTAGTGAGCAGCCAGTTGAAGTGGATCAAGAGCAAGTGTTTGAAGAAGAAGAACCCCAGTGTTTAAGCAAGGAAGGCAAGTGGACTTCTCCCCCTACATATTCTATTTTTGCCCCACACAACTTGCATGATAACTAAGTTTACATTTAAATGTTGCTCTGCATAAACTTGATGGGAAATCACCTTTTTAAGGACATGACTAGAATTTTATCCCTATTACCTTGGGCAACCCTTTTAAATAAATGTTTTGGGTAGATAATGCTTAGTTGCTATAACTTGGGATGGTTTAAGTGAATCTTTTACTATATGATGAATGTTGATCATGATAACTTGGGTGATATATATGTATGTGTGCTTATGGTTAATAACAAGATCATATGGTTTAATTGGAACATGGAGAACCACCAAGGAAAACAGTGCAACCACAGTCCATATGGCTCTGGCTTAGCCAATTAATTAGGTGTGTGATTGTACTGGTGACCTTATCCGAAAGGAACACAGGCGGCTCGGGGTTGCAGGGGTATAGCCCGGTTCTTTTGGGGTAGCAGCCTTTGCTAAGGTGCTGACCACTAGGGAGGGTTATGGTCCGCCCTGAGCTATAACTGTCGTGGGTTGTTGGTGCTTTTGTATAGCTTTGTAAATGCTTCGTAGTGGACCCCTAGCCACTCACCTCGGAAGTGTTTAAGGGCCTTGCAAACCCGGGCGACATGGGGAACACGAACTGTGGGTAAAGTGTACAACCCCCCGGACCGAAAACGATCGATCAGCCGTGCTCACGGTCAAGAGCGGCCTGGACCCTCACATGATTAATAAACTTGAAGATGGAATTAAATTGTGGTTTCTTGTGGTTTCTGAGAGGAGATGCTTTCCTAAATGCTTAAGTGGGTTGGTATAAACTTACATCTAGTAATTAGGTGCTTGCTAATAAAAATTTGACCAACATTAAAATGCTAACCGCTGTAAAACTCTTAGCCTATTCTTGATGGCCTTGCATCTTTCCCCCACTTGCTGAGCTCCAACCATAAGAGTGCTCACCCTTGCTTACCCGCTGTTCAGAGGAGAACACTTGAGAAGAGTACTTCAGCAACTACGAGGAGTTCTGAGGCTCGCGTGCCCCCAGTCAGATGCCTGTGGAAGTGTAGCGAACATGGCCTCATATGCCATTAGTTTGGTGTTTGATTTTGGTGATTCATGACAACATGATCATTGGGACTAACCATATTGTTTGAGCATGTCTTTGTAGACATTTCTAGGTCCCAAGAATGCAAGAAAACCACATGCAAAAATGCCAAAACAAAGGGTCAAAACCGAGCAAGAAAAAGAAAAGAGAAGACACCGTCGGATGAACCGACGGCCCCTCAAATACAAGCGTCGGTGCAATCGTCGGACGAATTGGTGCACGGTGGTCAAACCCTAGGTACCGTCGGATGAACCGACGGTCCATTATTTAGTAGCGTCGGACGAGTTGCAGAGGAAGACCGAGGAAGACAGTAGCACTGGATGATCCGACGGTCTGAGTGGGGACCCCGTCGGTCTATCCGACGCTCAGTTTGAATTCATACAGAGACGCACCAAGACGAAGCCTTCAGCACCGGATGATCTGACGCCTTGTTGAAGGTGAAGCGTTGGTCTATCCGACGGTCGCGTGAAAGCTAACAGAGGCGATTTGGACGCGAAGTCTTCAACACCGGATGATCCGATGTAGCGTCGGTGCATAGCGTCGGAGCAGTTGTGTCAGAGAACCTCAACGGCTACGTGACGTGGGAGGGGCACCGGATGAACCGACGCCCTGGAAAATATAGCGTCGGATCATCTGACGGTACCTTTTTCAGTGGACGTTAGCCAACGGCTAGTTTGATGCCTTGGGCTATTTATACCCCCTCTACTCACCCATTTGAGGTTGCTGGATTGAGTGGAAGTGCAGAGGAGTTCAAGACACATTCAAGATCATATCCAATCCATCCATGTGCTTAATTGCTCATCCTTAGACTTGCATATGCTTTGTGTATGTGCTTAGTGCTAGGCTTAGCTTAGAGCTGAGTGAGTGCAAGGTTGTGCCAACCTTGTGAGGTGATTCTTGAGTGAATCCTGGTGTACAAGGTTCGCCGGAAGCCTTGGGGCCTAAGTGGCTCACCGGCAATCGTCATCGACCCTCCGCTTGGTGTGGAGCGGCGAGGACACTTTGTGCGGGGGAGGTGGAGACCCCCTTCCTTGGTGGAGAAGCTCCTTAGTGGAGGCGGCATCAAGGTGACCAAGGGAGCTTGACAAGTGCCTAAGTGGCTAGCCTTTGTGGTGAGTCAAGTGGTGCTCTTGGGAGAGACTTGGTGACCGGGAAGCAATACTCTTGTGTGAGTGCTTCAACAACGTGGACTAGGGGTGGCTTAGTGCCTACCGATACCACGGGATAAATCACGTGTCAAGAGTTTGCTTCCTCTCATCCCCTTTACGTTTCCGCATTTACTCTATTGCAATCTTTGCTTGCCTCTCGCTTTCCTAGAGTAGTATCATGCTAGGATTGGCTATAGGTTGCAAACCTTCTTTTGGGATGGGAGTTTCACACTAGAACAACCGTAGTTGCACATATAGATAGTATGTTCTAGTTTACTTTTGTGTAAAATTTAGTGAGCCATAGGTTAAGGCTTTTAGTTGCCTAATTCACCCCTCCCCCTCTTAGGCTAGCGGGCATCCGATTCCTTACAAGTGGTATCAGAGTCGGGACTCACTTCCTTCACAAGGATACACCAATTCGATTGGTAAATTGTGAAAACTGGCTCATTGGAACGGTTAGGCTTCACCGCCTAGTGAGTTGCTCTATAGAGGTATGAAAGGGGTGGATACCTTAGGTTTGGCTCCACATTTCGATGGCACGGGCTATCCTCGGTGGAAGGTTCTCATGGAGGCCTATCTCCAAGCAAGGGTGTCGGTGTTTTGGACCGGCAACCTACTACGGGGAGTACCCGAAGTAGATGAATGTGACTCGCCGAGATCGGTAACTCGAAGGAAGAGGCACGTGGCACACAATTTAGACAGTTCGGGCCGCGAGGTGCGTAATACCCTACGTCCCGTATGCCGCGTAGCTCGGGATTGATAGGGCACGGTTACAGGATGGTGCAACGGTGCGCCGTGAGTTGAGATTGGATGAGGTGATCCGGGATCGGTCCCTCGCCCCGCCTTATATAGTCCGGGAGGAGGTGGTTACAAGTCGGAGTAGGGAAGGAGTACTAGTCGAGTACGTCTAGGGAGACCTCTACACAAAGTGCGGAACATGTACGAGAGTCCTATCCGAGTACTACTCCCCGTGTCGTCCTTGTGCTCCACGCCTTCGTGTGCCGTGTAGCGCAAGTCGGGTAGTCCTGTGGGCCCACCGAGTAGTCGGTCCCGGTACCCACCGAGGTAGTGGGCCCAGGGAGGTCCATACGACAAGCCCCCGAGTACTTTGTAGTCGAGAAGGATAGCTTCCAAGCAGTCTTGACGGCCTTAACAAGTAGTCCCCAAGCGTCCCCGAGTGCTACAAGTCAAAAGTCCTCAAGAGTAGTCGAAGCATCCCGAGGCCGGAATGTACTCCACCGATGTTTGAGCAATCTTGAAGTCTTCTCGAGTAGTCCCAAGCGTCCTTGAAATCCGCCTTCGAAGGTCTTCAAAAATGCCCGTCTTGTCTTGAAGCCGGAGCCGTCAAGAAGATACGATTTGCGGAACCGTAATCCACGTAGGGTAGCCCCCGAGCCTCGAGCCGCGGCTCGGCGAGGATCTATCCGAAGCCTCCGCGAGAAAATCCCGAAAAATCCGGAGAGAAAAAACCGAAGGACACGTGGCACGGAGCCCCCGAGCCTTGAGTCGAGTACTTCCTCTCGAATTGAAGGGTCTTCTTGAAGAATGTGTCCTGAGATGCTCTTGAAACTAGCCGCGTCCCGGTAGTCGAGTAGAAGTAGCCGAGCCCCCGAGGTGAGGCGCGTCGACTAGTAGAATACGAAGAGTCACGCGCAGGCCGCCCGAGTCGCCCACGCGCGGACTTATCCGGCCCCGCCCGTTACGGAGGCGATTTGGCTTATAAATTCAAGCCGAAACCCTTAGGGTTTTTCACCCAAGTGAGCCGCGCCGTCCGCCACTTGAATCTTGTAGTAGATCCACTCCAACGAGCACCGCCGCCGCAAGAGATCCAAGCGCATCGCCACCCGAAAGCCGTAGGGTAGCCCCCGAGCGGATGCGAGTGAAGACTCCCCGTTCTTGGAGGATGAAGCCGTCCCCGTCGAAGACGTTGAAGGCCGGCGGGAAGAAGAGGAGCCATGCGTGCCGCCGCGGCCGGCACCGGAGCGGCGCCGCCCACGTCTCCACCGCGCGCCGACCCAAGCCGCGAGTGGAAAAGGTCGAAGGTGAAGACCGAGGACTTGCCGACCCCCGTTGAACTCCGGTTCATCGGGGAGAAGGAGATCGATATGTGGAGATCCGCCGCAGAGATCCCTATCCAATGGAGAAGGCGCAAGACGAGATCCCGATGTTTTCGCGCTTCGTGGAGCGCGGGCTTGCGCTCCCGGCCGAGCGATTTCTTCAAAGGGCTTCTCGTGTACTATGGCATCGAGTACCTCAACTTGAACCCCAACGGAATCTTCCACACTTCCGTCTTCGTCCATTTCTCGCGAAGCATTCTTGGGGATCAAGCCGCATTGGATTCTCTTCCGGAAATTCTTCCGCGTGAAGCCGCGCCCCCCGCCGCCTCCAACCCCGCAGTAGTCGGCGGGGCCGGGATCCGCTTGAGGGAAGATGCCGCCGAGCGCACCGGCGTACAAGCTAGTGGACTCCAACACGGATTGGAAGACGAGGTGGTTCTATACCACGAACCACCATCCCGAGCCGCCGAAGCCGAGCGGACGGCGCCCAAGCACCAAGAGTGGTGGAACACGGAACCCACCATGCAAGAGGGGATCCAGCCTCCCGAGTTGCCGGGACGAATCAAGGCCCCGCGTGATGCAGACCGAGGGCCGAGCATGTGGCCTTCGCTCATGAAGCGTCGGATCCGGCCGCCGTCCGCCGCGGGATACGATGGGCTTCGAGTACACCGGCGACGACGACACGTCGCGGATGCCGGGGGGCGAAATTGAAGACAACGACATCATCGAGAGGTTGTCGAGGATCTTCAAGGACATGCCGGAGTACACGGCGTGCCCCCGTCGAGGAGTTCTCCGCCGCGCGCCCGCCCAACGAGGTAAGTAGCCGTACCCGCCTCGTCGAGTAGTAGGCACTTGTAGCATAGTTGCTAACGCCTTTTGTGTCTTTTTGATGCAGACGATGTGAAGCGGTTTGTCTCCGAACCGCAGCCACCACCGAGCGGAATTGAGATTCCGGCGGTGGAGAAGGTGAAGGAGCGCCGAGTAGTCGGAGACGACGATCCCGTCATCGTGGAGGATACCTCCGATGACGAAGAGGACGAGGAGACGCTCGCAGATCGCTTCCACCGCGGTCGAGGTTTAGCCGTCCGTGCTTGCCTCATGTGCCTCTCATCCAAGACCCTCCGGCTAGCCCGGGAGGCTAGCCTTGCCGCGCCGCCGAGGAAGCCGCGCAACCCCTCGCTAAGAAGCGGGTGGCCAAGAAGATGAAGATCTCGCAGGCCACACCTCCCGCAGGTAAGTCATCTTGAGCGAGAAGGCGTCGAGTACCCAATGATCGAGTACGGTGCCGACGAGTAGTTATCCCCATGTGCAGGAGAGGCCGCCGCGGGAGCCCGTGGAGGAGGGCGATGAGGGCACGTGGCCCACGTTGGGGGAACCGGCCGGAAGCCGAAGTCCGCCCTCCCACCGTTGAAGAGCTTCGGCGCGCCGGAGCGCCGCCCCCTCGCCCCGAAGGGAGCGCAGTACCCGCGGCCGCCGCCGCCGAAGAGGTGGAAGCCGGGGGGCGCAGAGAACGTCCGCGCCGGCCACCGCCGCCGTGGAAGAGGCGGTAGTCGGAGAGGCGGAGGAGGAAACGCCCGCCGAGGGTGGATCGGTCGATATCGCCGCATCCTCGGTGCGCCGGCCGTGACTATCGTCCTGGCCGAACTTGTAAGTACCACACTTCATGAGTAGTACTCATTGTAGTAGCCGATGTTGTCCGATGAACCTTTGTGGATACTTGTGCGAAAATCCACGTACTTGAGCCGGGACGGAGAGGAGCCCACGGCAGCGAGGCAGAGAAGGCCGCGCCGCCCGTCGAGGAACCCGCTCCGTAAGCCCAAGCCACGACCGAGCCCCCACCGCCGGGCGGCGGCGCCGCAGGCGGTCATAGTCGAAGGTGAGTACTCTTCCCGAAGCCGTAGAGCCCAAAAAGAGTAGTCGAGAATGCCGATGCGCGTGTTCTTTGTCGACAAAGCGCCGAAGGGGGTGACATCCCTGCAGGGGTGCCCGTGCAGGAGTTGACACCAGGAGTCCCAGAGGCTGCAGTAGGAGCCCCCGAGCCCATGGGGGAAACCGTCGAGAAGTCCGCCGAGGAGGAGGCGGCTGCCACGTCGCCAGGGGTTGCCCTGGAGGTGGCGATCCGGTCCCCGGAGATCCAAGACGCGGAGCCTATCCGCTCGGCGCCAATGACGGAGGCTACGACAAGTAGCCGTGGCGGGATCGAGTTGCTTGCCGACGATCTCGTCGAGCCGGCGGTGTTGGCGCAAAGATCCGGAGGCGATGCGGCGAGCCGAACAAAGGATGAAGGTACGTAGCCGTTGCCTCCCGAGTAGTCAATCCTTTCGTTGAGTACTCTGCTTGACTTGAATTGGTTTTGTGCGGGACGGCGCGGAGCGATCCCGCGAGAAGTCAAATCGCCGCAAGGCTACGGCGACACGGTGCCGCGAGCCGAAGCCTTGGAGGAGCAGCTCACGAAGTCGAGGAAGCACGCGGCCGCCATGCGGCGAAGCTTGACGCCGCCTTCGCCAAGTACCATAACGATGTGATGGACTTGCAGGCGAAGAGCGACGAGCTGGTGCGGAAGAACAAGGGCCTCCGCAACAAGAATAGAGGTATGTCTCTTGACTCGTCGGTACTTGTTAGGAGTCATCAAGCTCGACCCGTTGTGTGTGTTCCGATGCCGCGAACTCGAAGACCAGGAGCGTCCGAAGGGCTCGGAGATCAGCATGAAGAATCTCTTCTACCGGGAGCAAGAAGCCCGCCGTGTACTTGAACTCGACTACAAGGAGTCGGCCTTCGAGTGCGAGAAGCACATGGAGTTGAGAATTGCATCTCGACGGGATCTCGTCAACCGCTACAAATCCTTGCGTGTTGAACGAGGACCGTGAGGCGCTCCGGCCCAGCCGAAGGACCTTGAAGAGGTCTGCCCTCCCGATCGCGAGGCTCCCGGTGCCGCACCCGGCGGCCCCAAGATTGCTCCGTTGGCGGATCGACTTCGTGAGGCGCCAAGCCGGGCCGGCCGCCTACGTGAAGCACATGGCCAAGTCAATCCCGAAGCAGTGGCCGGCCTTCATGAAGTCGTACTTCCCGAAGGCCCCGGTGGAAGTAGTCGCCGGCGGGGTAGCCGCCAACCGGCCGGATGAGCAAGATGCGCAGTTGTCGGAGCGCATGGCTCCCATCGCGGAGCGGGTAGCCGATAAGCCGAATCTCCGCAGCCCCGCATAGATAGCTAGTAGCCATGGTTGTATAGGAAACAGCTTGTAATGAACTATCTCATATATCAATGAAATGTGAAGTTCCATCAATGAGTACTCGTAACCGCGATCTCGCAGTGCGGAGCGCCCATCGTGGAGTAGGTGCGAGTAGTAGTACTCGGCTTAGTAGTCCCGTCGCAGTGGAGTAGTCGGAAAGAAGTTGATGAACAATCGAACTTTATTACTGAAGAAGTACACCTGGGTGGCCAGGGCCGTAGTTACAAGTAGTCGCTTGGACTCCGAGGGCCGCTTACATACCGAGTAGTACCGGAGCGGGTAGCCGCTTACAGTGAGTGATCCGTAGATAGCCGTGCAGGCTGGATCGCAGATCCGTAAGTAGCCGCGCAGGCTGGATCTTGGAGTGTGGTCTTCTTGGTAGACCGCCGCTAGAGTCCTTGACGCTCATTGCAGCCCAGGGTCCGTAGGTAGCCGCACGGGCTGGACCTGGAGTAGAGTAGTCCGGAGACTTGAAGCCAGGACCCGGAGGGTCGCTTGCGGCAAGGGGGTGTTGATGTAGTCGCGTGGACTTGAACCCCGGAGTAGTCGAGTAGACTAGGCGTAGAATCGACAGAGCTGGTCGACGTTCCACGAGTTGTTGACTTCTTCGCCTTCAAGTGTTTGGAGGCGGTAGGAGCCTGGCCCGGCCACCTTAGCCACGGTGGAAGGGTCCTTCCCGTGGGGAGCCGAGCTTGTGAAGTCCTTCCGTGTTCGGGATACGGCGGAGGACAAGATCTCCAACGTTGAAGGAGCGTTCCTTGACGTTGCGATCGTGGTAGCGTCGGATACCCTCGAGGTACCTTGCCGATTGGACGAGGGCGGCACGCCGAGCTTCTTCGAGGCCGTCGATATCAACTCGTCCGTCGTCTTCCGAGACGCCTTCGTCGTAGTGCTCCACCGCCGGCGAGTTCCATATGACATCGGGCAGGGAGGATGGCTTCGCAGCCGTAGACCAGAAGTAGGGGGATTGCCCCGTTGGCTTGGATGGTTGAGTCCGCAGCCCCCGCAGTGCGTTGGGTAGTTCCTTGATCCACTTGCCCCCTTTTGAGTTAGCGCGTCGTGTAGCCGCTTCTTGAGGGCGTCGAGCACCATCCCGTTGGCGCGCTCGACTTGTCCGTTGGCCCGTGGATGGGCGACGGAGACGTATCCGACGTCGATTCCGCCGTTCTCGCGCACTCCCGCAACCGGTGGTTGTTGAAGTTGGACCCCGTGTCCGTGATGATGCGGTGGGGTAGCCCGTAGCGGTGTACGAGCTCATCCAGAAGTCGAGTACTCGTCGGCCCTTGGGGCATGTGACCGGCTTGACCTCGATCCACTTGGTGAACTTGTCGATAGCCACCCGCACCCCCGTTGAATCCTCCCCGGCGCAGCTTGGCGCGGGCCCAATCATGTCGAGCCCCCGAAGAAGCGAAGGGCCGTGTTGGCGGTATGGTGACTAGCTTGTAGGCAGGGACATGTTGCCGCTTGGCGAAGAACCGACATCCTTGGCACCGTCCGACGAGTTCTTCGGCATCGCCCGTGGCCGTGGGGCCGCAGAAGGCTCGCCGAAGGCCTTGCCGACCGCCGTGCGGGAGGACGCGTGGTTGCCGCGACACCCCTTGTGGATCTCCTCCAAGATGTCCTTGCCTTCTTCGCGAGGAACGCATTTCATGAGTACTCCGAAGATGCGCCCTCGCTTGTAAAGCTTGTCGCCGACGAGGACGTAAGACTTGGCGCGGCGGACGAGTTGTTCGGCCGCGTTCTTGTCTGGAGGGGACCTTCTCGCTCGCCGAGGTAGTCGATGAAGGGTCGCCTCCGTCCACGTCGATCATCATGACCTCCTCGCCCACCGGTTGGTTAGCCGGGACAAGGGTGGTGGCGCCGGCTCCGGATGGATGGCGCGTGAAGCTCATGGACGAAGACGCCCGCGGGTACTTGGGCGCGGGTGGATCCGAGCTTCGAGAGGACGTCCGCCGCAACGTTGTTGTCGCGAACGATGTGATGGAACTCGAGACCGTAAAATTTGTTCTCGAGCTTGCGGACTTCTAGGCAGTAGGCGTCCATGTTCTCCTTGTTGCGGTCCCAGGACTTGTTGACTTGGTTGATGACCACTGCGGAGTCGCCGTAGACTAGTAGCCGCTTGATGCCAAGTGAAGCCGCGAGGCGGAGCCCGTGTAGGAGGGCTTCGTACTCGGCTTCGTTGTTCGAGACCTTCCAGAAGATCTGCAGGACGTACTTGAGTTGTTCGCCCGTTGGGGAGATCAGGAGTACCCCTGCGCCTGCGCCCTCGAGGTTGAGTGAGCCGTCGAAGTACATCACCCAATGCTCTGGTCGCACGGTGGGAGTAGGTAGCTGGTTCTCCCGCCACTCGCCATGAAGTCGACTAGAGCTTGCGACTTGATGGCTGTGCGTGGCTTGAAGTCGATGGTGAGGGCGCCGAGCTCGACAGCCCATTTGGAGATCCTTCCGTGGCGTCCGGGGTTCCTCGCGATGTCGCCGAGTGGGTAGTCGGGTGACAACGGAGACCGAGTACTCCCCGGAAGTAGTGTCGCAGCCTTCCGCGAGGTGATGAGTAGAGCGTACACAGAGCTTCGCACGGCCGGTAGCGGGCCTTGGACTCGATAGAACCTCGCCGACGAAGTAGACCGGGCGCCGGACCGGTAGGCGTGGCCGTCTTCCCCGCCGCTCGACGACGATGGCGCATCGACCACGTGAGTAGTCGCAGCGAGGTAGAGCAAGAACAGCTCGCTCGCCCTTGTAGGGAGCCGTGAGGACCGGGGGGCTTCGACAGAAGTCCTTGAGCCGGGCAAGGGCTTGGTCCGCCTCTCGCAGTCCACACGAACTTCTCGTGGTGCTTGAGTAGTTTGAAGAAGGGGAGACCCCCGTTCTCCTAGCTTCGAGATGAATCTGCTCAGTGCCGCCATGCACCCCCGTCGGCCTCGGACGTCCTTGATGCTCGTGGGAGCTTTCATGCCGGTGATGGCGGAGATCTTCTCGGGTTGGCTTCGATGCCACGTTGGCCGATGATGAAGCCGAGTAGTTTGCCCGAAGGTACGCCGAAGACGCACTTGTTCGGGTTGAGCTTCCGCCGGCACTCGCGCGAGCCGATGCGAAGGTCTCTTCAAGGTCGTTGATGAGGGTACCGGAGTCCCCGGTTTTGACAACCACGTCATCCACGTAGGCCTCGACGTTCTTGTTGAGTTGCCGCTTGAAGCAGTGCCCGGATGGCCCGTTGGTAAGTAGCGCCGGCGTTCTTCAACCCGAAAGACATGGTCGTGTAGCAAGACGCGCCAAACGGGGTGATGAACGCGGTCTTCTCCCGGTCTTCCTCCTTGATTGCGATCCGGTGGTACCCGAGTAGCGCCGAGGAAGCAGAGCGCATCGCAGCCCGCCGTGGAGTCGATGACTTGATCAATCCGCGGCAACCCGAAGGGGTCCTTGGGGCGTGCTTGCTGAGGTCGGTGTAGTCGACGCACATCCTCCACTCGTTCGAGTTCTTCTTGCGGACGAGGACGGGGTTGGCGAGCCACTCAGATGGAAGACTTCTCCGATGAAGCCGCAGCCGAGTAGCTTGGCGAGCTCCTTCTTGATGGCATCCCGTCCGTCGTCGCGCGAAGCGCTCGGAGATGTTGTCGCTTGGGGGTAGCCTTTGGGTCGACATTGAGGCGTGCTCGATCGCCTCCCCGGGCACTCCCCGGCATGTCCGCCGGCCTCCACGCGAAGATGTCGCGGTTAGCCCGAAGGAAGCCGATGAGCGCGTCTTCCTATTTGGGGTCGAGGCCGGCCCCGATGGTGGTAGTCTTGGTGGGGTCGCCCGTTCCAAGGTCGACCGACTTGGTGAGCACCTCCTCGGGTGGCCGAGGCTTGTTGGCGCCGTCGTACTTCTCCGGGATGTCGAGTTCGCTTGTGGCAAGCTTCTTCGACGCGGCGTAGACCTCCATCATTGGGGTGGGTACTTGATTTGTCGAAGCAATCACCACGGCCTCTCGTATCGCCCGCCTGAGAGATCTTCAAGTCCCCTTGGAGGGAGAGTACGCCACCGGACTTGGCATTTTGAGTACCAAGTATGTGTAGTGGGGCACCGCCATGAACTTGGCGATGGCCGGTCCGCCGAGGATGGCATGGTAGGAAGTCTCGATATCCGCGACCTCGAACTTGATGTACTCGGTGCGGTAGTTGTCGCGAGACGCCCCGAAGGTAATCGGCGCACCACCGAGCCCGGAGGGGATAGCCGCGTTGCCCCGGGACAATGCCGTAGAAAGGCATGTCGCTCTTGTCGAGCATGGGGGTGACGTCAAGGTTCATCTTCCCCGAGGGTCTTGGTGAAGAGGACGTTGAGCCCGCTTCCGCCGTCGATGAGCACCTTGTTGAGCTTAGAGCCCGCCACCGTTGGTTTCGTGGACGAGAGGGAAGCGTCCCGGTTCGGAGAAGCCGGTCCATTGGTCCGCGCGGGAGAAGGTGATGGGCGTCTCCGACCACCCGAGAGGGGTCATAACCGCCGGTTCAATGGACATCACTTCACCGCGAGTAGCCTCTCGCTCCCGCCCGCAGGTAGTCCGCCGAAGAGGACGTTGACGGTCTTCTCGGGTTCTTGGAAGTCGTCGCCGTCCTTCTTCTTGTTCTTCTCGATCGTGAGGGTGCGGTGGCTCCGCGTATCCTTGAGCGCATGCCCGAGCCGGTAGCACCGCTCGGTGGTGTGGTTGCCGTTTGGATGCCACGGCACTTCTCCTTCAAGCAGGTCTTTAAACCCGCCGGAGTTCTTCTTCGAGTTCCCTTTCTGGGGACGCCGGATAGCCGCGACGGTGTTGTCCGGCTTGCGCTTGCGGTTGGGACCCGAGAAGTTGTTGTTGTTGTTGTTGTTGTTGCGGCCGCCTTGGTTTGGGCTGCTGCCGCCGCCGCCGCCTTGGTTCTCGCTTGGACTTGCCGCGATGGCGTCGTACTTGGCGTTGGCCTTGTCCTCTTCATCCGCCCAGACGTGATCATGTCCTTGAGGTGGGGAATGGACTTGGGGCGGCGCCGGCCAAAGTCCTCGAAGGTGCGGCGATGGTAGAGCCCGTCCCCGGAAGAGGTCGATGACCTCCTTGTCGGTGACGTCCACGACGGTAGCGCGCTTGTCGAAGAAGCGGCGCATGTACTTGCGAGGGTCTCGCCTTGTTCCCGCTTGATCATGGCAAGGTCCATGCGAGTACCCGAACGGCCCATGGCGCCCGCGAAGTTGCTTGTGAATTGCTCCTTCACCGGTCCCACTTGTCGATTGAGTGCTTGTCCGGGCCGACTCGAGCCACGTGAGTGGGGCTTGGTCCAGCAGAGGGGAAGTAGAGGCACTTGGTGTCGCCGTTGCCGCCGCCGTTCTCGATGGAAAGAGCGTAGCATCGGAGCCACCGGATGGGATCCTCGCTTCGCGTCGTATTTGGTGATCCCCAAAGGCTTGAACTTGTCGGGGAGGAGCAAAGTTGCGAAGCCGAGGTGAGAAGGCGGGGAAGCCGTCGCCTTCGCAGCCGGCCGTCGACTTCTTCTCGCCGCAACTCTTCGATTCTCTCGGCGAGCATCGTACCCGCCGTGAGAGGCGCCGAGGCGTGGCTATGCGCGTGGCCGCGGCCGCCGCGGGCCGCCGCCGCCTCCGCCCTTTCTTGTTGGCTCCGTGGTTGGAGCCGCCGCCGCGCCGCCGCCGCCGCGCCGGGTCGTTGCCGCCACCACCGGCCGAAGCACCCGTGGGGGACGACTTCTCGGTTGACGTTGTCTTGTCGTGAGGGTCCGCCGCCGGTGGAGCGTCGACGGTTTGGTTCAGCCGGGACGTCGCCCCCGAGTACGGTTAGGACCCGGTCAGCACCGCGACTAGTAGCTTCGTTGTCGCGAGGCTTAGCCGGGGGGAGGTTGGCCGACTCTCTTGTCTACCCGCATGAAGTAGGCTTCTTCGGGCCGAGCTTGGCGATGACCTCCCCAGCTCGTATGCCCTGAGCCTGGCGTGCGATCGCTGTGATCGACATGAGGCACTGCTCAGGAGTGGTGTGAACTCGCTCTCGACTGCTTCGAGAGCTTCCGCAAGGTTGCGGATGGGGAGGTTGTCTCTGAGCC
Organism: Cenchrus americanus; assembly: GCA_947561735.1. NCBI lineage: Eukaryota > Viridiplantae > Streptophyta > Magnoliopsida > Poales > Poaceae > Cenchrus > Cenchrus americanus. The sequence continues at coordinate 245,341,253 of OX387245.1, forward strand.
GCCGGCGTCGTTCGTTGCGCTTCCTGTTACGTTCGCGCCGGCGTCCCCGCCGGGCGTCGGTCTCGTCCGCGGGGGCATCGGCGAGACGCCTCGTCCGCGGAGATGTCCTCCGTGTACTTGTCCGCGGCCGTGCCCGAGGTTCCCGGGTGTCGCCGGCAGCCATGAAGACTTGACGATCGGGGGTACCCAAGCTTGGCTCGCAAGGCGCCACCCCGCCTGGTGTGCTTGAGTCGCCTTGGGCTAGTGGTGTTCCCTCCCCGGAACGGTAGCGAGTCGATGTAGGCGACGTAGCGTGAGTCCTCTCGTTGTCGCCCCGGCAGTTTGCGGTCCGGCCGCAGACGTATCTCCCCGCCGGCGTTGATCTTATAACCAGCCCGCAGGCCGGCCCCGACAAGGGAAGCTCGCAGGAGTTGTCTTCGGACTCGGCTCCTCGTGTCCGACCCGAAGTCGAACTCGTAGTCCGGTTCGAGTAGAACTCGGAGAGAGGGCCGGAGTCCGAGACGCGGTTGGAGACGGCGTCGGAGTCCGAGTTGTACTCGGTTACGGGCTCCTTGCCGGCCCGGCGTGGCGTAGAGGCCTCCGTGCGGGCCCGGCCGGGAACGCGAGGGCCACGCACGCAGCGCCGACGTGGAGAGGGGACCGCCCGCGATGGCCGAGGAGCCGGCTCGCATGCGATGGCCCATGGCGACGTCGGGTTCGAGTTGGAGACGCGACTCGAGCTCGAAGTCGCCGTGGAGGTTGGAGAGCGAAATTTCGCCGAACTTGCCGGCGAGCTTGCCCGTGACAACTTCGGGAAGCGTCACAAGGCGTCCGTCCTCGAGTCGGGTTGCATGATCAAGCGGCGCCGGAAGGAGCCCGCGCCATCGCCAGCGCGCACCCGTGCGCCGAAGACGAAGGTGTCACCGCGGTTGAAGGCGACGGTTGGCTTGATGTGAACGGAAGCCGTCGAGTTCGCCATGTGATCTCGAGCGAGAGCCCCCGCCCCCGGCGCGCCACCGTTCGGTGTTTTGGACCGGCAACCTACTACGGGGAGTACCCGAAGTAGATGAATGTGACTCGCCGAGATCGGTAACTCGAAGGAAGAGGCACGTGGCACACAATTTAGACAGTTCGGGCCGCGAGGTGCGTAATACCCTACGTCCCGTATGCCGCGTAGCTCGGGATTGATAGGGCACGGTTACAGGATGGTGCAACAAAGGCGCCGTGAGTTGAGATTGGATGAGGTGATCCGGGATCGGTCCCCCGCCCCGCCTTATATAGTCCGGGAGGCGGTTACAAGTCGGAGTAGGGAAGGAGTACTAGTCGAGTACGTCTAGGAGACCTCTACACAAAGGCGAACATGTACAGCAGTCCTATCCGAGTACTACTCCCGTGTCGTCCTTGTGCTCCACGCCTTCGTGTGCCGTGTAGCGCAAGTCGGGTAGTCCCGGGGGCCCACCGAGTAGTCGGTCCCGGTACCCACCGAGGTAGTGGGCCCAGGGAGGTCCATACGACAAAGGGACCTCGATGTTTGGAGGGTCACCGATGAGGGAATGAAAAATGGTACTAGAAAGGAAAAGCAATTTGATGTAATTGCTAAGAGTATCATTTTGTCCTCACTAGATGTAGGCGTTTTCAATAGAGTTTTTACTTGCGAAAATGCTCATGAGCTATGGAAAACCATCAAGGAGCAAAATGAGGGTTCAAAAGAAGTTGCTAATGAACGCTACGGTTGTCTCCTTGAGGAATTCAATAGCTTTAAGCAACTAGCTAATGAAAACGCCCAATCTATGTACTCACGCCTAAATGTGCTTGTCAATGAGATCAATGCTTTAGGTGTGAAGGACATCTCGGACTTGAACATCAACCGCAAGATCCTTCAAAGTCTCCAGAGGCCCGATTATGACTTGGTGAAGGCAATCATCTACGAGAAGAAGCTCGAAGATTTGAAGCCATCACATATCTTGAGCAAGATCATGGCACATGAGCTTCAACTTATGCCCAAGTCAAAGAAGGCGACCCAAGAAAAGCCCCAAGAACCATCCTCTCCAACTACAAGCCATGCTCTCTCAAGCCGACAAGAGAAGATGTTGAGTAGAATGGCTACTCATGGAAGCTCAAGCGAGGAAGATGGTGACGATAAAGATTCCTCAAGTAATGAAGAGGTTGAATCCATGGTGGCCGAGTACGTGAAGAAGATATTCAAGTATGTGAAGAAAATCAACATGTACGGCTACAACGTCCATTTGAGAGAAGGGCGTCATCATCAACACATCAAGTTCACAAAGATCAAGCACAATCCCAAGAGGAAGGTGGTCAAGGAGAGGAGATCAAGGCAAGAAGCAACAATAGTCGTCCGTGAGTGGACAAGTGGTGGATCAAGTTCTTCTAGCTCAAGCGACAAATCAAGAAAGAACTTCACCACCCGCTTCATGCAAGGTCCTTCATCATCACACATGTGCCTTATGGCCAAAGGTATGGAAAACAATGTAAGTGATGATGAATCTGACACCACCTCTCTTAATGATCTTGTTGAGCTAATCAATGAGCAAAAAGGAATGCTTGAAAAACAAGCTAATGAAATTAAAGAACTCAATGCTCTCAATGATCTTAGTGACACCCTTGCTACAAATTATGAACATTTGTTGTGCAAATTCAAATTGCTTAGCAAGGAGTGTGATGAGCTAAAAGCTAAGCTTGAGATCAATGAGACTAAAACAAGTAATTCCTTTGAGCTTGATGAAACATCTATCCCTTGTGCAATTCCTATCTCCAAGGTAGATGCTTCAACTTATTGCATTGATTTAATTGATGAATCTTGCTCACCATCTTGCCATGAGAATGTTGTTGTAGAAACATGTGATTATCTCATAGGCAAGGAAAATGATGAGCTCAAGCAAGAAGTGAAATGGCTCCGAGAGAGGTTGGCAAACTTGATGGGCAAGGTCAAGAATGATGAAGAACAAGTGAACATCTCTCACGACATGAAGAGCAAAGTCCAACCTTCTCAAGATAACCGTGATCCCATGGTGAAGAAGCTTGAGAAGGGGACAACCGTGACTTGCTACAAGTGTCATGAAGAAGGGCACAAGTTCTACAAATGCCCTCAATTTGTCAAGAAGATGGACAAGGGCGCAAAGAAGAAGTTGAAGCCCACTATCAAGAGCTCTCTCATCTACACCAAGCCCAACCGCAAAAACCAGACCAATAGCAACACCTACATCATCAAGAAGAAGGCAAATGGCAAGGTGGTTGCACACAAGGTGGGAAGATGAAGGAAGAGCAGGGTTGGAATCAACCCATTTGGGTGCCCAAGGAAGTCATCACCAACATGAAGGGGCCTCAAATAGTTTGGGTTCCTGTCACACCTGATTTTCCGAAGAAAACCAAATGCATCTCATATGTGTGCCAGGATCAAGTTTACACACATATGATAGACGTCATGAGTGAAATATCAATAAACAGCAATAAAAACGTACAAGAGTTAAACCATTACATTATCTCTTTATTACACTCAGACGTTAGACTCGAAGGTCTTTACAACGATCAAACGATAACTATGAAGACGTAACTCCATCTTCATCTTCCACAGTGCATTTGATCGGGGGGCACGCAAGCCTCAGAACTCCTCGTAGTCGCTGAATGCTCTTCTCCAGTGTTCTTCTCTGAACAGCGGTAAGCAAGGGTGAGCACACTTATGGTTGGATCTCAGCAAGTGGGGGAAAGATGCAAGGCCATCAAGGATAGGCTAAGAGTTTTGCTGCGGTTAGCATTTTAATGTTGGTCAAATTTTATTAGAAAGCACCTAATTACTAGGTGTAAGTTTATACCAACCCACTTAAGCATTTAGGAAAGCATCTCCTCTCAAAAACCCACAAGAAACCACGATTTAATTTCATCTTCAAGTTTATTAATCATGTGAGGGTCCAAGCCGCTCTTGACCATGAGCACGGCTGTTATAACAGTTTTACACTCTGCAGAGGTTGTACACTTTCACCACAAGTCGCGTAAAAGTTCCGAAGAACTTTGAACCCAACCATGTTGTGCAAAAGTAGGCACAATACCACACTTCCGAGGGGTGGTTGCATAGGGACGCTACGAGGCCTTTACAAAGAGTCCTCCTATGTGTATTAGCCCATAGTAGCACGCCTAGAGGCTATCTTTCGTACCCTCTCTCTACCCCTCGACCCGTGTAAGCCTAGAAGAGCACTTCCGTTCCAAAACCCGTCCGCAGTAGAAGAGTCATAAAAGCATTCCTCCGTACCCCAAGCTACTAAGTCTAATAGCCACACAAGACTTCCCTAATTAATTGGCCAAGACAGAGCCATATGTCTTGTGGTTGCACTGTTTTCCTGGGTGGTTCTCCATGTTCCGATTAAATCTTATATGATCTTGTTATTAACCATAAGCACACACATATAAATATATCACCAAAGTTATTATGATCATTATTCAACATATTGCAAAAGATTCATTTTATCCATCCCAAATTATAGCAACTAAGCATTATCTACCCAAAACATTTATTTAAAAGGGTTGTCCAAGGTAAAGGGGTAAAAGTCTAGTCATGTCCTTAAAAATGTGATTTCCCATCAAATTTATGCATAGCAACATTTAAATGTAAACTTAGTTATCATGCAAGTTGTGTGGGACAAAATAGAATATGCAGGGGGAGAAATCCACTTGCCTTCCTTGCTTAAACACTGGGGTTCTTCTTCTTCAAACACTTGCTCTTGATCCACTCCAACTGACTGCTCACTTGAAACTGGCACGATGTCTACGAGCACACAAGAAAACATACAATAAATAAAACAATACACCAAGCATGAAAAGCTTAAAGAGAAGACAAGGGTTGGCTCTAGGAACGCGAACACAAAAGCACTAGGAACTATCGGGAGCTTTGGATGATCACAAACAAGAGCTAGCTATGTGCTTAGTATATTTTAATTAAATAAAGTCATGTGTATAGGTTATTTCAAAGAAATACCCTATTAATAATTAAGCAAGTTATATTTGTATTTAAAAGACGATGTAAGCCTAGTTCAATTTTATTTATAAATATTCAAGTATGATTTATGCAAATTAAACATTTAATTTAAAAGAAGCATGTAAAAGCATCTAGGCATATAACTTTATATTCGAGTTAAACTAATCATATTACAACTTAAAAACACATTTATATTAATTTTAATCAAATTAACAATTTAATTAAGAAAACTCGGGATAAACCTATATTGCTTTTATTTAAGAAGCAAATTGCATAAATATTACTCAATTTAAGTTTGATTATGAAAACCAAGGTACACATTTAATTAGCTTTTAATTATAAGAAATATTTAACTAGTATTAAGCATATTAACTTTCTTATGAAAAGACGTGTTGAACTCTAGCTAGATTTTAATTATAAAACATGCATAATAAGATTTAATCATATTTAACATTTAAATAAATTATAAAACAAGGAACATGCACAACATTGGTCCTATCACGTAGTTTTAGTTGATATGAGCCTAACACAACTTGAAACGGTGGAAACAGAGCTAAAACACACAAGATACGGCCAAAACAAGGTTCTAGAACTGACAGGCTTGAAAAGACAGTCGCGTGGACACCAAGAACGCTTAAAACGGAGCTAGGACGGAAAAGATATGGCTAAAACAAGTTTCAGGGGCTTTTCTGCGAAGAAACAGGGCTTCCAGGGGCTTAACTGCAAGAAACCTGGGGCTGAAACATAATTATGCATATAAACCAAAGGTCTATAGCACAAAAGGTCAAGTCAAGGATATCGGGTGGGATTTCCAGAGAGATCAGGGGCTTAGATATAAAAGAAAGGACCTATATGCGAGGAAACTTAAAGGTGGAAGGACCGACATGATATATTAGAAAAACGCAGGGGCTTTTTAGCGAAACTGTCCTGGTTGACCGTTATGGATGGGATTGACTTGGGGTCACGTGTTGATCTGGGCCGTTGGACCTGGATCGAGCGGTGGGCGCGGTCGTGGACCGGCTGTGGACTTGGTCCATGGGGTTCACGATGCACCGGTTACAAAAGAGCCAAGGGGTACGCGATCTCAGCTGTTCATCGCGGATCTGGGCGGCTGTGGATGCGTGCACGCGATTAGGCGGCGGCGGACGCATCTGGACCGTCGGCTGACGATCCGACGGCCAGCGTCGTCTGCACGCGGCGGGGCGGCGGTGCACAGCCGATTCGCGGCGGCGCCGGGCGGAACACTCACCGGAGCTCGCCGGAGACGGCGGTTTAGGCGCCACGGTGCACCATTCGCGACGTAGATTGGACAGGGAGAAAGTGGAGGATGGCGCGGAGCTCACCAGGGGCTCATTGACGGCGGTGGCGCGGTGTATACGACGTGCAGCGAGGAGGGGCGGACGGGATCACGGGCGCTCGCCGCGGAGGTAGTTGCGGCCTCGGCTGCGTGCCTTCGAGGGATAGGTGGGCCGGTGGGCTGAAAAAGGGAGAGACAGGTTTGGGAAGGGGTTTTCTTCCTTTTTATCTTTCAAACTCCTTTTTCAAACTTTCAAAAGTTTTAAACTCTTTCAAAACTTTTCATCTTTTAAACTCTTTTCCAAAAATTTCAAATCATTTTAAAGACTTTTAAAACTCCACACAAACAAGCAATAGAACCATGCATTCAAATTATGATGCACAAGCACTTCTCACTTCTAAAATTATTAAAATGATATTAAAATATTTAGAGACCAAATTTATTTGATAATTTATTAATCCCTAGAAAATAAAACAAAAACACCATGTTGCTTACATAATTTAGTGATGGAATTTTAGGGTGTTACAGTTCCAAAGGCCACTTGAAGGCCTTGAGCGCGGGGACTTGGGAGGCTGGGCACAATCAAGATGAGAAGATTAAAGCCTATAAGCCAAGCTTGCAAATTGGACATGTGTTGCCCAAGTTCCCCAATTGAGGTAATGGAAACTAGTACCTATCTCTTGTATCATTGTAGTTCCATTGCCTTGTTTAGGTTGCATTTGTTGCAATATTTAGATATGGTAGGTTGCTTGTGTCATGTACTAACCCATGAGCAATCTACATGGTTTGATTAGTGTGTAGGAAAGCTACCACTTGTTCTTTCATGGTGCATGTTATTCCATACTCGAGACAGACTACTGCACCGCGACTCGTCAACCCCCTCCCGCGCTCCACCCGCAGCGTCCTCGGCTCCTGATTTTTTTCTAAACATCGGTTTTTTCGGCCGATGGTTTTTTATGGGTCCACGTGCAATTTGGATCATGTTTCTTTGTGTAGCGTGCTGAATGACTTTTTTTAAGATGTGTCGTGCAGAGTGTGTCGTGCGGAGTGGAGGCACGTCTTTTTCTTAATTCAATGTGACAAGTCAAAAATTTTATCCATATACCTAATTTGCGAAAACAACCGTTACAATTTGGAGATTTAATGTCGCAATTAATTGAATTGAGTTTGTATCTGAAAGCATGAAATTAGTTTTCCAATCAGGAGACACTAATCTCCATCCATTTTTGAGTACATATGCTATTACATTTACCACGGTTTTATGTTGTGCAACACCGCCCCTCCACATATGAAATACAATTATTTTGACTGATCTAAATTTCAGTCGTGAAAACGAGTACACATTGCTATTACTTTGACTAAGTTTTCAACTGAGCAAAAGATAAGAGTTCATGTATAGTTTGCTAATTCTCCTGAAAAGACAAGTAGTGGTGTTCTTCCTTATCCCAGCTAGCCCAATCTGGCCTTCCCTACATCCAAATCACTAACCCGAAAACACTGCACCAAGAAACATGAAGTGATAGTCAAGAGTCAAAATTGCCAGAAATAAGCTCCAAATAATATCAGTCAGAAGGTGAAAAGTGCACTGACTATTTTTATTTCTTACTACCAGATCTGAACTCTGCATCATTTCATGCTTTATGATACAGAAATAGTTTTCAAACAATATAGTTCAGGAGAGAAAAAAGTCCACAGTATGTAGCACTATACTCTGAGGTAGTCCAGATTCTGTTCATGACATGGGAAAAAGCTAAAGCTAAACATATCAAAGCTAAAGCTTCAGGTCTAGACACCGAAACTAGACAGTGTTCCGCATACGGCATGCACCAGTACCAAAAAGATACTGCTATTACTACGAAAAATACTGACATATATATTATATCAGCTAAGGTGGATGCATGGGTACCTTTTGATGACTAACTAAAATATACCGGTTGGAAAGAAAAACAATGTTGAAAATGATAATTGTAAGCACTAAAGATCTAGGAAACCATGAGAAATTCTTGTGAATACAAGGTTATAAACACATATTGGCTTTGCTAGGCAATTAACCAAATGATCTGGTACAATCACGAGCAAAAGAATACAAGCGTGATGGAAGCCTAGTATCATGAACCTCAACATTTTGAAGTTAGAAGCTTCAAAACATTTGGCATTGTTAACAAATTCCATTAACCAAATATATTAACTAGTATCCACACCAGCAATAAGAACTGGTTGTATATAGTTGGCCGAATGAAAGTGGGAGATGACGTCCAAGGTGCAATACATAAATGGTCTCACAGCAAGGAAAGTTAATTCATAAGAATACTGACATTTCAGACTACATAAGAATGCAAATGGACAGTCATTTTCATCAGATCTGGGATTTATAAGCAAATGGGCATGTAACACAAGCAACTGTACTAAGTACTCCGTAAAGTGTAACAATCAGAAACCTAAAATCTGAAACATCAGAACCTAAATATAAAGATAAGGGTAGAAGTACTGACACCACACATTATGCCCAATGTTTAGTAGGTGCAATCTTAGAAAAGATACTGACAAATGAAGCAAATGAAACTTCCACCTTCAGGCGGCCACGACCCATGGCATACCAGGTGAAAATTATATAGTGGGAGAGACAACCAACATATAGTTACAATTAGATACGTGTGGATCAAAGTGACAATGCGCTCGCTACAAAAGAAAATGCCATTGCTTAAAAACAACACAACTTCTTAATGACAGAAAACCATGAAAACAATCCCATCTTCTAACTGCTGGAAACATCACACTTCTATCACCATAGAAAGAAACACAATCAATTAAAATTAACAACAAATGTTTTCAGTTTGTTATAAAATATCATTATCAATTATGCAATATTATTTTCTAATCTGAAAATCTTAACACTCAGTTCTTCATCTGAAATCTTTATCATAAAAGCTTTAAGCTTGGCAGGAGCATTTGACACTCAATTATTCAGAGGTACAAAAAAATAATTAACAGTCCTAAAGCAATTCTACATTTGACAGGAGCGCAGAGGTGCAATCTGATCAGTACCCTGCATACCAAAGAGGCTTAGGAATACAAAGTTACAAACACATGTTGGCTTGGCTAGGCAATTAAGCAAATTATATGATACAATCACCTCAGCAAGTGTTTTTGCCAGAAAAATGGGCACTGCAATTGCAAACTTCAGGAAATAGTCTACAAAGTAATGAATAAGCTCAAATATGCACACAACGTTGTCATGATGGAACAATATTTAATGTTTCTAAATCTAGTTCAAGAAATGAAGGGTATGCTTGCATTTATGTCATCCTAAAATTATTAATATTCCTCTGGCAGCACATTTTCTAATCAGAGATACTATTCTTTTAGAGTGCTAATCAGGGAAGTACAGTTCGGAAGTACTTAACTAGTTTAGCAGAACACTTATGGAAGGCCAATGGAGGTCAACAACCCAGAATGGATACACTTTCATGACTGCAGTGCAACATTAGGTCATGAGTCACTAATGTGTGAAACATTTTTTATTTTCTAAACCATTCATGGCCCTAGTAATAAATAATTGCCGAGGTTAGTAAACTCGAAGCCCAAAGCAAAGTGAAATCCAATACCCTATTATTCCCCTCTAGGTTGATGGCTATCATTAGTTCTAAGTTTCAAACATAGGTAATAGAAGAAATATATTATGCATAACAACCATAGTTTAGGTGATCAGAATGTAAATAGCCATTTATGTGCGGTAGTTAAATGCATAATTCAGGGAATGTTATGGTTGACTTCCCTTTAAAACTTTATAATACAGGGATTCTTTTCAGCTTGAGAAACTGTTAACAAAATAAGGAAATGTTTACAAAATAAGTGCTTCAGATGAAAATATACATAAGATTGGTAATTTCAAGTGAACTAAGCTATATCGACAAATAGGACAAATTTGCAGATATTCAATCTTAAGAAAGTACTCCCTCCGCCCCCGCTTTCATTGTCGCTCGGGAACCGGAATGCCCTCACGGCTCGATTTTCTAGCGACGGCGATAAAGGGACAGAGGGTGTACGAAACTCGTGTACATGCAAGGAAAACCTTAGATGATACTAGACACGCTTACAAGGTAAGTTACAACATCCCATTTCCAGAGAAGCAAAATAAATAGAAGTACGTGTGCAAGGGACAATGAAAAGGCAGGTTTACTAGCAAATTAAACAGTACACGTAACATGTTTGAAAGATTCGAGAGGAGCATGGGCTTAGTTGTTCAAAGGAAAAACACACCGAACATGGGAAATGACTGCTAAACTTATAAATATAATGATTTAAAATTTGAGATATAACATATACTAACCTCATCTAGAATTATGTAGAGCTTTCAATACCGGTGAACATCATCCAAAGTCGTGTCACCCGAAGAAAAGGCAAGCTCATATAGGAACCGTGAAATGGCACAACATTAATAATCGCTTGGTAGAAAATGTCACTACCAACCGTAAATAGGACATTTTGCCATATACGGCCGCAGGGGTGTGATGAACTAGTTCTTTTGCTTCTCCGGAAATGTCACCAAGTCCGATCAACAAACAATTTACTATCATCTACAAGTTTTGATCAAACAAATTTTATATCTTATTTGTTCTTAATTTTTTATCGCAGTACGTGGCTCAAAATCTCCTTGTCTATATTATTTACTTTTTAAAGAACATTCTTAGTCTTTCCATCGCACCCGAATCAGCCTTAAACCTCACTTTAATTAACCTTAACCCATCATCAACATCTACAACACAAATCCTAATCCATCCCCAACTAACCTCTACATCACAAATCCACCCAAAAAGCCCCAACATCCGTAACACAAATCCTAATCCATCCCAAAAAGCTTGACCTTTTATAGTAGGCAAATCTAGTATTGCAGAGATAGGAACAGGATGGCATCTTATTGGTACCTTTCGAGGGTTGCGCGACCTCGACATGGGGAGAAGTTGATGCCGTCGTCGCCCGCGGAGGGGGAAGGACGGCGGACCGCCGTCACCGCCCGGCCTCGCGGGGGAGGACCGTAACTAAATTGCCTCGACAAGAGCTCCATAGATCGGGACAAGAGCTCCAGATTGGAACCGAATGCCGGACATTCGATAAGCACATGCAAAGGGAATTCGGAATGAGTATCGATTAATTACCGGGAGAATAATTTAAGGAACTCAACTTCACGGCAAGGGATGGAGGTGGATGCAAACCGCCGATGGTGGGAGCAGCTAGGGGAACATCGCGCCGCCGCCGTACTCTCCGCCCGGGCCGCCGGGGGGCGCCGCGCCTCGAGGTGGATCCGCGCCGCAGGGGCGCAAGCGACGGGCGCGGTTGTCGGCAGCCGGCCCGGGGGCGCCGGGGATCACGGGCCGGCGGTGGTGGGATGAGGTCGTGGCCGCACACCCGCGTATAGGGACGTGGGGCGGGGCGGCGGCGCGCGGTGGAATGCTTTGGGGGGGGGTTGGGGGGGCGGGGGCGCCCGCGGTGGTCGCCGCGGTAGAACGAGGTCGTGGGCGGCGGGTGTTTCTCGACCCATGATATGTAAGGACGTGCGAAGGCTCTGGGGGCTAAAAAACCGCTTGGTGGGTGTGGTCGGGGTGGCGCACTAGCGCGTAGGAAGGAGGTACGCTACTGCCGGGTCCGGTATGGAATAATTATTCCATACCCAAGGTACATAATATAACTACTATATATATATATATATATATATATATATATATATATATATATATATATATATATATATATATATATCTTTGCATCATGAGCAAGCTATAGGGTTAGCTTCCCTTTTGTTGTCATAAACAATGTGCATACATTTGGTTGGTGATTCAAACACTAAATGCACACATTTAGGGGGAGCTCATCCTATGGTTTGGGTATGGGACTAACATTGTTTCAAGCTTATCTTATGTAGTCCCTTAAGCGACGCGTTCCGGTGCGGTGTTTCATTCTAAGAGAATGCTATTTCACTCTCAATGTGATCTAACATCTCTAAAAGAGTGAATATAGCAATATGAGCTTCATGCTATTGAGTCATGTCCTTGCGAGCTTATGTCACTATATAAGTCCAAAGGCAATGCACTCATACATTCTAATCCTTGTGGTACCCCAAGTGTCTTCTATGCAAGCTTCTTTCAAGTGGTGTCACCTAGTGATATCATTTCCAAGTGGCTCATCTCAATGTGGTGCCAACAAGGTAGAGAGGATCATCCCCCGGAGGTATGCAATGATCAAAAGACTACAAGTGATAACTACAAGTGGTAATGTAACAAGAACCCATTTGTTCTATCTCTTGTTCTTTAAAGCTACCTCCTTGCATGACATTCTCTAAGCCTCCTTATCTTTCAAGTTTGTAGTTGTGCACTTGTTTCTCACTACCCTTGTCCTACAAGTGGTATTCTTTTTGTGTGCACACTTAGGGGGAGCTTAGTTTGTATCATGCTAGTATCATGAGCTTGTGATCCACCTTAGTTATTCTCACATGTGGTATCTTCATTGATATCATACATATGGATCATGGTTCATGCGGCTTTCTCCCTTGCATTTAACATCTCTCCTTTGAGCTATGATTGCTAGGTCTTGCTAGTTTTCTTGGACCCTTTTGCTTTGGGACTTTTTGGACATTTTATTCCAAAGGGGGAGAATGTGGGACCAAAGGGAGCTTGTGGCTTAAGCTTACAAGTGGGTTCAAGGATGCTTACAAGCGGTTTCAAGGATATGAGACCAAAGGGGGAAAATGTGAACATGAAGATCAAAAGGGGGAAGTTTGATCTAGGGGGAGTTTGGATGATGGTAAGCATCCAAGCAAGTGTAAGTGGTTCTAATTTTGTCAATTCTTGCAAATTTATGCTTGCTTTGGTTGTGTTGTCATAAATCACCAAAAAGGGGGAGATTGTAGCGAACATGGCCTCATATGCCATTAGTTCGGTGTTTGATTTTGGTGATTCATGACAACATGATCATTGGGACTAACCATATTGTTTGAGCATGTCTTTGTAGACATTTCTAGGTCCCAAGGATGCAAGAAAACCACATGCAAAAATGCCAAAACAAAGGGTCAAAACCGAGCAAGAAAAGGAAAAGAGAAGACACCGTCGGATGAACCGACGGTCCCTCAAATACAAGCGTCGGTGCAATCGTCGGACGAGTTGGTGCACAGGGTCAAACCCTAGGTACCGTCGGATGAACCGACGGTCCATTATTTAGTAGCGTCGAACGAGTTGCAGAGGAAGAGCAAGGAAGACAGTAGCACCGGATGATCCGACGGTCTGAGTGGGGACCCCGTCGGTCTATCCGACGCTCAGTTTGAATTCATACAGAGATGCGCCAAGACGAAGCCTTCAGCACCGGATGATCTGATGCCTTGTTCAAGGTGAAGCGTCGGTCTATCCGACGGTCGTGTGAAAGCTAACAGAGGCGACTTGGACGCGAAGTCTTCAGCACCGGATGATCCGACGTAGCGTCGGTGCATAGCGTCGGACCAGTTGTGTCAGAGAACCCAACGGCTACGTGACGTGGGAGGGGCACCGGATGAACCGACGCCCTGGAAAATATAGCGTCAGATCATCCGATGATACCTTTTTAGTGGACTTTAGCCAACGGCTAGTTTGATGCCTTGGGCTATTTATACCTCCTCCACTCACCCATTTGAGGTTGCTGGATTGAGTGGAAGTGCATAGGAGTTCAAGACACATTCAAGATCATATCCAATCCATCCAAGTGCTTAATTGCTCATCCTTAGACTTGCATATGCTTTGTGTATGTGCTTAGTGCTAGGCTTAGCTTAGAGCTGAGTGAGTGCAAGGTTGTGCCAACCTTGTGAGGTGACTCTTGAGTGAATCCTGGTGTACAAGGTTCGCCGGAAGCCTTGGGGCCTAAGTGGCTCACCGGCAATCATCATCGATCCTCCGGCTTGGTGTGGAGCGGCGAGGACACTTTGTGCGGGGGACGTGGAGACCCCCTTCCTTGGTGGAGAAGCTCCTTAGTGGAGGCGGCATCAAGGTGACCAAGGGAGCTTGACAAGTGCCTAAGTGGCTAGCCTTTGTGGCGAGTCAAGTGGTGCTCTTGGGAGAGACTTGGTGACCGGAAGCAATACTCTTGTGTGAGTGCTTCAACAACATGGACTAGGGGTGGCTTAGTGCCTACCGATACCACGAGATAAATCGCGTGTCAAGAGTTTGCTTCCTCTCATCCCCTTTACGTTTCCGCATTTACTCTATTGCAATCTTTGCTCGCCTCTGCTTTCCTAGAGTAGTATCATGCTAGGATTAGCTATAGGTTGCAAATCTTCTTTTGGGATGGGAGTTTCACACTAGAACAACCGTAGTTGCACATATAGATAGTATGTTCTAGTTTACTTTTGTGTAAAATTTAGTGAGCCATAGGTTAATGTTTTTAGTTGCCTAATTCACCCCCTCCCCCTCTTAGGCTAACGGGCATCCGATTCCTTACAGGAAGATGAAGATGGAGTTGCGTCTTTATAGTTATTGTTTGATCGTTGTAAAGACCTTCGAGTCTAACGTCTGAGTGTAATAAAGAGATAATGTAATGGTTTAACTCTTATACGTTTTTATTGCTGTTTAATGATATTTCAGTCATGACGTCTATCATATGTGTGTAAAATTGATCCTGGCACACATATGAGATGCATTTGGTTTTCTTTGGAAAATCAGGTGTGACAGGCGATCCGAAGCTCCATGTGCGTACAACACTCATGGGCCAGCTGCTTATAATCGTACTCAAGTACCTCGCGGACATTCTTTTCTCGGTAGAAGAGATTCTTCATATCTGTTTCCGATGCCTTCAGCTGTTCCACTCAGGCCTCAAGATCTGCAAACAACTCAGGGGGAGATGTCAGACTACTACAGGGTACTCCCAATAAGTACTCGACAGGCTGACACCGGCATACCTTTGTTCTTTTGGCGCAGCGACTTGTTCTTGCGGACCAATTCATCACTCATCGCCTGCATGTCTTGTACCTCGTTGTGATACTGGGCGAAGGCACCGTCGAGCTTGGACTGCAGCATGGCGGAGTGCTTCCTGGCCTTATTAAGTTCCTTCTCCAACGCCTCTGCCCAGAGCACTGTGTCGTCGTACCCCTAGAGCATATCGGACTTCTGTCAGGATCTTTCCACGACATCCTGCAGAAGGCAACAACCATTACTTGGGTACTCAGCTCTAGTGGAAAATCGACTACTCAAGGGTACTGTCACGTACCTTCATCCATTGCTCAGCCCAGCGCATTGACTCCAAGTTGCGGGCCACCAACGCCGGGTTGACAAGGTCATCTGTCAGCAGCTCGAGCCCATCACGACTAGCCGATGCGGTCTCTGACATCGGCGCCGAACGGATCGGTTCCGCGTCTTGGATCTCCGGCGATCGGACGACTACATCCATGCTTGATTCCGGTAGTGCCTCGCCGTGCACTTCTTTTGTGGCCTCGGGGGCTGCTGGCACCGCCGGCTCGGATGCGGCTCCCGCGATCACCTCGACCTCAGGTACGATGCCTTCAATCGGCACGACTTCAGGGATTGCGGTCCCTCCGACCTGCGTCTCTATCAACACAAGGCATATGGCGTCAATACTGGGGGCTACGACTACTACTTTGGGTAGGCGGCATCACCGCAGTCTACTTACCTTCTACTATAGTGGCCTCCGGCGGCGACGCTTCTACGCTCGGCGCCACGGTCTCAGCCTGAGGGAGGGGATTGGACTCCACGACAACGAGTGTTGGATTTTCTTCAGCTGCTGCCGTGCTGGGTTCATCTCCTTCCCAGGACAGATCAGTCGACTTCCTGCATAGTACAAAATTGGTGGTCAACCAAGTAAGATTACCAAATTCCAAGTACTACTCGGGAAAGGTTTTCACTTACAAGCTAGACCGGACAACAGTCATGGTCGGAGCACCAAGTATGCTGGCGATGTCTACAAGCTCGGCTTCCGCGGGCGCCTCTTCCGCAGTTTGTGCGGCTACTGGCTCTTTGGCTCCAGTAGTCATGCTAGGCTCTGCCCTGCTCTCCTCTGTCGGCACCTGCGGCTCGACAACTCTAGTCGTTCGCTGTGCCATCTGTGACACAAGCTCTTTTACGGTGGGGGCTGGGCTGCAGCTTCTCTTAGTCGGCTCTCCCACAGTGTCCCAGTCATCTCCATCCCCCTGTTCAACGAGGTCGAACGATGGAATCTCCTGCGACAACTCAGCATTCAATTGTCAGCATACAAATACTTCAAGACAAGTACTCGACTACTCTACTCGAGGGATTTACCTCTTGGGACATAGTCTCTATCACCTTCAACTTCTTGGCGACACGTTTGCGCGCCACATTGCACGGCCTCCTTGGCGGCGTAGGGAGACTAGCCTCTAGGCTAGTCGGTGGATCCTCAATGAGGGGGGTGTGGGGTTGCCCAGGTCGGCTGAACCTGGACCGCGGCTGAAACCGCTCCTGGAGCGTTTCCCCATCCTCCTCGTCGGTCGTATCTTCAATGGTGACGGTGTCGTCACCTTCGCCGACTTCACGGCGTTCTTTGGCCTTGCCCTTGCCCTCCTCTAGAATATCTACAAGTCGAGGAGGGGGAGCTGGGTCGGAGACAAACTTCGCAATATCATCCTGCAGCAATCGACTTGAGTGAGTGCGACTACTTCAATATAATCAGTACTCGGAGACAGAGGTCATCGGCTACTAACCTTGTTCGGCGGACGAGCCGCGGAGTACTCGGGGACTGGGCAGGGTGTGTACGGTGGCATATCCTTGAATATTCTGCCCAGCCTCTCGACAATGTCTTCATCGTCGACTTCGTTGCCGGGCATCCTCGACGTATCCTCGTCGCCCGTGTACTGGTACCCGAGGGTGTCGCGAGCCATCAGCGGTTGCACCCTCCTCTTCCTGAAGCTGAAGGCCACATGTTCGGCCCTCAGCCCGGCTTCCCTCAAAGCCTTGATCTTCTGCAACAGCTCGGGTAGTTGGATACCTCCTGCATCGTCGGCTCAATGTTCCACCACGGCCGATGTTTCGGCTGCTGTCCGCTCGGCTTCGGCAACTCTGGGTGGTGGTTACTGATGTAAAACCACTTCACCTTCCAATCTTGATTCGATTCGAAGAGCTTGTACGCCAAGTATTGGTCGGCTGCATCTTCCCGCATTTGGATGCCAGCTCCACCGACTACTCGTGGGTCGTTAGCGCTTGGCTGCGGCTTCAAGCGGAAGAATTTCCGGAACAAGACCCAGTGGGGCTTGATCCCCACAATGGCTTCACAGAAGTGAACAAAGACGGAGATGTGAAAAATGCCATTGGGATTCAAGTTCAAGTACTCGATACCGTAGTACTTGAGAAGACCCTTGAAGAAATCAGACGCCGGGAGTGCCAGTCCGCGTTCCACGAATCTGGCGAACATGGGGACCTCGTCGGGATTTTTCTCCATGGGGTACGGGTCGCCCGCGGCAGCGCGCCCCATATCCATCTCCTTCTCCCGAAGGAACCCGCTGTTCACCAGGGCCAGCAGATCTTTGGTCTTCATCTTCGACTTCTTCCACTCTTTGTTCGGATTGGGGCGCGCGGGAGATGTCGGTGGTGATGATCCTTGGGGAGATCCTTCCGCCTCGATGCGGGATCTCTTCTTTCCGGCACCGGCTCCAGCCTTTGCGCCCTTGGATGGAGAAGACTTCATCCTCCAAGTGCACAGGGTCTCCGCTCGCATCCGCTCGGGGGCTTCACTGGTGGCGAGCAGTGGCGGCGCGCGTGGATTTGCGAACTACCGCGCGGCAGCAGTAGCACGAGTGGGTGGATGGCTAGATCTATTCCAGCAGCTGCAACTATGGGGAATGGAAACCCTAAGGGTTTCGGCCTCTATTTATAACCTAACCGGCGGCGCTGCAACGGCCAGATGGATAAGTATCGGTAGTTGACTCAGCGGCGGCCGCCTGACTCTTCGACTTCTAGTACTCGATGCACTCCATCTCGAGGGCTCCGCTACATCTGCTAGATTTCCTGGGTGGCGACAAGGTTCAAGAGCAACTCAGGACACATTCTACAATTAAGATGACCCTTCAATTCGAGAGGAAGTACTCGACTCAAGGCTCGAGGGCTCCATGCCACGTGTCCTTCGGTTTTTTCTCTGGATTTTACAGGATAAAATTGCCAGAACTTCAGATTGACCCTCAGCTTGAATCTACTATTCGACCTAAGGCTCGGGGGCTACATTCCATATAGAATGTGATTCTTCGAATTGCATTTTCCATATGGTTTCTTCTTCAAGACAACGCGAGTACTATTGGAGACCTTCAAGAGGAGAACTCGAGGACGCTTGGGAACTACTCAAGAAGACTTCAAGACTACTCAAGGATCAGCTGGAATAGCCTCGGGATGCTTCAAGTACTCTTGAGGACTTTTAGCTTGTAATACTCGGGGACGCCTTAGGACTACTCGTCAAGGCCATCAAGACTACTCGAAACTATCCTGCTCGACTACAAAGTACTTGGGGGCTTGTCGTATGGACCTCCCAGGGCCCACTACATCGGTGGGTAGCAGGACCGACTACTCGGTGGGCCCCTGGGACTACTCGACTTGTGCCACACGGCACCTGATGGCGTGGGGCGCAAGGACTACGGTGGAGAAGTACTCGGATAGGAATCTGTGCATGTCCTGTACTATGTAGAGAACTCCTAGACGTACCCGACTAGTACTCTCTCCTCAAACCGACTTGTAACCCTGCCTCCCGGACTATATAAGGTGAGGCAGGGACCCTTCTCTCTCATACGCATCATCTTGTAAACACACCCAATCAATCCAGAGCTACGTAGCATACAGGACGTATGGTATTATGCACCTCGCAGCCCGAACCTGTCTAAATTGTGTGCCACGTATCTCTTCCTTCGAGTTACCGATCTCGGCGAGGCCACATTCATCTACCTCGAGTACTCCCCTTGGTAGGTTGCCGGTCTAAACCACCGACAATGTGATCATGACTATTTTTTAGTATGTAACTTTGCTTTTCTTTTCTACAACGTAGTGTTTTTTCCTTAAATTAAAAAACATAAACAACCGCAGTACTGTAGGTATTAGGTTTGAGATCGTGTCATGACTTTCCCTTTTCTAACTGCCGTGGGCCACGCCGTGGCCAGCCTCTAACCGCCGTGCGCTACGACGGTTACTTCCTAAACACCATGGCGCACGGCGGTTGGTTGCCAAATCTGCTAAAATTTCAAACGGTCGTATAATTTTGCGAGTTTTTATATATATATATATATATATATATATATATATATATATATATAT
The DNA here is from genome assembly GCA_947561735.1 of Cenchrus americanus. Taxonomy (NCBI): domain Eukaryota; kingdom Viridiplantae; phylum Streptophyta; class Magnoliopsida; order Poales; family Poaceae; genus Cenchrus; species Cenchrus americanus. The sequence goes on from OX387245.1 coordinate 245,360,790, forward strand.
ATATATATATATATATATATATATATATATATATATATATATATATATATATATATATATATATATATATATATATATATATATATATATATATATATATATATATATATATATATATATATATATATATATATATATATATATATATATATATATATATATATATATATATATATATATATATAGACGTAGCGCTAATCTACACCCTAGGTGTAGAATCCTATTCTACACCCAACGCAATTACCGACCAAACCGCGTAAAAATTACCGAACCAAATCGCGAGATTACCGACCGGTGAGCATGGTTCAGGAATCTCGGACTTAGTTCAGTAATTGTTAATCGCCTTTGGCTAGTAATTACCGCCGGGGTGTAGAATTTTACTCTACACCCAGGGTGTAGATTAGCACGTGTGTGTGTGTGTCTATATATATATATATATATATATATATATATATATATATATATATATATATATATATATATATATATATACTAAAATGCACCCGGGTGCATTTTAGTTCGCCAATGCACGTACCCCAACCGTCGAGCCCAAGCTTCCCACCCCCGCCCCCCGCCCCCGACCGGGTCCGACCAGAGACCCCACCGAGCGCGATATCCCACCTCCGACAATGCCCCCCCCATAAAATCGCCATCGGGTCTCCCCCCCCCCCCCCGCCCAATCAAAACAAATGGTTGCGCCGTCTCCTCCACGCCTCGGATCGCCGAGCCGCTCCTCGCCAAAACCAATGGCTCCACCGTCGCTTTCGCGCTTGGGATCACCACGGACGGGCGGCCGCGTGGTCCCGAGCGATGGCGGTTGTTACGACGGCCGGGTCTCGCCGATATCGTCGGCACCGCCGCCGATTGCATCCGCTCCGGCGGCACCTCCTACGTCGCAACGCCCACGGCAGGGGCGCGGGCCGCGGATCGGGTGATCCCTTGCATCACGCGACGTTGCCGACGCCTCCGCCGTCGATTCCACCTGGTTCAATGATCACGCCTGATCCGTCGGAGTTGTTCATCCCGGTAATGGAAAAAAAATCACACACGGAAACGTTAAAAACCTCGTTTCTGCTATTTAGTTTGCTGTTGGTTTGCAAACTTCGGTTGCAAAACCCAAAGATCCGGATGATTTGAGGTTTCATTGTCGTTGTTTTGTGTGTGATGTTTGCGAAAGTTTTGGTGGGTTCTCGTTGCAATCGAGATATCGCGTGCGATTGCAAAAAAAAAGTAGGGTGCCCTCTAGTAGATTGCCGCTGGAACAAATTGTCGCGCTTGTTTGCAACGTATGGTGCCCTCTCGGTTGCAACATTATTCCCATGTGCATTGCAAAAACAAAAAAAAAGGGGCTCGTAGTCTGCTGTGTGTGCTAATCTGCAATTATTTTTGTTACGCTTGTTTGCAACGTGTAATGCTGTCTGGTTGCAACATTATTCTCATGTGCATTGCAAAAACAAAAAAGGGGGTCGTAGTCTGCCGTGTGTGCTAATCTGCAATTATTTTTGTTGCGCTTGTTTGCAACGTGTAATGCTGTCTGGTTGCAACATTATTCCCATGTGCATTGCAAAAAACAAAAAGGGGGTAGTAGTCTGCTGTGTGTGCTAATCTGCATTTATTATGTTGCGCTCGTTTGCAACGTGTAATGCTGCCTGGTTGCAACATTATTCCCATGTGCATTGCAAAAACAAAAAAGACCAAAAAAAACTTATGATTTGTTATTTTCTCCACACAGGATGCAAACATGCTTGATGTGTTTGTCCCAAGAGCGCGGCAGAGTTTGATTCAATAGAAGCAAGACACCAATTTTACCTTGATTATGCAAAAATGGTCGGATTCGGTGAGAGAACCATGAGGACTAGTAAAGAGACTAAACACCGGGTTTGCAACCGTCGTGGTTTTATGAAGCCAGGCAAGGAAAATGATGAACCACAAACCGATAAAAGATCGATGAGAATTGGTTGCCCAAAGATATGCTAAAGTTAAGGAGGACAAAAAACGCAAAATCCGGTACTTCGACGCATCGGGGAAGCACACAACCATAAACTTCAGCCATCACCAGGATGGTTAGATATATGCATGCTCATAAACAAAGGGAGACTCGCTATGGATGACTTGTTTACAATCATGTCAAGGAGTGGCGTGCCAAACCAGTCGCGATGAATGTGATGTCGAATTGTATGGAGGACGTCAAAACTCGGCCATTCACAGAGAAGGACATCCAAAACATGTAAGTCATATGTCCGGACTATGATTGCAATCCCGGGTAGTGTGTGATTGCAAAAAACTAAAGTGTCTCATTGCAAAATCTGCTGGTTTATTTCGATAAATGCAAAAAAGGAAAATAAAACTGAACCAATGTATGATTGCAACTAATTTGCGTGAGTGATTGCAACTAGGAATTGTGTGCGTTTGCAAAAAAAAGTAACCTGACTTTGTCTGTGTGGTTGAAAAAAGAAACTTGGTTGTTTGGAATATGATTGCAAGCCTGGGTATTAAGTGATTGCAAAAAACTAAAGTGTGTCATTGCAAAAAACTGCTGGTTTATTTCTGTGACTGCAAAAAAAGGAAAAGAATAACTGAGCCAGTGTGTGATTGCAAACTAATTTGCGTGAGTGATTGCAACTAGGAATTATGTGCGTTTACAAAAAAAAGAAACCTGACTTTGTCTGTGTGGTTGAAAAAAGAAACTTGGTTGTCTGGAATATGATTGCAAGCCTCGGTAGTAAGTGATTGCAAAAAACTAAAGTGTGTCATTGCAAAAAACCGCCGGTTATTTCGTGACCGCAAAAAAAGGAAAAGAATAACTGAACCAATATGTGATTGCAACTAATTTGCGTGAGTGATTGCAACTAGGAATTATGTGCGTTTGCAAAAAAAAGGAACTTGACTTTGTCCGTGTGCTTGCAAGGCTACTTGGTCGTTTGGAATATGATTGCAAGCCCGAGTAGTAAGTGATTGCAAAAAACTAAAGTGTCTCATTGCAAAAACTTCTCGGTTTATTTCGTGACCGCAAAAAAAAAAGAAAAAAGAAAAACTGAGCCGTGTGTGATTGCAACTAATCGGCGTGCGTGATTGCAACCAGGAATTAGGTGCGGTTGCAAAAAAAGAGAAACCCGACTTTTTCCGTGTGCTTGCAAAGCTACTTGGTTGTTTGGAATATGATTGCAAGCCCGGGTAGTAAGTGATTGCAAAAAACTAAAGTGTCTCATTGCAAAAATATCCCGGTTTTATTTCTGTGACTGCAAGAAAAGAAAAAGAAAAACTGAACCAATGTGTAATTGCAACTAATTTGCGTGGGTGATTGCAACCAGGAGTTATATGTGTTGCAAAAAAAATAACCTGACTTTGTCTGTGTGCTTGCAAAGCTACTTGGTTATTTGGAATATGATTGCAAGCTCCGGGTAGTTTGCGATTGCAAAAAAACCTATTTTGTATGCTTAAAATGTTTTTCCATTCACTTGTGGTGCAGAAAGCCGAGCGTACGCGAGAGGACAGGATGGTGACATTGAGAAGTTATTCCGCTTTTTAAGGGAGTGTAAGCAAAACAATGAAGCATTCTACTCGGGATGTTGATTTTGACCCAAAGACGAAAGTGCTAAGAAGCATTTTTTGGAGCCATGCAAGTCGGCGTGCGAATACGTGGATTTTGGAGACGTCATCACTTTTGACACTACCCACAAAACTAACAACAAGAAGATGCCACCGGCGATGTTTGTCTGATGCAGCAACAATCCGAAAAATGTGTCGTTTGGGCAAGCGCTTCTTCGGGATGAGACAACTGACACTTTCAGATGGCTCTTCGAGTCATTCAAAAGCTGCATGGGCGGCAGGCAGCCTTTTGTGATTCTAACACGTGCATATTTTGAGGGAGAGGGGGAGGGGGGTATATTCTGATTTATTCTATAATGATTGCTGTAAAAAAAAAGCAACTGTAGTGTGTAGTGTGGTTGCAACGTTTGCAACATTAAACTCTATTTTTTTGATTGCAAATCATCGTATGTTTTTGAATTGCAAGAAAACATTTTATTCACAGGAGAAAAAAGGGGACTGATTTTAAAAATTTGATGTTTCTGCAGATGAAGATGCGGCAATGAGGGAGGCGATAAAAATTGTGTTTGATAAATCACAACACAGAAATTGCCGGTGGCACATAATAAGGATGTGGGATTATGAACTCGAGGAGTTGTACAAGGTGCACAGGGACAAAAATCAAGGAAAACCGGAGTCTCCGATAAATTATCCTCTCGGGTCCTACACAATTTGAGGTAGAGTGGGGGAAGCTAATGGATGAATGTGGCATAAGGGAACACCCGGCCGATTGTAGCATTGTGGCGTAAAAGGAAAAGATGGATTGCAAAAGATATTTTAAGGGCATGTACCGCGGAAGAATGACTTCAACCCGCAGATCCGAGAGCCGTAACGTAGTATTGAAAGATGGATATGTTGGCAAAGGTGACAACATTGCATATGTTTGCAAAGAGGGTACTTGACTCTGTTCAAGCACACAGACCACATGGATGCTGGGGAGTCGCACTACTCACAGGTATTCTTAAAACTGCAAAACCCCAAAACATATGATTGCAAAACCCTGTTAGTTCAAATGATTGCACCGCGCTGTTTTATGTATGATTGCAAAAAGAAACATATGTCTGTTTGCAACAACTGATTGTGTGTGATTGCAAAAAGAAGACTGAAAATTTTTTAATGCAAATCATGTTAATTTGTGGTTTTGCGAAAAAACATGTTTGGTTAAAAAAATTTTAGTTAGTCATTGCACCAGTGTGTGATTGCAACTAAGTTGGGTGACTGATTGCAACTAAAAGTGAGTGATTGCAAAGAAGCCGCCGGTTTATTTCCGTGACTCCAAAAAAGAAAACGAAAAATAAACCAAAGGTGTAATTGCAACAATTTGGCGTGATTGATTGCAAACGTAGTTATGTGCGGTTGCACAAAAAAAGAAACCCCGACGTGGTTGAAAAAGCTAGTTGGTTGTTTGGAATATGATTGCAAGCCTGGGTAGCAAGTGATTGCAAAAAACTAAGTATGTCATTGCAAAAAAAAGAAAAAAGAAAAACTGAACAAGTGTGCGATTACAACAATTTGGCGTGCGTGATTGCAACCAGGGGGAATGTGCGGTTGCAAAAAAAAGAACCTGACTTTGTCTGTGTGGTTGAAAAAGGAAACTAGGTTGTTTGAAATATGATTGCAAGCCTGGGTAGCAAGTGATTGCAAAAACCTAAAGTGTGTCATTGCAAAAACTGCTGGTTTATTTCTGTGACTGCAAAAAAAGGAACCTGACTTTGTCTGTGTGGTTGAAAAAGTAACCTTGGTTGTTTGGAATATGATTGCAAGCCCGGGTAGTAAGTGATTGCAAGAAACTAAAGTGTGTCATTGCAAAAACTGCTGGTTTATTTCTGTGACCGCAAAAAAAAGAAAAAATAAAAATGAGCCGTGTGTGATTGCAACTATTTGGCGTGCGTGATTGCAACCAGGAAAAATGTGCGGTTGCAAAAAAAAAAAAGAACCCGACTTTGTCCGCGTGGTTGAAAAAAAGAAACTTGGTTGTTTGGAATATGATTGCAAGCCCGGGTAGTAAGTGATTGCGTAAAACTAAAGTGTGTCATTGCAAAAAACTCACTTGCTTTATTTCGTGACCGCAAAAAAAAAAGAAAAAGAAAAAGCCGAGACAGGTGTGATTGCAAATATTTGACGTGCGTGATTGCAACCAGGGATTATGTGCGGTTGCAAAAAAAATGAAACTCGATATTGTCCGTGCTTGGAAAGCTACTTGGTTGTTTGGAATATGATTGCTAACTGGGTAGTAAGTGATTGCAAAAAAACTAAAGTGTTTGGTTGCAAAAACCCCCGGTTATTTTTTTGTTGTCATTTGTGGACCGCAAAAAGGAACCCGACTTTGTCCGTGTGGTTGAAAAAGGAAACTTGGTTGTTTGGAATATGATTGAAAGCCCGGGTAGTAAGTGATTGCAAGAAACTAAAGTGTGTCATTGCTAAAACCGCCGGTTTATTTGTGTGAGCCGCAAAAAAAGAAAAAAAGAAAATGAGCCAGTGTGTGATTGCAACTATTTGGCGTGCGTGATTGCAACCAGGAAAAATGTGCGGTTGCAAAAAAAAGAACCTGACTTTGTCTGCGTGGTTGAAAAAAGAAACTTGGTTGTTTGGAATATGATTGCAAGCCTGGGTAGTAAGTGATTGCAGAAAACTAAAGTGTGTCATTGCAAAAAACTGCTGCTTTATTTCTGTGACTGCAAAAAAAAAAGAAAAAGAAAAACTGAGACAGTGTGTGATTGCAAATATTTGACGTGCGTGATTGCAACCAGGGATTATGTGCGGTTGCAAAAAAATGAAACCTGATATTGTCTGTGCTTGGAAAGCTACTTGGTTGTTTGGAATATGATTGCTAACCTGGGTAGTAAGTGATTGCAAAAAAACTAAAGTGTTTGGTTGCAAAAACTGCTGGTTTATTTCTGTGACTGCAAAAAAAGGAACCTGACTTTGTCTGTGTGGTTGAAAAAGGAAACTTGGTTGTTTGGAATATGATTGCAAGCCTGGGTAGTAAGTGATTGCAAGAAACTAAAGTGTGTCATTGCTAAAACCGCTGGTTTATTTGTGTGACCAAAAAAAAAAAAAAAGAAAATGAGCCAAAAAAAAAAAAAGAAAATGAGCAGAAAAAAAAATGTGTGATTGCAACTATTTGGCGTGCGTGATTGCAACCAGGAAAAATGTGCGGTTGCAAAAAAAGAACCTGACTTTGTCTGCGTGGTTGAAAAAAGAAACTTGGTTGTTTGGAATATGATTGCAAGCCTGGGTAGTAAGTGATTGCAGAAAACTAAAGTGTGTCGTTGCAAAAAACTGTTGCTTTATTTCTATGACTGCAAAAAAAAAGAAAAAGAAAAACTGAGACAATGTGTGATTGCAAATATTTGACGTGCGTGATTGCAACCAGGGATTATGTGCGGTTGCAAAAAAAATGAAACCCCGATACCGTCCGTGCTTGGAAAGCTACTTGGTTGTTTGGAATATGATTGCTAACCTGGGTAGTAAGTGATTGCAAAAATACTAAAGTGTTTGGTTGCAAAAACTGCTGGTTTATTTCTGTGACTGCAAAAAAAGGAACCTGACTTTGTCTGTGTGGTTGAAAAAGGAAACTTGGTTGTTTGGAATATGATTGCAAGCCTGGGTAGTAAGTGATTGCAAGAAACTAAAGTGTGTCATTGCAAAAACTGCTGGTTTATTTGTGTGACTGCAAAAAAAAAAGAAAAAAGAAAATGAGCCAGTGTGTGATTGCAACTATTTGGCGTGCGTGATTGCAACCAGGAAAAATGTGCAGCAGCAAAAAAGAACCTGACTTTGTCTGCGTGGTTGAAAAAAGAAACTTGGTTGTTTGGAATATGATTGCAAGCCTGGGTAGTAAGAAATTGCGAAAACTAAAGTGTGTCATTGCAAAAAACTGCTGCTTTATTTCTGTGACTGCAAAAAAAAGAAAAAGAAAAACTGAGACAGTGTGTGATTGCAAATATTTGACGTGCGTGATTGCAACCAGGGATTATGTGCGGTTGCAAAAAAATGAAACCTGATATTGTCTGTGCTTGGAAAGCTACTTGGTTGTTTGGAATATGATTGCTAACCTGGGTAGTAAGTGATTGCAAAAAAACTAAAGTGTTTGGTTGCAAACTCTGCTGGTTTATTTCTCAGGACCGCAAATTAAAGAAAAAGAAAAACTGGATAAGTGTGCGATTCCAACTATTTGGTGTGCGTGATTGCAACAAAGTGTTACATGTGATTGCATTGTGATATGTCCGCGGTTGCAATAAAAATGTAATGATGAAAACCGAAATTCAAAATTCTGATGTGCAGGCCGAGGTTGTCAGGGCGTGCAAATCACGGTTTGATGAGCAGCTCAGCAGGATGTACACGCGGGCAGTGTATAATGAATACAAGAGGGAATATGCTAACAGTACAGCGTTTGTGATTGAGCCTGATCCAGATGTTGAATGCGGTTACTTGGTGAAGCATGAAAAAGGAACAGGAGTGTTCTGTTGGGCACAACACGCATTCAAGGTGCTAGCTGACAAAAAAGAGGGTATATATAAATGTGAATGCATGCAATGGGAGCACACAGGGTTGTTTTGCATGCACGTGATCAAAGCATTCACCCACCTGCAAGTGCAGAGCATACCAGAAAAGTACATTCTGCGGCGCTACACACGTAATGCGAGATCTGTAGTTCCATGGGACAGGCACGATGTTCGGGTTGCGACTCATGCTGACACAGAGCAAACGAGAATGTCAAAGCTGCTGCCCAAGTTAATGCGCCTGGGTAGAGCGGGAAGCAAATCTGACCGTGCTTATGCCGAGATTATCCGCACATCGACATGATAACTCCCGGGTATTGAGCTTCTACAAACAAGCAGAGACTCGCCGCTTGTGAGATGGAAAGTGGTGATTTGCATGAAAATGGGGATAACGAGATGGGTCTAGTTTGTGTCCGACCAACGGATAAAAGTGGTGACGCCACCGTGGAAACCGCTATAAATCCTATTAACCCCCGCCACACCAAAAATAAACCATGTGCCTGGTTCAAGAACTACCCCGGGCGGTGTGATAGTGACCGAACCACCCATGTCTAGCACAAAAGGTAGGAAGCCCGTCAACGCAAAGAAAATCCTCCAAAAACATTATGATACCCGATAATCCTTACAAAGACATACAAAGGAGGTAAAGGTGTGAAGGAGTGCCAAACCTGTCATGTTAGGGGGCACTACAGCACAACATGCCCCCAAAACCCAAACAGAAGCAAGGCAGCAGAAAACAAAGCCAAAAAAAGAGGTGCAAAAACTGAAGGTTGGGCTCAAAGAAAAAGAGGCCGCCCAAGAGTAAAAAACAGACAAAACGGAGATCAAGAAGGGCAGAGTGAAGCAGATGAAACACAAAAATCTGAATGCAGTGTAGTTCTTCAGCAGTCACAAGCACGTGGCGCAATTGCTCGAATCAGAAGAGCGACCTCGCGCGATGTTGACTACAGGGATGACTATGAATCTGAATGAATACAATATAATTTATCCAAAAAATAGCATTTGGTTTGCAAAAAAAAGAACTACTGGGTAACAAAAACTATCTGATTGCAACTGTGATTACAAAAAATACTGAAAAACTGCTGCATGACTCTGTCAGATTGCAACTAGGTTAATGTTTGCTTGATGTGGTTGCAAGACAGATGAAAAATACAGTTGATTGCTTAATAGGTTACAGTGTGGTTGCAACCACTGATGTGTCACGATTGCAAAAAAAACAGTTCAAAAAAAAAGCACCATGCCATGAAGTCGTCGATTGCAACTAGGTTGGTGTTTGCTTGATGTGGTTGCAACCTCGTGAAAAAAGACAGTGATTGCAACATCCAAAAACATGTGGTTGCAACATCCGAAGTGCAACAATTGCGAAAAAAATGACAAGCTTGCAAAACCAAGATGTAGGTGATTGCTTGCGCCCTTATAGCAGTGTCATTGCAACTGCCGCTTACGTGTGTTTGGAAAAAAAGAAAAAAATTAACTGAGCCAGTGTGTGATTGCAACAATTTGGCAACCGTGATTGCAACCAGGAGTTATGTGTGTTGCAAATGGAAACCTGACTTTGTCTGTTTGCTGCTTGGTTGTTTGAATATGATTGCAAACCTGGGTAGTAAGTGATTGCAAAGAACTAAAGTGTCTCATTGCAAAATCTGCTGGTTTATTTCTGTGACTGCAAGAAAAGAAAAAGAAAACTGAACCAATGTGTAATTGCAAAAAATTTGCGTTAGTGATTGCAACCAGGAGTTATATGTGTTTTAAAAAAAGAACAGATGCAAAAAAAATGAGACTGCGATTGCAACAAAAAAAACAGTTGCAAAAAACACACAAGTAAAAAAAATGAGTCTGCAAAAAAAACAGTTCAAAAAGAAAAAGCTCCATAACATGACACTGTCAGATTGCAACTAGGATGGTGGTTGCAACCTGGTGTATATACAGGAGATTCAACATTCTTCACATGTGGTTGCAACAGCTGATGTGTATCAATTGCAAAAACATGACAGTTGCGAAAACCAGAATGTGGGTTATTGCTTGCACCCTCTTAGCAGTGTGATTGCAACCTTAGAGCAGTGATTTTGCAAAAAAAAAAAGAGTTTTCAAAAAAACACGGGTAAAAAAAACACCAGTTTCAAATCAAAAAAGCTCCGTCCCCACGACACTGTAAGATTGAAGCTAGGTTGCAACCTGGTCCAAAAAATACTAGTGATTGCAACATCCTTTGCAGTGTGTTTGCAACGACTGATGTGCTGCAATTGCAAAAGAAAAAGACAAGCTTGCAAACCGTAGTGTAGTTGATTGCAAAATCATGTCTCAGTGTGATCCCCTTATAGCAATGTGATTACGATTGCAAAAAACTGGTAAAAAAAGCTCCGTGCCACGACACCGTGATATTGAAGCTAAGTTGCAACCTAGTCCAAAAATACCGGTGATTGCAAACATTCTTTTGCGGTGTGTTTGCAACGATCGATGTGCCGCGATTGCAAAAGAAAACGACAGCTTGCAAACCGAATGTAGTTGATTGCAAATCATGTCTCAAAGGTGATTGCACCCATTATAGCAATGTGATTGTGATTGCAAAAACTGGTAAAAAAGCTTGGTGTGACTAGTTTGGTCTTTGCTTGATGTGGTTGCAACTTCGTGAAAAATACAAGGTGATTGCAAACATACTTGACCGCTGATGTGCTGCGATTGCAAAAAAAAACACAGCTTAAAAAACAACACATGTGAGTGATTGCAATTTTATCGCGTATGTGGTTGCAAAACAGGTAAAGGTGGATTGCAAAATAAAAACACTCCATGCCGAATAAAAAAAGGAAGGTGCACAAAAATACATTGCCAGAGTTCAAATTCACAAAATCAAACAAAAAAAAACTTAAAAAGTTGCCACATCACATTATATAGTATTTTCGTACTGCCACGCATAACATGTCGCATACAGATGCATATAAACACACAGATATAACATATTTTTTTATCCCAAGGATCCTAAAAGTCCACAGACTGGCTGCTGTCATCTTCGAGATCAAGACGACGTCCCCCGATTCTGTACTTGTCCAGCATTGCAGGGAGATCGGCCTGGTTGAGGGGGTGGAAGATTTGATAGTGCGGCATCTCACATCCGTAAATGACGCCGTTGAACTCGCAAAGATAAAAAACACACATTAAAAAAAATATAGCTATTTCGACAAGACGGTAAAAAAATGCACATACGTAAACATAGAAAAAAAAGAGAAAAGATGTAAAAAATGGATCAGTTCACATCACGCATTACGGGTTGATTTCCTCCGTCATCTTGTTCCCATCATAGTACTCCATGTACTTCCGTACAAAAAAATAAGCAATCATTGGGGCCAGCTTGCTTGGGGACTTCAATGAAAGGCTTCCTCCAACCACTAACTCGGGCGCCTTGAAGTTGGACACCTTCCGGAAAGCCGCATCTATGATTGGAATTTTTGCAAACACATGCTTGTGACGTTCTACAGATCCGTGCATTTCATGAAGTAGTCGTTCGAGTCCAGCACATCAATGCGATTATGCATGAAGTTGAAACAATAAACAAAGTAATGTCCTGCGTCATGGATGGGGACAAAGATCTGGTGCAAAAAAACAAGAGTGCAGGGGGACAAAAAAAATGATTAGTGTATTGATTACATCTAGTGTTGATGTGTGATTGCAAATTTCATTTATGATTGCAACTTTGAAAAATGTTACAAGAAAAACAGACTGTATTTGAGAAAAAAGATGTCTGCTAACCAGTTTTGCTCTTGACAGATCGTAGTTTATGCACTCGGTCATCGTGTGGTTCCGCACGACTTTGAATTCTTCTCGTCTCGGATTTATCCTCATTGAGGACTACGTCGCAAAAATTAATATTCCACTCGCACACGGGGGGGCAAAAAAAGCCCATTAAAACAAAAACTAGATCACTCACAACAAAAAATGTTGTTGTTTCAACAAAGTTGCCGTATTGTATTAAAAAAAACGGACAGCTTGAAAAAAACAAAAAGGCTTACATAGAAACCAGTCGTGAGAAACACCCCGTACCCAAACGAATCAAGCTTGTGCACAATGTCATCATGCCGCATGCAATGCACCACGAAATCGACCAAGGAAGACTCTCCCAACTTGTCGTTTGAGAAACCGTCAATGAGTTGTTGTCCAAGAAATTCAGCAAGAATGCCAAACTCCAATAAAGTCCTCCCGCACCAAAAAATTCCAAAAATGAAATCAATGTGGTTGCAAACGCCTCCGTGTGATACTTCCAAAAACACACGGTATGGTTGCAAAACCAGCTTGTTAACCGTGATTGCAACTCCCCGTGCATTGCAACCGGGTTTGACAACATGTGAAATTGGTCCGTGTGAGTGGTTGCAAAAAAAACTCGCCGAATGTGTGATTGCAAAAAAAAAGTGTGCAAATTGCAAAACCGCATGTGTAACAACTGAAATGCTAGTATGAAACAATTGCAACTAGGTTTGACAACATGTGATTGCAAATTGGTCTGTGTGAGTGGTTGCAATCATAAAAAAGTACTGAATATGTGATCGCAAAAAAAATGTACAAATTGCAAAACTGGGAGTGTAAGAGTTGCAATGCCTGTTAGAAAACAATTGCAACTAGATTTGACAAACATATGATTGCAAATTGCCGTGTGAGTGGTTGCAAAAAAAAAGTGCTGAATGTGTGATTGCAAAAAAAGTGTACAAATTGCAAAACTGGGAGTGTAACAGTTGCAATGCCAGTATGAAAACAATTGCAACATAAAAAATACACAGTAAAAAAAAAGAAACATACCGTTGAAGCTCGTGTTCATATATGATCTTCTCGCCTCGTATAAACAAACTTGGAAACAAAGTATGTCGGGGCGCTTGCGTTTTATCCGGAACGGAGATACAAACTCGCAGCCTCCTCATCACTCGTCCCCTAGGCGCTTGAAAATCAGCCTCCGAACCTTGCCGTAATCGACGAGACCTTCGTACACTTCGTCTTGTGAAAGACGGATCGGTGGAGTCAAATTAGCAATATCATCCCGGGACTCCGGAGGAAACTCGACATCGTCACCGATGAAGGGGTTGTCGCTCGCAAAGGTGCCTCCACGCATTCCAACACAAGATTGGCTTCCCGGCAGAGAAAATCTAACTTTTTTCATACTCGTACGCTTCTTAGCATACGCCTTTGACGCTTGCATCTCCACCGCTTGTTTATCTTTGATGCGGAAGGCTCCTTCCGTAAAGCAACAATGTTCGCGTCCACCCCTTTTCTCGGATTTCTCGCTATGATCTTCTTCTCCTTCTCTTCACCTTCTTGTCACTCTCCAAATTTTTCTTTGACTCAAGCTTCTTGGTAGCAGCAACATTTCTCTTGTTATCGCCCTCGGCCTTCTTCCTCCGGATTTCATCACCGCATCTTTTTTGCTCATCACGAAATCGTCGCTCCGCCTCCGATGATCTTCGCTTGCAGCTTGCTTGCCTTTTTTCTCGCTTTTCCAGTGTTCAAGACTCTTGCTCGGCATGGCTTGTTCTCGTAATTGCAACAACGTAAAAACCGTGAATAAAAAAACGAAAAGCATGTACAAGTGTTTGCAACCTATTTTTGTGCGTGTCATTACAAAAAAAATTTGCCATAACAAAGTGTGTGTTTGCAATCGTTTTACGTACGTGATTGCAACCGTAAGTTATTTGTGGTTACGCCATGACCGTATTATGTGTGGTTGAAGAAACTTGGTTATTTGGTTATTTATGATTGCAAGTCCGAGTAATGTGTAATTGCAACAAATGAGTGAGTTGTGATTGCGAAAAAAAGCCTAGACAAGTGTATGGTTACAAAACCCGTTGTTGCTTGCTCATCACTAGATTTCCCTTCCGTAGCTTGTTCGGATGAAGCCGTCTTCAAAGCTAACACAAAGCAGCAAGCTTTTTTCTTCTCTTCTTCACCGCAGCCTTTTTCTTATCTTCCTCAAAGCCCTTCGCTTAGCTTCTACTTCACCTGCTCGTGGCATCATATGTGGCAAGAAAAAAAAAGTTATAATTGCAAATATAAATACAAACAAACCGCAATGTTGGTGGTGGGTGGGTTACAAACCCGTTGCCGCGTCACCGCAGCCTTTTAATCTCTTCCTCGCCAGCCCTTCGCTTGGATTCTCGCTTCACCGCCGAGTGCATCATATGTGGCAAGAAAAAAGAGTTATAATTGCAACTATAAGAGCAAACAAATTGCAATGTTGGTGGTGTGTGGGTAACAAACCCGTCGGCCGCCTCGGCAGCCTCCGTTCGAAGCTTCCTCTTCGGCAGCCTTTCCGCCGGGCTTCTCGCTTCGCCGCCGAGTGAAACATATGTGGCAAGAAAAAAAAAAGAGTTATAATTGCAACTATAAAGTGCAAAAGCAAACCGCAATGTTGGTGGTGTGTGGGTTACAAACCCGCCGCCGTCTCATCCGGAGCCCTCTTTGAAGCTTACTCATCGGCCGCCTTCGCTTAGCTTCTCGCTTCGCCGCCGAGTGTGAAATATGTCACAAGAAAAAAAAAGTTATGATTGCAAATATAAGTGAAAGCAATCCGCATTGTGGATAGTGTGTGGGTTACAAACCCGCTCGTCGCTTTCAACGTCCTCTCGTCTTCCAAAGTCTTTTTATCGCCCTCGCCCTTTCTCCTCTCGTTCGTCTTCGGCATTCTTCTTGGCTTCCTCGGCTTCGTACTCTCTCTTCGAGGCTTCCTCTTCTTCACCTTTCTTCTTGCCTCCTCTCGCAATATTCTTCTCGCCCCGCATCTTTAAGCTTCTACCTCCTCTCCTCCCCGTCGCTCCTCCTTGCATAAGTTCTAGTGAACTGTGTTATGGGGCAGAAAAAAAAGAGTGAATAGTTGTGGTTTAGCCAGTAAAAAAACAAAAATAAATAAAAATAAAAAAAGGATTGCAACTGTAAGTACAACCCAACTGCAATGTTGGTGGTGTGTGGGTTACAAACCTGCTGCTGATGCTGCTGATGCTGCTGCTGCTGCTGAGGCTGAAAATAATAGGATTGAGGAAAAAACAAACAAATCAAAAAATTGCAAAAAAAGAAAACAGTGAAAAATGCTTATGATTGCTAGATTGAGTAACTAATTGCAACTTTCCATGCGGTGTGACTACATTAAACCCTGAGAGGGGATTGCAACCTGGGTGTAAAAAAAAAGAGCTTACATCAAACTCGGTGGGGAAAGGGAGATATTGAGGAAGCACTCCTCTTTGCAACAAGGTGTCTTGGCTCACGCGGGGGCTCGTCTGCATTGTCCCCAGCGCGAGGAGGCGAATCAAAAAGTCCAAGAATTTCATCAACATTTGAAATGTTGCCAGAAAGGTGTGGGGGGGCTGCAAAAATAAATACAAGAGGAAGATGGTGAGTAAATAAAAATAAAATACAGATCCTTTAGACTAAAAATATAAAAAATATATATTCTTACTTCTATCGAAACTACCATGTTCAATGTCATGACCATGGGGTGGTGTTTGCTCAACGTTTCTGCTATCAACACACCCCGTGCGTGGTTTTCATCGTGCGCGCCGCCTTCATATACCTCCATTTCAATTGGCTGGGAGCGTCGAAAACACCATCATCCGTGTCTGCCCCAGGAATGTCTTCCATACTTGATTCTGTTGCTGGTGCTGTTGTTAAACACAGAAAATAAAAGTGTTATTGCAAAAAAAATGCTATGTTAGTGTGTTTGCAACCTTGGGTGTGCATGATTGCAAAAAAAGTAGTGGTTACATATAAAATAAACTGCAGTTTACATCTGATTGAAAACAAAAAAAGGTGATGTGAGATGTATGTTTGCAAAAAGGTTGTGTGTCTGATTGCATCTTCTGCTTACGTGTGGTAGCAACATGATTATGAAAAAATATATATATGTAAAGAAAAAAGAACATACCAGTTGATGGTTGTGTGACATTCGCAGCCTTCCTCCTCGCGACCCTTGGAAGCTTGCTTATGCCGCAAAGATCCGCAAGAAGCTTGTTGATGCCGCTAACGCACTCCCGATGAGCTGACGCCATGAGATCACGTGACCTTGTTGCGTACTCGAAGCCTTCCTTGCATACTCCTGTGCACGTTTAGTGCTTTTGTCAAACTCATTCAAGATAGCCGCCGCGTCTTCCTTCCCCTCGCTCCTTCCAACTAAATCAGAAAGGCGCTGGCTAAATGCAGTGCGCAAACTTGGGTACTCATAGAAAACAGGAGGGGAACTGCTGTGGGGCCCATGACCGCCAGGATCATGGAAGGTGCTAGGCCCGGGGAGCCCCCGGGCCGCAACGGGGGGGATGCACTAGCCCCGACGGAAGAATGTAGCGGCCGCCGATGGGGCGCGAGGTCCCGCCGCGCAGTTGGGCAGCACTCGCCCGCAAGCCCCTCGTCATCCGCATCTTGGGCGGGGCCAAATCGGGGATGGGCAAGCATCGTCAAAGACCCCACAGAGCGCCGTAGCATGTGTCCGTGATACTTTTCACCGCAAAAAACAAAAAAGTTGGAGTAAAAAAAAAAATGGTGACATTTGCACAAAAAAAGAAAAAAAGAAAAGAAAGTGTGATTGCAAAAGAAAACAAACCCCGAGATGTCCAAACTCAACATTGTCGCCCGACATCCCCCCCGCGGTCCCGGTTGAGTATAGCTTGAATCATCTTCGAGACCAGGAAGGAGCACCGGGGGATGAAAAAAGGGCTTGTCTGGAATCCGTGCTGCAAGTTGTCGACGTATAACATCTGCAAAAAAAAAACAGTGATGGAGCAAAAAACTGTGTGTGATTGCAAAAACTATTTAAAGTGTATGATTGCAAAAACTATTTAAAGTGTGTGGTTGCAAAAACTACTGGTTTATTTCTGTGACTGCAAAAAAGAAAAAGAATTGAACCACTGTGTGATTGCAACTATTTGGCGTGACAGATTGCAACAAGTAGTTATGTGTGGTTGCAAAAAAAAACCTGAATTTGTCTGTGGTTGAAAAGCTACTTGGTTGTTTGGAATATGATTGCAAACCTGGGTAGTAAGTGATTGCAAAAGACTAAAGTGTGTGATTACAAAAATGCTGGTTTATTTCTCGTGATCCGCAAAAAGGGACAAAAAGAAAAAACTCGAACCAAAGTGTGTGATTGCAGCTATTTGACATGCGTGATTGCAACCAAGTAGTTATGTGTGATTGCAAAAAAAGAAAAGAAACCCGACTTTGTATATGTGCTTGCAAAGCTACTTGGTTATTGGAATATGATTGCAATCCCGGGTAGCAAGTGATTGCAAAATCTAAAAGTGTGTGATTACAAAAACTCGCCGGTTTATTTCGTGACCGCAAAAGGGACAAAAAGAAACCGAACCAAAGTGTGATTGCAACTATGTTTTGTGTGTGCTTGCAAACAATAATTATGTGTGGTTGCAAAAAAAGAAAACCCGACTAGGTTATTGTAACATCCCTCAAATCCATGGAGGAATGTTAAGTAACAAAATTGTGGTCTTAAAATTTTCGAGGAATTGTTTGGGTGATTAACAAATTATTTAAGGGTGTCTTCCTTTCCTCTCCCTTAATTCCTAGATTTATTTTGAGCTAAATGAAATCCCTAGGAAATATAAGAAATGTTAGTGTGAGAAACTTGGAGTTCTTTGGGATTTTATTTGGATTTTATTTGGGTGAATTCAAATTTGAGTTGGAATTCAAATTTGAATCTATTTTGAGGCCTAAGGAAAATTGCCAAGCTACACTATAGCACGCGGGCCGCCAGCCTCACTTCTGGCCCAGCTCCGACTCCGGCCCGGTGGCGGCCCGCCCAGCCGCGCCCGCGCCGCCCACCAACCCCCGCCGCGCCCGAGCCGCCGCCGTGGGTCCCACTTGCGTCACGCCGACGTCGGCACCGTCACCCTCCTCCTTTCCTCTTTAGCCGGCGTCGAAAGCGAAAGGGGCGGGGCGCGCCGGCCATGGCGCCGCCGCGACGCGCCCCCGCCGCCTCCCAACGCCCTCGCCGTCGTCCACGTGCCCCCCGCGCTCCGCCGCTATAAGAGCCCGCCGCCGCCGCATCCGGAACCCTCCAAACCCCAGCCGCCCGGGGAATCGAATCCCCTACCCACCTACCCGCACCGAGGAGAGAAGGGAGAAGAGGAGGAGAAGAAGCCGGGAGCGGCGCCGCCACCGCGAGCCGTACCCGCGACGCCGGAGCCGCCGCGAGGAGGAGCCGGAGCCGCCGAACGCCTACGTCCTCTCGCTTCCTCTTCCTCCTCGACGCCGCGCCGCCGTACCGCACCGCCACCTCTACCGCCGCCCCTCCCTCCCTCGTCTCTCGCACCACCGTCCCGCACCGATGCATCTTCGCTTCGCCCCGTGGCCACTTAGGTGAGGGCACACGCCTCCCGTTGCTCGTGGATGCCCCCGGCCTTCGCGCCGGGAGGAACACGCCGTGCGCCGCGCCGCCGCGCCGCCGCCGCCGGTGATGCCGGCCATCGTGCCGGCCGGGAGGCTTGTCTCTCGCAGTGTGCCACGTGTCGGCCGAGTGAAGGCCGAACACCGCAGGCCCGCCGGCCGCCGCAACCGCTCGAGATACCCACGTGGAAGTGGGATGATATCGCATGGACTTCATTGTGGGGTTGCCACGCACACGTAAAGGAAATGACTCCATTTGGGTGATAGTTGATCGATTAACCAAGGTCGCACATTTCTTGCCGGTGAAGGCGAACTACGCCGTGAGCCGACTTGCGGAACCGTATGTGGACAACATCCCGAAGCTTCATGGGGCTCCGAGGAGCATTGTGTCGACCGAGGGCCCCGCTCACCGCTCGCCCGGGAAGAGCTTACACGCTTCTATGGGCACCCGGCCCGAATTACGGACACGGCGTTCCACCCACGGCATCGACGGACGGACAGAGAGGGTAAATCAGGTACTGGAAGACTTGCTGAGAGCTTGTGTGTTGACCTATGGATCGGATTGGGAAAAGAGCCTGTCATATGCCGAGTTCTCTTACAACAACGGCTACCAGGCCAGCTTGAAGATGGCTCCGTTCGAAGCCCTGTATGGCAGAAAGTGTCGGACACCGTTGAAGTGGTCCGAGGTGGGGGAGCGAACCTTTTTCGGTCCCGCCACTATTGTGGAGGCCGAGGAAAATGTCGCCAAGGTACGAGAGAACCTGAAGATAGCTCAGAGCAGGCAGAAGAGCTATGCCGATGCAAAACGGAAGGACGTCTCGTTTGAAGTAGGGGATCACGTCTACTTGAAGGTGTCACCCTCCGAGGTACGAAGAGGTTCCACATCAGGGGGAAGCTGTCCCCTAGGTACGTTGGTCCCTACCCTATTGTGAGTAAGGTCGGAAAGGTGGCTTACAAACTCGAGCTACCTCCGAGCTTGCGGGGGTTCACCCGTGTTCCATGTTTCCCAACTTCGAAAGTGTGTGGTCGTCGAGAAGAGTGTGCCTACTCGGGCGCTCGACGTCCAGAAACCCCGGAGTACTTGGAGTACCCGGTTCGGATCCCGGACCGGGCGGAGAAGTCGACCAGGAACACCATCACGCGCTTTTTGCAAGGTGCTCGGAGTAATCACTCCGAGCGCGAAGCCACGTGGGAGAAGGAGTCGCCCATGAGGGAGAAATACCCTCATCTCTTCGAAACGGAGGTAACTTCTTAATCTCGAGGACGAGATTCTTGTGAGGGGGGAGTTCTATAACATCCCTCAAATCCGTGGAGGAATGTTAAGTAACAAAATTGTGGTCTTAAAATTTTCGAGGAATTGTTTGGGTGATTAACAAATTATTTAAGGGTGTATTCCTTTCCTCTCCCTTAATTCCTAGATTTATTTTGAGCTAAATGAAATCCCTAGGAAATATAAGAAATGTTAGTGTGAGAAACTTGGAGTTCTTTGGGATTTTATTTGGATTTTATTTGGGTGAATTCAAATTTGAGTTGGAATTCAAATTTGAATCTATTTTCGTGCCTAAGGAAAATTGCCAAGCTACACTATAGCACGCGGGCCGCCACCCTCACTTCCCCGGCCCAGCCCCGACCAGCCCGGTGGCGGCCCACCTAGCCGCGCCCGCGCCGCCCACCAACCCCCGCCGCGCCCGAGCCGCCGCGTGGGTCCCACTTGCGTCACGCCGATGTCGGCACCGTCACCCTCCTCCTTTCCTCTTTAGCCGGCGTCGAAAGCGAAAGGGGCGGGGCGCGCCGGCCATGGCGCCGCCGCGACGCGCCCCCGCGGCCTCCCAACGCCTCGCGCCGTCCACGTGCCCCCCGCGCTCCGCCGCTATAAGAGCCCGCCGCCGCCGCATCTGGAACCCTCCAAACCCTAGCCGCCCGGGGGAATCGAATCCCCTACCCACCTACCCGCAGCCGAGGAGAGAAGGGAGAAGAGGAGGAGAAGAAGCCGGGAGCGGCACCGCCACCGCGGAGCCGTACCCGCGACGCCGGAGCCGCTCGCGAGGAGGAGCCGGAGCCGCCGAACGCCTACGTCCTCCGCTTCCTCTTCCTCCTCGACGCCGCGCCGCCGCATCGCACCGCCACCTCTACCCCGCCGCCTCCCTCCTCGTCTCTCGCACCACCGTCCCGCACCGACGCATCTTCGCTTCGGCCCGTGGCCACTTAGGTGAGGGCACCCGCCTCCCGTTGCTCGTGGATGCCCCCCCCCGGCCTTCGCGCCGGGGAGGAACGCGCCGTGCGCCGCGCCGCCGCGCCGCCGCCGCCGGTGATGCCGGCCATCGTGCCGGCCGGGGAGGCTTGTCTCTCGCAGGTGCCACCGCCGCCGCCGCCGCAAGCGCGCGCTCTCGCCGCCGTTTCTTTTCCGTACCGCACCGTCCTCACACCGCCGACGCGCGCGTCACGCCGCCGTCGAGCTCCGCAGCGCCGCGCCGCCGGCCCGCTCGGTCCCGTTCTATACGCGCACGAACACGTTCCGCCCACACGAGCCCAAGCACCTCAACCGCCTCGACGCACCGACCACCGTGCGCACGCACGCAGGGCCACCCCAGTGCCGAGCCGTGCCCGCACCGTGCGCCGCCGCCGGCCCGAGCTCGCCGCGGAGGGCAAGAGCCGTTCCAGGCAACCCAAGAGGGGAAAGCCCCGCCCAACGCGAGTTCGCGCCCGTAGGTTCCGTCGCGACCAAATTTGGGCACCGGATTTCGATTTGGCGCCGTCGCCGCGACTCTCGCCGCGCCGCCGCCCATGCCGTAGCGCCGCCGCGACGCCATCGCGAGCTCGAACCGAAGCCCCGCCGGGTTTGCCCCTAGACCCTCTAGCGCACCCCCGTGCACGCTCACCTCCATTCCACCCGCCGTGCCCGCGAGAGGGAAAACCCCCCGCACGCCGCCGCGCCGCGCCGCCGCCGCACCCGCGCCGGCGACCGCCGCGCACGGCCGTACCCGGCCACCCTAGCGTTTTCCTACCCCCCGCCCGAGAAGCTCGCGCAGAGCGCCTTGCGCACCGGCCACCCGTGTGCCGAGGCCGCCACCGCCGACGAGGCCCGACGCGCCGCCGTCCTTTTTCACCGAGCCGCGGCCCCGCCGTCACCGGAGCAGGGGGAACAAGCCCCGGGCGCGGATGAGCCCACATGCGCGCGTGGCCGCAGAGAGATCCCCAGGATCAAATGCGGCCCGCCACTCAGGATCCAAGCCGCACGGTGGCCACACCGCGCCCGGCCCGCACGGCGCCGCCGGATCGGCCGCGGGCCGGCCGTTGGGGAGCCAAGCCCCACCGCGGGCCACGGGAACCCCGGCCGCAGCCGGGATCCGGGGATCCCGTGCGGCCGGTCGGATAAGGAGAGTTTTCTTTTTAGTTAAAAATTCCGTAAAATTCCTTTTCCCTTCTAAAAATCCTAGAAAATCCATTTTATCTCCGAAAATTGCGAAACCTTTTCCAGTAAATTTCTAAAAACTCAAACCACGGGTTGGGATAGTGTTTGTTCCCATTTTGGATCTTAATTGCTCTTATTTGGATTTAAGTTGCCATAGAACCGCTGTTTATTTTCTTTTTCGCGCTACTAGGAGCAGGAGGAGCCGGAGAGCTGAGTCAGGAGTACGACTACGCCGACGACTTCACCGCGGAGGACTACCCGACCCCGTGTTCACGCCCGACCGATTCCCGAACTACCCATTAGGCATTGCTCGAGTAGTATTGCTAGCGCTTTACTTTATATATGCATGTTGATGAACCTTGCAATGCCTCTTTATTTACCCCCGTCCTTGATTGTCCTACTACTACTATATATGTTTATGTGGGCGTGTATGTGCGCCGAGCTTCGCGATGCATGTGTTGGGATGGGGATAGTGGTTCTTGGCGTGTGTGGGGTAAAAAAACGGCAGGAGAAGGCGTTTTGGGTACTTTGGCGGGGGTGAGCTCGAAACAACCGATCTGGGATCGGGGATAGGGGTGCACTCCTCGGTGCAACCCTCCCGTTGCGGTTTTCGGAGCCTAGGTGTTGGGGTTTTTCGTGCGCTTGGAGGACATGAGCTCGCCCCGTCCGAAATCGAGTGGATCAACTTGTTTATAGGACATCGTACACACCACCCCGCCGAGAGTGGGGATAGGGACGAGTTGAGCTCGGCAAGTGCGGAACCATACCTCGCCTAGGAAGGATAGAGGGTATCCGTGGGGGAGCGGTGGAGGTGAGACCACCCTCTCGGAGCGTCTCCCCGTGTGGCCACACGGGAGCATTTCACGGTTCCGTGTCGTCTTCACCGCGGAGAGGACCGCTTTGAGGGCCGGATGCGGGGGTGGGTACGTAACTACCGAGAGTTCGCCGGTAGGATGGGCTCGGTCGGCCGTACACCGGCCGGCACCATTCCGGGATGGGTACAGTGTGTACACGCTCCGCGAGTTGTTCGATCTATAGCTATAGCCGCGTCCTCGGTTATGGACACCGCCTAGAAGACATGTTCGTTCCTCATGTTTTGGGATTTCTACCTCCCCCTTATAGGTGAGAGTGTGGTGAGCCGTGGTTACGTACTCGCTAGAGGAGAGAGGCTCCATCTACCTCGTTGATCCGGTGTAATCATTGAGGTGCGAGGAGAGGAAGTCCTCGCATCGACCCTAGACGGGAGTAGGAGTTGGTGACGGGCCTTCCGGGTGACCGCTTGGATCCGGTTGTGTTGAGAGACTTGGGTTTTGGGATATTGATGGAGATACCTTGTTTATACTTTGTCTGCCGTCGCTAGGAAACCACAAATGTACCGATTTCCTTGTCTACTCTCTTTTCCCTTTAGAATTTAGGCCACTTAAAGCCGCATACGGTTGGTGACGTGGACCTATCCCACTCCTTGGGGATAGACTTTGGGTGTGCGGGGTACGAGTCCGAGTTCGACCGCAACGCCGACGGATGGTACGACTGAGGGATACGTCGCTTCGCTCGAGTTGCTCGTGGCGGGAAGAATAAAGATGGAGACCCTTCTGAGAAGATAGCTACCGTTGCGTAGAATTTTCACTCTGATTCAGCCAAGAGGCTTGTAATGATGTACTCCATATTGGACATGTAATAAAGTAATGTACTATTAACTTTATGTGATGCGATGTATGACTTTGTGTATCATTCTGTGAGACGTTCTGTACGCGATAGCCACTGATCCAGGGACTATCGCGATGGTACATGGATTCGGGTTTTCTATGAAAATCCGGGGTTTTACAGGTGGTACCAGAGCCATGCTTGACCGTAGCACGTATCCCTAGGAAGGTCGATAGAGATAGGACTCTATACGCTCTACCTTTATAGTTATACCCTTGAGCTATGTTATAAAACTCGTTCCCTCTTTGAAAATTTCTTACTCACCTGCGCTGACAGAAAATTTCTTGCGTTTCACAGGAGATGGAGCACCAGGTCGCGGAGATCACCCCCGAGACGTGCGGGGCGATCTGCCACTGGATGGAGAGGGCCCTTCTCGTGCTTGGAGTTCCCCCCGACCTACGTCACGTACCGCGCCGAGTACGTACCCGCCGTGACTAGGCGGATGGTGCTCGCACGGCCGCCGTGCTCCCTCACCCGAGTCTCCCCGGGTTTAAGGGAGAGGTCCGCGCGCCGCCGCACTCACCGTCGCGACCGCGCTCGACGTCGCCCGCCGCCGTGCCCCGGGCTGCCTACTCGCACGCACCGCACCTCCTTCGAGACCGGACTCTTCGACCGCCGCCCCCGGACTACCGGCGCCTCGCACCGCTCGTGGACGGAGTTCCTTCGTACGAGGGGATCCAGACGACGTCGACGCCGGCTCCCTTCCGCGAGACCGACGAGACCTTGGTGGAGACCGCCGCCTACTTGGTCGACCTCGACAAGTACGCGCGCCGACCGGAGGACGAGTCACGTACCCTCTACGGCCGTGTCGGGGACGCCACCATCGACGCGCTCCAAGCACCCGCCCCGCCGCGTCGAGCCGGGAGAGGGAGAACACCGCTCTACGCCACCGTGTTCGCCGCCCGAGTTGAGCCTCGACCGCACGACCACCGTCCCCGCCGCGTCCGAGAGGGAGAGGGTGGACACCGGGGAGGAGATGTCGCACGCCAAGGAGGACCTACGCAGTCGACCGCGAGTCGAACAGGGCCGAAGGACAAGCTCGAGCGCAAGGACGACCCGCTCACGGTGCGCGCTCACCTCGCCGGTGTGAGCGGCTCAAGGTGGAGAAGCCGGAGAAGAGCCGAGCGGACAACGTCGCCAACATCGCGTGGCTCACGCGCACGGCCGTCTACCCGAGGGACAAGGCCGAGAGACTGAGGAGGACTTGGGAGGACGCCGACTCACTTCGCGTGGACGAGCTCTTCGAGCTCAACGGAGAGCCGCCCCCCGAGTCTCGCCGAGAGATTCGCACCGAGACCTTCGAGCCGCACCCGCCACGCCTCAAGCTCCACCCGTGCCCGATGGCCCGTCCGCCGACCCCCGTCGAGACCGAGGAGGTTCGAGAGGCTCACGCCTTGGTGTCCCGGATCTTCCCGCCGGACTACCCCACCGAGGACCGCTACCCCGTCACGTACCGGCCGGCACGCACGGAGTAGAGAGCCGAGCAGAGGCATGACCTAGAGTAGTGTTCTATGCTAGTAGTTTCCATGAGATGTTCCATGCGGCCGCGAGCATGTTCCGTGCATGAAGAGAGTCATGCCACACTATGTAGACACTACCCTTTTGAGATTGTACCGATGTATTAGATCGTTGACTTGTTGTCGCTACCCCAAGGTCCGAGTCGGCCTCGGGGAGCAAGTGTAATAATCATGCTTGCCGTGTGCTTGGATCTTAATGATGTTATTTGCGTCTTAATGCATCTTCTGCTTGAGTGTAGGTTATATTTAGAACTATTTTCTTGAATGCTCAAGACTCATGTGTGAGTTGGTGAGTGACGTGCGTAAACACCTTTCTTTTCCCTTATGTTTTCAGAAGGATGTCGATCCGCCGCTCCAACCGGCTGATAGCTCGCCTCGAGGAGGCAGCTGCTGAGGAAGAAGCCCAGCTGGGGCGTGGACGTGGACGTGGCCGTGGCCGACCACCCCTGCGTGGAGGAGCCTTGGGGGCTAGGGGGCCGAGGTGACGGGCACCGCCACCGCCGCCCGAGAACCCTGAGGCCGAGGTTGGGCAAGGAGCAGCCGCGCAAGGCCGCCCGAGCCGAACGCCCACCACCACCCCCACCTAACTTGGTGGAAGTGATGGCGCTCCGTACTCGGGCCGATGCGCAGGATGGCGAGAGGCCATGGAGCACCGTGGCAACGGAGGGAACCGCGTCGCTCCGCAGACGAGGACCTCACGCGGAAGATCGAGAGGTTCATCCGCCCGAAGGCCCCCACCTTCGCCTACTCGATGACCCACTCGAGGTTGACGACCGGCCGAGGGTGATCGAGACCAAGCTCGACCTCACCGTCTCGCTCCGACGAGGAGTGTGTCGCTATCGCCGCGCACCCGCCGGGAGGGTCCCGCCAAGGCATGGTGGGACAACTACACCGCCACCCACCCGAACCCGCATTCATCACCCGGGCCGGGAGTTCCGCGAGGCGTTCCGCGAGCGCACCTTCCCGACGAGCCGCCGGGTCCGAAGGCGCGCGGGAGTTCCGCACCATGACTCGGGGTGCGATGAGGGTCGAGGAGTACGAGCGTCACTTCATGAAGATGATGCGGTACGCCCCCGACGACACCAACACCGACCGAAGAAGCGCTTCCGGTTCCCCGCGAGGCCTCCACCACGGCCTTCGCCGTGCGCCGAAGGCAAGTGAGCACAAGTCCTCGCGCCATCTCGTCAACCGCGCCATCGCGGTCGAGGACGAGAGGAAGGGCCACGAAGAACGCATGAGGGGCAAGAAGAGGATGGGAGATCATGATCGACCGACCGATCCTTCCGTGCCGAGAAGCGGACGCAGCAACATGCCGAGGGGGAGCTACCGCCCGGGGCACAACCACCGGGCGTGGCTTCGGAGGTAGTGGACGTAGCCCGTTCCCCCCCGAGGGAGGAACCCCGCTATCCCCGGCCAGACCGGAGGCTACACCCGTGCTCCACCGAGCACCGCGCGACCTCGCCGGCAGGAGGTTTCACCGTCACCGCTTCGCGTGTGGCAAGCCGGGCCACAAGTCCTTCGAGTGCCCCGACAAGAAGGCCGCCGCTACTCCCGCGAGGGCACCCGCTCCAGAGGCCGACCTCCTCGAGTTGCACCGCCCCCGCGCCGCCGGCCGTGGGAGGCCGAACCACCTCACCGAGGAGGAGGCCGCCGATGCCCCCGACGTCGTGATCGGTAAGTTTTTGGTTTGTGGTACTTCTCGCTTGGTTCTCTTTGACACCGGTGCAACCGGGTCTTATATCACCTCTCGGTTCGTGAGTAAACTTTCCCTCCCTACAACCACCCGAACGATGCCCATCATCACGAGCTCTCCGCTCGGGGATATCCGATGCACCCTGCTGTGCAAAGGAGTGGAAGTGGTCATCCAAGGTCACACATTCTATGGGGATCTCACCGTGCTGCCTTCCCATGGTATCGACGTGATACTGGGAATGGATTGGATCACTGCCCACAAGGGTGTCATCTCCACTTCACCGAGGCTGGTGACACTACTGCACCCTGACGGGACAAGGGTGACCTTCGAGCCAATGAAGTCTCGAGACATACCGGCCGTATACGCCCTTCACACGAAGGCCATATCGGACGTGCCCGTAGTATGTGAGTATGAGGATGTGTTTCCGCAGGAGTTGCCCGGTTGCCTCCCCGATCGTGATGTGGAGTTCGTGATTAACCCGGTGCCGGGAACGGCGCCGATAGCCCGCAGTCCGTACCATATGGCGAGGTTGAGCTGAAGCCGCCGAAGGCGCAGCCGGACTCGCTACTCGAGAAAGGGTTCATTCGGCCGAGTGCCTCACCCCGGGGGTCACCGGCATTATTTGTACCGAAGAAGGATGGGACGCAACGTCCGTGCGTCGACTACCGCGCCCGAACGCGGTGACCATCAAGAACAAGTACCCACCGCCCCGAATTAATGATTTGATGGATCGGCACCGAGGCAAGCCAAGTACTTCGAAGAAGATTGATCTCCGGTCGTGGTTACCACCGGATGAAGATCCGCCCCCGGAGGATATCCACAAGACGGCATTCGTAACCCGGTATGGGCGGATGAGTACACGGTCGTGTCGTTTGGCCCGACCAATGCCCCCAAGCATACTTCATGAACATGATGAACAAGGTCTTCATGGATCGGTTGGACAAGTGTGTCGTCGTTTTCATTGACGATATACCGGTTTACTCCCCGACAGCGAAGAACACGAGGAGCACCCGAGGATCGTACTAGGAAAGCTCGACAAAGCATCGCTTGTACGCCAAGTTCGGCAAGTGTGAGTTCGGATGGAGGAAGTCACGTTTCGGGTCATGTGTTGTCGGCCAAAGGGGTTGCGGTAGATCCGAGCAAGATCGAGGCCGTGTCCAAGTGGCGCCACCGAAGTCCGTGACAGAGATCCGCAGCTTTCTCGGTTTGGCCGGGATACTACCGCCGATTCATCGAGAACTTCTCAAAGATCGCTAAGCCCATGACAGTAGCCGTTGAAGAGCAACACACCGTATGTGTGGTCGGACAAGTGCGAAGCCGCTTCCGGGAGCTCAAGACTCGTCTCACCACTACCCCGGCCCCGACCCCCGCCCGACGCGAGCAAGGACTTCGTGGTGTACCGTGACGCGTCGAGGCAAGGACTCGGCTACGTGTTGATGCAAGGAGGCAAGGTAGTGGCCTACGCTTCACGACGCCTAAGGAAGCACGAGGAAAACTACCCTACGCACGACCTCGAGCTAGCCGCCGTCATTCATGCGTTGAAGATATGGAGGCACTATCTGATGGGAAACAAGTGCGACATCTACACGGATCACAAGAGTCTGAAGTATATCTTCACCCAGTCGGAGTTGAATCTGAGGCAAAGGAGATGGCTAGAGCTGATTAAGGATTACGACCTGAGTATTCACTACCACCCTGGTAAGGCAAACGTCGTAGCCGACGCTCTGAGCCGCAAGCATTACTGCAACAACCTGATGGTGCGAGAGGAACAACCCACCTTACATGAAGAGCTAGAAAAGCTGAGCTTAGAGATTGTGGAGGAGGGGCAGTTGAACCAGTTGAGGGTGAAATACACACTCGAAGACCGCATCCGCCAAGCACGAAGGAGTGTCCAGAGATCCAAGCGGTAAAACGCCCGATGGAGAATGGCAAAGCAGCTGACTATCGTCTCGACGAACAGGGTACACTGTGGCTGAAGGACCGCATCTGCGTGCCTCAGAACAAGGAGATTCGGGACTCGATCCTTAAAGAGGCCCACGACTCTCGGTACTCGATCCACCCTGGATGTACCAAGATGTACAAAGACCTGAAGGTACGGTTTTGGTGGGAAAAGATGAGGGAAGACATTGCTGAATACGTCGCTCGATGTGACACGTGTCGGCCGAGTGAAGGCCGAACACCGAGAGGCCCGCCGGCCGCTCGCAACCGCTCGAGATACCCACGTGGAAGTGGGATGATATCAGTATGGACTTCATTGTGGGGTTGCCACGCACACAGAAAGGAAATGACTCCATTTGGGTGATAGTTGATCGATTAACCAAGGTCGCACATTTCTTGCCAGTGAAGGCGAACTACAGCGTGAGCCGACTTGCAGAACTGTATGTGAACAACATCCTGAAGCTTCACGGGGCTCCGAGGAGCATTGTGTCAGACCGAGGGCCCCAGTTCACCGCTCAGTTCTGGAAGAGCTTACACGCTTCTATGGGCACCCAGCTGAATTACAGCACAGCGTTCCACCCACAGACTGACGGACAGACAGAGAGGGTAAATCAGGTACTGGAAGACTTGCTGAGAGCTTGTGTGTTGACCTATGGATCGGATTGGGAAAAGAGCCTGTCATATGCCGAGTTCTCTTAGAACAACGGCTACCAGGCCATCTTGAAGATGGCTCCGTTCGAAGCTCTGTATGGCAGGAAGTGTCGGACACCGTTGATGTGGTCCGAGGTGGGGGAGCGAACCTTTTTCGGTCCCGCCACTATTGTTGAGGCCGAGGAAAATGTCGCCAAGGTACGAGAGAACCTGAAGATAGCTCGGAGCGAGCGGAAGAGCTATGCCGACGCAAAACGGAAGGACGTCTCGTTTGAAGTAGGGGATCACGTCTACTTGAAGGTGTCACCCCTCCGAGGTACGAAGAGGTTCCACATCAGGGGGGAAGCTGTCCCCTAGGTACGTTGGGCCCTACCCTATTGTGAGTAAGGTCGGAAAGGTGGCTTACAAACTCGAGCTACCTCCGAGCTTGCGGGGGTTCACCCGTGTTCCATGTTTCCCAACTTCGAAAGTGTGTGGTCGTCGAGAAGAGAGTGCCTACTCGGGCGCTCGACGTCCAGAAACCCCCGGAGTACTTGGAGTACCCGGTTCGGATCTGGGACCGGCGCAGAAGTCGACCAGGAACACCACCACGCGCTTCTGCAAGGTGCTCTGGAGTAATCACTCCGAGCGCGAAGCCACGTGGGAGAAGGAGTCAGCCATGAGGGAGAAATACCCTCATCTCTTCGAAACGGAGGTAACTTCTTAATCTCGAGGACGAGATTCTTGTGAGGGGGGAGTTCTATAACATCCCTCAAATCCGTGGAGGAATGTTAAGTAACAAAATTGTGGTCTTAAAATTTTCGAGGAATTGTTTGGGTGATTAACAAATTATTTAAGGGTGTATTCCTTTCCTCTCCCTTAATTCCTAGATTTATTTTGAGCTAAATGAAATCCCTAGGAAATATAAGAAATGTTAGTGTGAGAAACTTGGAGTTCTTTGGGATTTTATTTGGATTTTATTTGGGTGAATTCAAATTTGAGTTGGAATTCAAATTTGAATCTATTTTGAGGCCTAAGGAAAATTGCCAAGCTACACTATAGCACGCGGGCCGCCAGCCTCACTTCGGCCCGGCCTCCGACCAGCCCGGTGGCGGCCCGGCCCAGCCGCGCCCGCGCCGCCCACCAACCCCCCGCCGCGCCCGAGCCGCCGCCGGTGGGTCCCACTTGCATCACGCCGACGTCGGCACCGTCACCCTCCTCCTTTCCTCTTTAGCGCGGCGTCGAAAGCGAAAGGGGCGGGGCGCGCGCGGTCATGGCGCCGTCGCGACGCGCCCCCGCGGCCTCCCAACGCCTCGGCCGCGGTCCACGTGCCCCCCGCGCTCCGCCGCTATAAGAGCCCGCCGCCGCCGCATCCGGAACCCTCCAAACCCTAGCCGCCCGGGGGAATCGAATCCCCTACCCACCTACCCGCGGCCGGAGGAGAGAAGGGAGAAGAGGGAGGAGAAGAAGCCGGGAGCGGCGCCGCCACCGCGGAGCCGTACCCGCGACGCCGGAGCCGCTCGCGAGGAGGAGCCGGGAGCCGCCGAACGCCTACGTCCTCTCGCTTCCTCTTCCTCCTCGACGCCGCGCCGCCGTACCGCACCGCCACCTCTACCAGCGCCGCCTCCCTCCTCGTCTCTGCACCACCGTCCTGCACCGACGCATCTTCGCTTCGGCCCGTGGCCACTTAGGTGAGGGCACCCGCCTCCCGTTGCTCGTGGATGCCCCCCGGCCTTCGCGCCGGGGAGGAACGCGCCGTGCGCCGCGCCGCCGCGCCGCCGCCGCGGTGATGCCGGCCATCGTGCCGGATGGGGAGGCTTGTCTCCCCGCAGGTGCCACCGCCGCCGTCGCCGCAAGCGCGCGCTCTCGCCGCCGTTTCTTTTCCATACCGCACCGTCCTCACACCGCCGACGCGCGTCACGCCGCCGTCGAGCTCCGCAGCGCCGCGCCGCCGCCCTCGCTCGGTCCCGTTCTATACGCGCACGAACACGTTCCGCCCACACGAGCCCGACACCTCAACCGCCTCGACGCACCGACCACCGTGCGCACGCACGCGAGGCCACCCCCGTGCCGAGCCGTGCCCGCACCGTGCGCCGCCGCCGGCCCGAGCTCGCCGAGGAGGGCAAGAGCCGTTCCGGGCAACCCAAGAGGGGAAAGCCCCGCCCAACGCGAGTTCGCGCCCGTAGGTTCCGTCGCGACCAAATTTGGGCACCGGATTTCGATTTGGCGCCGTCGCCGTCCGACTCTCGCCGCGCCGCCGCCCATGCCGTAGCGCCGCCGCGACGCCATCGCGAGCTCGAACCGAAGCCTCGGCCGGGTTTGCCCTAGACCCTCTAGCGCACCCCCGTGCACGCTCACCTCCATTCCACCCGCCGTGCCCGCGAGAGGGAAAACCCCCGCACGCCGCCGCGCCGCGCCGCCGCCGCACCCGCGCCGGCCGACCGCCGCGCACGGCCGTACTCGGCCACCCTAGCGTTTTCCTACCCCCCGCCCGAGAAGCTCGCGCGGGAGCGCCTTGCGCACCGGCCACCCGTGCGCCGAGGCCGCCACCGCCGACGAGGCCCGACGCGCCGCCGTCCTTTTTCACCGAGCCGGCGGCCCCGCCGTCACCGCAGCAGGGGAACAAGCCCCCGGCGCGGATGAGCCCACATGCGCGCGTGGCCGCGGAGAGATCCCCAGGATCAAATGCGGCCCGCCACTCAGATCCAAGCCGCACAAGTGGCCACACCGCGCCCGGCCCGCACGGCGGCCGCCGGACGGGCCGCGGGCCGGCCGGGGGGAGCCAAGCCCCACCGCGGGCCACGGGAACCCCGGCCGCACCGGGATCCGGGGATCCCGTGCGGCGGTCGGATAAGGAGAGTTTTCTTTTAGTTAAAAATTCCGTAAAAATTCCTTTTCCCTTCTAAAAATCCTAGAAAATCCATTTTATCTCCGAAAATTGCGAAACCTTTTCCGAGAAATTTCTAAAAACTCAAACCACGGGTTGGGATAGTGTTTGTTCCCATTTTGGATCTTAATTGCTCTTATTTGGATTTAAGTTGCCATAGAACCGCTGTTTATTTTCTTTTTTCGCGCTACTAGGAGCAGGAGGAGCCGGAGAGCTGAGTCGGAGTACGACTACGCCGACGACTTCGCCGCGAGGACTACCCGACCCCGGTTCACGCCCGACCGATTCTGAACTACCCATTAGGCATTGCTGAGTAGTATTGCTAGCGCTTTACTTTATATATGCATGTTGATGAACCTTGCACTGCCTCTTTATTTACCCTGTCCTTGATTGTCCTACTACTACTATATATGTTTATGTGGGCGTGTATGTGCGCCGAGCTTCGCGATGCATGTGTTGGGATGGGGGTAGTGGTTCTTGGCGTGTGTGGGGTCAAAACCGGCAGGAGAAGGCGTTTTGGGTACTTTGGCGGGGGGTGAGCTCGAAACAACCGATCCGGGGATCGGGGATAGGGGTGCACTCCTCGGGCAACCCTCCCGTTGCGGTTTTCGGAGCCTAGGTGTTGGGGTTTTTCGTGCGCTTGGAGGACATGAGCTCGCCCCGTCCGAAATCGAGTGGATCAACTTGTTTATAGGACATCGTACACACCACCCCGCCGAGAGTGGGGATAGGGACGAGTTGAGCTCGGCAAGTGCGGAACCATACCCGCCTAGGAAGGATAGAGGGTATCCGTGGGGGAGCGGTGGAGGTGAGACCACCCTCTCGGAGCGTCTCCCGTGTGGCCACACGGGAGCATTTCACGCTCCGGTCTTCGTCTTCACCGGCGGAGAGGACCGCTTTGAGGGCCGGATGCAGGGTGGGTACGTAACTACCGAGAGTTCGCCGGTAGGATGGGCTCGGTCGGCCGTACACCGGCGGGTACCATTCCGGGATGGGTACAGGTGTACACGCTCTGCAGAGTTGTTCGATCTATAGCTATAGCCGCGTCCTCGGTTATGGACACTGCCTAGAAGACATGTTCGTTCCTCATGTTTTGGGATTTCTACCTCCCCCTTATAGGTGAGAGTGTGGTGAGCCGTGGTTACAGCCGGCTAGAGGAGAGAGGCTCCATCTACCTCGTTGATCCGGGTGTAATCATTGAGGTGCGAGGAGAGGAAGTCCTCGCATCGACCCTAGACGGGAGTAGGAGTTGGTGACGGGCCTTCCGGGTGACCGGTTGGATCCGGTTGTGTTGAGAGACTTGGGTTTTGGGATATTGATGGAGATACCTTGTTTATACTTTGTCGCTCGTCGCTTAGGAAACCACAAACCGATTTCCTTGTCTACTCTCTTTTCCCTTTAGAATTTAGGCCACTTAAAGCCGCATACGGTTGGTGACGTGGACCTATCCCACTCCTTGGGGATAGACTTTGGGTGTGCAGGGTACGAGTCCGAGTTCGACTGCAACGCCGACGGATGGTACGACTGAGGGATACGTCGCTTCGCTCGAGTTGCCTGTGGCGGGAAGAATAAAGATGGAGACCCTTCTGAGAAGATAGCTACCGTTGCGTAGAATTTTCACTCTGATTCAGCCAAGAGGCTTGTAATGATGTACTCCATATTGGACATGTAATAAAGTAATGTACTATTAACTTTATGTGATGCGATGTATGACTTTGTGTATCATTCCGTGAGACGTTACGTACGCGATAGCCACCGATCCAGGGACTATCGCGATGGTACAGGATTCGGGTTTTCTATGAAAATCCGGGGTTTTACGCTTATTTTGGAATATGATTGCAAACCTGGGTAGCAAGTGATTGCAAAAAAGGTGCAATGCCAGATTGAAAAACAGTGAAAAAAATATATGATTGCAACAACAGTATGTAAACAGTTGCAAAAAAAAGCAATGAAACAAAAAAAATAACAGGAAAAGATGCGTGTCTGACTTGAGCTTACCACTAGAAAGATGGTGCATCCGCTGATGGGTGCATTGATGCCTTTCTGAGCATAATCCAGCTTGTATAATCGAGCAGCAACGCTGAGCCTGTCAACAACTGCCTTGCACCAATTCCTATTGCCAATGTTCTGAATATCCTGGGTATATCTCACATCATCGAGCCTCGATCTTGGTGTCGGTGTTTGAGAACAAGAAACACCGGAAAGCAGCCATGAAAAAAGCTCTTAGACCAAGCTCCCCGGTACCAATGAACGGTTCTTCGACCCAAAGAGCTATGTGTTTCACGAGAATGCCCTTCCTCGAGTTGTAAGAAGGGCCAACAATCTGTAAGCCGAGCCGATCACGCTCAGCACGGGCATCTGCGTCAGACATTGGGAGCGGGTCACCTCCAGCATTGGGAATCTGCATGGCACACCACACAGCGTGATGGCTGACATTGATCTCTTTGCCGCCACCAATCTCAAGCTTCATTGTCTCTGGATTGAACTTCCGCATCGCCCACCGCTAACATCCCTCTTAAGGTAATTGGGCTTGAAATTCAGAAGACCCCCAAAACCTTTTGCGACTACTTGACCCTTAAGATCATTTGGTAAAGCATTGATAAGCTTGATAAAACTCGCAGGGGAGCATCGCATGGATCGTGGCTTCAATTTGCCCATCGCCAACGGCGGCCGGAGCGGCATCATCGCCGTCATCGTGTCCGAACCTTCACCATCCGGGGCAAAATCTTCATCATGTTGTTCTTCATCTCCTTGCTCTTCAGCAGTGCTAGCCAGCGGCGGTGTTGGCAACCTGAGCCTTTTCCGCCTCTCACGGAGTCTTTGTAAATTGTCAGCCTTCCTCTTCTCAGACAACCGAGGAGAAGATCGAGTATTTTGACCACCTTGTTGTTCACCTTGCTGACCGCCTTGCTCCATTGTAAAAAGTATAACAACTGAAAATAAAAAAATATATGAACATAAACAATCATCAAAAATAAAAAAATGCACAGTTTGCAACTCCTATGATAAGGTAATTGCAACTCCTATAAACCAGTAACACAAAAAAAACTGCTAATGCTAATAAAAAAAGATTTAATACTAGACAAAATTGCAACTCCTGTAAAAGAAAATACAGAATACAGTTCTCACAAATATCAAACTGCTACACAAAAAAAATACATAAAAAAATCCTGTCTAATACGACAATTACAACTTCTGCTGTGATTATGGTTGCAACTGCAACAAATTAACCAGTTACGAAAAAAAGCTACAACACATACAAAAACACTATTGTCGTATGCCGCTTAACAAAGTTGCAACTCCGTAAATAGGGAGATTGCAACTTCGCAATATAGCGGTTGATAACAATAAAATCAATCAAAGCCATGCGTGCTAAGACGATTACAAACTTCGTTGTGATTATAGTTGCAACTACCGCAATTAACGGATTGCAAACAAAAAATGTGACGAAACCTACAAGACTCGCAACAAACGTTTCTAGTGTAATTGAACGGTTGCAAACTCGATAATAAGTCGATTGCAACTTCGTGATGCAACGGTTGCTAACAATGAATCAATCAAACCCCCCCCCCCCCCCGCAACAAATGTTTTCTAGTGTAATTGACCGGTTGCAAACTCGCTAATAGGTCGATTGCTACTTCTCGATGCAACGGTTGCTAACAATGGATCAATCAAACCCCCACCCCCCCCCCCCCTATCCGAAAAAATTAAAAAAATAACACGACGGGAGCGCATGTGATTTTTACACCTAGCCACGTCGATCGAATATGAAAAAAATCCAATGAATGGAAAACACAAAAAAATAGTCGGAAAAAACCCTAACGAAAAAAAGTAGCAAGAATATCATCTGAAAAAATCATTCACGCCCTCATTTCACCACCTCCCCCCCCCCCGGCTCTCGAAAAAAACAAAAATCCACCGAAACATGAATAATCACGCAGCCACACAAAATACCCTAACGGAAAAAAATGAAAGGGGCGAGAGGTCGGGCGGCATACCTGCGAGCAATGTGTTTCGTGAACGCGGGGGAAAACGGCGCCGGGGTCTCTCCCGCCCTCACCACGGTCCCCCCCCCCCCCCCCCCCCGCGGGTTTCGCCCCCCCCCCCCCCCCCCCCGCGCGAAGAGAAAGAGGAAGGCGACGGAAACGCAGCGCAGTAGAGAGGGGTGATTCGCCGCTCGGAATCCCGACGAGCACTAAAAGCTTCACGAAGTCGATCGCTCCGCTTCAAAGCCGACGAGAAAACCTCTCTTCGCCGGCGAGAGCTGAAGCGGAGAAGACGAGAAAGTGGAGAGAGTGGTAACGGGTCGGGGGAATTGAATGAGAGAGTGACGGGGAGGAGTTTGTAATAAGGGGGCCAAACGTGGGTGGTTAACGAAGGAGGTCGTGGGTGCGGTTTTTTTTAATCGAACGTGGGGTGCAGTTATGACGGCACCAGGCCCGCGCGCGCACCCGCCACCGGTTAAAGAAGCCTGGTTGGCTCGGTTAGTTGGGCCTCGGGTGCATTCGCTATAGAGAATGCACTCGGGTGCATAATATATATATATATATATATATATATATATATATATATATATATATATATATATATATATATATTCTACTCCTAAAAAGAATAAAGTGGAGACAAAAAAATCTCTTCACTTTTCATGCCTCGCCCCCACGTCTCGGCCCCGCCGCGCCCTCCGCCCCACCCTCGCGAACCGTAAGTTTTGGTTCTCCCGGTCGGCTCCGCTCTCTAAACGACAGACCCGAAACTACCCGTTCTCTTTCCTTTTTCTCCCGTCGAGATCCATTGCAAAGCGGCGGCGAGCACCGTGAGATTTCCCCCATCCGCGGCGGTCGCTCTCCGGCGGGAGTAGCGGCAACGGCCTATTGCAAGAGCGCCGACCACGCAGCCGTGCTCCCCGCGGAAACTCTAGCCGACGGCGGCGCTCGAGATCTCGCAGCGAGCTCCGGTGGGGCCGCGGCCGACGCATCCCTTCTCTAGGTCGGTGATGCTCGCCTCCCGCCGCCTAGCTCGCTCCCTCCGTTCCTTGGTGCGCCGCCGCCGACCGGCCGCCGCCGCCGTGCCTCTTTTTTTTTATTTTGTGATTCGCAGCCGCTGCTAGGCGCGTCGCGCGCTAGCCCAACACGCGTCGTGCCGCATCACCTCCCGTACGACGCGGAGCAAAGGTGGGGGGCCGGGTCTACGGGCCGGTCCGGCGACCGCGGTAGTGCGGTGTCAAGCCTCGGCGAGCTCCCCCCGTGCTAGATCCCGGTGGTCGCGTGGCACGGCGGCGGCCCCTCGCGAGCTCCACGGGCCCGATCCCGGTGAGACCTCGAGCGCGGCGCTTGTCTCCGAGGAGGGTGGCCCGGCGTCAAGGGAAGCACTCGCCGGCGCGCGGGGCTAGGCGAGCTCGCCGGCCGCCGGTGAGCGCATCCGTTTTTTTTTTTTTTTTTTGCGTTTTCCTTTTGCTTTTTTCGAATGCGTAACTTTGTGTATCCAAGTTAAAACCACAAAGGGATCTAAATCGCAGGATCCGGACCGGCTTTCGGAGTCGGTATCCCGAATCACCGAATTTATTGGGTAGACCAGGTTGTGTGCTTGCAATGCAAATGGCCTCACCAAGTAGCAAATTTATTACTACAAGGGAAAATGTTTAATGAAACAAATCATTAATCACTAATTGAATTGAACTATTTGCGGACTTTTGTTCGGTCTCCACTATCGAACAACCGACCTTTCAAATAGCACCGCCTAACATAATAAAAATAGCATACACCGATACTCCTGTAAGATGGTGATAAAATCATTTGAAGCTCCTCCTACAATGTCTGCCTGAAATTGTTAAGCAGAGTTAACAATCTTTAAGCAGTGGGGCTAATGAAAACTGCATACTACTCATGAAATATGTACTACGCAGAAAATAT
Source organism: Cenchrus americanus (assembly GCA_947561735.1). Taxonomy (NCBI): domain Eukaryota; kingdom Viridiplantae; phylum Streptophyta; class Magnoliopsida; order Poales; family Poaceae; genus Cenchrus; species Cenchrus americanus. The sequence goes on from OX387245.1 coordinate 245,398,932, forward strand.
GCACAAACAGAAGTACAAGCTATAGAATCTAGAACCTTAGTTGACTGAAAGTAGTCAAATAAGTTACATATATAAGAAAGTAATATGCCGAGCGTATCTTTGCATAGTAGGACCATCCAAACATTTTTAGTGTGTCGGTTAAAGGACCGCATAGTAGGATGGAGGAGCAACATTTATTTGTAAATAGCGCCGGTGATGCGTGCTTGCATACCACTTGTTGGATGTGTGCTTGCATACCACTTCTTGGATCAATTCAACCTTGGAACAGGTATCGATCTACTTTTTTTTGAGGAATGGTATTGATCTACTTGACTTCCGGTTTTTGGACTACCAATGTACCATCCTATTTCCTGTCTATTGCTGAAAGTTGTGAATTATGGTTACTAATAGCCTTGTAGGTACATTTTTTAAAAAAAAAATCTAATGTAAGTAAGAAGAAATAATTGCATTTAATTTGTCTACATGCTTACTGGCTGCTAGATTACTTATTGAGGGAACCATCTAATCTAAGAAGCTTCAAATGAGTTGTTCAATACACACGGAAGTATATGTTAGGTATATATCTTTGCAATTTACACAATGAACACAAACGAGGTCTAGCGAACTGCAGTTTACCATTATAATGTTGAGGCTTTTACTAATGGGTCCCGCAGGCAATGGAGCCGGTTCAGAAATAGGATAGGTCTTAAGGCACTTGCATTGATCATGATTGTTGTGCCAATCTCTTCTCGCAGACGCATCACATCTTTGTAGTACCATGGCATGCATGCTTTGTTTAACTCGGTAACTACACTTTTGAAATAAATATTTTTAATATTTGTGCTCATTTTCACATTATTTTTTGTTTTGTTGGTGATTCTCGTCGAAACCGGCTACCACTATTTTTAAGTGATGTGCGTCGTGTCCGCTTTTTCGTCCAAAATAGCTTGTTGCAAGTAAATTAAGTTGAATCTGCCGGACAAGTGATAACCGATGATATATGTAAATATAAAAGGCTCATTTGACGCATCAAGTGTCTAAAAATTTAAAACCATTGTTGCCATATATAGTTGGTGAGGCCCAATAATGTGGCCAATACCCATCAAACAATGCCGAGGTTGGCACAATACATACAAGGATTAGTGCCATACAAAGGCCGCAAGTAACCGTGTTGTCCCGTCGTCGCATCATTGGTTTGTAAACAAAAGGCCCCCTTTGAGTGTGATATCAAACTAACTTTTCTTTTTTTTTTCTTTGGAAATGAATTGTATGCGGACCCATAAGTATCCTCGCTATTTTGAAGTGAAAATAACAATTTCTCGCTTTCTAATTGTTAAGTCCACCATTACAGAAACTATACCCGTTACGCGGCCTTGTCGAGAAACTGCTGTCGTTATGCGAGTTCACACAAGTCCGGGTATGTTACGTTGTTACATGTGTTCATTTTCATTGCTTTGTTGAGAATCGAGATTGTTAAACTATGAAAAGCTATCTCTTATTTATTAATCTATTCATTAAGATTTCGGATATCTTCGTGCATAACATAAAGTAACTCGCATCACCGTTCAACATGCATGATTAAAATAGTTCGCTAACCACGGAACAAGTTCAATATAAACTATTAAAGGACTCTAATAAGTGGCAACAAGCAACAGCTTTCTTTTCCCAAATAGCCCATTATTCTAATAGAAAGTTTAGCTCACAAAAATTGAGATCCAACTAAATCGAATAGTTTTGCAATACTCTTCTGAAATTAATTTGTTGATGTAATATGAAATGACTTAGCGTTCTATGATAGGAGGGCGCAATGGAGATGGTATGGCATCAACCAACAATGCATGGCAAGGTTCACATCATACTACCCCAAAATATTGACCGCTCACATCATTCTACCCCATTATGTACCATTCTAATCTTATGCTTATGGAGCTAATTTGGTTACATTTTTTATCTAAATAAAATAATGATCTTTGTGTGTTTTGCCCCACAATAATAGATCAAGTAAATCGGGTAGTTTATAAATGTCGGGCATTCAATTTGATATCATAATATGAAAGTTATTGTAGCCCTTTGTGATTACAATAGTAGTAATTTTCTCATGTTACCTTAATTGTAATTGTCTCGTTGCTGATTTGCAGGCATGGACATGAGTGAGGGACTTGTGCTAAAATATCCTACGATTCGGCTCATTCCGGATGTTACAGGGAGCGATCTCTCGTTTCCTAAAGCCGAGAGGATCTAAAGTGCCGGGACCACCAATTCGTATGTTACCCTCATCTATCCTTGGACTCGAAAGTTCATATTGGTCCAATTGGAAACCAAGTGCCGACAAAGAAAACAAAAAGGACACACAGAGAAACCAAGCAAATAATTTGTGCCTGCCTTCCTCATGTGCATGCCATAAGGATCGGTCATAAAAAATATTGTGCATCGCATGAAGCTAGACTCGATAAGCGGATTTGGCTCAACAAAAATCCAAGCGATCATACAACACATGGGATGATCTCCATTGGTAGTGTCGTGTGTGCAGATGCAGCGACTGTATCAATCAATATTAGTAAAGCATGACGGGATGTGGTGTTGACACTTGGTAGCATATATTGATCATGGCATGTAGAGAATTGTTATGACTCATGGGTAGCAACATAGCATTACTAGAATTATTTTCTTAACTTTGTTTCAAGCTAATGATAGATGATTCAGCTATTTAGAATGGTGACCCTATGAATTTATCATACATACGCTACTTCAGTTTCTTATCGGACGATCTTCTTTCTATGCCTAACATTTGTATATGAAATTATCGATCAATGTATAACCGTCACGTTTCAAGAATTGTTGTGCTAATCATTTTTGTTCTTATATATAGGCTTATCTTGTAGATCTAGCTTATTAAGTTGGCTTATTCTAAATTATTGTGCTAATTATGTTATAAGCCCGTAAGAACGCACGGGCATGCACCTAGTATTAGCATACGTTTCAGCCTTTGATTCAGGTCGACCCCGACCCCGTGCATTTGGCTGCTAGGAGCCCATAGCGTTATTCTCATTCTGGGCTTATCTGGCTCGCCACAAGGTCGGTCATACTACTACACCTTTGGGCTATGCAGCCCAGTGGCCAAGCTAATCCACTGCTTTTTCTTGCTTTTTTTCTGGAACATATTCTCTTTTTTTTTAACCACAGGGTAAGGCAAAGATCATCACCGACCACCTCTGACTTTTACTATGTCTGGGTCAAAACTAAAGTGAAGCCCTAGCGGCCGGATCGGAATTCATCACCATATGTACGTGGCAAAACTCGATTACATTACCCCAACAAAAACATCACCCACTCGCTCTTGCATTCATTCGTTGACTGCCCTGGCTGCTGGAACGAATCGACAGGTTGTTTCTGAGCTGAAATTTCTTGAGCAGCTCCGCCAATTGATCTCTCATTCTCTCGTGTGGGCGAAAGCTTTCTGCTGCATGCATGCTCCATCCCTGCAATTGACTGAGTAATGTTGTAAAGAGCCAACCCCAATATACCCCCATGAATGGAGTATCATTGTCATCTCTAACTAATCTCCGAATGACGCACTCCCAAAGGCAATTCTCTGACTTATCATTACCAACAAGTTATTAGCATGTACGTAAAGCTAGCGCACACGATCAAGGAATAATGGATACGAACAATGACTTCCCTTTGATAGATGGACAAACACAATGCAACTTGTTTCAGTAGTCACTGTTACATATTCAGCCTTTGACTTCCATTTGCTTGTTCAACCTATAGCTTAGCTAGCTAGCTAGCTAGCTAGTGGAATAATCATCGGTCAACAATAAAGTGCAATAATTTCTCAAGAGAGCACAACATGCAGCTAGCAATCCTGCAAGCAACTTGGCCTCGTACTCTTGCATGCGTACGTGCGCGATGATGCCCGCAGTGACGCTCGTGCCTTCATTTGGTTAATTAGTTGCAGGCTTGCAGCCAACTTTTTTAACTTGGAGTCTTTGACTGACCGCGGAGCTGACTTTGTTATACGCAGCCGATGAGGTAATAACCAACAACCATGCATGAACACACACACTACAACTTTGAGTCTTAATTTGGCTGAATGTGTATATGCTCTCTCTGAAGGTCTGACCTTGCTTGGCTGAGAAGCATCCTAGCTCAATCTCTCTCAGGTCAGAGCTTTCTCATCGTGCTCCATTCCTTTTGTGTGTGTGATCACACGTGGACACATATATCCACATGCTTGTGTGGACATGACACTGCACATGACCCTCTCTGATGCCGTACGTTCTGTGTCTGTATATGCCCCAATGGTCCAAGCTAGGGCATGCATGCATGCATGCATGCTGTGCTACATATAATTAACATACTCCATATCTGCTGCACACGTACTGATCTTATCTGCAAAAGATCCAAGTGCGCCGCTGATACAGGAGCTCATATATATTAGTGTGCTCACAGTCCCCACATGTATACAATTAATGGTGGGCCATTCTATATATGAAACGCATATATAGAGATCGATGGAGAGATATTTTGGTGACTCCATATCGCTGTCAGGAAACTGAAGCATGTATATGCATGTAGATTGGATTGGAACGGAATTAGGTCAGGCAGAACTATATCCTTAATTTATCTGATCTTTATAAATCTGCTGGTCGGTGGGTGGTACGATGCTGCTCTTTCTGTTGTTATCTAAAGAGGATAAGAAGCCATTGCCGTTGCTGCGTGTACTTGTTTGCATGGACGACAACCTAATCGATGAGTATCTCATTGCATTTGGACCACCGAATGACCAGCACTCCAGCCAGGGTTCCCCGAACCGGTGGAAACCGGACCGGTTCGGCCGGTTCCCGGTCCTACCGGTCCGGCCCGGTTCGAAAAATGGCCGGGAACCGGTCCTTGACCGGACCTAGAAAACCAGATCAAACCGATGGGTCCGGTTTACCGACCGGTTTAGCCGGTTATCTGGTCGGTATTTTTAGAGGCTACAAACCAGACCGGGTCCAGTTTGGGGAACCCTGACTCCAGCAGTCCCTGGATACAGTGTGTCCAGGGGCGAAACAAATGACTGAAATTAAAGGAGTTTAGGGCAACTCCAACCGGGCCCTTTTCTCAACTCCCACAAATCTTTAAGGGTGAAACAACAAAAATCATCTCCAACTCGCCCCTCATCCGCGCTCCGATGGATGAGGCCCCTTTCCTCACCCTCATCTGGCGAAGGAGCCAACGGTCGGCTCTCCCGCACTGCGAGGGAGCTTTCCCCGCGCCGCCCACGAAGAGGGAAGGGAAATTTGTACCTGTAGATCCGGCGGCCGCCACGTCCCGCGGACGCGTCCGAGGAGGCCGGCGACGACCCGCCCGCGCCCGCATCCGAGGGGTCGGCGGTGCCCCCGTCCCACGCCCGCACTCGAGGCGGCCGGCGCCGACAGGGAGGTGCCGCATCCGCGCTCGAGGAGGCCAGCATCTTCCTCTCGCATCCCCTCCGCTGCTAGCTCCGACGCCCTTCCTCTCCTCGATTCGCGGGGAGGCGAGCCGTGTCAGGTCGCGTGGGGACTGAATTCGGGGCGGCGCAGGGATGCCGACGCATGGAGGGGCGACGCTAGCGACGGGGAGGTGAGAGGGGGATTATGGGGCAGCGGCACTACGCGAGAGCAGGGGTCGGGAGGGAGCGGGTCAACGGGAGAGGGAGGTTAGAACGAGAGAGGATGGTGGGGTTAACTTTCTCTAACAGGTGGGGTCCATGTGTGAAAGGGGGTATATAAGAATTGGGTTGGAGTTGGAAGGAAAATCAGACTCTCAAATGTAGAGAAGGGGTCCTTGTATAGTTGTATCAGGGCCCAGATTCAAGAGGCCGGTTGGAGTTACCTTACAGCCCGGTGGACGTCCGTCGGGGTCGCCGAACCCACTGCAGGAAAATCAGACTCTCAAATGACTAGTAGATGGATAAATATTAACTTAAAAAATATTAAAACGACCTGAAATGGAGGCAGATCCCTAAAACAGTGCACTCCGTCCACTAAAAAAAACTGGAATACTGGATGCGGTTCGATCTAGGGTGCATATGCATGGCGCCCTGCTGGGGTACGACGGTGTTAAGGTGCACTACAAATTAAATTAATATACTGCATGCATGCGTGTGTATATATACAACAGTTCACACGTTGACGTAGTAGTACAACGTAGTCCAGATACATGCATGCACACCATGCATGCATGCATGCACATCGTTCACAGAGCTAACTGCGTCCTACTACGTGGGGGGGCTAGCTGTTTCATATTCAGTTGACCAGTAGCACTACAGATCCGTATCCATCTGAAAATTCTTCAGGATTGAAATAATCCGGAAATCTTTATTTGGCAACGGCCGGGTAGCTACTAGTACATACGCTGCCCATGGCTACACAGCTCACGCGTACATGTACGATCGTCGTCGTCCACGGAACGACGACGCATCATGCATGAATCTGGTTTCAGATTCAGTTGACTACTATCTAGTAGCAGTGTATAGCACAGATCCCTTATCCGAAAATTCTTCAGGATTTGGAATCCGGGGAATTCTTTATTTGGCAACGGAACGCATCAATTCCACCGGTCCGTGCATATGCATCCATGCATGAATATATATAAGCGAGCATGAACATACATACATACATATATACATACATACATACATACATACATACATACATACATACATACATACATACATACATACATACATATATACATATATATATAATCTACACCCTGGGTGTAGAACGAAATTCTACCCCAGCAGTAATTACTGACCAAACCAATTAACAATTATTGAACTAAGTCCTGGGATTACTGAACCATGCTCACTGGTTCAGTAATCTCGCGATTTTGGTTCAGTAATTCTTACGCAGTTTGGTTCAGTAATTCATTAGCACTACCGTATATATATATCGTCAGAGAGAGACGATGGTGTGGCTGAGCATGTCGGAGGGATTGCAGCCGTGCGTGCGTCGTTAAGTGCATTATTATATATATAGAGAATGCTAGCTAGTTAGCGCACACATCCTGTTGGGGAGCAATCGATCGATCGAGCTGATGATCGATGTGGCGAGGCTGCAACCCACGGGTTTGGGAGGAGGCGGCACACGGTTTTCGGTCGGCCGTGGTGCACTAGTGCAGCAATGGCCTGTGCTGATCGAAAACTCCATCCGATACCTACCACCATGCACGCACGCGTAAGCAGTGACACACACAGCAGCTGAGCAGCAGCGGCGTACGTACGTGTCTATGTTTTCCTACACACAATATATCGGCCGCGCATATGCATATATCGAGTCCAAGCGTGCATATACTATAGCTAGCAAGCATTGGCGTCCTCAGTGCGTACGAGAGCGAGGCAGCAGCTAGCTAGCAAAGACCAATGCAAACACTAGTTGCTTCTTTTCAATTCTGCAGTTCTGGATATGGATCGATCGATGCAAGTCCCCAGCTCATCGAGATGATGTACAAGTCCCCAGCTAGCAGCTCTTTTCATCGGGAATGGCCCGGCGCTGCACGCTTCATCAGGTGGTCGCTGTAAGTGATGAAGCGTATACCTGCTAGCCAGCTAGCTTGGGTGTCGATCTCGCGAGAACAATGCAACAACACATGGACACATGGCAGAAGCAAATGCATGTTTTTCATGACCATGCATATGCATGTAGAGTAGTCTTGTACCCTCTCAATTCTCCTTTGACATGGATATTTTCAAAATTCAGATTTTGATTTTCCACAAATGATAGTAGCTAGCAAAGGTGAAATACGCTTTGTAAAGGTGAAATTTAAAATTCAGATTTCAAAAGTACCACGAGGACGTCCAGCTAATGTACAAAGTTGGTGTTACTGTTATCCTGGAGCATCTTTTACCGAAATCAGGCGCGGGACCAAAATTGTCAACGATATAACCTCATATATATGCACCATGCATGCATATGCTGGGGTTTAGCGCAGGTGCATGGCATATACGACCATGCGTGCATGCATGCAGTCACAGATCCAACTAACACTGCTTTGACATTCTCGTGCATCACACATGCATGCTGCTGCTACTGTGTGCTCAGAGCCACCACCGATAGCATAATAAAAAAATACATAAAAACGAAACAAAATGGGTCCAAACGAGCACTAGACACCAAGGCATGCCGCCGATGAAACAGTGGTCAAGAGCGAGCTGGAGAGGACACGTGGGCGTGCACGTGTCAGCGTCCTAGGAGTACGTGGTTTTAGTGCAGGCATTTTTTCTTTCATACAAAAAAAACAAGGTTTGAGTTGATAGGCTGATTAGCCAATCTACTGCGCCACTAGCTTCCACTGGTTATCCTAGTGCTGAGTTGAGTGATCTAACGCTAATTAATGATATTGTCGGTGGATTAAACAAACTATATACTCCCTCCTGAATATATTATGACGCCGTTGACTGATTACTTCAACTTTCACCACCAATATCTACTGAATAACTTAGTTAACTAAAGTAAAATGTATATCATTCTGTTTATCATCAAATGTACTTTAGATTTAACTTGTAGGCTTATCAATTTGCAAAGAAATTTGTAGGAAAGATGAATAGTCAAACGAATGGAAAAGATCAATGGTGTCATGTATTTAAAAACAAAGGTAGTATGTAATATGTGTGTTAAAGGTAATTAGGATGTGGATTAGATTACGGGTAGACATGACATAGTAGAGATATATAGATAATCTCATCAGTGCGCGCGTGGCAATAAAAATTAACAATATAGTCGGTGGATTACAACATTTATTTTGTGTCTAAAGCTAATCAGTATGTATATTCATTAGATTACGGTTCATTAGGGCACATGCTAGCGGGGAATCGAGATCACCGCACAAAGAGCAAGTTTCGAGATGCATTATGATAATGTCATCGGTGTGGAATCATATACAATTGTATAAATGGTATCCACTACAAGTTATAGATAGATTTCTCTCAACGCTCAGCGAGTCACGTCATCCGCTCACGAGCCATTTACTCAAGGAGCATCCCACTACAAAGTATGTAAGCTACCACCTCCATACGTCACATCATCATCCATTAGATTGTCGATTTATGTCTCCCACTAATTTTTCTTTCCGTAACTAATAGCATATATACATCTTTTTGCATTCCTCCTTGTCTCATTGATTTTGTGATATTGTTGTCGAGCCACAATATCCAAAGTATGCACCAGTCATTAATTAAGGGTATAAGTGTCATTTGCATACCTAGTGGTAAACTTTACCACAAGCATCATTCCAAACACCCCAGTTATAGCAAATTAAAAGTACCCGTCCATTTGAGGGTGCGTGGTAAGTTTACCACATTGGTAAATTTTACCATCCTAGCGCATTCCAAACAGCAGGAACTAAGAAATCAGTTAATGGCGTTTGACACTTGTGTCGTCGCCAAGAAGAGAAGAGTTTGGATTGTGCACCAGAAACACTACCATTGTCGTTAAATTTGACGAGTATAAAACGACACTGAAATATATATATGAACGTACACGAAGGTTATTGATGGCCGTTACATTACATGTTCGGAGTACTCCCTCGTCGTCATCGTTGTTGCTAGGTGATACGGCGCGTAAAATATTGTGCGTGCGTATCTTGTGTGTGGTCAGCATAGCTAGGAACCGGATCTAGAAACCTCTGCGAATATAAGAAGCCTGCTGCGCTGCGGCTTGGGCCCTCCACATGCTGCATGGAAGCCCCAGCGTGGGGTGGGGGCCATGCATGCCCGCCCAGGGCTAGCTGCATGGGTTCCCGGCCTCGAAACACGTGCAGACCCTCCTCCCAGTAATCACGGGCGACGGGGACACAGCCTCCGGGAGAAAGTGCATATTCTTAATCTCGCCACTGTTCATCGTTTGACCTTTGTCTCTTCTCCTAACCGTCTCGCTGACATTGCATCGATCTTTCTGCACGGTGCAGCGCATACTCTGGATTAACACGTACCATTGCACCGGTGTCCGGTGAAATCGGGGAAAGATTTTCATGCAATTATTGTTACAGTTTATCACCACAACTACATGTGATCGGAGGTAGCGTTGAGTGAAAATAGATCGTAGCTGGTTCGTTTGGCTTACCGCCCACCAACCAAGCAAAGATTTTCTCTCGAACAAACCACCACTAGAATCGGCCAAAGATTACTTTCCTCTCGGAACAAATCAAGATCGCCCATCAATCACCAACCAAACGAACACTGCTCTTTTTGAACTTTTGGATCCACACATCAATGACTCAACCAGTAGCTGTACAGGTGATCCCGGCCCGTCGCGATGAGTGTGATCGGGGTGGTGAGGGGAGCCTCTCCTATGAGAGCCCTCCAAGAAATTTGAGAATGAAGAATAGAGGGAAGGAGAGAAGCCCCATACATGTCATTTCTGACTTCGTGATCGCGCTCTAACCACCACATGCTTGACAGGGTAGGGAATAGTTTGTTAGATTTTTTTTTTCCGATTTTGTTGGAGGTTTATAGCCCCTTGTTGGGGGGACTCGAAATCGAGTCTTCGCATACCCAAAAAATAAAGAGCGGTTATGCGAAGGATGCCGGTAGCAAAACCTCCGGAAAGCGACAAATCCTATTTCCTCTCTCTCGGGCATTGCGTTTTCATCGGACACCCTTCGCCGCTACGAAAGCCATATGTGCGAACCCTCTAGAACGATTCCACGACGAAACCTCGAGGGCGAATGCTATTCACCCGGCGGGGTTTCGGCTTGGGATTCGAGCAAAGGGTTTCGGCGTTTCTAACACTTAACGGATCCAAACTTGAGTATGGTTTTGTTTCGGGTGGTGAAGAACGCTAGGCGAAAGGGGGGATCTCCGAAAGGCCCGAGGGCTTTCTCTCCGACGCGCGCACGTGATGGAGGCCGGAAAGACGCCGCGATTTGCGGCATGACGTCACGGAACGCCGATTACGTGGAGAGCTAATTGGAGATCACCCGAAGATAGCCTAGCACATTCCATTCTGATTCGTTTTACACGAGGGTATACTCGGAATGTAAAAAGTCCGCCCGCCTCCCTATAAAAGGAGACGGACCGGCGCATGTAAAGGGGATCGACTTTTGAGAAATCAACTGTTGAGTAAAGAACTTTTGGTTGTCCTTTGTCCTTTGTCCTGAGTTTTGGTTTTGATTCTTGAGCTTTTTTACTCCCTCATTGTTCGTGTGCGAGAGCTGAGGCTTTCGCCACAACACCCCTACATACTGACGACAGCGACCGAAGCTAGAAGCAACCCAAGCTTTGTTTGTACAGTTGGATGTGAATACGTGCAGTTGGAAGCAAAGGAACCGGAATGTTCCATGTACTACATATCTAGCGAATTTATCCGGGTGCTGCTTTGTTTGTTTGCAAATTGGCGAATCGAATATTTTCCGATATCCAATCCATGTGGATTTCAGTGCAAAAAAAAACAATATTCATGCAATGGTCAATGTAATGACGACGCACATGTAATTGAACTCTCTAGACGATCTATATATCATCACATTCTATGGATCGTCGAGTATAGTCGTCTAATGCAAGTGGGCTTGGCTCTCTCGATCTCTCTACTCGACTAGTCACAGCAAGGTAGAGATATGGGGCGTGTGCCCATGGTGTGTAAACTATTCAAGGGATGCGGCGAGCCGGCGGCGCGCGCGCGGGGGCGCCCCTTGGTGTTGCCCACGGGACATATTGCAGAGATCTCGTATCTCGCTCCTGTCCACCAACCGAACAATATAGTGTCCATATATATGCACTTGGTGGACGATGACTAGCTATATATACACGCGTACGTATATATGTACATGCTTGAATGTCAACGAAATTCAGCTCCACACGTCGTAAGCTATAGCTTTGCTTGCCTCCGAAGTAGGAGTACTATATGACATACTCCATATATATAAGAATCTATATAGCATATACTTCTTGATGCGGCGACACAACCTTGCACAAGCTTAAGATAATAGGAGCAAGATTCCATTTGAACAGTAATTCGAATGCTGAGCTTGTTGGCAACTTCCACATGATTAAATAACATTTCGAGATAACTTGAGAGACATTACACCAGTAAAAAAAAGAGTGTGTTTTTATATATGTTTTTTCAAGCATATTAATTATTGGTGGTACTTCTTCCGTGCTAGAATAAAGGGACCATGAGTTTGTCCTAAGTCAATTTGTTTGAGTTTAATCAAATTTATATATAGACAAAATTATTGCTAATTAACATCTACCACATCAAAGAAGTAAATTATATGAATACATGTCTATTTACTTTCATCGTAAATGTAGTTTTTTTTTAACAGACGGCAAGAGAATTGCCGAATTTTTATTAGAAGGGGGAAAAAGATACGAACAAAAGCCAATAAAAAGAGAGAAAAAACAAAACAAACAAAAACCGATTAGAGGAGTACTCCACACGCACAACTCTCCCCGCAAAAAAAACTACGAACGAGACTACCCTGCAAACAAAAAGCTCTAAGGAGATGGTCCTGAAGATCTTGCTGCTTGCGTCAATGTTGCTAATTGGTATTGTTGGATATCTTCCTTGATAAGAAAGGCCACTTCATCCACCGGTGTAAATTCTTGGTTGAAAGTTCTTATGTTGCGTTCCTTCCAAATGTTCCACCAGAAGTATATAATTAGCCCATCGACATTGTTGTCAAAAACGACTCTGCGCATTTTCCACCACCTAAAAATGGAATTAGTCGAAGTGCTCCTTGCGACCATACTGCTTGGGTATATGTACAATCTTTGCATAAATGTTTTTTGGGCGTCTCGGGCTCCGACTGACAGAGTCTATCTACAAAGGGGGTCATGGGGCCATCCTCTCTTTTCTAAATTGTTTGCTGTCAAAAAATTTTTGTGAAGAAGGATCCAAGCAAATTTTCTACATTTAGGTTCCGACTTTGCCTTCCAGATTGGGTTGATGGCTTGCCTTTTAGTTTGTCCTGTGAATTGAATACGGTATGCACTTTTGGTTGTGTACTCCGCATCTGGAGTCCATCACCATGTGATTTCATCCTCGGCTTCAGGGTTACGACTAAATAAGGGTATCTCTTCCCAAAGACTAGTGTATTCCCGGATCTCGTCCCCCGTGTTTAAAGGGCATACTTGATCGATCCAATAGTTATGCTCACATTTGATAACATAAGTATTATTATGTATTTGCACACGAGATTATTAACATTTATTTTGGGCTCGCATGAAGTCATATTCTATGCTGATAGCACCGAGATATTTTCTAAGTTTGCATCAGAAACATGTAAGGTTATGTCACATCCAAATTTGAAGGCAACTCGAATGCATTGAATACATGTGCGTCAGGATCAAAGTTCACACACATGCATTGACTTAGTGAATACCAAAGGACAGTGCCAAACGAAAGTAAAGTAGTAACATTATTACATGACTGAATGTCTTTAATCTAACACACATTTCGAGTAGCTACAACGGCAAATAAACACGGATGTCCACCACAGGCAGCTGACTAAGGGAGCGTGCGCCTAGAACTCATCGAACTCTAAAATCTTCAAAGCGTCCATCTGAGCAGCAGCCGGGTTGTGTAGATGCAATAAATAACAACAAGTATGAGCACATATCGTACTCAGCAAGGGAATAATCTACAACAACATGCATGACTTTATGATGGAAGGTTGATATGGTTTAAGCGATCAGGACTTTTAGTTAGTCAAATTTTATTAAACAGCTACTCAAGAGATGAAGTATATACCAAACCCATGAGTATATACTTTCTTCCATAAAATTACTCACATGATGGTCCAGGGCACCCTTGATCATGGGCACGGCTAACCGGTCAGTTTTACACTCTGTAGAGGTTGTACATCTTTACCCACAAGTCACGTAAAAGTCCCAAAGAACTTTGGACCCAACCATGTGATGCCGGCCAAGCACCATACCACTACCGAGGTGTGGCTGCATAGGGACGTTACGAGGCCTTCACAAAGATTCCCTAACATAGGCTGCTTGTTAGGTTACCTGATGAGTCATGTAACTCCCGCGTTTTTTAGCTCCTAATAAATCACCAAATAAATCACGTGTGTTTTCAAAAATGTCCACCGAGCTCATTTGCCCCCTTTCGGAACCCCGGTCACCGTCTCCCTCTCTCACCCTCGGCGCGCGTGCCGCGAATCCCACCGCCCGCACTCAAGCCGAGGCCCCGCGCGGCCCCCTCCCCCACGCGCGACGCAGGGAGGCCGTGGCTCCCCTTCCCCACGCGTAGCACCCCTACGCGCCCCTGCAGGCGGCGGCCCCCCCCCCCCCCCGGCCGGCGGACCAAGCCCCCAAGGCAAAGCACGCCAAGGGCCACGGCGAGCGGCGACACCCTTTCCCTTCCATTGCTCTGACAAACGAAGACCTCCATTACTCCGACCGGTCACCTCCACTACGGCGCGGCGTCGCTGCCTCCCTCCCCTCCACGGCCACAGCAGCCCTGCACGACGGGTCAATTCGCACAGCAGCGACCGAGAATCCCGCTGGCCGGAGTCCACGCCGGGATTTTTCCCGAACCTCCATTGCCGGCCATTGAAGCTCCGCGAAGCTCAAAATATCCTCGCCAAACCGACCTTCCCGCGCCTATAAAAGGGCCGGACCGGCTCCCCACCTCACCCCGCACCTCCACGACCAATTCCCCCTCCTTCCCGAGCCCTCCATCGCCACCACCAGTGCCGCTCTGGTCACCACCACGAACAGCCCCACTGCCGGCCGTCGATCCGCCTCTCCGGAGCACCCCAGCCCGAGGTAAGAAGCGGAATCGGTTGCCCTCGACCTCCTCTTCGTTTCGCCCCGATTCCCGACCGTCGCCGTGCACCAGGTCGCCGGCGCCCCTCCCCCCTTCCACGGTCGGCCTCCTGTCTTCCTGCGTTCTGTGTCGTGAGGGAGGGAGGAAGAAGAAGGGCTTTTTGCCCAAAACCCCCCCGCCCTTTTCCCACTTATCCAAAACCGACCCCCCTCTATTTCCCTCACTCTTTTCTTTCAAAACGAGACCCTATGCTTTAAATTAAACCACAAAAACAACCATGTCCCTTTACAATTATGCCCCCGGACTATTTAGTAACACCCCCGCTAGGTTTAAATATTATAATTAGGTCCTTTTCTTTTATAATAAAATACTAACGGCCCCTAATTAACCCTAAACACCTCCTTTAACCCGTCATTTCCTACGCGATTTTAATCCAAATCGCGCCCAAACTTCCTCACACCCGTACGGGTATACCGCCACCCATCCGTCACCCAAACCCCCCGACATAATATTTATTTCCCCTATTTTATTTAATTACCTTCCGCGAGCTCGGCCGGAGAAATTGTGTGTGCTTATATTGATTGCATGCTTGCTCGTGTGTGCGCTATAGCCGACGAAGTAAACAAAGGAAGGTACCCCGAGCCGAAGTTTGGAGCCGACTACCGCGAGCGGGAGCCCGAGGTCCCGAACGCCGAACCGGCACTCCCCCGAAGACTTCGAAGACGGCAAGTTCAATCTCATCCTTTGATGCATGCTTCTGTCCTAGTTTTATAAATATAATCCCATACCCGTTTTATAAATTGCATATTGTTTTACTGCAAAAACATGGTAGGATAGCCACCCTTGATTGCTATGATTGAACCTTGTTTTGGCCTAAATGAGTGCTTTAAAAATGTGTGAGTGCTTTCAAAATGTGTGAGTGCTTTTAAAATGGAAATGGGATATGTTTGGAAAATGAGTAAAGAACTGGGTAGACGGGATGGACGTGTGTGTCAGGAGTATGGGTGAGCTCGTACCTGTGTGGTTGAGCATGTTGGGAGTTGTCCATCTTGTCGGTTAAGGACCGGGTTGCGTGACATCTCACCGACCCAAAACATCGTACAACCACTCGACCGTTGTATGTGGCAACGGCTTAGCATAAACCCCACTAGTTAATCTACTTGCCATCCGGGTGTGCGGGTGAGCGGCGGGAGACCAAGGAGTAGGGGTACGCTCGTGTGAGGTACACCCCGGTTATGTGGGATAACCCCTTGGGTGCTTCCGTGGTGGCTCGTAGCGTTAGCTAAGGTGGGTAATGGCTTTGATAGGATCCGTATCGGCACCGAGGTGTCCGTGTGACGGTACCCTACTTGTGGGTAAAGATGTACAACCTCTCGCAGGTGTCAAACCTATTCGAATAGCCGTGTCCACGGTATTGGACGAGTCACGGTGTGGTCACAAAAACTAGTGTTTGGGATGGGATGATTTCTGGCGTGAGTTGTTTTCTGGGTGAAGTGTGTGGCTGTGTGCCTGGGCTACGACGGACGGGAAGTCCGGTAGTTCTACAGTGGTTTTCCTAAAACAAGTGAGTCACTTTGGTTGTGAAATGATTTGCGAAAACCTGTTTGAAATAAACCCCTGCATGTGTAAGTTTGCAAAATGAACCTTAACCTGATCCTTGTTATACTCTATGCATGATTCTGCTTATAAGCCCCTCCGTGGGTGGGGTTGGATTTGCTGAGTACGTATGTGCTCACCCTTGTTTTACTAACTATTTTACAGAGGAGGATCCCGATTATATTCCCGAAGACGTCGAGTAGGTCGCTGCCCTACACCCAACCGTGCCTGTGTACCCAGGGCCCCCGCAGAAAGCTTCCATGGTGTGGTACTCTGAGGAGGCTATGGAAGCCTTTGCTATCGTAGTATGGTCGTTAGCGTTTGTGTTGTTCCTTGTAGCGTTGGCACTTCCGTGCCCTCTGTGTCGCCGTAATGTAAAAGACTGATCCACCTGTTGTAATAAATGTGTTGCCAGCCTCCTGGGACTGGTATTTGTGTCACATTTAGTCACCTCTGATGAGGGGACGCTTCAGTGCGAGCGCATAAACCTCTCTCAAACTGCGAAGCTACCATATAGCAGATCAACCTGAGGGCCGAGTTATACACCATCTACTGTCAGCCTCCAACCCCTTTCAGGTAAAGCATATCACATACTAAAGTTTCTAACTAATTGGCTAAGACATAGCCATATGTCTTGTGGTAGTATGGTTTTGCTGGGTGGTTCTCAATGTTCTGATTAACAGATAAAGTGTTCTAGTATTAAATGAAGGTATAACAAAAGTAAAACAAGTTTAACATTGTTGTTCATTAGAACCACCACAAACCAAAGTTTAGCAACTAAGAAAGGTCTACCCAGCATGAACATAAACCCAGGTTGATCAGGCATAGGGGTAAACATGACTAGTCGAACCTTAATACATAGGACCCATCATATTGATGCAAATAAATAAATAAATAAATAAACGATGTAATTAAAATGCATGTTGTATTAGGTAAACAGGGATGCATCAAGGGCTTACCTTCTACCAACTCTGGCTGCTCAAACTCTTCAAGGTTTTCTCCTTCAGGAAACCCTTCGAACAACTCACTCTCTACGCATCACACATTATTCACATGCAAGGGAGCAATGCCATAAAATAAGAAACAGTACACCAATCATTGCAAACAGAAACAAAAACAATACTAAACTAATATACTCATCAAGATGAACACATGGATATGAAGAACGCTAAAACGGAAATAACACGTGTAATCTATGGCTAAAACAAGCTACATGGGCTTATCTGTGAAAGAACTAAACTACCAGGGGCCTAACAGCAAGAAACCGAGGGCTAAAACATGATTACATATTAAAAAACTAGGGGCTACAGTGCAGAAACACTAGATTGGACCTCGGGCACTAAAACTAAAAAGCCTAGGGTCTAATCTACAAGAAACAGGACCTATGCGTAAGGATTCTTTACATGTTGTTGATGGTTGTTAGGTTCTTACTTTAGTCGTCAATTTACTTATCAATAAAGGAGCAAGAGGCATTTCTTACACACATTTTAGTTAAGAATAATGTAGTTCCACTTGTCCTTGGAGATTATGTGATTGCAGGAAAATAAGCATAAAGAAGTGGCAAACTCACCTTCTATGATTCATGCCACGTCACCTCAGCCAAGAAGTGGCTGCCACCTCATGTGCCATGCATGCAAGCCATGTCACCAATCCAAAGGAGGCAAGCCCCGATGAATCAGAGCATGACACGTGGACTTCACATGGATCCATGGGCCCACCAGAGCGTCTAAGCCGCCTCAAGAGCACGTGTACACTAGGGACCGACCTAAGGTCCCACGAGACAGCCACCCAGATAAAGAACACCCTGAGGGGGCCCACCTGGGGGTTGGCCGACCTTAGGATCGGTCGAACCGACCTTGGGTCGGCTGATCCTGCGCTTCCACGTGGTGCTTGTCCATTAGTCCTAGAGGCCATTCCCGGGGTGTTTCACTCCTCTTGACGCCAGTGCTCAGGCCTATAAATAGAAGGGGAGGGGGTTCATTTCTAACCAACACATCTTACTCCTCCTCTCTCACTTTTGGTTTCTAAGGGTAGGAGGTAGGCTAGAGTAATTCTACTTCAGGTTCCAAGTCTACTTTGGGATCTAGGTATGAGTTGTCTTGTATCTTTATTTTATTGTATGTGACTTTGATCTACTTTAGTTATTCAGCTATTTCATTTTAAGTTGTGCTTGTATACATCAGTGATTTGTTCATGTGTTCTTCGCTTGTTCATCATTTAGAGGCTCATGTTCTTGATGAACAAGGCCTTTCGATCTAGTTGACGAATGATTTACTCATGTTTTCGGTGTTTGTTCATAAGTTAGAGGCTCGTGTTCTTCGCGAACATGACCCTTTGATCTTGTTGAATAGACATAGGAAAGCACAAATCTGTTTGTGTACCTAGCTTAGTTTGATCCAGTTAGATCCCATGTTCATGTTGTATGAAATTCGTGCTCAAGCTACAGTACTCGGTGTAATTGGCCAGTTTATCTGGTGGCTCTGACCTGGGTCACAATAGCCCGGGTCAGTCAGGGTCCTACTAATAACGTAAGTGTGGTGCTTGGGTTGCGTTGCTACGTTAATTATGAGTGTATCGCACGATTTGTCTTGGGAAAGGTCGTGGTAGTGACAGCCATTGGACCCTTCTGGAACCCCCCACGTTTGGATACGTTGCAGGAGTCTAAAGTCTAGCAACTGGAGTCGTGCGAAAGCGACGCGGGAGGTTAGCTCCCCGTTTGTACCTGGGCGCTTGAGCCAGTAGTTATGCAATGCTAGTGTGTATCTAACCTGTCTTACTAACTTTGTGTGTTTAGTACCTTAGAACCTAGAACTAACTCGTATGTTGCCTCTTAAGCCTAGGACCTTTAGAGAGAGTGTATGTTTGTGTGTCCACACTACCATCTTATTTATCATACCTTACCCTTGTACTTGAGTGTCTGGTTTGTTTCTGTCTATGATTTATACTCATTGCAATAGTGGTTAGTCCGCCCAGCCTTCCTTGGATTCGATACCCTTTGGAATACTCCTTTGGGGAAATGCTACAATGGTACTTTCGTGCGCTTGCGGACCCTTGTAATCGTTAGAATTACCATTTGGTCATATCTGGCATGGTTGCTAGGAACTCATAACTTAGCATCGACGTTAAGAAATACCAACACATGCGGAAGGGTATATCTGTGAAACTAGAAAGCTAAGGGGCTTTTCTGCAAAACGACATGGCACGGCTCGGGTTTGACTAGTATTGACCCAGTCGGATTAGATCTAATCTGTTGGATCTTGATCTGACGACTGGCGGTAGGCTCGCCGGCGTGGGTCGAAAACGAGATGGGGTGCTCGGTTTGGAACGGGGATTGCACCAAAATGAAGCTAGCTACACGCGGAACTCAACTAAGGCATCGAGACCTGCTTACGAACGATGATGGCGACGGACGGCTCGGCGAGGCATACGGTGGCGGCGAGGGAACTCCGGCGAGCTCGAACGGGCAAAGGCGTGCACGAGGGTGAAGACAAGCGGCATTGGTGGCTTTCTCTCATCCTTGCGAAGCTCCGGGGCTGCTCCTTGTCGACTGGAAGGCGGCGGTGGAGCGGATAGGAAGCGGCAGCACAGCTAGGGTTCGACGAGCGGCATAGCGGGCTCGAGCGGGTAGGGTTTTGGGTGTGGGACCCACAGGACGCGGCAACATCTCCTTAAATAAAGGCCAGGGATGCCTTGTCATGCGGGCCAAAGAAGGGAAAGGCGGAGCGCGGTGCGGTGGCTCAGACTCGAGCACGAGTCCGGCGCGGGCACAACCGGAGGTGGGGGGTGACCGGTGGCCCCCACCTCCTCGGCGGCTGCGAGCGGCGGGTGTTAACGATGAATTTACGTCAACCTAGCTATGAGTTTACCTTCGGTGTTGGCATGAATTTTATATCTTATCCATTGGTACTAACCCCCTTAGTATAACAAGTTCGTTCGTGTATGTCAGTTTTGGAGTTTAATGTTTATGCAGGAATTTAGCGTTGAAAGCAAGACTTCCGGGTAAAGTTCATCAAGCACCTCGTGACAAGACCTTGAAGCCCAGTACGAGTCAAGCAATGAAGTGAACATGACTCCAAGAAGCCCAAGAACCAACCCGTGAAGACGAAAAACTTCGAGGACCTAAACAGAAAATGCGGAATCTTGCGGGACAAGGAGCTTCACCTAAACCGCGGAGAAATTGACGTCAAGAGCCCACATGCAGTAGAGAGAATACTCTAGAAGACTCGGGAAGCATCACCAGCGAAGGAGGCCACGGAGTGGGCCAAAATGGGCCCAGGCCGGTCGGGCCCAGCCCATTTCGGGGCCCATTCGTGCCCCCTTTGACCTAGCCGCCATTCAAAATATTTATAGCCCCCTGGCCGAGAGCCACGCATCAACTCTTACGCCATTCGCCGTTGAGGAGCAGAGAAGAGAGGGACATCATTCCGAACAGGAGGGAGTCGAGTTAGTTGTCTAGGGTCTCTCTAGCCGGCGTGGGAACCTTGCAAGGAAGAACACGTCGGAATTCCAGGAGTTAGAAAGCAAGATCAAGGTAGGATCCCTGTGGTGATCTTGTTCATGTATTATGTTGAATTATCAAGTTGCCATCAGATTTCTAGCGATCGAGTGTTTCTCCTACGATTTTGATTTCAATCGGCTTTTCTTACTTTAAGATCTATTCTTGAGATAGATCATAGAGGGTGTTCTTGTAGTCGTGGTGGCTAGAGGTGCATGCCTGACCTTCCGGGAGATTTCAACTTGCCCATTGGACTCGCCACCCTAGGCTAACCCGCACGAATAGCGGTGTGTTGTGACAGAACGGTGGCTCCAAAAGGTGGGCGTCTTCGGAGTCAGACGGAAAACCGTGATTTAAAGATGCTTTTCATGAGATTCAACTTGGTTATTTCTTATTTGCTCGGAACTTCAACAAAAGCTTGATCCAATCTCCCTAGATTGATTTTATCTATCCCTCTCTACCTCTTGCTACCTCCGGCTTTCATAGATTAGATTCGTTATTATGATGTTCTTTAGATTAGATGCATAAGATTCCCCTTTGAAGATCTAAGTGTTCTCGGTTTTAATAGATAGGATTTTGCATCACACATTTGTTCCACGGATTCGATACCTTGGGTTCACACTTGAGGGAAGAAGGGTCTCTTGACTACAACGGAGGACTTGTCTGCTCGCAAGTACAAACGAAGTTTGATACGCATATACACCGTCAACAGCGGGGCGGGCCGCTGCTGGGCCGAGAGAGTGCCTGGGCCGCATGGCTGTGAGGAGTCGTGCGAACTAGGCGAGGAAGTTCAGGGGCCTTCGCCGGAGTTTCGAAAACGGGCCGAAACACAGGAAAGAGAAGAAGAGGGGAAAGGAAGAAAGAAGGGTTTTACTATTTTGAAAAGGGTTCAAACAAATGAATTCAAATATAAATTCAAATTCAATCAACCAAAAATAATGCATCAACATGAATGGAATGACACCGCGAAAACACCGTAGCGACGAAGCATCAAAGTCACAAAAGGCATTGCAAGACACAGTAGCCCGTGGGAGTATATCTTCTCAAGTGGTTACAATGGAATGACACCGCGAAAACACTGTAGCGACGAAGCATCAAAGTTTGGGGAATTGACCCGATCTTGTGGTTGGTAATCCACCCATGTATACGCGGAGACGGACCAATCGTGGAGCTGAGTGGCCCAGCTCACCTCACCTTTTTGCACCGGCGGGGGATCGCACGATCGGGCGGCCATTTGACTCGCGACGACCGACGACGACGCATCTTTCGCCGCGCAGTATCACCCGGCCGGCACCACCGTACCTTTCCTGTCAATTCGTCCTTCTTTTTCTTTGCAAAGAGAGAGAGGGACGCGTAACACGTCGTCATTAGTTACGTAATCGGCCGGTATAGTAGGTGATTAGCGTGGGGGTAACACGTGATTACTGATTACTGATTAGTAGCCGCGTCATCACTGACCTTAGCCTTGCTGCGCAAAGTACGCAATTAGCAGGCCGGCTAGCTAATGGGACGCACTGATGTGTGTGTACGTAATTATTGGTCAGTAGATAGAGAAACGTGTCGACTTTGTTAAAATCCCAGCACCGCGACTCTCTCTCTCTCACTCTCCATGTAAACACGTACGCTACACAAGTCACACAAACCCTAGTCCACGGTTCGTCAAAAGGACAGTAGGATATGCAAATGTAATGCTTATTGTCATGGGAATCGGTTGCCTACCTATTGATCTTGGGCTAATTCTCCGCATGCGTGTTCATTAAGAAATCCTCCGTTTCAATTCGCGCGTTTGGCGCACCGGACCAAGCAAGTGGATCACCGAGCAGGGGAACCTCAGATTTTTTTACTTTTGCATTTCAAATCGATCAGGACCGATGTATTAAAATGTGACAGCACTTTGTGTTGTTTATAAAGGGTTATTACGTTGTATAGAGTCCGAGTTTTGGGAGATTATATCTGGTTTCGTTGCTGAGGATGTAATTAAAGACCTTTGATCTCATATTGGGCATATTTGGGAGAGCTCCAAAAAAATAGCTCTACTTCACAAACTCCACTCTACACTCTCTGCTCTACTTGAGCATCATGTTTGGGAGAGCACCACTCCACAAATCCACTTCCCTATTCCCCGCAGCCCAGTGTGCAAGTAGCAGCCCAGCTCGACCCATCTAAATTCCCTCACTTCCACATGGGTCCCGCTTGTCAGGTTATCTTCAACCTCACACTAGTGCTCCAGTATACAGCGGCAGGGGCAACGAGGTCTCAGCGAGTGGGAAGCGGCGATCCATGGTGGCAGGTGGTAGGGGCCCAGCGCCCTGGATCGGCGGGGGCGGCGGAATCCAGACAACGAGAGTGACAGGGGCAACGAGATCCCGGCAAGCGCGCAGCGGTGAGCCACGACGACGCCATGATGGCCGGCGGTGATCAGGGATTCCACCGAGCATGAGCTGTAGGGGCGGAGGCGGAGAGCCCTGGTGATGGGTGGTTGCAAGCCCCGGTGATGTTACGATGGGTGGTGGCGAGCAAGACAGGCAAGGGCGGCGGGATCCCCGCGATCGAGAGCGGCAGGGGTGGAGGCGGCGAGCCCATCTGGCTGAGGAGGAGGTAAGCGGCGGCGAGCCTCAGTGACAGATGTCTCCGGTGATGGCGATCCCTGTGAGGCGGTGATGGCGGCCTCGGGAGCACAAGCAGCGGCGGGATCCCCGCAAGTGGGACTAGCAGGCGTGGAGGGGTCCCCACGACCGAGAGTGGCAGGGGTGGATGCAGCGAGTCCCAGTTGGCTAAAGAGGAGGCGAGCAGCAGCGAGCCTCGGTGGAGGGTGTCTCCGACGATAGTGAGCCCAGTGAGGCGGTGATGACGGCCTTGGGAGCAAAAGCAGTGGTGAGTGTTGAATTTTTCTTTTTTAAAAAAAAACAATGGTGTGTAACCAATGACAGTGGGTAATTATCTCTAACTCTACCAACTTACAAAATTTGGTGGGGCACCTCTTGAGGAGCTACCAAGAGGTATACATTTAATTTCTTTATTCATTAGAGACATCTAGTTAGGGTTGTCCTCATCTCTTTTCGCTCCTCAAGTCCCTCACTCTGCCCCTATAGATTCTCTCTTTCTATGCACCTGGTGACCATGCATGTTGATCAATGGCACTACAGCTTGTGTACACAGGGAGGACATATTTATATATATTCTATGCTTACTTGATGGACTTACTCGCAAAGCGGTGTGCTTAGCTATTTGATTAATATAATAGACCTTCTCTTTCATGTTGATCCTCTGTAGTTGTAGCACTGCTCTGCTTTGTTTAAGACGACTTTGACGCTATTAGACACTGTAGCTCATCTGCCCTGGACAGAGCACCCCCCTGGTCTTGTCGTCAGTTCACACAGTGGTGGTGGTGTTTCCGACAAAGCTACCCGACACAAGTCAAACTAAACGAAAGGAAATCTCATGCAACTTTTGTTTAGCTAACACAATCAGTGGCATGTGTAAAGACAGGGAAATACGTATGTACACGCGTATGTATCTGTACAAAGATATAGCGTTATACACGGAAATACTTGTGGAGTTGCATATATGTAAATTAAATAAAAACTTTTATTTCTGTACAGAAGTTAGATGCTACATTTTTTTTGTAATTCCTATACTGACTCAAAATCACACAAGTACTGTACACGTATACGGCCGGCGTACGTCTGGCCCAAAAATCAGTATCACACGGCCCTCTACTTTGTTGTTCTAACAATGAAAGAAATAAATAACTGCAGTAAGTGAGCAGCTGTAAATAATTCAGTTGCCACGTCACTAGCTACTGTACTCTGTACTATGTACGTTAGCAGTTGGTCGTCGAGTTCGTGATCGCCGAGGCAGGAGCTATCTCGCAGCCGCGCCTCTAGGCCTGCCGCTGCAGGTCCTCGCCGGAGATGAAGGTGCCGTGCAGCCCGTAGGGGACGCGGCCCGGCAGCTTCACGGCGGCCTCCTCCCGCATGTCGCGGGCGTTGACGACGAGCATCTCCGACGCGCCGCGGGCCTCGTCGTGGACGTAGCACAGCACGTACCCGTCGTCCTCCGCCGCTCCGGCGTCGGCGCCCGGGCGCGGCACGAAGCAAGGCTCGCCGCCGTACCGGCCGTCGCCGTAGATGAACTTCTCGGCGGTGCCGGTCTCCAGGTCCACCTTGGCGAAGCCCGAGACCTTGGGCCACGGCTCGGCGATGGCGAGGTAGACGTACCGGGTCTTGCGCCCCAGCAGCTGCCGGTTCACCATGCCGGCCTCGAGGTTCACCTGGTCGTCGGCGGCCAGCACGGCGCGCCGCCGCGACGTGCCGGTGGTGGGGTCGAGCCGGATCTCCGAAAGCACGCTGCGGAAGGCCTCGCCCTCCTCGCCGGACTCGTTGAAGACGGCGTCGGCGGGGGTCATGCAGGACCCGATCACGACGATCTCGCCGGTGGCGTCGTCCTCCCACGCGTTCCAGAGGTGGAAGCAGAAGCAGTCGGGGACCTCCACCCACAGGAGCTCCGACGCGTCGGCGGCGCGCTTTGGGAGCACGCCGAAGCGCGAGGTCTTGGTCTTGTCGTACACGACGGGGGAACCGCCGAGAACCATCTCCTGGAGCTTGAAGACGATCTGTTGGTCCGGGATGATGGCGTAGTTCTCGGTGACCGCGAAATCGTGCATCATGGTGGGCGCGTCGACTGGGATCTCGACGTCGGGGGACTTGCGGCCGTCGGCGGTAAAGTAGAAGTACTTGAGGTACGGCTTGGAGACGACATTGTAGCTGAGCGCGAAGAGCTCGCCGGTAGCCGGGTCGAGCTTGGGGTGCGCGATCATGGCGCCCTCGAGCTGGCCGCCGAAGTCGTAGCGTCCGACGGTCTCAAGGTCGCCGTCGGCGGTGACGCGGACGTGGTACGGGAGGTCGTCCTCGGACATGGCGAGCAGGCGGTTGTTGTGGAACACGAGGCCGGCGTTGGCGACGCCGATCCCCTGGGACGCGTCGAGGACGCCGCAGAGGGAGCGGGCGCCGAAGAGGAGGAGGCGTGCCACGCCGGAGTGGCCGTGGAGCTCGCCGATGGCCTTGGGGAACATGGCCCGGCCGATGGCGCGCTCCTGCCTGAGCCGCGCGGTCTCCGTGAACCGGCACGCGTAAGACTCGGCGCGCCCGCCGCTGAGGCGCACGGCGTGGAGCATGCCGTCGCCGTCGAAGAGGTGATGCCCAGCGCGGGGCGCGTGGAGCGGGTTGGCGCCGTTGCGGACGTAGACCCCGTCGAGGCAGGGCGGGACGCGGCCGGAGACCGGGAGCCGGCGGCAGGGCGGGTGCTCCCCGACGGGGGCGTAGTTGCCGGCGATCTGGACGGCGGGGTCGGCGGTGCGGGGGAGCGGGTGCGCGCGCTCGAGGAGGCCCGCGACGAGGCCGTCCTCGACGGCGTCGAGCGCCGCCGCGGCGAGGCGCTGGAACGGGTTCCACTTGGGGCCGGCCGGAGCCGGTGGGGCGGCGGCGCGCATTGGCCGCGCGGGGGCCGCGGTCGTCCTAGCCTTGCCGGCTGTGCTCGGGTTGAGCTGCGACGGCTTCTTGGACCTCGCCGGCGCGGCGGCCGGAGCCGCCGCCGGGGGAACGGTGACGGACGACGCCATTGCTGGAGGACGAAGCTAATCGATCAGTGAGGAGGGGTTGAGAATTGGGGTCGGGTGATCGGCGGAGCCAGCTGATCGAGCGGGGAGCAAGAAAGCAGCCGGTGGGAACGGATGCGAGTGGCGGTCCGTGGAGCTTGGCCGGGGGTTGGAGATTGGAGAGACGACCTCGAGTGAGTGAGGATGGAGTTGTGGTTTGGGTTTCCGGTGTGGCGGTCCTGGCGGATGCGGGGCGGGATTTATAGGGAGGCGACGACGGCCGGGGTGGAGGTGGAGCGGTCAAAGGGGAGGAGGAGGCCGACGACGTGGCGGGAGGGGGCACGGAGGGGACGCGCCGCACTGCGGGCGAGTCGGGGGTGGGTGTTCTAGAGAGATGGATGGTTCGGTCGAGATGCCTTGCGGCTGTCCCCGCGTGTCAGCACGCGCAGCGCCGCCGCCGCGCACAGGTCTTCTTCTCCATGCTCGTATGCCCCCCCGTGCGTCGCCAAGTCGCCGTGGCGTGTTCCCCGTTGCAAATTGGATCGAGCCTTTGGGGGAAAAACAAAATGAACTCACAGTTGCCGTTAAAAGGTAAAATAATCATTTCGGTTCCTACCTTTACACTAATTTTGCACCGAGTGTCAAGTTCGTTTTCTCGCAAAAAAAAGTTCGTTATTTAAGTTTCACAATAACCAATTTAATTCTTCAACTTTTGCTTTATTCGAACATGTTGTATCATGAAAGATATGAGCACATGCATGATTTTAAAAGTGTGAGTACATGTTTTAGAAAATATATATTTTGTTAGCTAAGAAAATATGGATGTGTGTATGCATCAAGGGAGTATGAGTATATACATGCTTGACATACATGTGCTAAGGGTAAATTGTACTTCTCACATTAGTCCCTTGCTAAGATATGGAACCGCAACAATACAAGAATGAGTTTGACCCGAAAATAGAAGTTGAGAGGTTAAATTGACTGATTTAAAAGTTGAGGAACAAACTTGACTGTTTGCGTAAAGTTTGGGAAACACCCGTTAAAACGTTACACACTAATTAACTAATATTTTGACTTGTGTCCTCAGTTTGTTTATCTATCTAATCAGTTGCTTATTAGCTTGTTAAAATTCTTGTGATTTTATTTTCTTATCCCTATCAAAATGCTTTTTAAATAAGATGAATGATCAAGGTTGTAGAAAAAAGTCAATAACGACAAGTATTTCGATATGGAGGGAGTATTACTTTTGTATTAAATAGATCAATATCCTTTACTGAGCTCTTTTACTGTGCTTTTGGAGCACCATAAGGTACTCAAGCTACCTTATGCTTTGATTTTAAATTTATTAAAAACACTCAATTGTTTTTTTGGTCACATTATGTTCTTATTTGGTCCATCAATATGGTACTTCTTGGTACCTTTTGTTCCCCATTCAATTTCTCATAATGGATGGAGTCTATTTTTTCAAGCACTAAGATTTCTCATCTTTTATTATATATCTAGATACAGACTCTTTCCTCCATTCCAAATTATAATTTATTTGACTTTTTACCCTAAGTTTGACCGCCTGTCTTATTCAAAAAAATTGTACAAATATAGTCACATTTCAGTCAATCTTTACAAACTTAATAAAGTTAAACACAACAAAAGATGAAATATTTTGCATAGATTTTTTTTGGAAATGTTGGAATCCCCCACACTTGTTGTTTAAACGTTAAGTAGTTTTTTCCTTGTATTCTCAATTTGCTTAGCTATTCAATAAGCTGTTTAGATCATTAACATTCTACTGATTTTATTTCCTACTTTCATATCCCAGATGAATTAATAGTTTTGGTTTTAATAGATAAATATACTTTATTGAGATATTTTTTGGTGCTTTTAAATCAATAACATGTACTTCATGTACCTTGTTCTTTGATTTCAAATTACAAAAAAAAGAAATAAATTGATTGTTGGTCATACTATGTTTTGTATGTGGCCCTACTGAAAATTGGTAGTTCTTGGTATTTTCTTTGTTTCCACCATTCAATTTCTCGGATTGAGCTATTTTTTCAAGCACTCTAAATTAAATTTCTCATATTTTATTATGTATCTTGATATAGACTATAGAGCATGTTCGGCTGATCTGTTGAATAGTATTCGGTTAGTGGAATAGTGTTGTGTGAGAGGAAATAAACCGAGCCAAGATAAGCCTTTGTGACAAAAGTATGGATCTGCCAGGAATTTTTGCTCATCTGTTGCTGATTTCTTTCGTTCCTTTTTTAAAATTGCTAAAAGGTAGTCTAATTATAGCATAGGAATACAACAAAAAAGTTTGGTGCACCGTAATTTTTTTGTGAAGTCTTCTAACACAAATCAGGATGTTAGAGAGTATTAAGTAATGCCTAATTTTTTAATTAGTACTTTGTCTGTTCCAAATTATATTTCATTTTAAATTAACCTTGGCAAAAAAACAATTTTTTTGTAGCTTCATACTCCCTCCGGTTCCATATTAGAAGTCGTTTAGGACAGCGACACGGTCACCAAAGCACAACTTGGACTTCTTTTTTCTATAAAAGAAGTTATATATGTATATTCTTATGAAAGTAATTTTCAAGACAAAACTATTTATATGATTTTCACATTTTCAAACTCAACAATTTAAAAGTTATTCATGATTTATAATCCAATGTTCGACTCAAATCTTGTCCAAAATGACTTCTAATAGGGAACCAGAGGGTCTAAAAATGCATAAATATCTTCTACATCAAACTAGTCTCGCAAAGATATAGCAAGAAATATATTTCAACATTATTTTCCTTTTTTGACATTGTAGATGCATATTGCTTTCTTTATAAATTCGATGGAAAATAGATAAATTTGACTTGAAAGGCGTATTGTTTTTTTTTGTAATGTGACTGAAAAACGTAATTTTCAAGTGCATCTTTACAGGGAGTATAAAGATCCCGCTTTTGGTTCTTGGGACGGCAGAAAAATTAACTTTGTGCCGGCTCATCAGCCCAGGATCGGAGTGGAACAAAATGAAAACCCTCTTTGTGCCCAACCTTAGCTAGATCGAGAGAGATCCGATCCGGCCTGCTCACCACTACACAAAGCAGAGGCTTTTGACATCTGCTTCGTTCTCCAAGCTCCTTCGTATCCTTCGTCGTCAAGGTGTGCCCTAGTGCTTGCAGTTCCATGGCTTCGTCATCACGACGACTGAAGCAAGCCGTACGTGTGTTGACCCTGCTGCAGCACACTGACTGCTCCGTTTGGCCGGCTATCTAGGGTTTGGCCTGTGGCAGGAGCAATGCACACGTCCCCGTCGAATGGGAGGCGCCCACGTACGCCGTGCACGTGTCGGGCCCAGGGCGCCCGGCGTTTCACCACCCCATGCACCGACCGCGCACACGAAAAGGTGACGGACCGGCCGGAGAGGAGAGAAATCATCCTGCCGGACCGTTTCAACGCGGAATCGTGCCGTTTTCGCAGGAACCTCTTTTTTCCTCCCTAGGCCCCCCAGTCTCACTGACCTTTTTGTTTCATGAATAATTAATAAAATGAATAGTAGAGATTAATTAATAAGCTAGCTAGTAAGCTGCTGGCCAGATGGTGACAGACCACTGCTGCTCTCCTTGCAAATTGCTTTTGCTTGCTTGCCCAAAACGGTGTGTCGGAGCACACACGTACGTCACCAAAACATGTGTGGCACCATTTTTTTTCCTCTTGAAAAACTAAAGTCGGTTTTGCTAAGGTTGGAAATTATATATTCTTGCCGTCCGAAAATATTATCCCTTTTTGCCTTTTTTGATTGATACTATCGGTTTGCTATATGTATAAGGTCCCATTGTCAGATGGGTGGTGCAGTGGCATGGCGAACATACCGTGACCCGAATATCTTCTCTGCGCGTGTTTTGATCGGTGGGGGCAAAAAAAAAACATATGGTAGACCTGAACTTTATTAAGTCTCAACTCCCAATGTTTTTCAGTACACAAGTCGCAAAAAAAAGTTTTCAGTACACAATGTGACAATGAAGACGCGTGTACGGTTCCTTTATTTTACAACGGTGCCTGTTAGATTCGGACCTTGTTTAGTTCTGAAAAAAACTTTACGACGTCACAACATGGCCTGAACATGTGTTCGGATTCTAATAAAAATTAATTACTGAACTCGTATGGAGATCACGAGATAAATTAATTTAATAAGCTATATTAATCTGTTATCAGCACACAGTTACTGTAACACAATATGATCTAATCATAGTATAATTAGATCTAATTGATCCTTCTCGAGTTTTAAATCGTGTTATGGAATCTATGTTTAATATATAATCTTAATTTGTGTCAAACATCCGAACATATATATATGACAAGTGAATAATAGTTTTCAATAATGAAAGCAAACAAGGCTTTAATCAAATTTCATAGTTTTTTTGACCAGCAGTGCACAATCAATGAAGATTATATACATTTAATTTATTGCCAAACTCAACAGATTTTTTCTCCGATAAATTTTTAATCCGTTTCTCTTTAATTTAATCATTGAAATGGACGATACATTATTGCAAAACAAATTACTTGATGGTGGCCTAAACTATATATCGTCATCAACATAATTTTCGAATCCTAGCATATAATTTACAAAAGAAATGAACGAAGTAGCAACACGTAGAAACTTGCTGGAGAGGAATGCGATTGCTGATGGTCTTTAAGAAAAACAAAAGAAAACAAATGCAATTGCAGACGACTGGGTCGTCCACTACAGAAGACAGGGTCTTCCCCGAGTGCCGGTTGCACTCGGGGAAGGGCCAGTTGCACTCGGGGAAGGCTTCCCCGAGTGCAACTCTCGGGGAAGAGGGTCCGGGGAAGACGCTCACGGGGAAGCCGCCTTCCCCGAGTGCCAAAAACTGCACACTCGGGGAAGGCTTCACCGAGAGGCAAAGCAGCACTCGGGGAAGAATTGTAGATTTTTTTTAAAAAAAAAAAGGAAAGGGCACTGTGGCCCCCTCCTCTGTTCCGACCCGCCGCCGTGCACACCGCCGCTCCGCCGCCGCGCGCGCCGCCGCCGGTCCGGCCGCCGCGCGCGCCCGCCGCCGGTCCGGCCGCCGAGCCGCCGCGCGCGCGCCGCCGCTCCCGCCGCCGCGCCGCGCCGCCGCTCCGCCCGCCGCCGCTCCCGCCGCCGCGCCCGAGGGAGGGGGCCGCCGCCGCCGCGCGCGCCGCGCCCACGCGCGCGCCCCCACGCCGCTCCGCCCGCCGCTCCGCCCCGCCGCGCCCGCCGCCGCTCCGCCCGCCGCCGCTCCGGCCGGCCGCGCCGCGGCCGCTCCCCGCCGCCGCTCCGGCCGCCGCGCGCGCGGCCGCTCCGCGCGGCCGCGCCCGGAGGGAGGCGGGGCCGCGGCCGCTCCCGCCGCCGCTCCGGCCGCCGCGCCCGCGGCCGCTCCCCGCCGCCGCGCCGGGGGGAGGGGGGAGTCGAGGGCCGCCGCGCGGGTGGCGGCGGATCCGCGGGGGCGCGCGCGTGGG
The DNA here is from genome assembly GCA_947561735.1 of Cenchrus americanus. NCBI lineage: Eukaryota > Viridiplantae > Streptophyta > Magnoliopsida > Poales > Poaceae > Cenchrus > Cenchrus americanus. The sequence continues at coordinate 245,430,838 of OX387245.1, forward strand.
GGCGGGGGGGCATGCGGGTGGGGCGGGTTGGGGGTGGGGGGTTTATAGGGTTAGGGTTTTTAGTTGGGCCGGCCGGGCCTCCAATGATTTGTTTGGGCCGGTTGGTCTTCCCCGAGTGCCTATGTGCTCGGCACTCGGGGAAGGGTCTCTTCCCCCGAGTGCTATGGTGAGGCACTCGGGGAAGAATTTTTTGTTTTTTTTGTTTTTTTGCCTCATTTTTTTTGTGAAGCCATCCCATATTATTTTAAACTCCTTGCTCAAATTTGGGGTCATTTTGAATTTTTTGGTATATTTCATTAGTTTTTTTCATTTTGTTGGATTTTTAGCATACTTCAAATTTGAGCTGCGGGTGCATGAAGTAATGAAATTTCTTAATTCAAAAAATGATATTCATTATATTTAGTGTATTTTGAGGCCATATCTAGGAAGCCACATGAAATTTCAAACATCTTTTTTCCATAACATGACGAACAACTAGCAGGAAAAGTGTTTGTAAATTATATAAAATCCAAACGAAGTCCGAAAATCATGAAACTTGTACGGGTGTCATGTTATGGCGTGTAGAGGGTGTATGCAAGAATTGAGAAGATTTCGAGCAAGTTGGGACGTCGGATGCCTCAAACCCAGACATCTCCACACATGATCAAGTGATATCATGTGTGGAGATGTCTGGGTTTGAGGCATCCGACGTCCCAACTTGCTCGAAATCTTCTCAATTCTTGCATACACCCTCTACACGCCATAACATGACACCCAGACAAGTTTCATGATTTTCGGACTTCGTTTGGATTTTATATAATTTACAAACACTTTTCCTGCTAGTTGTTCGTCAAGTTATGGAAAAAAGATGTTCGAAATTTCATGTGGCTTCCTATATATGGCCTCAAAATACACTAAATATAATGAATATCATTTTTTGAATTAAGAAATTTCATTACTTCATGCACCTGCAGTTCAAATTTGAAGTATGCTAAAAAATTCAACAAAATGAAAAAAACTAGTGAAATATACCAAAAAAATTCAAAATGACCCCAAATTTGAGCAAGGAGTTTAAAATAATATGGGATGGCTTCACAAAAAAAATGAGGCAAAAAAAACAAAAAATAAAAAAATTCTTCCCCGAGTGCCTCACACTAGCACTCGGGGAAGAGACCCTTCCCCGAGTGCTAGGATGAGGCACTCGGGGAAGAGGCTTGCTTCCCCGAGTGCTAGGATGAGGCACTCGGGGAAGAGGTTGGCTTCCCCGAGTGCTAAAAAAAATGCACTCGGGGAAGGGTCTTCCCCGAGTGCCTCCCTTCCCCGAGTGCCACGGAGCACTTTCGCGCACTCGGGGAAGACCCTCTTCCCCGAGTGCATTTCTTCCCCGAGTCGCAACACTCGGGGAAGAGTTTCTTCCCCGAGTGCCCGATATTTGGCACTCGGGAAGCCCGAGGCACTCGGGGAATTTCCATTCTCCCGTAGTGGTCCTAGCAGACCAAAAGGCACTAACATAACACGTTACGTGCAGATAACGCTCTGGCCCGGCCAGGTTAGGTCACGACCGATTCCATTGGTCCTCACCTCGCTCTCAGAGCAACTATCTACTGTATCAAGAAGCAAGTGTGTCGGGCTCACAGAGAATCTTGACGGTGCACAAATCAGCAGCCACGCCGTGACGTCAGGCGATGATACGGGACACGTGGTGGAATATAAGGAGAATCGACGACTGGCCTCGCTCGCTCCCTGATGCTCCGACTTCGCGAGTGGAGTGGAGTGGAGTGGAGCTATCAGCTGAGCTGCAGCTTCCGGGGATCCAGCTAGCCAAGCGTCCCCCAACAAAAACAAACTGAGAAGAAGCTGGTAGCTTCCGAGAAGGCAACAGCAAGCTGGAAACGAAATTCTGGTGGGCTGGGCCTGACACGTACGTCGATTTCTAACACGTGGAATGCGCAACTCTCTTCTAGTTTAATTTCCCGCGTAATCCTGCCGGTGCGTGGGTCCGAAGTCTTTTACTATGGGTTTGCTATATGTGTAATATTTTTTTTTGAATTACATAGTAATCTACCCCTATGAGCACCTCCGAAGGACTGAGCACCGGCAGATCTGGAGATTCCCGAATTCACTAATGGCGTCTGCATAACGCCCCCGGAGTCACTAATGGCGTCTCGTCATCGACGGGAACGTCGCTTACCACTTAACGCATAACGCCGGTAAATCCTGAAAAATTCAGAAAAAGGTGCGAGCACCAGGATTTGAACAATAGTGGGTAGCGTCCCACTGGACTGTCCTACCATTAACTACAAGCCCAATCGCTTACTAAGAATAGGTAATCAGTATTATCAACATCTCATCCATTAGTCGGGCTGTGATTGGGCTAAGCGTGCTATCCTACCCAATGGACCTGGATGCATGGTCAAGATTGTGTGAGAGAGAAGGGAGTTTTTCTCTTGCCACCCTCAACTAAATAATGCAAGATACTGGATCTCTTAAACTCGAAATACTCCCTCCTTTCCAAACTATATATAGTTGATTTAACTTCCCCCCCTAAGTTTGTCCACTCGTCTTATTCCAAACATTGTGCAAATTATTATAATTCTTTTGTTGTCGTTTGCTTTATTAATAAAAATTCTCAAAAATGACTTAACTTTGACTATGTTTGCACAATCTTTTTTCAATAAGACGAATAGCCAAAATTAGTTTTGAAAAAGTCAAAGACTTATAATTTGAAACGGAAGGAGTACCACTTATTTTCCTTGCAGTCTCATTTCGAGACCCATTTTTGTTTACATGTTGGTGTTGATGTAAAGTAAGTGGTTTTGCCTTCCCATGCAACTATTTTTTTCGGTTTGGCTTAAGTTAAATCTTTTATAACTTTGATCAAAAGTTTATTAATTTCTGATATGGTAACGTCTTCAATACCAAATTGATTTATAGGTTATATTTTGATAGTGAATTTATTTGGCATGGTAGATATTATTGTAATTTTTAATAAGCTTGTTGGTCTTTTGACTTTATATGACAAACCTAAAGTGAATGAAATGTATTATGGGAAGAGTGCATATCATTCGACCACTATCCAAGTTCATCTAGTTTTGTCCTTATTAATTCAAACATATTTTCCCCCACTTTGGCCATCAATGTACTACAATTATTATAAAAATTATTTTTTGCAAAATATATATCTATCTATATACTACCTCCGTTCTTAAATATACGACACCATTGACTTTTTTAATTCGTTTGACTATTCGTCTTTTCTACAAGTTAAATCTAAAGTACATTTGACAATAGACGTAAGGATCCGAATTTTACTTTAGTTAACTAGCTTATTTAATGGATATTGATGGTCAAAGTTGAAGTAAAAAGTTAATGGTATCATATATTTAAGAACGGAGAGAATATTACATCGATGCAGATAATGCAAGAGCAACGTACTACGTTGGACAAAGGGACGACTACAATGCAATAAGCTAGGCAAGATCGATGCATGCATCATCTTTGATATCCTTTACACAGCGACGATCTCGATTACATGCATGATGGCGTCGTCTTAGGCATGAGAGGAAAGAGAGCAGCTCACACGCTTGGGGAACTAACCAGAGTTTTGCACGGTACGACGACGACTCCAGGCCCGCCTGACCGGTGATCGAAATTACAAGACAGCTACGTGTGTCGGATCGGATCAGAGTTAGTCTACTTCAAGTCAACGTGGAGGATTTGCGTATCCCTCCAGCTGGACCAGCTCTAGGCAAGCAATGCATTGCATGATGCCTTCTGACTAGGAGATTAGTGCAGTGGACGTACGACGACGATACGATACGATGCCTGCAGGCTGCAGGCAGAAGCATTGACTCGAACATTTTGAAGTTTCTTAGGCATGCCTGCCTTGGTCAATGGGCTGTTATATTGCAGTACACGCACGTGCATGCACTATAGCGCTAGCTATAGCTTCTGAACTTGTCCAACATTCTGTTTTTGCAATGACCAGGGACGTTCAATTATTCGTTCGTCAATCTGTGTCGTCGAGCAAGAATGTCCATAGTGCACGCAAATTAAAATCAGTGGAGGAAGCACCGATTTTGACTAGCTACCTGTATCGTACATGAGAAGAATGGGATAGCCGTTGAGAATAATGGTGTGATTTGGTCCACAGGACACGGCAGAGGTGGTTCCGTAGTTGCATTGGGCGGCCGATGGAGCTAGGTGCACATGAGCTGGGAATCTCTGGTGGACAGTACTTTTGCCCTGCGGCGTCTACATTTTTCGATGTCGTGTACTTCTTGGAGGCGTCACTTAGAGGTCTTCCAAACCAACATTTATTACCGTGGCGGAGAATGGCGATGACAAGGTTTGGTGAGCAACACATCATGTTTCTAAGCAGGCGAAGGATCTAACCAACATTTATTAATGGATCGATAAGTCGTAAGTGGTGTTCCCGTCGACAACGAGACATCAATGATGACTTCGGGAATCTTCAGATCTATCGGGTGCTCAGTCATTCGGAGGTGCTCATAAGGGTATGGTTTATATACGTGTGTTCATAGAGGTGTGTGTGTTGCGAGCAAAGTCTGCGCTATAATGTGTAATTCTAGATTTTTCTTTTGAGGATTAGAGTTTGAGAACTCTTGTAACATTTAGCTGTGTATATAGAGGTTGAATTTTTTTTTAATCTATTATCTAAAAAAAGCTAATAAGGTGCTCACATTATTTGTGACTGATCGATATTGTTGTGTGTTGTTATCCTGTTATTACTCTGTTACGTGATGATTTTTATACACATGCACGTTTGTAAATGCATATGTGCTGGGCAAACAAACAAGAATCTGGGCAAGATCCAGTGCACCTTGCGTGCAAGTTGCTAGCACAGTCCACCAGACCTATAGCTATAGTATAGTAGATATAAACCATGCATGACCGGCCGGCAAACCTTATTAGCGTACGTATACTGTACGGGCAGTTAGTTGCGTGTGATGTTTTTTGGTGCACGTGTGTGTGTTTGATTTATATCAGGGGCGAGCGGAGAGGTACACACGCATGCATGCACCAAATTAAACTCCAAATTAAACTTTTGGAGAAGGACACCTGGCAGCCGGCTAGCGGGGACACGTGTTGGGCTAGGAGCTGCTGGCTGACCGCACTGCAGCTAGCTAGTGCCATGGATATTGATCGAAGATGACGACCACTGCACGGTGGTGGCGGTGGTGGTGGCCGCACTTTGTACAGCTCGAGCTGCGGCATTTGGCAGCTTCCGCGCCTGGACACGTGTGTCACACTTTCTACGGCATGATTTAATTTTGGAACATTGTTTCTTGCATTGGGACTAGTAGCTTACTATTTGAGAACACACACACGAGGCGCACGTACGCATACACACACTCGATCAGTACCAGTGTACCACATTAATTCGTGCGTATATATATGTCGTGTTGTCGTTCGTTTTTCGGTCGGTCGGTCCATTATGTGTACTAGCATGATGCACCCGATGCAAGCGTTGCTGGGATGGAGATCGATTGTTTGCATTGTTGGGCACGTGTGTGTTGCGGCGCCATCGCTAGATATAGCTCTAGCTCAACCAAAGTTCTTGCATTGGAGACAGTACGTGTGACGCGTCAGAGTCAGAGACGAGAACAAAATTGTCGGATCAGTATTACTTGCAGTGTGATCACCTACCTATATTGCATTGGAGCTATCTATATAAAGGTTGAGTATTTGACCAACACTCTCTCTCTCCGGAGTAGTCCTCGATCTAGTTAGGTTACACTTAGACCGATTGGAATGAACACGTACACTGTCGTCTGCAAAAAAAGCAAAAGGATCGATCGCGAGCTAGTGCTTGCACTGGTGACGACGACTGGTCCACGTGGCGGCGCGGGAGGAGGTGCCAGGTCAGCTCCGTCGTCAGGTGGCCGGCCGGGCGCTCCGCCTGTCGGGAATGGTCGGTCGGCCGGCTCTCGCGGCGTCCACGTACGTACGTATACCCGTCTCGTTTTGTTTGCTGCTGCCGACGCGCGACGTGTGATGAATTAATTGGCGGCGCACCTGACGACATCTCGTGCGGTGGGACCCTCCACTCAGTGAATGTGTTTGATCATCATTCCCGCTCCGATGATAATAATGTTACAAATAAAATTTAGGATGATCTCATCCTAGAATCAACGGAGGTAGACTCCTGGAGACGCTCTCCCGCGAAGGCCCAAGCGAGTGGTTGTCTCGGGCGGTTGCAGCTCGCACGTCCGAGACGACGGTTCGGCAAATCTGCCGATTCCCTATGTATGTATGTATGTATGTATGTATGTATGTATGTATGTATGTATGTGTGTGTGTATGTATGTGTGTATGTATGTATGTGTGTATGTATGTGTGTATGTATGTATGTATGTATGTATGTATGTAACAATCAGATTGTATTGATTAGAAACGCATTTGTCTCTCCATTTTACTTTTTCACACGTTATCAGCACGCTCTCGCCGTCTGAGAAAGAAGCCGAGAAATAGAACAGAGGAAGGGAAGGAATAGATCGCCGGTCTCCGCTCCATCGGAGGTACAATGCCGTCGAGGAACTCACCTTATATTGATTCGATCGTCGAGTCTGTTTCCCATCTTCCCCGCCGCCAGCGTGCTCGCCGCCTTCGCTATCTGCTTCATCGCCAAGTCCGTGCATCCATTCGCCGCCATGGGACTGCTGGTCGCGCTCGTAGAGGCATCGGTACCTCTCGCGCTGGCCGCGGTCGTGGCCTGCGGATATCCAGCGGCGGTCGAGTCGGCGGGCGTCGCAGGTCTCCTCCGCCCCCCGACACCTGCCTCGAACCCGGACGCATCCTGGTGAACTCTCCTCGCCATTGCGCGACCCACGACTGGATGGCCATGGCGAGGATAGATGGTGCCCCTTGGCCGGCGTCCTACCCCCGCGATGTGACTGCGTACTGCCCGACGCACGGGTGGACGCACTTCACTCACGATGTGGCAGGACCGTCGGGAACCGCAACACCTCCTTTGTGCACGTCGTCACCGATGGTCGTCTCCCCGGTCCGATCTCCGTCGCCTCCTGGAGCTCGAGGCGGTCGAGTTGCGTCCCCGACGCCTCCCGGCATCGAGCGCCAGGGAACCATTGCTGCGCGCCGTGGAGCTCCGCCGCTCGACATCAACAATGTGCCATCCGGCAACGCGGCACCACTTCACCCTCCGCCTCCTCCACCCACTTGGTTCCCTGCGCGCCGCAACGCTACGGCGGCGGCTAATCGTCATCCCGGCCTCATCTCGACGGGACATCGCCATCTCCCCAATGGGATCGGCAGTTTCCCCAACTGGAACGGGCTGGACGATGGCTACCTCTCTTCCGATGAGGGGGAGCAATGAGCAGTGGTGGGGGAGCGGCCCAGAGGTGCGGGGGTGGCGGATCTGGGCTGCGCTGCGGTGGATTCGGCGGGATCGACGACGAATCGCCAGCGGCGCGTGCGGATGCGGCGGCATCACTGCGAGCGGCGACGGGAGTTGCAGGCATGGTCTGGCGTTGACCGAGCCAGGCCTCCTGTACGTTGCTATTTGCCTACTGCTGCTGCTGGCGTCCTCCTGGGCCAACTGGGCTGGAAGTGGTGGTGGATTAGAATAGTTTCTAGTCCATCACTTAATTATCATTTATTTGTTTTCAGCAAATTTCAATTACGTAGTACATTTATGTGCTAGCTCTGTGCTTACTGTTGTTAAGTACTATCATTTCTTCAGTAGTTTGTGAGTCCATGTAATGTTGCATTGTGACTTCTACTGTTACCTGTTATTGTATATATGTGTTTGTTCTCATGTATGGTCATTTCCATGTCATTTACATTATATTACCTTTGCAAAATATCATTGTTCAAGCCTATACAATTCATTCGATGCAATTATTTTATTGTTCTCTATTTTGGAAAATCACACTCCAAAGTCCTTTGATGTTGGTCATACACGAGGCGTACATTCGTACTACCGTGGGATCTACACTATGTTCTCATGGTGACTATCCCTAAGTGTGTATCCAACTCAGGATTTTTAGGACAAAGGTCTACCCCTTTTCAAAGGTGATTACCATGAGTTCTTTTCGAATTGGCCATACACAAGGTGGTATATCAAATATCACTGTGGGATTTTCATCCTCAACGTGCGTACCCAATTTGAACTTGAAATTCAATCTGGCCTACACTAAATTAGAGATTACCTTGATTCATCTTTTCAAGATTGGCCATACACAAGGTAGTATTCTTATACTAATGTGGGATTTATCCTCAACATGCGTACCCAATTTTGGAAATTTTGAATTATAGGGTCTACTCTATTTTTAGTGATTGCTGTCTATTTTAATTCCAATTTATTGAGGATTACTGTTTGAGTTTGAGTTTTATCTTGAATTCACATATTTTTGCATTGAATTATTGCCAAAATTCCTCAGATTTTCGGCATTTCATTTGTAGGTAAGATGGCCGGCAAAGAGTTTGAGATCCTCGCTCTTGATGGTCACAATTTCCCTACATGGGCTACGGACATTAAAGTCGGTCTATCGACCCGTGAACTTTTTCCGTGCTTGGCCGCGCCTGCTGCAGGTGCACCGCCTATACCGGATCCAATCAAGTTTGGTGCCTTGTCCATCATAAGGAACAACATACATCCGGACTTAAAGTCTGAGTACATGTATGAAGAAGATCCACATGTGTTGTGAGAGGCCCTCAAAACCCGCTATGAACAACAAAAGGCAATTGTCCTCCCAGAGGCTGTCCATGAGTGGAACCATCTACGTTTCCAGGATTATAAATCTGTAGATGAGTTTAACCATGCTGTTCACAAGCTTAGCACGAAACTCAAGTTCTGTGATAAGGAACCCTCTGAAGCGGATAAGATTGAAAAAACCTTATCCACAATGCTTCCTGCAGAGAGGCTACTTACTCAACAGTATCGTGAGAAAGGTTTCACTGTCTATTCTCAATTGATTCAGTCACTACGGCAGGCAGAGAAGAATGATGAGCTCACTTTGTGGAACTCTCAGCAGCGCCCTGTGGGCACTGCACCTCTGCCTGAAGTACATGCTAGTTTTGAGAAGACAAGACATGGTGGTTCTGGCAACCAACCTAGAAACTCTTCGAGCAAAAGCAAGCGGCGTAGGCACCACAAGCCACGTGGGCTCTCCAACAAGGGGAAAGTTATTTCTAAGCCTAAAAATGACAATAGCAACAAAACCGCTTGCTACAAGTGTGGTTGCTACAATCATCAGGCTAAGAAATGCAGGACCCCAAGGCACTTAGTTGACTTGTACATGAAGTCCATGGGTCGTGGGCATGACACTCAAGGCAAGAAGTATGAAGCACACTTCACTTCCCATGAGCATGAGACAAGTGTTCCTCCCATTCCTTCGGAAGTGGGACCAACCAACACCGTGACTCTGCAACAGGGGGAGACTTCCTTGGGCGCTGACAAGATGATGGTGGAGTACGCCTCCAACGACATATTTGGAGACTTTAACTAGGCTCTAAATTTATCCATCTTATAGCTATTTGTTTACATTTGCAATGGTTGTAATAAAGACATGATGTTGTCCTTACGTTTGATTGTAATAAGCACATTTGTTACAATAATAAAGTTGTATGTGTTATGTATATTTGCATGAGTTTTATTTAATTCTACATTTATATATAGATTTCTACGGGAGTCAATCCGATGGAGGAGGAGTTGTGTCTAGTGGATAGTTGCACCAATAATACTGTACTTACGGAAGTCAAATATTTTCAAACTCTAAAAAGGAAAGAGGGAAATGTTTTGACCATCGCTGGACGCGATGCGGTGATAGTTGGTTCAGGTCGAGCCACTATCATACTTCCTATGGGAATGCAACTTACCATCGAGGATGCATTATTGTATCCCGATGCGACACATACCCTACTAAGTTACAGAGATGTCCGTATGAATGGTATTCATGTTGAAACCTTTGAGGACAACAAGGAGGAATTTCTCCTCTTTACCAAAGATGACGGATATGGCAAAAAGACACTTGAAAAAATGCCCTCTCTCTCGTCCGGATTGTACTACACATACATTAAACCCGTACCACATGTTGCCTACAAAGTGATTTTTCAGAATGTGGACGCATTCAAACTTGGCATGATCGCCTTGGCCATCCTGGTATCGGGATGATGAGAAAAATCATTTGCAATTCCATTGGTCACAATTTGAGCAATGCTAAATTCCCACAATCTTCAGATGTCATGTGCACTTCTTGTGCCACTGGGAAATTAATTTTGAGACATTCATATCTCAAAATTAAAACAGAACCACTCAAGTTCCTTGAACGCATTCAAGGAGATATTTGTGGACCCATTCAACCTTCATCTGGTCCGTTCAGATACTTCATGGTTTTGATAGACGCATCTTCACGATGCTCTCATGTGTCTCTCTTATCGACGTGCAACCATGCATTTGCAAAGTTGATTGCTCAAGTTATCAAACTTAAAGCACATCACTCTGAGTATCGGATAAAGACGATTAGAATGGATAATGCTGCAGAATTTTCTTCCAAAGCCTTCAATGATTATTGTATGGCATTAGGAATTGAAGTTCAGCACTCTGTCCCCTATGTCCACACCCAGAATGGTTTAGCAGAGGATCTTATCAAGAGAATCAAGCTCATCGCAAGACCAATGCTACAAGGTTGTAATCTTCCAACTTCTTGTTGGGGTCATGCGGTTTTACACGCTGCAGACTTGATACAACTTCGCCCAACTGCATATCATTCAGCCTCCCCGTTGCAATTGGTATGTGGTGATCCTCCAAGTATTTCCCATCTGCGGAAATTCGGTTGCGCTGTGTACGTACCGATCTCACCACCCAAGCGTACCTCCATGGGCCCTCACAGGAAATTGGGAATTTATGTGGGATTTCAATCTCCGTCCATCATTAAATTCCCGGAGCCCCTTACAGGGGATTTACTTACGACCCGGCACGCTGATTGTATCTTCAATGAAGATCATTTCTCGGCATTAGGGGGAGATTATAAGTATCACACTGAATGCCAGGAAATCAATTGGGATTCTCAACACATCTCCAAGGAGGATCCCCGTACTAAGGAATCTGAATTACAAGTTCAGAGGATCCTAAATTTGCAAAACATTGCAAATAACCTGCCAGATGCATTTACAGCTGGTAAAGGTGTCACAAAATCTTATATTCCTTCAAGGAATGTGCCAGAAAGAGTAGAGGTACCAAATAAAACTACTCATCTTCTGTCTTCTAGTAAGAATGGGAGAAGTATGGCTATTCCTATAGGTAAAGCTTCCCGAAAGCGCAATAGAAAACAGAGGGATACACCCTCTGACCCCGTAAATGCAACTCAACCAATTGTTGAGAGACACCAAGTGGATGAACCACTTCCACATCCCGCATCACCAGTGCACTCAATTTCTGATGCTGGGACATCGGAACGCCCCGACGAGATCGTATTGGGAAATACCGAACCGTCAATTGGGGTGCAAGAGATTTCCATTAATTACCTCACTTCTGGAGCAACATACGATCGTAAGACTACAAATGTCGACATATATTTCTCTACATAAATTGCTGAAAACCTCCAAAATGAACCAAATCCTAAATCCATGGTAGAGTGCAAAAAGCGCTCAGACTGGAACAAATGGAAGGAAGCAATTGAAGCAGAGTTAGCCTCCCTCACAAAAAGAGAGGTATTCTCATCAGTAATACCTACACCTCCTGAAATATTTCCTGTAGGTTTCAAATGGGTTTTCGTCCGGAAACGGAACGAGAACAACGAGGTGGTGAGATATAAGGCGAGGCTTGTAGCACAAGGGTTCACGCAGAGACCCGGCATTGATTTCAATGAAACATATTCTCCAGTAATGAGTGGAATCACTTTCTGATACCTTATATCTTTGGCAGTACAAAAACGTCTACCTATGCAGTTGATGGACGTAGTGACAGCATATCTTTATGGGTCACTTGATTCAGATATTTATATGAAGGTTCCCGATGGAATCTCTATACCGAATCCGGGCGCAAATCGCAACATGTATTGTGTAAAACTAAAAAGATCATTATATGGTCTTAAGCAGTCAGGAAGAATGTGGTACAACCGACTGAGCGAGTACCTTCTACAGATGGGACACTCCAACAATGATGATTGTCCGTGTGTCTTCATCAAGAAATCCTCTACAGGGTTCTGCATAATAGTAGTGTATGTCGATGATTTAAATATTATTGGCAACACTCAAGATGTTGATGAAGCCCGCAATCACCTTAAGACGAAGTTTGAGATAAAGGATTTGGGTCAAACCAAATTTTGCTTGGGTTTACAAATCGAGCACCTTCACTCAGGAATACTTGTACACCAGTCTGCTTATATCCAAAAGATATTGGAGAAATTCAATATGGATACATCTTATCCAATCAAAATTCCAATGGTTGTTCGATCCCTTGATGTGGATAAAGATGTCTTTCGACCTCGGGATAAAGGAGAAGAGGTATTGGGATCAGAATATCCCTATCTTAGTCTCATTGGAGCACTTATGTATCTCACAAATTGCACCAGACCTGATATTGCATTTGCGGTTAACTTGCTTGCAAGGCATAGTGCTGCGCCAACAAAGCGCCATTGGACAGGGGGTAAACAGATCCTAAGGTATCTTAACGGTACTAAGGACTTAGGTTTGTTCTACCAGAAAAACCAAGACCCCAATTTGATTGGTTATGTTGATGCTGGTTATTTGTCTGATCCCCACAATGCCAGATCTCAGACGGGTTTTGTATTCCTACATGGAGGAACAACCATTTCTTGGAAATCTTCCAAACAAACATTAGTGGCAACCTCCACAAATCATGCTGAAATCATTGCACTATATGAGGCATCACGTGAATGTGTGTGGCTTCGCGGAATGATTAAGCACATAGTGCAATCTTGTGGCATTGGTTCTATGGAATCACCCACCATTATGTACGAAGATAATGCTGCTTGTGTTACCCAGATGCAAACAAAGCTACATCAAAAGCAACCTCAACAAACATATTGCTCCCAAGTATTTCTTCCCTCACGAACTTCAGAAAAGTGGGGAAATACAGATCTTGCTGGCAAAATCTTGTGATAATCTCGCCGACCTTTTCACTAAATCTCTACCTGCTTCCACATTTGAAAAATGTGTTCGAGGAATTGGTATGAGGAGGCTTAGAGATTTGCAAGAATCAGGGGGAGCTTCCCTTTAAGGTGTTCCTGTTCAAAACATCACATTGTGCCCTTTTCTTTTATGAGTTTTTCCTCTTTGAGGTTTTCTCATATAAAGTTTTTAATGAGGCAATGTTAACACAAGTGTATGTCATATTTCCTATTTTCCTCATTGGGGTTTTTAGGGAGATATCAAAGACATAGATCATTCCTTAAACTCTTTGAGTTTATGATAGAGCGATCACTACCTATATTATTCCTCATTTTTCCCACTGGGTTTTGGAGGAATATTTTATTTCATTAATCAAAGGAGGATTCGATCAAGGGGGGGTGTTACAAATAAAATTTAGGATGATCTCATCCTAGAATCAACGGCGGTAGACTCCTGGAGACGCTCTCCCGCGAAGGCCCAAGCGAGCGGTTGTCTTGGGCGGTTGCAGCTCGCACGTCCGAGACGACGGTTCGGCAAATCTGCTGATTCCCTCTGTATGTATGTATGTATGTATGTATGTATGTATGTATGTATGTATGTATGTATGTATGTATGTATGTATGTATGTATGTATGTATGTATGTATGTATGTATGTATGTATGTATGTATGTATGTATGTATGTATGTATGTATGTATGTATGTATGTATGTATGTATGTATACGTAACAATAAGATCAATGAAAACTTCTGGATTGATTAGAAACGCATTTGTCTCTCCATTTTACTTTTCACAAATAATTGTAATCTGTGACGAACTTTGTTTCCAAGACCTAGAAATTTTTTTAAACCCTGGCTTCAAACGGTAAAGAGTTTTTTCTAAATTTTTTTTTACCAGCTCCAAAAATTCGCTGCCGCGAGATCCAAATCTGGACCCCCTAAGATGTTACATATATAGGTGCTCTAACCACTAAACTACTAGATCCTTTCACTCCTACATTCTCGTTATATCAGCACTTACGTGTGTAAAGATACTGTATCATCGCTTTGGGAAATTAAGATGTCGGGGTATCGTAAGACCACGACCTAACATTTTTGTTAGGACATGCAAAACATATATTTTTCATTAAGAGAATAGAGTTAACATGACAAGTCCAAACATAGCTGCCCTTTTTTTGTGTGTTTTGACACATGGAAATAGATGTATACTAGACTGTTTTGGTTGGTTGCAATAGTATAGGAGGATAGAGCTAATGGCCGGTTGAGGAAGGCCATACCCCCGTAAAATCATTTTAGACAAGGTTTAAGTCAAATATTGAGATTAAATCATAAATAACTTTTAAGTCATTGAGTTTGGAAATGTAAAACTACATGAATAAATTTGTCTTGCAAACATATGTTAGTTTTTAATAAAATTTTTTTTTACAATAATAAAAAGTCGGAACTCAAATTCTTCTACCAAACTCAGCATAAATAATATACTCCTTGCTGGCTGCATCAAATAAATCCAGACATAAAATCGATCCATACAAAATGAACTAGTTTCTCGGCCCATCCACTTAGTCATCCTAATTGGGCTTTTTTGACATCTCCTAATTGGGCTTCATATATCCTCTCCCCCTATCTACTATATCTGTCCAGCCCAAAGTAGTGGAGCTTTACTGTTTCACTTGGGCCGTGCGTGAAGTTTACTTGATGGTGACGATGACGTTCTTTGAAATGTCTCTCTCAGTCGTCTAACGTCACTATCACTACCACTATAAACTGATCAGTTTAACTCTTTGCTAAGGTTACACAACCAAACAACCCAACGGTCATCTCCACAACTTAGTACACCTAGAAAATTTTACATAGAAAAATCAACTCATTAGATCCAACGAACCATACTGTTCTTACCATCTTCTCTCACTCACTCAGTCACATCCAACAGCTCAGGTTCTTTGCATCAATCCCCGACCCCTCCCGTTCCCTCACCGGTCTCTTCCCCTCCCCTATCTTCCCTGCGTCACACGCCTCGTCTCCTCCCCTCCCCACCGCACTGCACCTCCCGTCCCCGACAACAGCAGGATCTACGGGGGCGCGACATCGGAGCTCCCCGTGGCACGGCAACGGAGCTCCCGAAGGCGCGGTGACCGACGTACCTCCTCGCCACCCTCGTCCCCGTCCCCGTCACTATTGATCCCGCGTCGCCAAACGAAGATGCCGCCATCGCCAAGTAGGTTAGCGATTCCCACCGCCTTATATTCGCTTTGCGTTTTTTCCGTTGACTCATCGGTGAGGCACTGCAACGTGTGGGCTCACCACCGTGGATGGTGCCCTTCCTCCCGCTCCCCACCTCTGCGCTTTCCTCTGCTGCCTCCTCTCCACAGGTGTTGCCCCCTCCCCTTGCGCATGCTCCCCTGCTGCGGCCCGTCGCCGCCCCTATTCGGGCCCAGGTGCACCCTCGCCTCCCTAATACCTCCCTCGCTGAGCTTGCATGCTAATGGTTTGGTGGCGTATTTTTTCTCTCCACTCCAATAGTTCCGATGCGCCCGTTCATGGATTTCACGACAGCATCCGAGGCGATGCAGGGGAAGCACATGGTTGGGGAGTACATCGCCGCCAACATCCAGGTTGTCCAGTGTGGTGCTTTCTTAGTTATCTGGTGTGTTGCTACGGTGTGGAGCTATTAAATATCAGTTTTTTTCTAACTTCCACATTATCGATGAGTTCCGTTTTAGTTTCACCTAGAAAATGTCAGCTACCAGAGTAGCACGGTTGTCGTCGGTCGACGGGACCGTCATCGGGTGCGGTTTGTCGTACCGTGTCCGAGGTCGTCGACTTTGGGCCGCTGGATCATGCTTTGAGTGGGGCAGAGGCAAAAGCCATTGCTCGCGTGCGACGAGATCACGACGACACCCTTGGGCGCTGCTAACCTCTTTGGAGGCGTCGGCACTCTACTGCCTCCTTCCCGTTGGTGTTTGCAAGCTTCCCGGGTGCAAATCCCGACTGTATTTTTTGGACGACGGTGGCACCACAAAAGCGTTGTTGGGAAGGTCTGACTTGTACGCAGTTGGCGGTGTCGTCTGGTGCTACTGCCCTTATTGATGTTTCTGGGACTGCAGTATCTAGCTGTCTCGGGACACTGGCCTTCATCTTGTTGGTAACTGTGGTCGTCGTCAACTCTTCTTTGGAGGATTCATCTTCTGTGCCTGTCTCGCGTCACGTCGACCATTGTCGGCTTCGTTGCTTCCTTTGGTTCATTGTCACTTGGCGGATGCATTGTTGCCCCCGTCGTGCTAATTGATCTCTCCGAGCGGATGCTTTGCTGCTCATCTTATGCTTTGTTCGGTGGATGCTTTTGCCCCTGCTACTTGGGTGGATGCTTTGCCATCATGATTTGTATTGGTTGGGTGGATTGCCACTGTCGTTATGCTTAGGCGGATGCTTTTCCGCCTTGGTTGTTTTGCTTGGTTGGATGCTTTTCCACCTTTGATGTAAGTGAGCTTCTGTAGGTGAGCTTGTTGTCAATATATCTTCCTTGAAGGTTCACTTTCTTAGGTTGTCTCTTGGTAGTCTAGCTAGGTTGCAGGGTCCCCACCCCTCACATGCTTGCTGCTCTGTTCAAGTTGTATCGGGTCGCTTACCTCCATGGCGGCACTATGTAACTCTGCGCTGTGAGGTTTCTCTCGTAGTTGTGTCGTTGTAAATCTCTTCCTCATGAAAAACGTGCTAAAGCATGGTCATGAAAAAAGCGATCCGATGCAGCATGGTTGTGACCTGCGAGGCGAGGAATAAGGATTTGCGTCGTGTGGTAGCTCTCCATCGTGGGGTCGACTTGAGGGCCCCCAACGCGCTGCCTAAGTACTCCACTGCCGCAGCTCCTGGAGGCCACTGCCACTATCTCCATCTGCGGTGGCGGCCACCCACCTTCCCTCCCCGCCCTTCTCTTCTCTCCAGCGGGTCCCTCCCCAACGAGTGTGCGATGGCGGCGGCCACCTTCGGCCCCTCCCTCCTGACGGCCGAGGTTCGGGCCCCATGGGTCTGGATCTAGGGCTTGTGCCCCAGACTGCTCGCTGGGGTCGACCTAGCATTGTCAAGGGAGACCGAGGTGATGTCGTCACCACGAAAGGGTGGGAGGGATCTGTGTCCATCCTCCCCTCGTCTTCGGGTGAGTGACCTCCTCTCCATCCCTCTATGCCGGCCGTGGCGGGCGCTGTCTCCACCCCGGCCCCCTCTCTTCCGAGTTGACGGTCCAGGCCCCTTGGGTCTAGATCTAGGTCTTTTGGCCTCGGGTTTGGGCTCACTAGGGTGGCTCTGGTGATGCCGAGGGGGGACTGAGGTGAAGGATGGGAGTGCGTCACATCCCCTCCTCCCTGCTTACGTCTTCGGCTGTGCGGCCTCCTCTCCTTCCCGCCATCGGTCGCAAGTCCCTCTCTCCTTCCGGTTGTTGTGGTCCCTCCTTCCCACCAGTGGCGTCCCCAAGTTCGTGGACTCAAACCCTTCTGACCCCGAATGTTGTCTCCTTCATCGTTGGGCTCTAGCATGCCTCACACTTGGCACCTCTGACGCGTTGACGGCCGTGGTAGGTGCGGTCTCCGCGGCTCCGTCTCTCTTCTTAGCGCGGGTGTGGGTGGCTAGGGCCGCTGTGTGGAGCTGCTCCGAGATGCAGGACCCCCCGTGGCATTGAGCTTCACTTGGTTGCTCCCTTCAATGTCTGCTGCTCCTCTCCCCTACCTCGACGTCAGTTTTCACTGCCGGGTTGGCTATTGTGGGTCGTTGTTCGAATGGTTGCTGGCCTGCAATTGTTTCTAGTTGCTCTCACGTCTTGGATTGCATGTTGTCTTTCCATCAGAATGCTTGTCTTCCGGGCTCGAGATCTACTGCGTGGAGTTGGATTTGGAGCCTGGCGAAAGCCTAGCCCGACATCCGTCAATGCCGACAACAGATGCATTTGCTAACGTAGTCTTCATCGCTGGAGGCGTTGTTGCTGTGGCTCCAAATCCATTTGGTCTGCAAGGTAAAAACCTAGTCTACTCCTTCATGGAAAGACAAGGCGTTCTCGTCGTTCCCACCGTTGAGGCATCGTCGTACATGGCATCTTTGTTTGGTCCTTAAGCTTTTGCTTTTTAGGCTTCAGAGGCTGCGCTCCTTTAGTCTTTCTATATCTTGTTTTGTGTGGTGGTTATGTGAGACTCCTCTCTTCTTTCTAGCGTTGTTTCGACTGTTAGGTCGCTTTGTTAATCTTTGTACCTTTGTTTTTTTCTGTTGCACTTTCGATTTCCTCTAAAGTCGTTTTGTTGTAATTCTTTCTCTTCTCTAAATGAAAACGTGCTATGCACGTCTTGAAAAAGAGGCGAGGAACGAGGAACAACGATCGACGTGTAGCGCCTAGCGGAAGCAGGGCGGCGGGGGAAGGAGGGTCCATCCGGTCTCCTTTTCCTTTCTTCCCTGTCACGGTCCACTAACTCCAGATCACGTCAACCAGCAGCCGTGCCGCCCGGGGAAGCATGTGAAAGGATCGTAATGTCATCTAGAGGGGGGTGAATAGACGAATCTGCACTGATTAAAAACTTCAACCCTCTATTACTACCAAAATCGGTCAGACCGGTTTTGCTAGGCAGCAAACCAACAATATAGGTAAAAAGCCCTCTACGAGTTCTAGGTCAAACCAAACTTGGTGTAGGACTTCCTCAGGTGTTTCCAAGAGTGTCAATGAAGTCCCTGCACACAATACAAGCACACCAAGGTAGATCGAAGCGGAAGCACAATGATTAAGCTAGAAACAACTTAAGGTAATGCAAGTGAATGTAAAGCAAGTAGAAGCACAAAGACACCAGATTTATCCCATGGTTCAGCTCGCCACTAAGGCTGGCCTACGTCCACGTTGTTGAGGTAAGCCACAAGGGCTTTGGGATCTCTTTCAATCCGCTCCTCCCTCACACCTATTGCCAAGGCAATAGATGGAGTGTTCCACTATGTTTGATTTGCAATTACAAACTTCTTGGAGCTGCCACAACATGATTGGGAGCTTCCAAGTGACCTCTAGCCATCTAGGAGCCAAGGGCTCCAAGAGTAAAAGATGCTTCAAAAGATCTTCAACGAAATCAGCAAGTGCTCAAGTGTGGGATGCTGACTAGGCTTCTCAAAGCTCTCTAAAGCTCTCACACAAGTCACTCTCTCAACCCAACTCAAGGATATGGCACTAAAGGCTTGAATCTCACTTAGAGAGGTTGGGGAGAGCTTTGCTGGGGTTCTGGAAGGTGTTAGAGGTGTGGAGAACTAGCAGCCCCTCAAAGAGGAGCTCATGGGTATAAATACCCACCACACACAAAACTAGCCGTTAGTCTGTCAGACAAAACCGGTCAGACCGGTCAGACCGGTTTGCCAAACCGGTCAGATCGGTTTTCAAACCAACTAGCCATTGGACGGTGTCAGTGCCCAAACTGGTCAGACCTGTTTGCCAAACCGGTCAGACTAGTTTTGGCCAGAGAGCTCTACTAAGGTTTTGATCTCACGGGTTAGTCTCTCTTGGTTTCACTTGAGCACTTTTTGATGTTTGTTGTCCAACCAATGATTCATCCCTCTTGGTAGTACGACATACCTAAACTCAAGATAAAAGATAAACCCTAATTAATCCACTTGAGCTTGAACCACCAAGGTACGCCGGTAATTGATCTTCAATGATCTGAGGGCTTCCAATAATGTATACCAACTAAGCACATGTTATAGATGAACAAATATATGCATGTGCTTGAGCATGTCCACCTTGAGCTAGTGACTTAGAATTCTTCCATAGAGTAGAGATCAACCACTTTGAATTATTAAGCCACTCCAATTTATCAATCATGACACTAGATGCAATTTATCACTTTCCTCGGTAGGCTTGGATATGACACTTCGAAATCCTTGACGCTCTCAACTTCACCCTAGCCACTTTGCTTATGGTCGCTATCCATATCCTTTGCTTAGTTCCTCGTTTTAGGCATCTTGAACTCTTCATCACTTATCCTTGCCACAATTGAGTCAAGCCTTGCACCATATAAATAATTCCATTTGAGATGTCATGCAAATAATTGTCCTTTGATTGATAACATAAATTCTTGCTTTGCAAACTTCTATTTATTGGTCCATCATAAGAGAGATAACCACATGGCCTTTGTCAACGCTCAACTTGAAGTCTTGCAAATAGCTTCTTTGTACAAGTCAATATTCTTCATAAGATATAAGAGTGAGATCCACTTGATATTGTACTTGGTAAACTCATTGTCTAGGTCATCAAGTTCCATCTTGTATCAATAGTGAAATCCCTTGATGTTTTACTCGGTAAACTCATAATATTTGTCATCAAGTTCCATAATGTGTCAATAGTGGAATCCCTTGATGTTATACTCAACTTTAACTTAGTTCTCCCATTATTATACTACAAGCTTCTCCTTTGGTCACAATGTGCTTTGCTCAACATAGAGAGGCCAACAAAGTACCATATATAATCATGCCTCTAAAATTACTTTTCTTTAGCTTAGGATCACTTGTTGTATGCCTTATGTAAAGCCCAATGGGAAGAACATCCTATCCTTATCATGACATTCATCTTTTAGCATGCTTGTAAACATTCCATGTATATTGCCATGATCCACCCTTGTCTTATTAGCAATGTGAACCAAATGCATGATCTTACACATAAATATTATTTATCAATAATCAACAACCTGCTCACATGCTTTACAAGAGTGTTAGTGTTTTAATCAAGTTGTGACCTAATTCACCAAAACCCACTTAGGGCTTGATTGCACTTATAGCATGTCGACACACACCAAAGTGGCTAGTAAAAAATGAACTAAATATTTTGTCCTAAATGTTACATATTAAAGGATGAGGTAGTACGTTACGTCCATCTATATATACTAAAGTATATACTCCTTCCCCTCAACATTATAGTTCGTTTTAGTTTTTTTACCTCAAGTTTGACCACTCGTCTTATTAAAAAATTTGTGCAAAATACCATATTTTTTGTTGTAATTTGCTTTATTAAGAAAAATTCTTCAGGAATAATATTTTATTAAGAAGCAAAAGACAGACCCATGAGAAAAAGAAAAAAATGTTGGTTCAATATTCTGCCTGAAAATGTTGACAATTGTTGATCTAACATTTTCTGAAAAGATGTTGGTTCAACATTTATTAAAATTTGTTGGAAAAATGTTGGGTCAACATTCTAAAAAATTTTGGTTCAACATTTTCAAAAAATTGAAAAATGTTGGTTTGAAAAATATTGGTCCAACATTAAAAAAATGTTAAAACAATATTTTTTAAAAATAAACATTTTTAATCATTTGAAAATATTGAATGAGTTATTATTGGCTGAATATTAGTGAGCTCATAGCTATGGTGGGCTGACTTTAGTGGGCTGGGTGGCTTTATAGTTTCAATGGCTATCCACCTTCCGGTAGGCAGGGATGAAATCGGTCGGAAACGATTGAAAATATAATTATCATTTCCTATCATATTTTTTACTTGAAAATTATAGGAAAATTATTACGCTCGAAAATGACGCCGATAGCGAAAAATCGATACATCAGAAACGAAACCCGTCGGAAATATATCGATATCGGATCGATAATAGTACCTCAAATCGAAAACACCAAAATCATGAATGGACATATATGCAACATGTTCACAACCAAATGGAGACTAACAATCCAACATAAATATTAGTACGCCAAACGCCCATAGTATAACCACCTAACAGTTTAAATAATAGAGTTGCATCTCACAACCTGACTCATAACTACTAAATTCTGCAGCCAATAAGTTTCTATCACAACAGCCAACATGTCAGCTAGCCTGCTGGCGACGGTCGTGCCCTCGAGCTGGGGACTGTGAGTGGAGACTGAAGTTATATACGTACGGTTGTGTTATTGGGCCACGTTGAGCCTCGGTGTTACTCAGGCTTATGGGCCATCTGTTGACACGACAATTCGGAATTCTGACAAAATTTTCCGAGCAAAAATGGTCGATACATGTGTTCAGCGGAACAAAGCCACTATCATTTCCATGTTCGTTTCCGCCAACATTTTCCTATTTCTGTACCATTTCCAGCTCCTACCATTTCCATTTCATCGTAGACAAAGGTCGGTCAATCCGGGATTTCCATAACTGTTTTCACGTAGGTATATAGGAGCCCCTGTTGGCCGCTGCATCAAAGAAATAGGAAAATCAATCCATATTAATAGAGTTTCTGGGCCCATGAAGACATGAAGTTAGTCGGACACTTGTTCAGGCCGATAAAACTAATTGGGCTTTATAGACCTTTCCAGCCCAATGCAGTAGGTCTCGTACATCATGTTAGTACCATTCTTTGAAAAAAGAAAAAAAAGCAAAAGTCCATGTTACCTCCCTCAACTTCTGTGATTGTCAGTTTTCCTTCAATAAGCTAGAAATTTGTCTCTAAACTATTGAAACCGATCGATTTACCTCCCTAATTGGTTTTTTTCAAATCATTTTGTTGACGTGGCGACGCGTCAGCTGTCTTACGTGACGCCACATAACCATGATGGAGGTAAATTAGATTTTCATGACTGTTTAGGGAGGTTCATTAAACTTTATAAAAATATAGGAATATATTTTCTAAAAAAATCTAAATATGTTTCCTGAAATAAATGTACATTCACACATAGTAAAATAATATCTAATGTTATAAATCATAGAAAGTTTGTTTTACATGGTTATTCCTTTCTATTCTTTTCTTCCTTTTGTGTTTTTTAATAGTGAAAAACTATTCCATTTTCACACCCTTCAAAAGAGAGGCATCGGACCATCAAAAAGTATCTCTATTTTCCATGTTCAACCACTAAAAATTTGTCCAGTAGCTTCTCGTGAATTTTTATAATCGATTGAATCCTTAAAAAATATCTCTTTTTTCATGTCCAATCACGCATCTCGAAATTTTTACAATAAATTAGATAGGTAGCTAACCTAATCTAGTTTCCTATACACGAGTCTGGAGATGCCTTGAGCAGATGGAAATAGAAAGAATAGCACATGTGTAGAATAACTGGAAATTTACAAACAAAAATACTGAAAATAGCTTCTAGAGCCCATCAAAATTGTTGTAGACCCAATGAATTAGTAGTTTCCAACAAAACAAATCTGTTAATAAAGAATACAAATTATTTTTATATTTTTATTAAGTCTAATGGAGCTCCCTCAACTATTATAAAAGTTGATTTTAATTCCCTCACATCAGAAAAAGCTGCTTCAAAAATCTTCTAGGGGGTTAATCACTCGGTTTCAATAATTCGAGGAACACAAACAAAATGTAAATAACAGAATATAGATTATTTCTATATTTTTGTTAAGTCTAATGGAGCTCCCTGGAGTATCATGAAAGTTCAATTTACCTCCCTCAACTCGAAAAAGCTCGCTTTGAAAATCTTCTATGGGGGTAAGTCACACGGTTTCAATAGTTTGAGGAACACAAGCATAGGTTAAAGTGGTGCCCGATCAATATCGTGGTAGCCGAATTGCGCATCGAGCCGGGACCGGGATGTGGTGCCCGATCAATATCGTGGTAGCCGACCGTGAAGCGTAGTGAACCGAAACCGCCGGCGACCGGAGCGGCGTTGTCGTTGAGCCCTAGCCGCAAGGTCGCACCCGGCGCGAGCTATATAGATAGCTAAAGCTATTAGCTTAGCGGCAGCGGCAGCGGCAGCGATGCCGTTGCCGCGCCACCGCGGGCGGGCCCTTATTACGTCGGACGAGGGAGGAATATAATCAGGACCTCGGCGTCGGCCCAACCATGCGTGGTTCGCACGGCGTCCTTCGATCCGATACTGGCATCCTGCAAATATGGCTGTGTTTAGAGTAACTTTAGCAGCTCCCATTTCTCATCCCTAATACCGAAAAAACAGTGATATAGGGGATCATACGCTAAAAAAACCTCTCCAGCAGCCTCCCTATCCCCTTCCTTTTTTTTCTCCATGGACTAAAACTCCCTCTCCATCCCCTTTATAAAGGGAACCTCTCCTCCACCCCCTATTAGTGGGACCCACTCGATTCCCCCTCCTGCCTCCACACCGCTACAGATGCAGGATTTGGGGGAGGGGACGAGAAGATGATGTTGTCGGTGTTTTGGACCGGCAACCTACTACGGGGGTACCCGAAGTAGATGAATGTGACTCGCCGAGATCGGTAACTCGAAGGAAGAGGCACGTGGCACACAATTTAGACAGGTTCGGGCCGCGAGGTGCGTAATACCCTACGTCCTGTATGCTGCGTAGCTCTGGATTGATAGGGCACGGTTACAGGATGGTGCAACGGTGCGCCGTGAGTTGAGATTGGATGAGGTGATCCCGGGATCGGTCCCCGCCTCGCCTTATATAGTCCGGAGGCAGGGTTACAAGTCGGAGTAGGGAAGGAGTACTAGTCGAGTACGTCTAGGAGACCTCTACAGTGCGGAACGTGTACAGAGCCCTAACCGAGTACTACTCCTGTGCTGTCCTTGTGCTCCACGCCTTCAGGTGCCGTGTAGCGCAAGCCGGGTAGTTCCAGGGGCCCACCGAGTAGTCGGTCCTGGTACCCACCGAGGTAGTGGGCCCAGGGAGGTCCATACGACAAGCCCCCGAGTACTTTGTAGTCGAGAAGGATAGCTTCAAGTAGTCTTGACGGCCTTAACAAGTAATCCTCAAGCGTCCCTGAGTACTACAAGTCTAAAGTCCTCAAGAGTAGTCGAAGCATCCCGAGGCTGGAATGTACTCCAGCTGATGTTTGAGCAATCTTGAAGTCTTCTCGAGTAGTCCCAAGCGTCCTTGAGATCTACCTTCGAAGGTCTTCAAAAAATGCCTGTCTTGTCTTGAAGCCGGAGCCGTCAAGAAGACGCGATTTGCAGAACCGCAATCCATGTGGAGTAGCCCCCGAGCCTCGAGCCGCGGGCTCTGGCTGAAGATCCATCCGAAGTCTTGGCGAGAAAATCCCGAAAAATCCGGAGAGAAAAAACCGAAGGACACGTGGCACGGAGCCCCCGAGCCTTGAGTCGAGTACTTCCTCTCGAATTGAAGGGTCTTCTTGGAGAATGTGTCCTGAGATGCTCTTGAAACTAGCCGCGTCCCAGGTAGTCGAGTAGAAGTAGCCGAGCCCCGAGATGAGGCGCGTCGACTAGTGGAATACGAAGAGTCACGCGCAGCCGCTGAGTCAGCCGCGCGTGGACTTATCCAGCCGCCCGTTACGGAGGCGTTTTGGCTTATAAATACAAGCCGAAACCCTTAGGGTTTTCACCCAAGTGAGCTGCAGCCATTCGCGCACTTGAATCTTGAAGTGATCCACTCCGGCCGAGCACCGCCGCCGTAGTAGATCCAAGCGCATCGCCACCCGAAAGCCGTAGGGTAGCCCCCGAGCGGATGCGAGTGAAGACTCCCCTGTTCTTGGAGGATGAAGCCGTCCCCCGTCGAAGACGTCGAAGGCCGGCGGGAAGAAGAGGAGCCATGCGAGAGGCCGCCGCGGCCGCACGGAGCGGCGCTGCCCACATCACCACCGCGTGCTGACCCAAGCCGCGAGTGGAAAAAGTCGAAGGTGAAGACCGAAGACTTGCTGACCCTGTTGAACAGCGGGTTCATCAGGGAGAAGGAGATCGATATGTGGAGATCCGCCGCAGGAGATCCCTATCCAATGGAGAAAGCGCAAGACGAGATCCCGATGTTCTCGCGCTTCGTGGAGCGCGGGCTTGCGCTCCCAGCGAGCGATTTCTTCAAGGGGCTTCTCAGGTACTATGGCATCGAGTACCTCAACTTGAACCCCAACGGAATATTCCACACTTCTGTCTTCGTCCATTTCTGCGAAGCATTCTTGGGGATCAAGCCACACTGGGTTCTCTTCCGGAAATTCTTCCGCGTGAAGCGCGGCCCGGCGCCTCCAACCCCGCAGTAGTCGGAGGGGCGGGATCCGGTTGAGGGAGGATGCCGCCGAGCAGCACTGCGCGTACAAGCTCGTGGACTCCAACACGGACGGAATACGAGGTGGTTCTACACCACGAACCACCATCCCGAGCCGCCGAAGCCAAGCGGACGGCAGCCCAAGCACCAAGAGTGGTGGAACACGGAACCCACCATGCAAGAGGGGATCCGGCTCCGGAGTTGCGGCACGGATCAAGACCCCGCGGATGCGGGACCGAGGGCCGAACATGTGGCCTTCGGTTTCATGAAGCGCCGGATCCGGCCGCCGTCGGCGCGGGATACGATGGGCTTCGAGTACACCGCCGACGACGACACGTCGCGGATGCCGGGGGCGAAATTGAAGACAACGACATCATCGAGAGGTTATCGAGGATCTTCAAGGACATGCCGGAGTACACGGCGTGCCCTGTCGAGGAGTTCTCCGCCGCGCGCCCGCCCAACGAGGTAAGTAGCCGTACCCGCCTCGTCGAGTAGTAGGCGCTTGTAGCAGAGTTGCTGACGCTTTTGTGTCTTTTGCGCAGGATGATGTGAAGCGGTTTGTCTCCGAGCCGCAGCCACCACCGAGCGGAATTGAGATTCCAACGGTGGAGAAGGTGAAGGAGCGCCGAGTAGTCGGAGACGACGACGATCCCGTCATCGTGGAAGATACCTCCGATGACGAGGAAGACGAGGAGACGGCGCGGCAGACCGCTTCCGGTCGCGGTCGAGGTTTAGCCGTCCAGGCTTGCCTCATGTACCTCTTATCCAAGACCCTCCGGCTAGCCTGGAGGCTAGCCTTGCCGCGCCGCCGAGGAAGCCGCGCAACCCCGCCAAGAAGCGGGTAGCCAAGAAAATGAAGATCTCAGAGACCACGCCTCCAGAGGTAAATCATCTCGAGCAAAGTAGTCGAGTACCCAGTTGATCGAGTACGGTGCTGACGAGTAGTCGTCCTTGTGTGCAGGAGAGGCCGCCAACAGAGCCCGTGGAGGAGGGCGATGAGGGCACGTGGCCCACAGTGGGGGAACCGGGCCGGAAGCCGAAGTCCGCCCCCCCCGCCGAGGAACTCTCCGGCGCGGTGGGCGCCCGGCCCCACTCCTCCGAAGGGAGCGAGTACCCGCGGCCGCCGCCGTTGAAGAGGTGGAAGCCGCCGGAGCGCGAAACCGCGCGCGGCCGCCGCCGCCGTGGAGGAGGCGGTAGGCGGAGAGGCGGAGGAAGAAACGCCCGCCGAGGGTGGACCGGTCGATATCGCCGGCATCCTCGGTGCTCGGCCCGTGACTATCGTCCCGGTCGAGCTTGTAAGTACCACGCTTTCTTCAGTAGTACTCATTAGAGTAGTCGATCTTGTCTGACGATCCTCTGTGGATACTTGTGCAGAAAATCCACGGACTTGAGCTGGGACGGAGAGGAGCCCACGGCAGCGGAAGCAGAGAAGGCTGCGCCGCCCGTCGAGGAGCCCGCTCCAGAGGCCCAAGCCGCGACCGAGCCCCCGGTGCGCCGAGCGCCGGCCGCCGCAGGCGGTCGTAGTCGAAGGTGAGTACTCCTCCTGAAGCTATAGAGCCCCAAAAAAGAGTAGTCGTAGATGCTGATGCGCGTGCTCCTTGCTGACAGGCGCTGAAGGGGGTGACCTTCCTGCAGGGGTGCCCATGCAGGAGTTGACACCAGAAGCCCCAGAGGCTGCGGTAGAAGCCCCCGAGCCCATGGGGGAAGCCGTCGAGAAGTCCGCCGAGGAGGAGGCGGCTGCCACGTCGCCAGGGGTTGCCCTGGAGGTGGCGATCCGGTCCCCGGAGATCCAAGACGCGGAGCCTATCCGCTCGGCGCCAATGACGGAGGCTACGACAAGTAGCCGTGGCGGGGATCGAGCGCTTGCCGACGATGCGGTCGAGCCGGCGGTGTTGGCGCGGCATCCGGAGGCGATGCGGCGAGCCGAACAGGTGGATGAAGGTACGTAGCCGTTGCCTCCCGAGTAGTCAATCCTTTCGTTGAGTACTGCGCGGACTTGAATTGGTTTTGTGCGGGGACGTCGCGGAGCGATCCCGCGAGAAGTCAAATCTGCCGCAAGGCTACGGCGACACGGTGCTTGCGAGCCGAAGCCCCGGAGGAGCGGCTCATGAAGTCGAGGAAGCACGCGGCCGCCATGCAGTCGAAGCTTGACGCCGCCTTCGCCAAGTACCACAACGATGTGATGGACTTGCAGGCGAAGAGCGACGAGCTGGTGCGGAAGAACAAGGGCCTCCGCAACAAGAATAAAGGTATGTCTCTTGAGTTGTCGGGTACTTGTTAGGAGTCATCAAGATCTGACCCGTTGTGTGTGTTCCGATGTTGTAGAACTCGAAGGCCAGGTGGAGCGACTGAAAGGCTCGGAGATCAGCATGAAGAATCTCTTCTACCGGGAGCAGGAAGCTCACCAGGTACTTGAACTCGACTACAAGGAGCTGGCCTTCGAGTGCGAGAAGCACATGGAGTTGCGAATTGCTTCGCGATCGGATCTTGTCAACTGCTACAAATCCTTGCAGAAGTTGAACGAGGACTGCGAGGCGCTCCGGGCCCAGCTGAAGGACCTTGAAGAGGCCGCCCTCCCGATCGCGAGGCTCCTGGTGCCGCACCCGGGCGGCCCCAAGATTGCTCCGTTGGCGGATCGACTTCGTGAGGCGCCAAGCCGGCTGGCCGCCTACGTGAAGCACATGGCCAAGTCGATCCCGAAGCGGTGCCGGCCTTCATGAAGTCGTACTTCCCGAAGGCCCCGGTGGAAGTAGTCGCCGGCGGGGTAGCCGCCAACCGCTCGGATGAGCGAGATGCGCAGTTGCCGGAGCGGGATGGCTCCCATCGCGGAGCGAGTAGCCGATAAGCCGAATCTCCGGTAGCCCCCGCATAGATAGCTAGTAGCCATGGTTGTATAGGAAACAGTTGTAATGAACTATCTCATATATCAATGAAATGTGAAGTTCCATCAATGAGTACTCGTAACCGCGATCTCAGAGTGCGGAGCGCCCATCGTGGAGTAGGTGCGAGTAGTAGTACTCGGCTTAGTAGTCCCGTCGCGGGGAGTAGACAGTAGAGAAGTTGATGAATAATCAAACTTTATTACTGAAGAAGTACACCTGGGTGGCCAGGGTCGTAATTACAAGTAGTCGCCTGGACCCGAAGGCCGCTTACAGCTGAGTAGTACTGGAGCGGGTGGCCGCTTACAGTGGGTGATCCGTAGGTAGCCGTGTAGGCTGGATCGCAGATCCGTAGGTAGCCGTGGGGCTGGATCTTGGGGTGTGGTCTCTTGGTAGACCGCCGCTAGAGTCCTTGATGCTCGTCGCGGCCCGTGGTCCGTAGGTAGCCGCAGTGGGCCGGACTCGGGAGTAGAGTAGTCCGAAGACTTGGAGCCGGGACCGGAGGGTCGCTTGCGGCAAGGGGTGTTGATGAAGTCGTGTAGACGTGAACCCCGGGGTAGTCGAACGGACTAGGCGTAGAATCGACGAGAGTTGGTCGACGTTCCACGAGTTGTTGACTTCTTCGCCTTCAAGTGTTTGGAGGCGGTAGGAGCCTGGCCCGGTCACCTTAGCCACGGTGAAGGGGCCTTCCCGTGGGGAGCCGAGCTTGTGAAGTCCTTCCGTGTTCCGGGATACGGCGGAGGACAAGATCTCCAACGTTGAAGGAGCGTTCCTTGACGTTGCGATCGTGGTAGCGTCGGATACCCTCCGTGTACCTTGCCGATTGGACTAGGGCGGCACGGCGAGCTTCTTCGAGGCCGTCGATATCAACTCGTCCGTCGTCTTCCGAGACGCCTTCGTCGTAGTGCTCCACCGCCGGCGAGTTCCATATGACATCGGCGGGGAGGATGGCTTCGCAGCCGTAGACCGGGAAGTAGGGGGATTGCCCCCGTTGGCTTGGATGGTTGAGTCCGCAGCCCCCGCAGTGCGTTGGGTAGTTCCCCGATCCACTTGCCCCCTTTTGAGTTAGCGGCGTCGTGTAGCCGCTTCTTGAGGGCGTCGGGCACCATCCCGTTGGCGCGCTCGACTTGTCCCGTTGGCCCGTGGGTGGGCGACGGAGACGTATCCGACGTCGATTCCGCCGTTCTCGCGGTACTCCCGGGCGGTGGTTGTTGAAGTTGGACCCCGGTGTCCGTGATGATGCGGTGGGGTAGCCGTAGCGGTGTACGAGTTCATCCGGAAGTCGAGTACTCTGTCGGCTTTGGGGCATGTGACCGGCTTGACCTCGATCCACTTGGTGAACTTGTCGATAGCCACCCGGTACCCCGTTGAATCCTCCCGGCGCGGTTGGCGGTGGCCCAATCATGTCGAGCCCCCGGCGGGCAAAGGGCCGGGTTGGCGGTATGGTGACTAGCTTGTAGGCGGGGACGTGTTGCCGCTTGGCGAAGAACCGACATCCTTGGCACCTTCTCGACGAGTTCTTCGAAAGACGCCCGGGGCCGTGGGCCGGTAGAAGGCTCGCCGGAAGGCCTTGCTGACCAGCGTGCGGGAGGACGCGTGGTTGCCGCAGACACCCTTGTGGATCTCCTCCAAGATGTCCTTGCCTTCTTCGCGAGGGACGCATTTCATGAGTACTCCGGAAGATGCGCCTCGCTTGTAAAGCTTGTCGCCGACGAGGACGTAAGACTTGGCGCGGCGGACGAGTTGTTCGGCTGCGTTCTTGTCGGAGGGGACCTTCTGCTCGCTGAGGTAGTCGATGAAGGGTTGCCTCCAGTCCACGTCGATCATCATGACCTCCTGCCCAGCTGGTTGGTTAGCTGGGACAGTGGTCGGTGGCGCCGGCTCCGGGATGGATGGCGCGTGAAGCTCATGGACGAAGACGCCCGCGGGTACTTGCGCGCGGGTGGATCCGAGCTTCGAGAGGACGTCCGCTGCAACGTTGTTGTCGCGGACGATGTGATGGAACTCGAGACCGTAGAACTTGTTCTCGAGCTTGCGGACTTCTAGGCAGTAGGCGTCCATGTTCTCCTTGTTGCGGTCCCGAGGACTTGTTGACTTGGTTGATGACCACCGCGGAGTCGCCGTAGACTAGTAGCCGCTTGATGCCAAGTGAAGCCGCGAGGCGGGAGCCCGTGCGGGGAGGGCTTCGTACTCGGCTTCGTTATTTGAGACCTTCCGGAAGATCCGCAGGACGTACTTGAGTTGCTCGCCCGTTGGAGAGATCGGGAGGTACCCCCGCGCCCGCGCCCTCGAGGTTGAGTGAGCCGTCAAAGTACATCACCCAATGCTGCGGTCGCACGTTGGGAGTGGGTAGTTGATTCTCCCGCCACTCGCCATGAAGTCGACTAGAGCTTGCGACTTGATGGCCGTGCGTGGCTTGAAGTCGATGGTGAGGGCGCCGAGCTCGACGACCCCATTTGGAGATCCTTCCGGTGGCGTCCGGGTTCCTCGGGATGTCGCCGAGCGGGTAGTCGGTGACGACGAAACCGAGTACTCCCGGAAGTAGTGTCGTAGCTTCCGCGAGGTGATGAGTAGAGCGTACGAGAAGCTTCGCACGGCCGGTAGCGAGCCTTGGACTCGATAGAACCTCGGCCGACGAAGTAGACCGGGCGCCGGACCGGGTAGGCGTGGCCGTCTTCTCCCCCGCTCGACAACGATGGCGCATCGACCACGTGAGTAGTCGCAGCAAGGTAAAGCGATGTCGCTCACCCTTGTGGGGAGCCGTGAGGACCGGTGGCTTCGACAGGAAGTCCTTGAGCTGGGCAAGGGCTTGGTCCGCCTCTGCGCAGTCCACACGAACTTCTCGTGGTGCTTGAGAAGTTTGAAGAAGGGGAGACCCCGTTCTCCGAGCCTCGAGATGAATCTCAGTTCGGCGCCGCCATGCACCCCGTCGGCCCGGACGTCCTTGATGCTCGTGGGAGCTTTCATGCCGGTGATGGCGGAGATCTTCTCGGGGTTGGCTTCGATGCCGCGTTGGGCGATGATGAAGCCGAGTAGTTTACCCGAAGGTACGCCGAAGACGCACTTGTTCGGGTTGAGCTTCCCCAGCGGTACTCGCGCGGTGATGCGAAGGTACCGTTCAAGGTCGTCGATGAGGGTACCGGAGTCCCCGGTTTTGACAACCACGTCATCCACGTAGGCCTCGACGTTCTTGTTGAGTTGCCGCTTGAAGCGAGTGCCCGGATGGCCCGTTGGTAGGTAGCGCCGGCGTTCTTCAACCCGAATGACATGGTCGTGTAGCAAGACACGCCAAACGGGGTGATGAACGCGGTCTTCTCTCGGTCCTCTTCCTTGATTGCGATCCGGTGGTACCGGAGTAGCGATCCGAGGAAGCGAGCAGAGTCGCAGCCGCCGTGGAGTCGATGACTTGATCAATCCGCGGCAACCCGAAGGGGTCCTTGGGGCGTGCTTGTTGAGGTCGGTGTAGTCGACACACATCCTCCACTCGTTCGAGTTCTTCTTGCGGACGAGGACGGGGTTGGCGAGCCACTCGGGGTGGAAGACTTCTCTGCGATGAAGCCGGCGGCGAGCGCCTTGGCGAGCTCCTTCTTGATGGCATCCCGTCCGTCGTCGGCGAAGCGTCGGAGGTGCTGTCTCTTAGGGGTGGCCTTTGGGTCGACGTTGAGGCAGTGCTCGATCAGCTCCCTGGGCACTCCCGGCATGTCCGTCGGCTTCCACGCGAAGATGTCGCGGTTAGCCCGAAGGAAGCTGATGAGCGCGTCTTCCTATTTGGGGTCGAGGCCGGCCCCGATGGTGGTGGTCTTGGTGGGGTCGCCTGTTCCGAGGTCGACCGGCTTGGTGAGCACCTCCTCGGGTGGCCGAGGCTTGTTGGCGCTGTCAGACTTCTCTGGGATGTCGAGTTCGCTTGTGGCAAGCTTTTTCGACGCGGCGTAGACTTCCATCATCGGGGTGGGTGCTTGATTTGTTGAAGCGATCACCACGACCTCTGTATCGCAGTCGTGAGAGATCTTCAAGTCACCTTGGAGGGAGAGTACGCCAGCTGGACTTGGCATCTTGAGTACCAAGTACGTGTAGTGGGGCACCGCCATGAACTTGGCGATGGCCGGTCTGCCAAGGATGGCATGGTAGGAAGTCTCGATATCCGCGACCTCGAACTTGATGTACTCGGTGCGGTAGTTGTCGCGAGACGCCCGAAGGTAATCGGCGCACCACCGAGCCCGGTGGGATAGCCGCGTTGCTCGGAACGATGCCGTAGAAGGGCATGTTGCTCTTGTCAAGCATGGGGGTGACGTCAAGGTTCATCTTCTTCGCAGTCTTGGTGAAGAGGACGTTGAGCCCGCTTCCGCCGTCGATGAGCACCTTGTTGAGCTTAGAGCCCGCCATCGTTGGTTTCGGGACGAGAGGGAAACGTCCCGGTTCGGAGAAGCCGGTCCATTGGTCCGCGCGGGAGAAGGTGATGGGTGTCTCCCGACCACCCGAGGGGGGTCATAACCGCCGGTTCAATGGACATTACTTCACGGCGAGTAGCCTTCGCTCCCCGCCCTTCGGGTAGTCCGCCGAAGAGGACGTTGACGGTCTTCTCGGGTTCCCGGAAGTCGTCGCCGTCCTTCTTCTTGTTCTTCGATCGTGAGGGTGCGGTGGCTCCGGCGTATCCTTAAGTGCATGCCCGAGCCGGTAGCACCTTGCTCGGTGGTGTGGTTGCCGTTTGGATGCCACGGGCACTTCTCCTTCAGCAGGTCTTTGAACCCGCCGGAGTTCTTCTTCGAGTTCCCTTTCGGAGGACGCTGGATAGCCGCGACGGTATTGTCTGGCTTGCGCTTGCGATTAGAACCCGAGAAGTTGTTGTTGTTATTGTTGTTGTTGCGGCCGCCTTGGTTTGGATTGCTGCTTCTTCGCCGCCACCTTGGTTCTTGCTTGGACTTGCCGCGGATGGCGTCGTACTTGGCGTTGGCCTTGTCCTCTTCATCCGCCCAGGACGTGATCATGTCCTTGAGGTGGGGAATGGACCGAGGGCGGCGACGACCGAAGTCCTCGAAGGTGCGGCGATGGTAGAGCCGTCTCGGAAGAGGTCGATGACCTCCTTGTCGGTGACGTCCACGACGGTAGCGCGCTTGTCGAAAAAGCGGCGCATGTACTTGCGGAGGGTCTCGCCTTGTTCTCGCTTGATCATGGCGAGGTCCATGCGAGTACCCGAACGGCCCATGGCGCCCGCGAAGTTGCTTGTGAATTGCTCCTTCGGCTGGTCCCACTTGTCGATTGAGTGCTTGTCCGGCGACTCGAGCCACGTGGTGGGGCTTGGTCCGAGCGAAGGGGAAGTAGAGGCACTTGGTGTCGCCGTTGCCGCCGGCGTTCTCGATGGAGAGAGCGTAGCATCGGAGCCACCGGATAGGATCTGCTTCGCGTCGTACTTGGTGATCCCCAAAGGCTTGAACTTGTCGGGGAGGAGCGAGGTTGCGAAGCCGGGGGTGAGAAGGCGGGGGAAGCCGTCGCCTTCGGCGGCGGTCGTCGACTTCTTTTGCCGTAGTTCATCAATTCTCGACGAGCATCGTACCCGCCATGGGAGGCACGGAGGCGTGGCTATGCGCGTGGCCGCGGCCGCCGCGGGCGCCACCGCCTCCCGGCTTTCTTGTTGGCTCCGTGGTTGGAGGCGCCGCCGTCGGCCGCCGCCTCCGTCGGGGTCGTTGCCGCCGCCACCGGCGGGGCACGGTGGGGGACGACTTCTCGGTTGACGTTATCCTCGCCGTGAGGGTCCGCCGGCGGTGGAGCGTCGGCGATTTGGATCGGCCGGGATGTCGCCCCGAGTACGGTTAGGACCGGGGTCGGCCTCGCGACTAGTAGCTTCGTTGTCGCGAGGCTTGGGCGGGGGAGGTTGGGCGACTCTCTTGTCGACCCGCATGAAGTAGGCTTCTTCGGGCGAGCTTGGCGATGACCTCCCCGGCTCGTATGCCCCGAGCTCGGCGTGCGATCGGCGCGTGATCGACATGAGGCATTGCTCGGGAGTGGTGTGGACTCGCTCTCAACCGCCGAGAGCTTCCGCAAGGTTGCGGATGGGAAGGTTGTCTCCGAGGCGCCGGCGTCGTTCGTTGCGCTTCTCGTTACGTTCGCGCCGGTGTCCCCGTTGGCGTCGGTCTCGTCGCGGGGGCATCGGCGGACGACTCGTACGCGGAGATGTCCTCCAAGTACTTGTCCGCGGCCGGTGCCCGAGGTTCCCGGGTGTCACCGGCGGCCATGAAGACTTGACGATCGGGCGTACCCAAGCTTGGCTCGAAGGCGCCACCCTCGGTTGGTGTGTTTGAGTCGGCTTGGGCTAGTGGTGTTCCCTCCGGAACGGTAGCGAGTCGATGTAGGCGACGTAGCGTGAGTCCTCCTTTGTCGGCTCGGCGGGCTTGCGGTACGGCCGGCCGAGGACGTATCTTCCGGCCGGCGTCGATCTTATAACCGGCCCGGTGTCGGCCCCGTCAAGGGAAGCTCGGAGGAGTCATCTTCGGACTCGGGCTCCTCGGGGGTCCGACCCGAAGTCGAACTCGTAATCCGGGTTCGAGGTAGAACTCGGAGAGAGGGTTGAAGTCCGAGACGTGGTTGGGGACGGCGTCGGAGTCCGAGTTGTACTCGGTCGCGGGCTCCTTGCGGCCGGCGTGATGCGAAGCCTCCGTGCGGGCCCGGCTGAGAACGCGAGGGCCACGCGCGAGCGCTGGCATGGAGAGGGGACCGCCGCGATGGCCGAGGAGCCGGCTCGCATGCGATGGCCCATGGCGACGTCGGGTTCGAGTTGGAGATGGACTCGAGCTCGAAGTCAGCGTGGAGGTTGGAGAGCGAAATTTCGCCGAATTTGCGGCGAGCTTGCCCGTGACGACTTCGGGAAGCGTCACAGCGGCCGTCCTCGAGTCGGGTTGCATGATCAAGCGGCGGAAAGAGCCCGCGCCATCGGCGGTGCGGACCCGTGCGCCGAAGACGAAGGTGTCGCCGCGGTTGAAGGCGACGGTTGGCTTTATGTGAACGGAAGCGCGTCGAGTTCGCCATGTGATCTCGAGCGAGAGCCCCTACCCGGCGCGCCGGTGTCGGTGTTTTGGACCCGAGCAACCTACTACGGGGGGTACCCGAAGTAGATGAATGTGACTCGCCGAGATCGGTAACTCGAAGGAAGAGGCACGTGGCACACAATTTAGACGAGGTTCGGGCCGCGAGGTGCGTAATACCCTACGTCTCGTATGCTTTGCGTAGCTCGGATTGATAGGGCACGGTTACGGGATGGTGCAACGGTGCGCCGTGAGTTGAGATTGGATGAGGTGATCCTGGGATCGGTCCCGCCTCGCCTTATATAGTCGGGAGGCGAGGGTTACAAGTCGGAGTAGGGAAGGAGTACTAGTCGAGTACGTCTAGGAGACCCCTACACACGGTGCGGAACGTGTACGAGCCCTAACCGAGTACTACTCCGTGTCTTTGTCCTTGTGCTCCACGCCTTCGTGGTGCGGGTGTAGCGCAAGCCGGGTAGTTCCAGGGGCCCACCGAGTAGTCGGTTCTGGTACCCACCGAGGTAGTGGGCCCAGGGAGGTCCATACGACAGATGTGGCATTGTGGGACCCACGAGTTGGGAAGGAAAATAGGAAAACTGCTGGGGCAAGTTGTGTTTTAGGGATGAAAATATATTTACTCCACCCCAATAACTTCATATAGGGGAAGAAATTTACTCCATTTGATGGAGTTGCTCTTACCACCCACCGAAGCTGGCGTGTAGTATAGGAGGCTAGGAGCACAGGAGATCGAGCGGCCGATGGATGAATAATCGATCGGAGTCGACGGGTCGAGTACGTACAACAACCAACACAGCAGGCAGGCGCAGGTCCCGACAAGCTAGTGCCGTCGATGTCCTCTGCTGGGCCCCCCTGGCCTGATCGAGTGCGAGGTGAGGAACAGGGGACAGACAGGGACGGGCTCTGATCGCAATTTGCAAGCGGCCGGAACGAAGCGGGGCGGCGGGGGCACACGCGGGGTCCCCGTCTCCTTTCCTTTTCCTTCCGTCCCCGTCACGGTCCACAACTCCACATCCATGTCAAGCAACAGCCCTTGCCGCCGGGGACGCGTGTTGACACACCATAGCCCGTGCCAATAACTCAATATACTCGCTACTGCCTTAATAAGGTTAAAGTCCTTTTACCACAGAAGTCTTTTAACTCAAATATTAGATTCATCATTTTTTTTAGATTTTGTAGAGTGTTTGTACATCCATGGTTAAATGTAACGGTGGTAATACTAGATAGTACCAATTTGGTGGATCCGGTACTAGGTATTACCTAATCGTATGCAATTAAATTAGTTGGTGCAAAAATATCAGCACTACCAATGCTATTCAAGCACCGGAATAAAGATCTTTTATTTTATATATAAAGAATGACCATGGCGTTGATAATATAAGACGCAACATCACTATAGGTACCAGCTGATGAGTATTAGTAAAATTTGATATTCCCCGTAAATGTTACAGTAGTAGTCTTCAAAAGTTGATGAGCTTTTCATAAACCTCAAAACGATTTTTGTTTAAAAAAATATTGCAACAGTTCAACACACACATAAAGATCAGGCTTGGTTTATTTAATTAATTGTTAGGGTGCATAATGCAAGTGGAGAAAGATCCCATGTTACTCCACTTCATGTAGCTGCCTTTTCGTCCTTCCTTTCTATAAATAGTTAAGTGGCTGCTGCTCCATCCATTCACAGTCACTGCTCTCCTCCACTCGCGTTGGTAGCAGCAGCTAGATCCGCTGTTGCAACCTAAATACAGCTAACCCAGGACTTGCATTTGGGGAATGCTAGTACTAACTCCTTTTTATGGAGTAGCAACAGCTGTGTAGATCGAATCGTCGACGGGACCTGGAGAGAGAGAGAGAGAGAGAGAGAGAGAGAGAGAGAGAGAGAGAGAGAGAGAGAGAGAGAGAGAGAGAGAGAGAGAGAGAGAGAGAGATCTCCATGGAGCGCTCCAGACGTGCTTCACCTTGTTCCGACGACGACGACGCACGCGGCGGCAGACGCGGCGCGCGGCTGTTCCCGTGCCTGTTCTGCAGCAAGACGTTCCTCAAGTCGCAGGCGCTGGGCGGCCACCAGAACGCGCACAAGAAGGAGCGCATCGCCGGCGGCGGCGTCGAGTGGAGCTCCTACGCCGCCGCGCTCGAGCTCGACGCGCTCGCGGCGGCCGCCGCCAGTGGCGTCGCGCTCCCCGCCACGTACGCGCTCGTGGCCGGTGTCCAGCACTGCGTCGGCGCCGCCATGGCTGCTGGTGAGGCCGCGTCCAGGGACTCCGCCGCCGCCGCCGCCAGCGAGGCGCGGCGCTTGGAGCTTGAGAGGTGGACGACGACCGGCCACGTGCCGGCCCTGCACGGAGGCACCGAGCACGACGGCGGCGACGAAAAGGACGGAGTGATGGGTGCCGGGCTCATCAACTGGAGCAGGAGCAGGCATGAGCAGCAGGCCGGCCGCCCGGCACGGAAGAAGACGGCGGGCTCCGGCGGCGGGGAGGAGCCCGACCTGGAGCTGAGGCTCTGGCCAGCTTCATGAATCATGACGACCATGGCGTTGTTCTTCGCTGCCGCGCGCTCTGTCGTGGTCTTGTGTGTGATTGCCCACCGCACCGTACGTTGTTAGTCAGTCAGTCCTGTTGCTTGCTTGTCTGCTGGCCTGTTTGATGACAAGGCTGCATGTACCATATATCCTCGATGATGTACACTATATATGTAGTCTATATAAGAATGTATATAGTTTTGATTTCTCACGAAGGAGGCGGCGCGCGAAGACAATATGATATATTCATATCGGTGCATGCTCGTTTATTCATTCGATCTCTTCATATATTCGAAGGCCTTGGTTAGTTTCGCAAATTTGCGTAAATAAATAGTGCATTATGGATGTATGCAATACTAGAGAATCGAACATTTATCCAGAGGAAGAACTGTTATTAATGCCGGGTATTTTGACACCCGGTACTAATGTGGACATCAGTATCGTGTGGGAAGAGAGAGAGCTCCAATACGCCCTCGATGTTGTTTAATATATGAGGTGGCCGTATACATTGCAAGGATAATGAAGAAACAACAGAAGAAGGATTCCATCATGCATGCTTACAATTTTCAGTAAGATCGTTCTAATAACTAGATGTATATAAATAGATATATTTTGTGGTTTATTTATATTCGCTATTTTAATATAATGCAGAGACCATTTTATTTGCTTACACATCTGTCTGAAGCATAGAGAGCTAATGGTCTTCGACTCATTACACTATAAAAAGGATGCTTATAGGCAATTCATTAACATTCTAAAAAAGTAAGCTATACTTTAAATTGTATATTATTAAATTTTGTATTTGTATTCTTGAAGTGTGCATTGGCTATACAGAATCAATGGTGGGGAGCACCCTCAAAATAGGGGGAAAAAGGTGGTACCACATGCCAAATCCGTAAGAACATAATAACTTGTTTTTTATTCAGAGTTGTACACTTTTGTTAATAAATACTGATAATTTTTTATTTGCTTGCAGTGCTACAAGCAATCTCCTGACGGTGTGCTATGTGGACATTACGTGTGCGAAAATCTTGAGAAATAATGGTAGGTGTCAGACGAATTCTGAAGATGTAAGATTCTTGTTTGTACACAACCATGTGTTAATTATCGTCCTAATGGTAATGCATAATAACCTTCATTTATTGTGTGTACGTGTAGATGCCTACCATCGAGATATCGTGGGGAAGCTGGGTGACAAGCAAATCGACAACATTTGTGTGGACATGGCGAGGTTCATCAAATATGAGATTTGCCATGAGAAGGGAAAATTATTGATAACGAAAGAGTATTGATTTTGGACAAGGCCGAAAGCTTACTTAGATGGGTGTCATAGGATTATCCATTATGTATGATGTTTTTTATAATGTGACTTATGTATTATTAGATGCTTGTTTGGATTATGTGGTTGACAAACATATTTGAATTTGGGAGTTAAATACAAATAATAATAAATTCATGTGAATTTGGCCACCAAATACAAATAATAATAAATATGGGTGAATTTAGCAGCCAAATACAAACAATATACGAAAGTGGCGAATTATATACAAATAACAAACCATTATGGGGAATTATATAACGAAACGGAAAAAACCTTTCGCTAGCGAGCGGCATAAGCACACGCCAGCACAAAAAGCCTTTGTGCTGGCGGGAGGCATAACACCCGCCAACATAGAATGCCTCTACGTTGGCGGGCGGCATAAGCTCCCACCAGCACAAATGCCTCTGTGCTGGCGGGCGGCCACTCGCAAGCACAAAGAACAATTTCTACTGCCTCAAGTTGCTAGTGGGTGCCGCGCCCGCTAGCAAAGACCGATTTTAGGTAGTGCCCCCCCCCCCCCCCCCCCGCCCACATTAGTATTGGGCTGACTCAGGCACTGCTAGTAATGTGTCACATTAGTACCGTGTGACAATACTACCCGGTACAGATCGGGACATAGTAGTACCGGGCAAAGATAAGGCTCGGTAGTTATGCCCCAACCCACACCGCAGCCTCCCCCTCCACACGTGTAGAAATATCTGTCTTTCCTCCTCATCAAGATCTCATTCAGTCTTTATCTTGCCATCTCCTCATCTCACACTCATATCTCTCTTCTACTGTCGATCTGTAGGAGCGGGGCAGGCTCCCTGGCCTCCCCGACGTGGGCACCCTAGGCAGCAGGCCAGGACGCACCTGGGCAGCGCGACCGGGAGGCGTGTGTGGCCGGCCGGGGTCGGGATGCGCTGGCGCCCCATGCACCAGGCAATCGCTGGCTGGAGGGCGGCGGTCGGGATGCGCCGGCGGCCCAGGCACTAGGCGTGTCGTAGGACGGCGAGAGGCGCGGTCTCCGCGGCCGCGAGGCACGTGCGGGGTCGTGACGCGCGGGCGTGGGAGGCACCAACAGGCGGGGGGGCAACGGCGTGGGCTTGAAGGCCTAACGCGCGACGCCTGAAGGCCCAGAGGTGCGGCGGCGCCGGCCTGAAGGCCTCGCACACGGCAGCTGACAGGAGGAGTGGACGATCGGCGATTTCTTGTGATGTTCGTGAATCTGTTCTAGCGTTTTTTATGATGTTCATGATTCAGTTATGGTGTGATGTTCTTGTGACTTGTTGTGATTTATGTTCTTGTGACTTCACAATCTTGTATTGTGGATATGAAAGATTATGTGAATCTTGTGTTGTTTAAATGTTGTAGAGATTGAGATTAAGATTGAGACTGGACTGAGAAAGAGAAAAGAGAAGAGAAAAAGAAATAAGATGGGGAACAGATGGGAACAAACTTCTGACGGAGAAGCACATTAGTACCGGTGTGTGCGCCAGGTACTGAATGAACAATACCGGTTTGATACCCGGTATAAATGTGTGTTTCTCTGGTATTGGTGTTGTGGGAGAAGATGTGACTCGATGTGATGAGTGAATAGTTGAATGTGATGGATTTGCAATGCAAATTTGCGAATCTAATTAAACAAAATTCGAAGCTAGCTCTCTACCACCCTAGCCTCATGGGTTTAAAAGAAGAATGAATACCGTACACAAACATGCATGCATGTAGTTTATATAGCTTGGATGTATATAATATACATTTATTAGTTATTTTTCTTTATTGAGCAAAGAAAACAGAAAAATGTAACACTAATAGCATATGCTGCTGCAGCACCGGCACTGCAAGTAGTGGAGGAGGTGTGGTCACAGCAGTGTCTCTCCTGTTGGCTGTTGCTTCAAAGTGGATGCTAGGAGGGCTCCACTCCACACTCTCACTGATGGCTGCTGCTGACTACACAATACAAGTAGTATATATATATGCCGCGCTGACTCTTCCACAAGACCTGGCATGACTTTTCCAAGGTTGTTTTCCCAAAAAAAAAAAACTTTTGCAAGGTATCCACAGCCAGGCCTCTGGCTGTGGGATCGAATCATATCGGACAAAGAACCACTGCGCGTCCACTTCCGGAGAGGACGGTGTCATCACGTGGGCACGCACAAGCAAAGCACACACGACGGACGCAACGCAGATGGGTGTGGGTGCGAGCGTGACAGCGGCTGCAGCCACCCAAGGGGACCGAGACTCAGCGATCCACAGTGCTCTTGGATTCCTGATCGATGACGCTGATGATGTATCCAATTAGAACCACATGTACGCGCGCCTCTTCCCATTTGTTCAATCTCAGACCATTGTATTGTATCACCGGTGGAGAGAGGAGTTTTAGTCCTAGTTGGTAGAGACCTTAGGTCTCTCATATCCAACCGGGACTAATGATGAGAGATAAAATACCCATCTTTAGTCCCGAGTGAATTAACCTAGACTAAAGGGGTCCTTTAGTCCCGGTTCGTATTACGAACCGAGACTAGGGGCACGCCTGCGCCCATTCCTTTAGTCTCGGTTTTTTACAACAACCAGATATATTATATCATAACAACAACCTTACAAAGAAGCCCTTAACAAAAGAGCCATTTACATCAAGGTCCCTACAAGAACGAGATCTAGAACCTACACCGTAGAGCAGCTCACCGGCGGTCGCCTCCAGAGGTGTCATGGACGCTTGGGGCCGGTGCGGAAGGGCCTCACTGTGCGAAGGCTTTAAGAGG
This sequence comes from Cenchrus americanus, assembly GCA_947561735.1. Taxonomy (NCBI): domain Eukaryota; kingdom Viridiplantae; phylum Streptophyta; class Magnoliopsida; order Poales; family Poaceae; genus Cenchrus; species Cenchrus americanus. The sequence continues at coordinate 245,473,333 of OX387245.1, forward strand.
TTGAGGGCGTTGTCGTGGAGCTTCATCACCGAGGAACCGAAGATCAAGTTGAAGAAGTTGCTGGTAGGTACAAGATCGACGCCCTCATAGCGGGGGGTGGCTCGCTGCCATACTGGTGGCGGAGGAGTTGAAGAGGACTTGATGCAGATCTAAACTCAGTTGCTTGTCGGAGTCAGATGCAGAGGGGTCGAGGCGGAGTGGATCCGCGGTGGAGAAGACAGGGAGAAGCATCAGAACAACCACCAAGGAGCAATCACCGCAACCAAATCCACCAAAAGGGGAATCCGAACCAGAGGGGAGTAGCTGATCTGCAAGCGAAAAGGTGAAGGGCGGAGGAAAACAGTGGAGAAGGTGGGGCGGAAGAGGGTGATAGGAACGACTTCAACCCCAGTGGAAACTGAAATAGCAAGGGAAAAACTCAAGCAGCCATGGATGAGGATGGGTGGAGATGGGAATGCTAGAGCGAGCGGAATTATTTTATTAAGACATACCCGGGCGCCGGCGAAGACGACGGTGAGAACCGCAGCAGCTCCACCGACGATGAGGCAGACAGATGCCATGAAGGCCAAGCACAAAGGCACAAGATCTACTACTACTGGTACTAGATAACTAGATCTACGAACTACTAAAAGCTAAAGGAGAACGAGGCCCCCTCCCCCGGCGCACTCCGGTCAGCACGCCGGAGGCGGACGGGAGGGGGGCCGAGATGGCGCAGTGGAGAGAGCGAGACGGAGTTCGCATCCTTTGGAAGGAAGAGTCTATGCTTTGGTAATACCAAATGTGACTAAAGGGTCTCATCTCTTTTTTGTTGTTGTTTTCGATTTGAGCATATATTCTAATTGTTGTCTAACCCGTATATGTACGTATACGTATTTGCACTTAATATCTATGTATACATGTCTATATATATACCATATACACACTTAGATATATACATAAACTTATATATCTACATATATAAACTTAGAAATATACACATCAAAATAGATATTTAATTAGTCTCATGCATAAGACTTACACACAATATTATACATCAAAATAAATATTTTTTATACATCAAAATATCGTTCACTTCAAATTTCTAGTCTCTACTCTTAGTGGTGTTGCATCACAATATTTTTTTAGATCTATCATAATAATGTTTTCCTGCTAGATTAACCACCTCATCCAAGAGGAATCCAATGAGGCTTTATTGAATCGCCAAAAGACGATCCTTCCGAGTGACCTCGTCCTTAACCATATCCATCTGTAATGTGGAAATATGTCAATGTATTACACCCAACAATTAAATATAGAAGCGGTTAGGAAATGATGTATTATTAATAGGTTTATTTAATTAACGTAAATTATAATTTCCCGAGTTTGTACTTGCCCAACATCATATGTGCTCAGAGACATCGTATGTGGATAGGAGAAAATGTTATGAAATACAAGTGTGATACAATTTAGTTTTTCTCAACCTAAAGTTGTTATTTGGTGTAGGTTGCACTCCTCGTCGTTGTAGGTTGCAACGACATTTGTACCGCGAGCAATAATGTCCTCCATAGTCCTTTCATCGTTATCATTGTTATCCATCTAGCATAAACACGAATTTTCTATGAATCGACACAAATTTATGAAAATATACAATAATTTCTATCTATGTCTAGAATAAACAAGAATAAATACTATTTTTCTATGAATTGACACGATTTATGAGAATATACAATAATTTCTCTCTATTTCTATAATGAACAAGAATAAACAGTAATTTTCTACGAATAGACATGAATTTTCTACAATAATTCATATTATTTTCTATCAATTTCTAAAATAACCACGATTTTATCGGTAATGGCGCCTACCAGAGTCGGCGAGGAGCCAGGGAGAGAAGGCGGTGGGATCCTGGGTGTGTTGAGCGAGGCAGCGGGGAGCCGGGGAGAGATGACGGTCGGTGATGTTGGGGAGAGACATATTTAATTAGAATTATTATACACATATTTAGTACAATTTTATACTAAAATTTAAATCTTCAGTTCAAATTAAAAAAGTTTCTGACGCAAACAATTCATTTGTTTGCGTCAACAAGTCCCGAAACCCCAAAATTTGGGGCAGGGTCGGGGTAGGCCAGCGGCCGGGGGAAGGTCGCGCCCTTACCGCTATTGGGGATGACGAACGTGAGGATGAAGGCAGAAAGTAGCAGGACGAGGTAACGTAGGGGTGGGACAGACGATGTTGATGCGAGCGCGGAGGCGATGGTTCGACCGACCGGGTGGCAAGGCGGCGGAGCCTCGGAGGTCGGGGAGGACGGCACGGAGTAGGAGGATGGGGAGGAGGCCGAGGGAGGCCGTGAGATGCTGCGGTCAGGGAGGATGCCGCCGCGTTCCGGGGGTCGACGGTGACGAACCAGTGGGGCGGGGGCCGACAGTGTTGGCGGAGAAGGGCTCGCTCGGCGGATTAAGGGAGGCCGACAGTGGTGGTGAATTCTAGGGGGGTGAGGACGGGAGAGGTTGCGGGATGCATGTCACACCCGATTTTCCGTAGAAAACCGAATGCATCTCATATGTGTGCCAGGATCACAATTTCACACATATGATAGACTCATGAGTGTAATATCACAAGACATTGCTCAAAACGTACAGAAAAGGTTTATTAACTTTTATTACACTCACGATGGTAGACACGAAGGTCTTTACACGAACAACGATAACTATGAAGACGCGACTCCATCTTCATCTTCCACGAAAGCTTCGACCGGTTGATCGCATCCTCGAACTCCTCGTAGTCGGTGAAGTACTCCACTCCGGATTCTTCTCCGAACGAGCGTAAGCAAGGATGAGTACACTTATGGTTGGTACTCGGCAAGGCCACGGGAATAACCTAAAGCAATATTAATTCATCTTTAAGTTCAATTAATCATGTGAGGGTCCAGGCCGCTCTTGACCGTGAGCACGGCCGATCGATCGCCTTTACACTCGCAGGTTGCACACTTTTCCCACGGTTCGCGTAAAAGTTCCAAAGAACTTTGAACCCAACCACGCATGTGCCGATCGTGCACAATACCACACTTCCGAGGTGTGATTGCATAGGGACGCTACGAAGCCTTTACAAAGATATGCAAAAGCATCAACAACCCACGACGATTCTGACTCAAGGCGGACCATAACCCTCCCTAGTGGTCGGCACCTTAGCAAAGGTCGCTACCCCAAAAGAACCGGGCTATACCCCCGCAACCCGAGCCCCCCGTGTTCCTTTCGGATAAGGTCGTCAATACAATCACACACCTAATTAATTGGCTAAGCCGAGCCATATGGACCGTGGTTGCACCGTTTTCCCCGGGTGGTTCTCCATGTTCCGATTAACTTATAGTGTTCTTGATTAAAGCATAGGTAGAAGGGTGGTTAGGGTCACTTGCCTTTCTCCAACGATAAGCTACTTTCCTTATCTGCAAAGCTCTGCACTTGAACTTCCTCGAACGGCGCGTTGGCTACGATCATGCAAGAAAACATACAATAAATAAAACAATACATCAAACATTACCAAAAGACTAAAACAATCTTTTAGAAATGAGGGCTCGGAGAGACGATCGCGTGGACACCAAGAACGCGTAAAACGGAGCTAGGATGGAAAAGATATGGCTGAAACATGGTTCAGGGACTAAATTGTGAAAGATCTGGAAGTTTAGGGGTTTTTCTGCAAGATTTCAGGGACCTAAACATAAATATGTGTGAAAGTAGAAGGTTTTAGATGCAAAAGGACAAAGCTTGGACCTCGGATGGAAAACCTAAGGAGCTCAAGGGCTTAACCGAGAAAAACCGGACCTAACCGCAAGGGTTTTTTGGAGGTGGAAGGGTATTTATGTAAATTCTGGAATCTCGGGGTCCTTTTTGCAAAACTGCCAAGGCAGCCGACTGAGTGGCTGAGGGAGTGCCACGTGGCGAGTCGCTATTGGCTGGGCTGACGCAAGCGGTGACGCAGGCGTGACGTGGCTGATGACGTCAGCGGTGGACCGGCGCGGTGCACCCGGTCCACCGGTCCACCGTGGACCGATCCAAGGGTTATGAGGCCTTTTTAATCTGGGCCGTTCATTGCAGATGGACGGGCGGCGCGATGGGGGCGGCGGCGGGCGGACGGCGGACGGCCGGCGGGGCGGCTCGCGGCGGCGGCGGCGGCGGGCTCGCCGGAGAAGGGTGAAATGCGCTCCCGTGCCTCAAATCGCAAGGAAATGACACCAGGAGGGAGAGGAGAAGATGTGGAGGCTCACCAGGGGCTTGAAGAGGTGAGAAACACGGCGGAGGAGGAGATCGGGCGGCGCGGTGGAGCTCCGGCGGTGAGCTCCGGTGTGGCGGCGCTGCGGTGAGGGAGGAGAGGAAGGGAGGGGCGCGGGGTGGAGAGGAGATGGTGCCGCCCCTTTATAGGGCCGAGAGGGAAAGGGAAGGGGCGCGGTTGAGGCGGTGGGCGGCGAGGTCGGTGGCGGCCGCCATTAATGGCGTGCGGGTGCGGTGGCGGCGGGTAGGGGAAGGGGAAGGGGTGAGGCGGCGCGAGTGGGCGGTGGCGGTGCCTTGATGGCGAGTGGAGGAGGCGGACGGGCGCGGGGACGGGGAGGCGGCGCCGGGGTGCGGGAGCCGGCGGCCCGGTGCGGGGAAGAAGGGGGGGGGGCGCGGCGGCGGAGGAAGAGGAAGAACCCGACGGGGGGCCCCACCCGCCGGCGAGAGGGAGAGAGAGGAGAGGGGAGGGAGGCGGGCGGAGCGGGCCGCGTGGGCCGAAATCTGTGATGGGCCGCGGGAGCTGGGCGGCTGATAGGTTAGATTAGTTTTGTTTTTTTTTCTTCTTTTTTTTTCAAATCCTTTTCAAACTAATTTCAAACCTTTTAAATTCAAATCTTTTTTTCATGTTTTCAAACTCAAATTTTAACACAAATTTACTCAACTATTTTAAGACTTTTAGAAAACCTTTTAAACAACTTTTCAAACATTAAATTCAAACTTTCATCATTTTTTTAATTCAAACTTTCACACCAATTTTCACAATTATCTTTAAGGACTTTTCACAAAATTTTTTAAGACTTTTCACAAGTGTTTTTTTAAGACTTTTAAAATCACACCACAAACAAAACTCATGCATTTCAACATGATGCTCAAACACTTGTTTGATTCTAATTATTAATTGTTGTTTAATTTAATTAAAGGCACATTTATTTATTAAAAATTTATTAAATCCTTAGAAAATAAAACTAAACCATGTTGCTAACAATATTTTATTGTGATGGAATTTTCGGGTGTTACAAATCCTACCCCCTTAAAAAGAATCTCGTCCCGAGATTCGGAGGGATCGGGAAACAAGAGGAGATACAAGATGTCTTGAAAGATGACAGTTTACTATCACAGAGCTTGTTCACTTCTCCTTCTTCTTCGGGCTTGTTGCGGCAAACTCAATCCTATCTCCTTGCGGGGTAGTTAAGAGCACCGACTTCTTGGCACACAAAATGATTCCATCATGCTTGCTTAACCAATCCATACCAAGGATCACATCTATTCCACTGGATGTTAGGATCACTAAGTCTGCTTCAAAATCTATCTCTCCGATCTTAAGATTGACTCGTGGGCATACATAGGTGGATTTCATTTCACTGTTTGGGGAACTGATTAGCAAATGTGTCTTCATGGAACTCTTGGGTACATCATGCTTTGTCACGAATCGTTCAGTAATAAATGAATGCGATGCCCCGGAATCAAATAAAATTGTTGCAGGTACAGAGTTGATAAGAAACGTACCAAGCACAACATCTTTGTCTCCTTGAGCTTCTTCAGCTGTCACATGGTTCACCCTACCATGCATATTGTTCTGTTGACCTCTGTTATCTCTCTGGGGTGTCTGCATATTGCGCTGAGGGCAAATACTGGCGTAGTGTCCCAATTCTCCGCAGTTGAAGCATCCACTGGGGTGAACTGGAGTAGTGTTCCTTACTGGTGCACCTGAGCGGTTCTGATGAGGATTTGGAGCCTGAGGTGTCATTGGGTTGGATTCTTCGGGTTCATCAAACGAACGATACTGTTGACTCTGTCCATGGCCTCTGCCTGGTGTGCTAGAACGAAACTGAGAGTCTTGCGATGAGTTGTAACGAGGGCGGGTGTTGCTACTAGACTGACCCTGAGTTTGAAACTTGCGCTTCTGTTCACGAAGTTCCTTGCGTTTATTCTCCAAGCCTATAGCCTTATTGAGTAACATCTGAAAGTTAAGAAATGTGTGGCTCTGCAACTGATAGTTAAGTGGACCTATCAAACCATCGAGAAAGCGTTCTTGTCTCTTGGCATCCGTGTTGACTTCATCTGGTGCATAGCGGGACAAATGAGTAAACTGATCCAGATACTCACTAACGGTCATGTTACCTTGCTTTAGAGCTAGAAATTCCTTCTTCTTCAGCTTCTTCACACCAGCTGGGATGTGATGTGTACGAAAACTTTCCTGGAACTCCTGCCAGGTAATGGTGTCAGCAGCAGCATGCGCGACGGTGTAAGCATCCCACCAATCAGACGCTGCACCTTCCAGACATCCTGAGGCATACAAAACCTTCTCACGATCATTACATTGGGTGATATTCAGCATCTTGTTGATGGTCTTGAGCCAATCATCGGCATCGAGGGGATCTACAGAATGAGAGTAAGTGGGCGGGTTGTGGCTCATGAATTCTCTATGCTTGTTCACTGGTGGTGGAGGTGGTGGGGGTCCTTGTGGTGGTGGCTGGTTCTGCTGTGCCTGTAGATTCTGGACAGTGGCGGTGAGGTTATGAATTAATTGCATCTGTTCCGTAAAGAACTGCTGCATCGCGGGATCCATCGCTAATTCTTGTGAAGGAGGGAACTTGATTCAGCTGATTGATGACGAACGAAATATACTGTCCAGCTCCTGACATGATGTTTACCATTTGATTGTTAGAGAGAGAAGTTTTCCGATAGGAAGTTGAATTGATAAAGGTGAATCAGAGAAAAGGGGCTAAGATTCAAATTTAACTTTAATTATTTTATTGATGTATTTGTGGCCATCACTCCACAAAAAACATTTCAATCATGTCAAAGATCCAAATCATGCATGTTTACAATCAACAAGCATTAACATCACACGTCCTCACAAGAACGGCTCTATCGAAACGAAACTGATAGAAGGGGTAGGCAACCTAAGAAACTATCTATAAAACACGTGTGGTAGTTCAAGGTGGAAGAACAAGAATCAGATTCAGTGTAGAAGAAAACAAAAGATTTGATTTTGTTAAAGAATAAAGAATAAAATATTTTTTTAAGCGTAAATAAGATATTTTGAATGCTGGAAAGGCTTTCTAGAAAGAGAGTCCTTAATCTCGACCATTTCTATCTGAGGCTGCGTCCTACAGTCAGCAATGCTCTGATACCACTCTGTCACACCCGATTTTCCGTAGAAAACCGAATGCATCTCATATGTGTGCCAGGGATCACAATTTCACACATATGATAGACTCATGAGTGTAATATCACAAGACATTGCTCAAAACGTACGTAAAAGGTTTATTAACTTTTATTACACTCACGATGGTAGACACGAAGGTCTTTACACGAACAACGATAACTATGAAGACGCGACTCCATCTTCATCTTCCACAGGCTTCGACGGTTGATCGCATCCTCGAACTCCTCGTAGTCGGTGAAGTACTCCACTCCGGGATTCTTCTCTCGAACGGCGTAAGCAAGGATGAGTACACTTATGGTTGGTACTCGGCAAGGCCACGGAATAACCGGAAAGCAATATTAATTCATCTTTAAGTTCAATTAATCATGTGAGGGTCCAGGCCGCTCTTGACCGTGAGCACGGCCGATCGATCGCCTTTACACTCGCGAGGTTGCACACTTTTCCCACGGTTCGCGTAAAAGTTCCAAAGAACTTTGAACCCAACCACGCATGTGCCGATCGGTCACAATACCACACTTCCGAGGTGTGATTGCATAGGGACGCTACGAAGCCTTTACAAAGATATGCAAAAGCATCAACAACCCACGACAGATTCTGACTCGGGGCGGACCATAACCCTCCCTAGTGGTCAGCACCTTAGCAAAGGCTGCTACCCCAAAAGAACCGGGCTATACCCCTGCAACCCGGAGCCCCCTGTGTTCATTTCGGGTAAGGTCGTCAATACAATCACACACCTAATTAATTGGCTAAGCCAGAGCCATATGGACTGTGGTTGCACTGTTTTCCTGGGTGGTTCTCCATGTTCCGATTAACTTGTAGTGTTCTTGATTAAAACATAGGTAGAAGGGTGGTTAGGGTCACTTGCCTTTCTCCAACGATAAGCTACTTTCCTTATCTGCAAAGCTCTGCACTTGAACTTCCTCGAACGGCGCGTTGGCTACGATCATGCAAGAAAACATACAATAAATAAAACAATACATCAAACATTACCAAAAGACTAAAACAAGCTTTTAGAAATGAGGGCTCGGAGAGACGATCGCGTGGACACCAAGAACGCGTAAAACGGAGCTAGGATGGAAAAGATATGGCTGAAACAAGGTTCAGGGACTAAATTGTGAAAGATCTGGAAGTTTAGGGGTTTTTCTGCAAGATTTCAGGGACCTAAACATAAATATGTGTGAAAGTAGAAGGTTTTAGATGCAAAAGGACAAAGCTTGGACCTCGGATGGAAAACCTAAGGAGCTCAAGGGCTTAACCGAGAAAAACTGGACCTAACCGCAAGGGTTTTTTGGAGGTGGAAGGGTATTTATGTAAATTCTGGAATCTCGGGGTCCTTTTTGCAAAACTGCCAAGGCAGCCGGCGGAGTGGCTGAGGGAGTGCCACGTGGCGAGTCGCTATTGGCTGGGCTGACGCAAGCGGTGACGCAGGCGTGACGTGGCTGATGACGTCAGCGGTGGACCGCACGGTGCACCGGTCCACCGTCCACCGTGGACCGATCCAAGGGTTATGAGGCCTTTTTAATCCGGGCCGTTCATTGCGGATGGACGGCCGGGCGCGCGGTGGGCGGCGGCGGGCGGACGGCGGACGGCCGGCCGGCGGCGGCTCGCGGCGGCGGCGGCGGCGGGCTCGCCGGGAAGGGTGAAATGCGCTCCCGTGCCTCAAATCGCAAGGAAATGACACCAGGAGGGAGAGGAGAAGATGTGGAGGCTCACCAGGGGCTTGAAGAGGTGAGAAACACGGCGGAGGAGGAGATCGGGCGGCGCGGTGGAGCTCCGGCGGTGAGCTCCGTGTGGCGGCGCGCGCGGTGAGGGAGGAGAGGAAGGGAGGGGCGCGGGGTGGAGAGGGGGTGGTGCCGCCCCTTTATAGGGCTGAGAGGGAAAGGGAAGGGGCGCGGTTGAGGCGGTGGGCGGCGAGGTCGGTGGCGACCGCCATTAATGGCGTGCGGGTGCGGTGGCGGCGGGCGGGGGGAAGGGGAAGGGGTGAGGCGGCGCGAGTGGGCGGTGGCGGTGCCTTGATGGCGAGTGGAGGAGGCGGACGGGCGCGGGGACGGAGAGGCGGCGCCCGCGTGCGCGGAGCGCCGGCGGCCCGCGGGGAAGAAGGGGGGGGGGGGGGGGCGGCGGCGGAGGAAGAGGAAGAACCCGACAGGTGGGCCCCACCTGTCGGCGAGAGGGAGAGAGAGGAGAGGGGAGGGAGGCGGGCGGAGCGGGCCGCGTGGGCCGAAATCTGTGATGGGCCGCGGGAGCTGGGCTGATAGGTTAGATTAGTTTTGTTTTTTTTTCTTCTTTTTTTTTCAAATCCTTTTCAAACTAATTTCAAACCTTTTAAATTCAAATCTTTTTTTTCATGTTTTCAAACTCAAATTTTAACACAAATTTACTCAACTATTTTAAGACTTTTAGAAAACCTTTTAAACAACTTTTCAAACATTAAATTCAAACTTTCATCATTTTTTTAATTCAAACTTTCACACCAATTTTCACAATTATCTATAAGGACTTTTCACAAAATTTTTTTAAGACTTTTCACAAGTGTTTTTTAAGACTTTTAAAATCACACCACAAACAAAACTCATGCATTTCAACATGATGCTCAAACACTTGTTTGATTCTAATTATTAATTGTTGTTTAATTTAATTAAAGGCACATTTATTTATTAAAAATTTATTAAATCCTTAGAAAATAAAACTAAACCATGTTGCTAACAATATTTTATTGTGATGGAATTTTCGGGTGTTACAATGCAGCGGTCAGGGAGGATGACGGCGGTGGCGGAGCGGTGGATCGGGGACAGAAAAAGTGGCCAAGTGTTGGAGGGGGAGGGTCGCTGTTCTTATATATACACCACCCATTAGTCGCGGGTCGTGTAACCAACCATGACAAAAGGGGGCCTTTTGTCACAGTTACTAACACCACCCGAGACTAAAGGGTGATTTCGCACGGGAGGCCCCAAAAGGGAAAATTTCCCTCTTTAGTCCCGGGTGGTGTTACCACCCGTCTCGTTTGTTACACGAACCGAGACTAAAGGGCTATTTTGCACGATACATTGATTTTTTTCCCATTTTCCCTCCGCATCTTCTCATTCTTTCTCTTTGCAACATTTTTTAAAAATGGTAAGTTTAATATTTGAACCATGCAAAATTATTTTGCATTAAGAATTAACAACCTTCACTTTCCTATATAAAAATTAATTTAATAGTTGAAATAATTACTTCTACTTTTCATTTATCTACCTTTTCCCAATTTTTAGTGATAAAAATGATAATTTCATTGCATACAAATTTTAAAAACAATCATTATACATGGGACTCGACAATATTTGTCTCCTAAGACATAAGAGACCATGTGGCAAAATTTGGCATCATTCCATATCTGTTTAGTGGTGGACTTAGCTCGACGTTTAACGACCTGGTGATATAGCACGGAAATTCAAGTTAACTGCAAAAAATGCTCAACTAATTCAGAAAAATCTCAAACTTTATGGTTACTTCCCACAGGGCATCTGAAAGCCTTTAACAAGTTTTAGTTCAAATACATAAATGAATACACTCATACAACATTACACACATGATTTGAACATTAATCATTACAGTACAACATTGAAGTTCCTTTTCTTGACGAAAGTTCCTTGGTCATGGTCGTGACGTAAGTATGGTGTCTCTTCATTTCCAAGTGATATGCTTGGGTCAACTTTGACAACGAATGGAGGCATGCCATCGAACTAATCATAGTCATCCGATTTGTTTGTTCTGTCCTCGACTCCCACGATTACTCTTTTACCTAGAAGAACAATGGCTCTTGTGGTCCTTCTTGGGGATTTGTATTCTTTGGTTTGCTAGTCATATCCTTGACATAGCAAACTTGATGCACATTTTTGGCAAGGACGACTGGTTCTTCTTTGAAACCAATCTTGGTCAGGTCCACTATTGTCATTCCATATTGATCTTTCCTTATGCCACCTCCAGTTAGTTTTACCCATTGGCAAAGAAACAGAGGGATGTTAAGTGCCCCGTACTCAAGCTCCCATATCTCTTCTATGACACCATAATAGGAGTTCTTGTTATTGTTGCTGTCCATGTCGTCTATATGGACACCACTATTCTGGTGTGTGGTTTTCTGATCTTAGTCTCTTGTGTAAAAAGTATAGCCATTTATATCGTAATCTTGGAATTTCACAATTGTGCTAGAAGGTCCCCAAGCTAACAAAGTGAGTTTTGGGTGAATCATGGAATCACTGATAACTTGTTCACTCAACCATGAGGGAAAATTTACCAAGTGATGGCGTACCCATGCTTCGGTTTTGGTTGGATTTTCAGAAGAAATAATCTGCTTGTGTTCCTCTATATACGATGTCACCATTGATTGTTGCAGAATAGCTAGGTGTGCTTTATTGAACAAATCTATTGACACTATTTTTTGGCCTATTTTTCCGTCAACAAAATCAGTATCATTGCTCAAACTTGCTTTCCTTCCAATGGTGCACTTTCCTAGTAGCCTTCCCTCGTGTCGTGATACTGGAACCCTAATCGAGTCAATTGAGTCGACAAAGTCCACACAAAACTCAATTACCTCCTCAGTTACATATCCTTTGGCGATGCTTCCTTCCAGACGTGCACGGTTAAGAACATAATTCTAGAGGACTGACATGAACCTATCAAAAGGCCACATGTTGTGCAGGAATACTGGACCAAGAATAGTAATCTCTTTCACAAGGTGCACAGGAGGTGAGTCATAATATTGAAGAATGAAGGTGGAAATGCCAACTCAAAGCTGACAAGACATTACACAACATCATTCTGTAGCTTCACTAGTTTCCTTGGATCGATTGCCTTCTGTAAAATTGCATTGAGAACTGCACAACGCTTTACGAGCGCTAATCATACTTTCTCTGGTAGAACACTCCTCAATGCAACTGGAAGTAACTGTGTCATCAACATGTGGCAGTCGTGGGCCTTTAGATTTTTGAACTTCTTATCTTTCATATTTATGATCCCTTTTATATTCGACAAGTAGCTAGATGGAAACTTCGTACTATTTAGGAAATCAAACATGATGTCCTTCTCTTCCTTGCTTAGGGTGTAACTACCAGGACCTACGTAATCTTGTTCTTCTTCCTCAACCTCTTCAGGATCTGCTTCTTCATCAACCTCTTGCAGAGGTGCCTCATTCCTATTGATATCTTTAAGGTCCCGTCGTGCTTCCAATGTATCCTTAGAGTTACCGTAACAACCCAAGAAGCCTAGCGCATTCAAACAAAGATTCTTCGTCAAGTGCACACGTCAATTGTGTTTCGGACCTTAAGAATTTCCCAATAAGGTAACTCCCAAAATATAGATTTTGTAACGCCCGCGTTTTTAGCTCCTAATAAATCACCAAATAAATCACGTGTGTTTTCAAAATTGTCCAGCTGAGCTCATTTGCCCCCTTTCGGAATCCTGGTCACCGTCTCCCTCTCTCTCACCCCGCGCGCGTGCCGCGAATCCCGCCGCACCGCCCGCACCCGGCCGGCACCCATGCGCGCCTTCCCAACGCCTCGGTCGGCCACCGTGCCGAGAATCCCGCACACGCCGCGGTCCCGCCGGCCGGTCCGCCTCGACATCACCGCCGTTCCGGAATTGACGCCGGTATCCGAGAAACCCAGAAAAAAATCCGCAAAACTCCTTCTCCTAATTTTCTAAATCCCTTTTCTATTTTTCTTCCCTGATTTTTTTTCCTTTTTCCTATTTTCCTTTTTCTTTTCTTTGTTTTCTTTTCCCTTTTCTCCCTTTTCTTTTTCCTTCTTTCTTTTTCCACCGGCCTCTCCTACCTCCGGCCTCAGGCCGAGGCCCCCCTCCCGCGCGGCCCCCCCACGCGCGACGCGGGAGCCGCGGCCCCCCTCCCCACGCGCGGCGGGGGCGACACCCCCGCGCGCCCCGCGGCGGCGGCCCCCCCTCCCCCGGCCGGCCAAGCCCCAAGCCGCACGCCAAGAGGCGGCCCCCCCGCGCCACGGCGGGCGGCGGCTCCCCCTCCCTTCCATTGCTCGACAAACGAAGACCTCCATTACTCCGACCGGCTCACCTCCACCGCGGCGCGCGCATCGCCGCCTTCCTCCCCTCCACGGCCACAGCGGCACCGCACGACGGGTCAATTCGCACAACAACGACCGAGAATCCCGCCGGCCGAGTCCACGCCGGGATTTTTCCCGAACCTCCATTGACGGCCATTGAAGCTCCGCGAAGCTCAAAATATCCTCGCCAAACCGACCTTCCCGCGCCTATAAAAGGGCCGGACCGGCTCCCCACCTCGCCCCGCACCTCCACGACCAATTCCCCCTCCTTCCCGAGCCCTCCATCACCACCACCAGTGCCGCTTCGGTCACCACCGCGAACAACCTCACTGCTGGCCGTCGATTCGCCTCTCCAGAGCACCCCAGCCCGAGGTAAGAAGCGGAATCGGTTGCCCTCGTCCTCCTCTTCGTTTCGCCCCAATTCCCGGCCGTCGCCGTGCACCGAGTCGCCGCGCCCCTCCCCCCTTCCACGGTCGGCCTCCCCAGCCTCTGCGTTCTGTGTCGTGAGGGAGGGAGGAAGAAGAAGGGCCTTTTTGCCCAAAACCCCCTGCCCTTTTCCCACTTATCTAAAACCGGCCCCCCCTCTATTTCCCTCACCCTTTTCTTCCAAAACAGACCCTATACTTTAAATTAAACCACAAAAACAACCCTGTCCCTTTACAATCATGCCCCTGGACTATTTAGTAACACCCCCGCCAAGTTTAAATATTATAATTAAGTCCTTTTCTTTTATAATAAAATACTAACAGGCCCCTAATTAACCCTAAACACCTCCATTAACCCGTCATTTCATGCGCAATTTTAATCCAAATCGCGCCCAACCTTTCCCACGCCCGTGCCGGTATACCATCACCCATCCGTCACCCAAAACCCCCGCATAATATTTATTTCCCTATTTTATCCAATTACCTTCCGCGAGCTCACCGGAGAAAATGTGTATCTTTTTATTGATTGCATGCTTGCTCGTGTGTGCGCTATAGCCGACGAAGTGAACGAAGGAAGGTACCCCGACCCGAGTTTGGAGCCGACTACCGCGAGCGGAGCCCGAGGTCCCGAACGTCGAGCCGCACTCCCCGAAGACTTCGAAGACGGCAAGTTCAACCTCCCCCTTTGATGCATGCTTCTGTCCTAGTTTTAAAAATATATCCTATACCCGTTTTATAAATTGCATATTGTTTTACTGCAAAACATGGTAGGATAGCCACCCTTGATTGCTATGATTGAACCTTGTTTTGGCCTAAATGAGTGCTTTAAAAATGTGTGTGTGTGCTTTTTAAAATGTGTGAGTGCTTTAAAAACAAAAAGGGGATATGTTTGGAAAATGAGTAAAGAACTGGGTAGACGGGATGGACGTGTGTATCAGGAGTATGGGTGAGCTCGTACCTGTGTGGTTGAGCGTGTTGGGAGTTGTCCATCTTGTCGGTTAAGGACCGGGTTGCGTGACATCTCACCTGACCCAAATGATCGTACAACCACTCGACCGTTGTATGTGGCAACGGCTTAGCATAAACCCCACTAGTTAAACTACTTGCCATCTGGTGTGCAGGTGAGCAGCGGGAGACCAAGGAGTAGGGGTACACTCTGTGTGAGGTACGCCCTGGTTATGTGGGATAACCCCTTGGGTGCTTCCGTGGTGGCTCGTAGTGTTAGCTAAGGTGGGTAATGGCTTTGATAGGATCCGTACCGGCACTAGGTGTCCGTGTGACGGTACCCTACTTGTGGGTAAAGATGTACAACCTCTGCAGAGTGTCAAACCTATTCGAATAGCCGTGTCCACGGTATTGGACGAGTCACGGTGTGGTCACAAAAACTAGTGTTTGGGGAATGGGATGATTTCTGGCGTGAGTTGTTTTCCCGGTGATGTGTGGGTGGCTGTGTGCCTGGGCTACGACGGACGGGAAGTCCGGTAGTTCCACAGTGGTTTCCCTAAAACTGTTGAGTTACTTGGGTTATGAAAATGATTTGCGAAAACTTTTTGAAATGAACCTCTGCATGTGTAAGTTTGTAAAATGAATCTTAACCTGATCCTTGTTATACTCTATGCATGATTCTGCTTATAAGCCCCTCCGTGGGTGGGGTTGGATTTGCTGAGTACGTATGTGCTCACCCTTGTTTTGCTAACTATTTTACAGAGGAGGATCCCGATTACATTCCCGAAGACGTTGAGTAGGTCGTGCCCTACACCCAACCGTGCCTGTGTACCCAGGGCCCTACCGAAAGCTTCCATGGTGTGGTACTCTGAGGAGGCTATGGAAGCCTTTGCTATTGTAGTGTGGTCGTTAGCGTTTGTGTTGTTCCTTGTTGCGTTGGCACTACCGTGCCCTTTGTGTCGCCGTGATGTAAAAGACTGATTCCACCTATTGTAATAAATGTGTTACCAGCCTCCTGGGACTGGTATTTGTGTCACATTTAGTCACCTCTGATGAGGGGACGCTTTAGGTGGTATCAGAGCCGTAGGTTGGCCGTAGGACATGACCCCTAGGATACGAGACCTCCTCTGGCCTTCTCTAACCTTTCCTTTGCTAAGCTCACCTTTTCCCAAATCCTTACCTTGATTCTTGCCTGTTTCCAGATGCCTAACCCCGAGTGGAACGGAGGAATTTGCCCCCGTCCGGCCGGTCTCCCTAACTCGTTGCTACTCGGCCCTAGAGCGCGTCGGAGTAAGGGATCCGCCGGAGTTCGTCTACCGGAGTACGAACGCTTCGGCACCCCTCGGTGTAAGCCGCCGATCTTTGTGGGAAGGAGCACGCTTTACCCCGACATAGAGCCATGGTTCGTCAACGCCACCGGTTTTCGCTTTGCCGACACCTACCCCAAGGTCGCTCGGAAGGCCCCGCGACGCCTACGAGTGGTTTATAGACAACACCTCCGAAGGACTCCAATGGGATTCTTTCCACCCTCCGGAGGAAGAGGACGCTCGTGGATTGATCGCATGAGAGGTTTAGAACGAGAGGGAGAAGACTTAGAAGAGGCAGTCTCCCACCTATCCATATACCTCAGAGGCCTAGACCATCTTTATCAGGAGCAAGCCCAACAACTGAAGCAGCAGATCGACAGAGCGGAAAGAGCAGAACAGAGGATAGAACTGGAAAGGGTGAAGACGACCATAGCAGAAGTTGAACTACACAACACAAAGCAAGAATACCTCAGGGAAAGAGAGCGCACGCTGTTGGCCCATAAAGCCCTATGGGATGAACTAAAAGAGCGAAGAAGCAGAGATGAAGGAGCCAGAGCAGAAGAAGATGAACCCGAAGAAACCCACTGGGACAAAGGGACCCAGACTGAAGATGAGATACTGGAGCAAGATCTTCCACTGAAGAAGCGCCGTATCCAGCTAGAGGAAGAATCACCATGAGGATAAGACTAGGGTGTGTAGGCTAGAAACCGAGTCCTAGCAATAATAAGTGTACCCCGAAGGATGTACCCCAACCTTCCTACTAAATAAAGTTATCCGTCTCGTGTACCCCACCACAACCTGTTCAACTCTACCTTTGTTTTCAGATGGCGGAAGATGGATGGACCCAAGGCGTGTGCCAGGAGGAGCCTGGTTTTGCTCGCCGCTCATCAACTCCCCGGAGCGCCTCGGTATCACCGAGCGCCCTAGGTACTACGCGAGAGAGTACGAGCAACTCGGCACTCTTCACTGTAGAGTGGTCCTCTCCGTCGCTAGAAGCAACCGCCACACCAACATCGAGCCGTGGCGCGTGACCGCCACAGGGTTTCGACACCGGGATACCTATCCTTTGGCCCTCAGAAAAGCCCTCCGCTACCTGTGCCGGATCTACGAAGAACACCTCGTCCCCACACCGATGAGGTACTTCCCTCCCGCCATCAGAACCCCAGTTTGGCAGGCCCGCATGAGGAACCTGGAACGACGCCGCCACCAGGAGGATCTGCTATACCACGTAGTCGCCTACCTTGTCTCCTTGGACAAGCTCTTTGACGACCAAGCCAGACACTTGAGGGAACAAATCAGTCGGGCCGAGCAAGCTGAAGTCACAGTGAGGATGCACCAAGTCCGAGTGGCTCAAGCTGAAGCAAGGACTGCAGCAGCCATAAGCAGTGAAGCCGTTGCCCAGGAAAGCCTCAGGAGGATCAAGGACCAACGCATGCAAGAATGGACCCACGGCGGAACACCCGTTCGAGCCATTGGAGAAGCACAAGTCCTGCTGGGAACACCCCTTGTAGGATGGGGAGGAACTATCGAAGTCCCCCCAGCACCACAAGCAGTCACCGAACCCCCAGCAGCTACCGCTGAAGCCACAGCACAGCCTCAGGAAAACGGAGACCCCGAAGGCGGAAACGATGACGAGTTGCTCATTCCGCTGGAAGAGCACTCGACCCCAGAAGACAGCTCCCCTCGCGAGTAGTGTGCCCCAAGACCCAGGGAATGAAGCCGTACTGGTCCTAGTTGCGCCCTTAGTCCTTAGTCATGTGGTGTGTCCGCGTAGTCGGGATGTATCCTCCTCGCTGGTTTGTAATAAAAACTTGTTTGTGCATGCTTGTTTGCTTGTTGTGTGCTTACCGGCAGAATAAACCCTGCCTTTTTTAAAAAGGAACTCGATATAATCCACTTAAACATCACATAAAACTAGACCTCTTAGAAAACCCGTTCCTTTACAGATGGTTTCCAGGCGCCCTGTCAGGACCCACCGATCGGACGCGGAGGGATCGCAAGCCGATCGGAGGGAGCGTCTCCACGACCAGGAGGTTAACCAAAATGAAGATGGAGGAGAGAACGTGGTCCTGCCACCGCCACCCCCTCCTGTTGACTTGGCACAAGTCTTAGCCAACCGATCGTCCTGATGGAGGCTATCTTCAATGCCATCAACCGCCCAAGACCCTGTGCTATGAGCATGAATGAGAAGCTGATCGAGTTCCTCAGGACTAAGCCGCCCACCTTTAGCGGGTCGGTGAATCCTTTGGACGCTGATGATTGGCTGAGAGCCATCCTGAGGGAACTGGAGCCCCTCCACTGCGAGGACCATGACAAGGTTCTCCTGGCAGCTCACCAGCTCACCGGAACAGCCCTAGCCTGGTGGGAAAATTACTGCGCCGCCACCAAAGATCCCTCCGCCATCACATGGGATGAGTTCATGGAGGAGTTCCGCCGCTACCACATCCCGGAGGCCACACTGAAGCGGAAGGCAGACGAGTTCCGCGAACTCCGCCAAGGCAACATGTCTGTGGAGGAATACACGTACCAGTTCATAGAGCTGGCACGCTATGCCCCCGAGGAGGTGGATAAAGACTCCAAAAAGCAAGAGATGTTCAAGAAGGGGCCGACTCCGAACCGAGGACACCGCCGACTCCTCGCATTTACCCGACTTTAACACCCTCATGAACATGGCAATACTCACGGAGAGAGCAAGGGCCGAGGAAAAGAAGGAAAACAAGCGCAAGTTCATGGAACACAAGGCCAAGCAGCAAGAGCGGTCCCAGAGGCCGAGAAACTTTGGACACCCCATGTCCAGGTTCCAAGCCCCTATGCAGTACAGAACCCAATCCCAAGCCACGAGCTCACCAGCCCCCAGAGCCCAGTTCAAGCCCTCCTACAACCAGAGCGCCATAAAGCCCCCACAGAACAACACCAGCCAGATCACTACCAACAACAACAACAGCTCCCGAGTGTGTTTCAACTGCCGAGAAACCAGGCACTTCATCGCCAACTGCCCCTATGCTAAAAAGCCAACCACCACCACCTACTCCAACTCGGTGAACGGGCCAAGGCCACTTGCGTCAGGAGCCAACCGCATGCCAGTGCGCAGCAACAACAACTTCGGCAACAACACTAGTAACCAGCAGATGAGGCAGCCCCAGCAGTCGTATGGACGCGCCCGGGTGAATCACATCAATGCGCAGGAGGCACAGGAAGCACAAGGAGTGGTACTCGGTGAGTTCCCGGTCGCCCCGCTTTTGGCTACCATACTATTCGATTCAGGAGCATCGCACTCATTCATATCCTCAAGCTTTGTGGAAAAGCATAGCATACCCACAGTACTACTCAAAGCACCCCTAATAACTCGAACGCCCGGAGGTGACATTAATTGTCAACTGGGATGTCCCCGGGTAAGGATCATTTTAAGTGGGGTAGAGTTCCTAGCGACACGGTAGTACCGAAATCCAAGGGGATAGATGTGATCCTTGGTATGGACTGGTTAAGCCAGCACCATGGCCTCATAAGTTGCGCCGACAAAGTAGTGCACCTGACCAACCCAGACGGGATACAAGTGACCTGCCACACCCGGGGACACAGGCCGGATATAATGGTTTTCAACATAGAAGCCAAGTCCATAGAGGATGTCCCAGTAGTATGAGAATACCCAGATGTGTTCCCCGAAGAACTCCCTGGAATGCCACCAGACAGGGATATAGAGTTCGTAATCGACCTTATCCCTGGAACCTCTCCCATAGCCAAGAGGCCCTATAGGATGGCAGCCCCTGAGTTGGCAGAATTGAAGAAGCAGCTAGCAGAGCTCCAGCGAAGTGGGTTCATCAGACCAAGTTCATCACCATGGGGAGCCCCAGTGCTTTTCGTGGAAAAGAAGGATAAGAGCATGAGGATGTGTGTGGACTATCGCTCGCTGAACGAGGTCACTATTAAAAACAAGTACCCTCTTCCTAGAATAGATGACCTGTTTGACCAACTAAAGGGAGCCAAGTATTTCTCGAAGGTGGATCTAAGATCAGGGTACCACCAGCTCAAGATTAGGGAAAGTGACATCCCCAAGACCGCCTTTGTCACTCGCTACGGGCAGTATGAGTTCACGGTGATGTCCTTTGGGCTAACCAATGCACCAGCATACTTCATGAACCTCATGAATAAGGTGTTCATGGAAGAGCTGGACAAGTTTGTCGTGGTCTTCATTGACGACATACTTGTTTACTCCAAGAGCGTGGAGGAGCATGAACAACATCTTCGAGTAGTGCTGGGAAAATTGAGGGCACACAAGCTATACGCCAAGTTCAGCAAGTGTGAATTTTGGCTAGAGAAAATATCCTTCCTTGGGCACATATTGACTGCGAAGGGGTAGCTATAGACCCGGGAAAGTTGAGACAGTCTCCAACTGGCAGCAACCAACCAACGTGAGCGAGATCAGGAGTTTCCTAGGTTTAGCAGGGTACTACCGGAGATTTATCGAGGGATTCTCCAAGATCGCCCGGCCCATGACAGAGCTGCTCAAGAAGGAGAAGAAGTTCAACTGGACCGAGGCCTGCGAGAGAAGTTTCCAAGAGTTGAAGAAGAGGTTGACCACAGCCCCAGTGCTGACCCTGCCAGACATTCAACGGGACTTTGTCGTGTATTGCGACGCCTCCCGACAAGGGTTGGGATGTGTTCTCATGCAAGATGGGAAGGTAGTGGCATATGCCTCCCGTCAGCTCAAACCCCATGAGCAGAATTATCCCACCCATGATCTGGAGTTTGCAGCCGTAGTGCATGCCCTGAAGATCTGGAGACACTATCTGATCGGGAACAAGTGTGAAATCTACACAGACCACAAGAGTCTAAAGTACATCTTCACCCAGCCCGACCTAAACCTAAGGCAGAGAAGATGGCTAGAGCTAGTCAAGGACTATAACCTAGAAATTCACTACCACTCGGGGAAGGCCAATGTGGTAGCAGATGCCCTAAGCCGGAAAACCTACGAGAAGGCAGCACCCAAGAGTGCCCAGTTGCAAGAGGAAATGGCACGGCTCAACGTACACATCGTCCCCCAAGGCTACGTCCGCCAGCTGAGTGTTCAGCCTACCCTAGAGGAAAAGATCCGGAAGGCCCAAGAGACTGATGAAAACCTGATGAAGATCCGCAAGCATACCGGAGAGAATAAGGCCCCTGACTTCAGAGTAGATGACCAAGGCACCCTGTGGTACAAAAACAGGATATGCGTGCCTGAAGGTGGAGATTTTCGACAGACCATCATGGATGAGGCACACAACTCAGCATACTCCATTCACCCGGGATCCACCAAGATGTACATGGACTTAAAGCAGAAGTACTGGTGGAATGGGATGAAAGCAGACATCGCACGGTTCGTCGCCCACTGTGACACTTGTCAGAGGATCAAAGCCAAACATCAGAAGCCTGCAGGACTGTTGCAACCCTTGCCAATCCCGGTATGGAAGTGGGACGAGATAGGTATGGACTTCGTAGTAGGGTTGCCAAGGACTCAGAAGGGACATGACTCCATATGGGTGATCGTGGACCGACTCACTAAAGTCGCTCACTTTCTACCCGTACGGACCACTTATGGAGGAGAGAAGTTGGCAAAACTCTACATAGAAAATATAGTGAAGCCGCATGGAGTGCCTAGCGAGAATAGTCTCAGATAGAGGGACCCAGTTCACCTCTAGGTTCTGGAAAAGCCTACACAAAGCCATGGGCACCAAGCTAGACTTCAGCTCAGCGTACCACCCACAGACAGACGGACAGACCAAAAGGGTGAATCAAATTCTGGAAGATATGCTAAGAGCATGCGTCCTCACCTATGGCAAAGATTGGGAGCAGAGCCTGCCATATGCAGAATTTTCCTACAACAATGGCTACCAAGCAAGTCTGGGAATGTCGCCATTCGAAGCACTATACGGGAGAAAATGTAGGACACCCCTGATGTGGTCAGAAGTAGGAGAGCGTGCCCTGGTGGGGCCCGCACTTATAAAGGAAGCCGAGGAGCGAGTAGCCGATATCCGAGAAAAGTTGAGAGCCGCCCGGGCCCCGACGGAAGAGCTACGCGGACAAGAAAAGGCGTGAAGCGAGCTTCAATCCGGGAGACTTCGTCTACCTCAAGGTTTCACCCATCCGGGGGACTCGGAGATTTCAAGTACACGGGAAGTTGGCCCCTCGGTACATTGGACCGTATAAAGTGCTCAAGAGAGTCGGAGCAGTAGCATACCGGTTGGAGCTACCCGAAGAAATGTTAGATATACACCCAGTGTTCCACATCTCCCAGCTACGCCGATGTTTGAAGGTTCTAGAAGGGAAGCAAGTACCGGTGGAGACCATCGATCTACAGCCAGACCTTAGGTACCAGGAGGTGCCCGTCAAGATCTTAGACACTGTGGTCAAGCGGACAAGAACGACCGAAGTACGGGTGTGCAGAGTCCAATGGAGCAGACACGGGGTGGAAGAAGCTACGTGGGAGCGAGAGGGCGCACTGAAGAAGGAGTTTCCCCACCTTTTCGAAACTTAGCCGAATCTCGAGGACGAGATTCATTTTAAGTGGGGTAGGTTTGTAACGCCCGCGTTTTTAGCTCCTAATAAATCACCAAATAAATCACGCGTGTTTTCAAAATTGTCCAGCTGAGCTCATTTGCCCCCTTTCGGAATCCTGGTCACCGTCTCCCTCTCTCACCCCGGCGCGCGTGCCGCGAATCCCGCCGGCACCGCCCGCACCCGTGCCGGCATCCATGCGCGCCTTCCCAACGCCTCGGTCGGCCACCGTGCCGAGAATCCCGCGCACGCCGCGGTCCCGCCGGCCGGTCCGCCTCGACATCACCGCCGTCCCGGAATTGACGCCGGTATCCGAGAAACCCAGAAAAATCTGCAAAACCCCTTCTCCTAATTTTCCTAGGAATTCTCCTAATTTTCTAAATCCCTTTTCTATTTCTCTTCCCTGATTTTTTTTCCTTTTTCCTATTTTCCTTTTTCATTTCTTCGTTTTCTTTTCCCTTTTCTCCTTTTTCTTTTTCCTTCTTTCTTTTTCCACCGGCCTCTCCTACCTCCGGCCTCAGGCCGAGGCCCCCCTCCCGCGCGCCCCCCCCACGCGCGACGCGAGGGAGCCGCGGCCCCCCCCTCCCCACGCGCGGCGGGGGCGACACCCCCCGCGCGCCCCGGCGCGGCGGGCCCCCCTCCCTGGCCGGCCAAGCCCCAAGCCAGCACGCCAAGAGGCGGCCCCCCCGCGCCACAGCAGGCAGCAGCTCCCCTCCCTTCCATTGCTCTGACAAACGAAGACCTCCATTACTCCGACCAGTCACCTCCACTGCGGCGCGGCATCGCTGCCTTCCTCCCCTCCACGGCCACAGCAGCCTGCACGACGGGTCAATTCGCACAGCAACGACCGAGAATCCCGCTGGCCGGAGTCCACGCCGGGATTTTTCCCGAACCTCCATTGACGGCCATTGAAGCTCCGCGAAGCTCAAAATATCCTCGCCAAACCGACCTTCCCGCGCCTATAAAAGGGCCGGACCGGCTCCCCACCTCGCCCCGCACCTCCACGACCAATTCCCCCTCCTTCCCGAGCCCTCCATCACCACCACCACGTGCCGCTTCGGTCACCACCGCGAACGGCCCCCACCGCCGGCCGTCGATCCGCCTCTCCCGAGCACCCCGGCCCCGAGGTAAGAAGCGGAATCGGTTGCCCTCGTCCTCCTCTTCGTTTCGCCCCCATTCCCGCCGTCGCCGTGCACCGGTCGCCGGCGCCCCTCCCCCCATCCACGGTCGGCCTCCCCGCTCTGCGTTCGTGTCGTGAGGGAGGGAGGAAGAAGAAGGGCCTTTTTGCCCAAAACCCCCTGCCCTTTTCCCACTTATCCAAAACCGACCCCCCCTCTATTTCCCTCACCCTTTTCTTCCAAAACAGACCCTATACTTTAAATTAAACCACAAAAACAACCCTGTCCCTTTACAATCATGCCACTGGACTATTTAGTAACACCCCCGCCAAGTTTAAATATTATTATTAAGTCCTTTTCTTTTATAATAAAATACTAACAGGCCCCTAATTAACCCTAAACACCTCCATTAACCCGTCATTTCATGCGCAATTTTAATCCAAATCGCGCCCAACCTTTCCCACGCCCGTGCCGGGTATACCATCACCCATCCGTCACCCAAAACCCCTGCATAATATTTATTTCCCTATTTTATCCAATTACCTTCCGCGAGCTCAGCCGGAGAAAATGTGTATGCTGTTATTGATTGCATGCTTGCCTGTGTGTGCGCTATAGCCGACGAAGTGAACGAAGGAAGGTACCCCGAGCCGGAGTTTGGAGCCGACTACTGCGAGCAGGAGCCCGAGGTCCCGAACGTCGAGCCGGCACTCCCCGAAGACTTCGAAGACGGCAAGTTCAACCTCCCCCTTTGATGCATGCTTCTGTCCTAGTTTTAAAAATATATCCTATACCCGTTTTATAAATTGCATATTGTTTTACTGCAAAACATGGTAGGATAGCCACCCTTGATTGCTATGATTGAACCTTGTTTTGGCCTAAATGAGTGCTTTAAAAATGTGTGTGTGTGCTTTTTAAAATGTGTGAGTGCTTTAAAAACAAAAAGGGGATATGTTTGGAAAATGAGTAAAGAACTGGTAGACGGGATGGACGTGTGTATCAGGAGTATGGGTGAGCTCGTACCTGTGTGGTTGAGCGTGTTGGGAGTTGTCCATCTTGTCGGTTAAGGACCGGGTTGCGTGACATCTCACCTGACCCAAATGATCGTACAACCACTCGACCGTTGTATGTGGCAACGGCTTAGCATAAACCCCACTAGTTAAACTACTTGCCATCCGGGTGTGCGGGCCGAGCGACGGAGACCAAGGAGTAGGGGTACACTCGTGTGAGGTACGCCCTGGTTATGTGGGATAACCCCTTGGGTGCTTCCGTGGTGGCTCGTAGTGTTAGCTAAGGTGGGTAATGGCTTTGATAGGATCCGTACCGGCACTAGGTGTCCGTGTGACGGTACCCTACTTGTGGGTAAAGATGTACAACCTCTGCAGAGTGTCAAACCTATTCGAATAGTCGTGTCCACTGCATTGGACGAGTCACGGTGTGGTCACAAAAACTAGTGTTTGGGGAATGGGATGATTTCTGGCGTGAGTTGTTTTCCCGGTGATGTGTGGGTGGCTGTGTGCCTGGGCTACGACGGATGGGAAGTCCGGTACTTCCACAGTGGTTTCCCTAAAACTGTTGAGTTACTTGGGTTATGAAAATGATTTGCGAAAACTTTTTGAAATGAACCCCTGCATGTGTAAGTTTGTAAAATGAATCTTAACCTGATCCTTGTTATACTCTATGCATGATTCTGCTTATAAGCCCCTCCGTGGGTGGGGTTGGATTTGCTGAGTACGTATGTTCTCACCCTTGTTTTGCTAACTATTTTACAGAGGAGGATCCCGATTACATTCCCGAAGACGTTGAGTAGGTCGTGCCCTACACCCAACCGTGCTCGTGTACCCGTGGCCCTACCGAAAGCTTCCATGGTGTGGTACTCTGAGGAGGCTATGGAAGCCTTTGCTATTGTAGTGTGGTCGTTAGCGTTTGTGTTGTTCCTTGTTGCGTTGGCACTACCGTGCCCTTTGTGTCGCCGTGATGTAAAAGACTGATTCCACCTGTTGTAATAAATGTGTTACCAGCCTCCTGGGACTGGTATTTGTGTCACATTTAGTCACCTCTGATGAGGGGACGCTTCAGATTTCTTCTTCCACATTGGTGCACGCCCGTCACCCTTTCCAAAGACTACCCTTAGATCCTTTACCATATCAAAATGGGTGGGCTTTGTACGATGATCAACCTTTCCTTTCCAATGCATACCTTTCTTCCTTAAGCGACGCTTCTCAGGAAGAAAGCGACGGTGACCCATATACACAACTTCTTACAATTTTTCAGATGAATACCATCTATTTTATGTAAACAGTGGGTGCAAACCCGATATTTCTTGTTTGAGTGCCCTGATAGGTTACTTAAAGCAGGCCAATCATTGATGGTAATGAACAACAATGCTCGTGATTGAAGTTCTCTTGCTTATCCTCATCCCACACACATACACCTTCTTTCTTCCATAGTAGTAATAGTTCATTGACCAATGGTCTTAGATAGTTAGATACACATCAATGTCATTGCGAGGTTGTTTTGGACCTTGGATTAGCACTGGTATCATAATGAACTTTCGTTTCATGCACATCCGACCATGAAGGTTGAACATGCATAGGGTCACAAGCCAAGTTCTATGACCACTGCTAAACTGACCAAATGGATTGAAACCATCTGTGCTTAAATCAAATCTTATGTTTCTTGCTTCCTCAGCATATCTTTGTATTTTCTATTAATCTTTCTCCACTAAGACCCATCTGCCGGATGTCTCAGCATGTGGTCTTGCTTACGATCCTTTTTGTTCCATGTCATTAACTTAACATGTTCTTTGTTCCTGAATAAACGATTAAAATGTGGTATTATAGGAAAATACCACATAACCTTCGCCAGAACTTTCGTTGTCTTGGGAGGTGTCCCCTCTAGAGCGCCAGGGTCATCATCTCTCCGGATCTTATAACGTAGCGCTTTACACACTGGACAAGCTTCCAAATTCTCGTGTTCCTCGCCTCGATATAGGATGCAATCATTAGGGTAGGCATGGATCTTCTAAACCTCCAATCCCAGAGAGCACACAGTCTGTCTCGCTTCATATGTTGTCGATGGTAATTCTTTGTTCTCGAGAAGCTTGTCCTTCACAATTTTTAGCATCCCCTCAAATGCCTTACCATACACACCATATTTTTCCTTCCATTGCAACATTTCAAGTGTAGTACCAAGCTTTTTGTGACCCTATTTGCAATCTGAGTACAATAGTTTTTTGTGATCTTCTATCATATACTGCAACTTTGCCTTTTCATTATCATTTTCACAGTCCTTTTGTGCATCTTTTAGAACCTGACCAAGATCATCAACATGGACGTCTTCTAGTATCTCTTCTTCGTCAGCATCTTCCACTAAAGTATCCACAAAAGCTTGCTCGTGGCCCAGTCTGGAATGTTATTATCATCCTCCTCTTCTTTGTTGTCTTCCATCACAACCCCTCTTTCACAATGCTTGGTCCAGAGCACATAATTCTCCATGAATCCGTTTTTAATCAAGTGGAGGTGAAGAATCCCCCAATCAGAGTAGTCTTGTCGTTTATACATACAGAGCATGCACAACACATGAATCCCTTTGGGTTCTTATTGGCTTTGGCCACCTTGAGAAAAGCATGCAGGCCAGCAATGTACTCCGGGGATCGTTTGTCGGCGTTCATCCATTGCCGGTTCATCTGCATCATATTAAGTCCAAAAATTATTTCCTTTAAATCAAAATAACAAAGACAAAGATGAAGAAGAGTGAGTTTGATGATGTATTCCATTATGAACTGGATCGTGAGAACTGGAGGCCTACCTACATTCTTCCTCAACATATTGGTCATTTCAAGACAACACGTGAATTCATAAATGTGCTTGAAGCAGAGATTCAAAAGCTAGAAGCTGACTAGTTTCAGCTTGGGACTTATACTCATTGCTATTGATGTCGTTCCTTGTAACAACCATTAGGTGACCTTTGTATGTATGTCATTGTACCACAACCGCGACAATCATTGGAACCTATGCGAACTACTTACATCTGGCCATTTGTTGTGATACAATGACATACAGAGGTCACCTGATGGCTATTTTTTATCTCCGTTATTAATGACCATATTTTTATAAACTAACTTCTAAAAAGTTAGCTAAATGTAAAATTATAATTAGTTCTATGTATCATTATATCAAAAAGTAAAATTCAATTTTCTCTGCATCAGTTTAAAAGATAACAAGAGAATGCTAGTATCTAGTTTTTTTCTAAATCTAAAGTATATAAATAACCTCATCTCTTATTAGCTCCTCCCACCTAGGATTTAAGATTTCTATTTTATCTATCTCTAAAATATATTAAAAAATTAATCACAACAAATGAAGGGATGAACAAGAATCAAACCTTGGCAACACTTTAGAGGAGAGAAATCTTCACAAATTGATGAAGAAAAATTCAGCAGCATGTTGGTATTTCTTAAGTCACTACTAACAGGCCCTTGTTAGCGTGAGCGTAAGGTCCACCTAGTATACCGACGGGTACGAACGAATCCGCAAGTGCACAGAAATACTGTTGTAGCATATCACCTCAGGAGTATTCCCAAGGGTATCGAATCCAAGGAACGATGTGTACTACCTTCTACTCTAGGAGAGCGGTCCAAGGACACAACTCTATAGGGTTGAGATGGAGATGGAAAGGATCCTGTTGATAGTGGGCAGAGTTAAGAACAATCTCTCGGTTAGGTACTCTCGTTTCGGACATCGGACCCTCGTGGCTATAACAGTCGGTTCACGGCAAATGGTTGCCTACACCTATATCCGAACGTGGGGATTCCGAAAGGGTCCAACGGCTGTCACCACCGCGGCCTACCCCAAGACAAACCGTGTGATACAGGGCAATTGAAGGATAACCTGCTGCCTAGACACCACATCTACACCACCGGTTACTACTATAATACGACTACGTCTAGGCACTCCCGTAGCATACTATAGCACTCCGTACGAAGACAGAGCGATGAACTCTCGACGGAGAGATCAGGACTCACTCAGGTAACCGCTATCTATACAAGGGTCATGAAAGGACTTTGGTCTAAACTAGTGTAACACCCTGAAATTTGGAAGTTTCAGGATGTTAATAGGAAAAATAATTAAACAACGATTTCTCCTAACTTTAAAATTTTGCCCAAGATTTATCTTCTTTACAGGAAATTTAGAATAAGAAAAATCAATTGATTGTTTTATAAATTAAATAAAATATATGTATGTGTGTTGCTTTTATTTTTGTTGGTTTTGTTTTTGGTTGTTGTGTGTTGAAAAAGAAAAAAAGAAAAAAACAAAAACCCAAAGCCCCAAAACCTTTTCTCCCTTCCTCTCTTTCCTTCTAGCCCAACCCGGCTTCATTATTTCTTTAGGCCCAGCCACGGCCCAGCTCCCTATCTCTTTCTTCAAATCACTCCACGGCCCACTATCCCTCTCCTCCCCTTTCTTTTTCCCCGCCAACCCACGGGCCATTTTACTTCCCGCTCGGCCCAGCCAGATCCTGCGGCCCACCTACCTCCCGCCGGCCCACCATCCCCCCCTCTCTCTCTCACCGACACCGCGGCCCCACGCGTCAGGTCGTCTCCTACCTCCCCGCCGCCGCCGCCCCCCCCCCCGGCCGCCGGCCGTCCCGCCGTCCCCGGCCGCCCCCGCGCCCGTCCGCCTCCACCACTCAGCAATTAAGGTGCCGCCGCATTCATGCCGCCCCCACGCCACCGCCTCTTCCCCTCCCCTTCCCGCAACCGTCGCCCCACCGACCTCCCCCTCATTCATGGCGGCCTCCGCCGGTGAACCCGCGCCCCACCGCCTTAGGCGCCCCTCCCCTCCTCTCTACCCTATAAAAGGATCCCCTCGAGCTCCTCTACACCCCGCGCCACTCCTCCTCCCTTCTCCACTTGTGCAGCACCGCCGCCGCCGGAGCACCACCCGCCCGCCGGAGCCGCCGCCCCGATCTCCTTCGCCGGTGCCTCTCCCTCCGTTCCGAGATCCCAGGTGAGTCCTCCTTAGCCTCCTCTTCAGTTTGGTGTCTTCCCCGTCGCGATTGGTGGCCGGGAGGCCCCGTTGGCCGTCACCGGCAAGCTCTTTGGCGAGCCCGCCACCGGCGCCGCCGCACGCAGTCCGCCCGCCGCCAACCGCAGCCGATCGCCGTCCATTGCAAAATCAATGACTCAGATCTGCCCGCCACTAGCCGTCGCCCACCGCCGCTTGATCCTTATCCAACGGCCCAGATCCATCATAACCTCCAGTCAACAGAAGACCATAACGGTCAACTGAGCCGCCGCCAGCAATTTTTGTAAAGAGACCCTACGTTTCAATCAAATCACATGCCGGTCCTTCCACCTTTAGAAACCCTTTCAAACAAGTCCTATTTCTTATGATTAGAACCCCTAGCTTCTTAGTTTTTCTAACCAGAGCTCCTAATTAGGTTCTTTTGTGCTATAGACCATTGGTTTATAGCATAATTATGTCTAGGTCCCTGGTTTCTTGCAGTTAAGCCCCTGGAGCCCTAGTTTTTCACAATTTAGCCCCTAAACCTTGTTTAGTGCGTAATTTTCACGTTTTAGCTCCATTTCAAGCATTTCAAATTGCGTTAGGTTCGTAATAACTCAAAGAACGTAATAGAGACAATGTTGAACTTGTTCCTTGCTTTATAATTTATTCAATATTTAAATATAATTAAATACTTATATACATGCTTTTCTAATTAAAATTTAATTAGAGATCAACACGTGTTTTTATAAGAAAGATAATTTGATTAATGCTTAATTGAATAATCTTTCCAATTAAAATCTAATTAGAGTTATATCTCAGTTTTCATAATCAAACTTAAATTAATTAATATACATTCAATTTGCTTGCTAAATAAAAGTAACATAGGTCTATCCCGAGTTTTCAAAATTAAATATTAAATTGATTAATATGAA
Source organism: Cenchrus americanus (assembly GCA_947561735.1). Taxonomy (NCBI): domain Eukaryota; kingdom Viridiplantae; phylum Streptophyta; class Magnoliopsida; order Poales; family Poaceae; genus Cenchrus; species Cenchrus americanus. The sequence goes on from OX387245.1 coordinate 245,504,062, forward strand.
CATAAATATGTTTCTAAATTATAAATTACTTAGTACAATTCGAAATGTAAAGATATTCGTTTAGATGCTTTACATGCTTCTTTTAAATTAAAATGTTTAATTTGCATAGATAATACATGAACATTTATAAATAAAATTTGTATAAGTTATACACCGTTCTTTTTATATAAATATAACTTGCTTAATTATTAAATGGGGTATTTCTCTGAAATAACCTATGCACATCATTTTGAATTAAAATTTACCAAGCACATGACCTTGTGTGATATAATCCAAATCTTACGATAGTTCCGAGTCTTTTGCGTTCGCGGTCCTAGAACCAAACCTTGTCCTCTTTTAAAGCTTTTCATGCTTGGTGTATTGTTCTTAGTTGTTCTTGTTTGTCTGCTCTGCATGTTGTGCTCGATGTTTGCTTCGAGTAGAAGATCGTGTTAACACCAAAATTTGGTAAGGAGTCTGACTTGTGGGTCCGACTCGATGAACAGTCCGTCTGGTGGAAGGAAGGATCTTTTCAGAGATATTCGGCAAAGAGATCTGCGGTCGGCTATCTGCTCCCGTTCGGCAAAAGAACAGTAGAGCTGATTTTGCGGGATCGGACGGTGACGTGGCTCAATCAGGAAGAACGAATGGATGGATAGGCGATCGAGTTTAGAGATAAGTTAGGCAACGAATCCATTCGAAGTTGTACTTGACAGGGTATAAATATGAGCCCTGAATGTATGTAAAACACACAATCATTCTTCAATACACACCGGCCTTACGCCAAACCCTAGAGTCCTTTTGTCGTGTCGTCGAGTTCTTCGAGAGGGTTCATCGATCCGTCGACCTCCGTGAGTACCGGCAACCTTGTATCATGTCTAGTATCATGCGGTGGATTTAGTTCTGATGCAAGTAGTCTTGTTACCATGCTTCGTGTCATGCGGTAGATTCAAGCTTGGTTCAAGAGGGTTTCTTGTTAGGTCATGAGCCATGCGGTGGGCTAAGATCTAGCTTGAAGCTAGTTATCGGCTCTATTGGATTTTGGCAAGATCCAATAGATTCATTAAGTTACCCCGTGTTGCTTTGAGTTTTTACTCTATGTTTAGATTCATGTAACACACTTTTGCCCAATCTAGATAGATTTGGATCGGCTTTACCCCTCTCGTGATCCTTGTACGAGTCGATTTCGTGTTTTAACACGTGGATCTTGTGCTTTCCGATAGCCGAAACCGAATCGATCTAGGTTGTTACGTGTTGCGGGTTCAAGCTTACCAACGTTGGTATAAATCTTGAAAGAACTGAGTATCATGCGGTAGATGCAGGTTTTTGGGTTGCTTTGGAGCTAGTCATCCGGTGGATTAGATTCCAAACCAATCTGATAGATTTAATCGCTTGGTAATGTTCGTTCCTTCTTCATGGACCCCGAATCGGCTGTTCAGCCGTATTCGGTTATGTTTCTTCACGGGTAGAACACGTGCGTAATTCATGCTTTAAATAATGTATGCTTTTAGCTTTCCATATTTAGATTGTATCATGCGGTGAATAGATCTATTTGCGGAAAGTGGTACGGTTTTCATGCAAGTTGTATCATGCGGTGGATAGATTTGCTTGATATCGTACCCGACGGGTTTTAAAGTACCTAGACATGCGGTAGACTAGTGCTTTGGATCTATGTATGCTTGTTTATTACATGATTACGTTTGTGTTTTACTTATTCATATATTTAATGCTAATTATCGTGGGGATCGGTCACGGCCTCGTGCATGTGCATCTTTGTTTAAACAAAGACCGATCGCTGTCATGCTAACGTCATCTATTCAGCAATGTTACTTTTTCCTTTTATAAGTTCCCGATTGGTTTCAATCTATTGGCAAATAGCTCCTTATAGCTATGTGTCATCCCATCTGGCTTCCTAGCCGTAAATATGGAACTGTCTGGTACCAACCGGCAAGTTCCAAGCTTTGGTATCTAACTGCTTTATCTTTTGTTAATTTTCAGGAAAAATTGACTGGCACGTCTCGTGACTCTTTGCGCGTGTAAAGCCAGCTTGTTCGGCTTGCTGTGTGTTTGGCGCTAGGTGCACATTTTGCGTCAACACACTTTTTGGCACGCCCAGTGGGACCACAGCCGAATAGATTAAGATGCCTGACATCGCTGATATCATGGACGTCAACATTGAGGATCTCTCTCCCGAGCAACGGCAGCAGCTCCAGGACGCCATGGACCAGTTCCAGCAAAAATGTCTGCTGTCCTTCAAGAAAAATAGAAGTGGCGTCCCGTACTTGAAGAACGAGATGCCCAGGGTGTTGCTACCAGGGGAGAGCGATGCCACAACTCAGCAGGAGAAAGAGGAGTGCATGCAAGCATTCCGGGAATCTGCAGACTGCATGTTGAGCAAGCACCACAAAGCTTTCCTCGGTGTGCTCCAGCAAATGATGGTGGCCGTCTTTGGCCCAGGCATGGAACAAGCATTCAGCAAGGCACCCGTCCAAGGGGGCACCGTGGAGCTGGGCGAGTCAAGCTCTCAACCACCGTTACGGAGCCAGCCACATCAGCCTCCTCCTCAGAGCTCTGGAAGTCAAGCTTTCCAGCCTCCTCCGCAGGGTGCTGGGGGTCAGCCAGTTCAGCCCCCACTACAGGCCTCAGGAGGGCAGCCAATCCAGCCACCACCGCAGAGTAGCACGGGTCAACCAGTGCAACAGCCGAATCCGTACCAGCCTACGTACGGAGAGCTAGCATTCGGCTCGCATGGAGCCCCGCTTGCCTCCGGCCACAGGATTGCTCCGGCAAACAACTGGCCGCAGAAGAACTTGTACGGCGGAGGCTACCATGAGGTGGGAAATTACGGGGCATTTGACGCTTTCCCGCATCCAGGATACGCGCGCCGGGTTTGCGGGCGCACAAGAGGACGACGCCCCGGCACGGAAGATGGCCGAGTTGATGAAAAATCGGTTCGGCCTCAAGCCAAAAATGCGAGGGACACCGCCTACAAGCCGCCATTCCCAGAATGGTACTACAACGTGCTCCTTCCGCCAAGGGTGAAACCTCCGACGGAGTTCACGAAGTTTTCTGGGCAAGACGACACAAGCACAGTGGAGCACATTGCTCGTTACCTGATGCAGCTTGGGGAATGCTCAGCTGAGGAAACATTCAGGGTCAGATACTTCCCCGCGTCACTGACAGGCCCAGCATTCCAGTGGTTCTCGTCCCTACCTCCTGAGTCAGTTAGCAGATGGAAGGACCTGGAGCGGAAGTTCCACGCCCACTATTTCAGTGGCACCTCGGAGAAGAAGCTGATCGACCTTGCCACCGTGAAACAGAGGCACAGCGAGACGCCGTTGGAATTTCTCAGGAGATTCAGGGAGGTTAAAGGCATGTGCTTCTCGCTCAACTTGCCAGATGACCAGTTGGCTGACATGGCCGTCGCCGGGATGCTCTTTGGCCGTGCGTGAAAAGTCGTTTGGCATGGAGTTTGAAAACCTGGGCCAGCTGTCACGAAGCTATCGTTGATGAGCAACCGGGCGTATGGCTTCAAGAAGGATGCTAGGTTTGGCAAGCGACATGATGTTGCTCGATATCTACAACCAGTTCTTAGACAAGGCTGATCTGATCGAGGATTCTGATGATGAACTGGATGTGGCCGCAGCCGAGATCATGTGGGGGAAGGAGACTTTAACGATGAATCAGCGCTGGGTCAAACAGACCAAGGGCACCTACGATTTCGATATCACGAAGGCTGACAAACTGTTTGAGCTCCTAGTGAAGGAAGGCCGAATCAGACTGCCTGAAGGGCATTCCATGCTTCGGCCCGATGGAGTTAGGGGGAAACGTTACTGTGGCTTCCACGACAGGGATTCGCACTCCATCAACGAGTGCAGGGTCTTCAGGATGAGGATCCAGAAAGCCATCCAGGAGGGGCACCTCAAGTTCGACAACAAGATGAAGCTGGATGGCCACCCCTTCCCTCAGAACATGGTGGGTTTTTCTGTCAACATGGTGACGGCTGAGGAGAAGGGCAAGGTCAAGGTCTTGACCTCAGCCAGGGCTAGACAGGACGGAACAGTGGACCCAGAGCGCCAAGTAACTCTGGAACAAGTGCATGGTGAAGCCCCCCGCATTCTCAAGAGCCACATCGAAATCGGGGAATCATCCAGAGCCAAGCCCAGGGTGACTACGCGCATCCTCCTCAACAAGTGGCAGCGCCAGATGGAAAAAGAGCGCTACCAGAAGCGCAGATACGAGGAGGAAAAGCGCAGAGCCGAAGAGGAAGCACACAGAAGGGACCAGGAGCAATACACGCGCGAACAGGAGCGCGCGCGCGCGGGGATGTGCGTTCTTCGAGCACCTTCTTGGAATGAGGGTTGGAAGCGCCCACGGCGAGGAGCGTCCGAATGCGGTGACGGATATTTTGAGTACGGGCGGAGAGCGCAATCGCCGATCCGTCCAAGAGAGCATTGGAAGGATCCACCCTAACGGGGATCGGCGCCAAAAAATTGAAGTTATTGATCACCCCAGGAAGCGCCAAGATGATTTAAGATGGGCTGATCAAGAAGAGGATGAGGACGAGTACATCTGGTAGAAGGGGCAATGGTGCCCGCCTGGCCTACGCAAAAGTCAGAAGAGACGGGTCCAACGCTTGAGGAACCGTGAACTGAGGCAGGCCGGGATCCAAACAAAGCAGGTGTGGCGTCCAAAGGACCAACCAGAAGGGTCAAGGCGTTCGGCTCCAACATGCATGGTATATTTTCTGCCGAACGAATTCATGGCTCCTGCTAACCAGGTTGTGCAGGAAGAGGCGTCCCTAGATGATGAGCAGGTCGAGGGGATGATGGCACAACTGGTGCTGGCCAAGCAGCCAGTCTTCGACAAACCTGCCAAAAATCGACATATAAGGCTGTTGTACTTGAGAGGATACGTCAATGGCAAGCCATTGACCAAGATGTTTGTTGACGGTGGAGCGGCAGTCAACGTAATGCCGTACACCACCTTCAGGAAACTTGGCATGGGCCCGAGCGATCTGACGCCTACAAGCATAATACTGAATGATTTCGCTGGGAATCCTTCGGATACCAAGGGATGCGCTCACGTGGATTTGATGATCGGGTCCAAGACGCCGCTCACCACCTTCTTTGTCATCGAGGGTAAAGGAGCCTACGGCCCTCTTGCTTGGGCGGGGCGGATTCATGCCAATTGTTGCGTCCCATCCACCATGCACCGGCGGCTTATCCGGTGGGTGGATGATGAGATTGAGGTCGTCCAAGCGGATGACTCGGTGAGCGTGGCGAACATGGAACCGACCTTACGGGAATACCAAGGTATTGATTGTTTCTCGGGGAAAGGGCGGGGAGAAGGTCTGTTGAACACAGTCGGCGGTGATCAACAGCCGATTCAAGCAGTCGGCTCTTATAGTAATTTTTAATGGAGAACCCCGTAGATGGCACTGATGGCAAGTTGGGGCGAGGATTCATGTCAGCTGATAAATTAGAAGAGGTTGACATTGGAAGTGGTGATAAGCCAAGGCCGACGTTCATCAGCGCAAACTTGCAGCCAGACTTCAGGGGGGAGTTAATTAAGCTTCTCAAGGAATACAAGGATTGCTTCGCCTAGGATTATTCGGAGATGCCTGGATTGGATCGTTCTTTCGTCGAGCATCGGTTGCCAATCAAATCTGGTTTCAAACCATACAAGCAACCACCCCGGAAAATCTACAAGGATGAGGTGTTGGCCGATGTGAAGAAAGAGGTTGAAAGATTACTTGATGCAAACTTCGTTCGGCCATGCAGATATGCGGAGTGGATTTCTAACATTGTCCCTGTGTACAAGAAGAATGGAAAAATGAGGGTCTGCATAGATTTCAGGGATTTGAATAGAGCTACTCCAATGGATGGTTACCCATGCCTATTGCCGATTTGTTGATTGACGCCGCAGCTGGACACAAAGTGATCAGTTTTATGGATGGCAATGCGGGATACAACCAAATCTTCATGGCAATAGAGGACATATCAAAGACGGCCTTCAGATGTCCTGGTCATATAGGCCTGTTTGAATGGATAGTCATGACATTTGGGTTAAAAAATGCCGGTGCAACTTATCAGCGAGCCATGAATTACATTTTTCGCGAGTTGATCGGCAAGATTGTGGAAATCTACATTGATGATGTGGTAATCAAGTCCCTAAGTCATGACACACATTTGGAAGATGTAAAGAGGACCTTAGAGTGCACCCGGAAGCATGGCCTGAAGATGAACCCAAACAAGTGCGCTTTTGGGGTATCAGCTGGGGAGTTCTTGGGATTTCTGGTTCACGAAGGGGGAATTGAAGTTGGCAAGAAGAGCATGAAGGCCATCGATGAAATTGTTCCTCCAACTAATCTCAAGGAGTTACAATCACTGCTCGGCAAAATCAATTTCATGAGGAGATTCATTTCAAATTTGTCACAGAAGGTTTTGCCATTCTCTCCACTGTTGAAGCTAAAGAAAGATCAGAAGTTCACATGGGGCGACGAACAACAAAAGGCTTTCGATGAGATCAAGCAGTACATGAAGGAGCCACCAGTGTTGGTTCCTCCTCAACTGGATAAGACTTTCAAGTTGTACGTGGCGGCCGATACCCAAACCATTGGATCGGCCCTTATTCAAGAATTCGAAGGGAAGGAGCGGGTAGTAGCATATCTTAGCCGAAAACTACTTGATCCCGAGACCAGGTATTCGGCTACAGAAAAGCTATGCTTATGCGTGTACTACTCGTGTACAAAGCTTCGGCACTACTTGTTAAATGCCATGCACTGTGTATTCCAAGTTCGATGTAATAAAACACATGTTATCTATGCCAATTTTGAACGGCAGGATTGGCAAATGGATCTTGGCCTTATCAGAGTTCGAGTTAAAGTTCGAATCGGCAAAGGCTATCAAGGGACAGATCATTGCCGATTTTATAACTGAACATCGCGATCCGTCAATTGATTTGCTTGAAATTACCCCTTGGGCTTTATTTTTTGATGGATCATCATGTGGTAAAGGTGGGGGAGTAGGGATCCTACGATTTCGCCTAAAGGTGAGATGTTTGAATTTGCCATTCCTATACGACCTTGTCACAAATAACCGAGTCTGAATACGAAGCATTACTTCAAGGGCTTCAATATTTGAGAGAAGCTGGGGCCGTTTCAGTTGAAGTTTATGGAGATTTAGAGCTGGTGATCAAGCAATTGAACGGCCAATACGAGTGCAAAAGTGAAGCGCTGAGGAGTTACTACGAAGAATGCAGGGAAACCTTGAAGAGCTTCCCGTTGGTAACTCTACAGCATATTCCTAGGGAGCATAACGAAGAAGCAAACAGGCTGGCTCAAAGTGCCTCTGGTTACAAAGAGAGTCAAGAAGCGTTTGCTGCAGAAGTGTGTGCGCTGGGGACGGATCTTGCGAAAAATGATTGGAGGAAAGAGATCGTTGATTACTTGAAGGATCCATCCCGAAAGGTCTCTAGGAAGCTCAGGTACAAGGCCATAAAGTTCGTTCTTCTGGATGATAATTTATTCTATAAATCATTAGATGGGGTATTATTACGATGCACGGGTCCAGAAGAAGCCAAGAAAATGATGAGCGAAGTGCACGATGGGATATGTGGAGCACACCAATCGGCCTACCGTATGAAATGGGTTATTAGACAAGCTGGGTGCTTTTGGCCGACGATATTAAAGGATTGCTTTGAGTATTACAAGGGATGTCAGGATTGCCAGAGGTTTGGAAATATTCAAAGGGTTCCCGCATCAGCATTGAATCCCATCATCAAGCCGTGGCCATTCGGGGGTTTGGGGTATAGACTTGATTGGCCAAATTAATCCACCATCTAGTAAGGGGCATAAGTTTGTGCTTTTGGCTACGGATTATTTTACTAAGTGGGTTGAGGCGATCCCACTGAAGAAGGTGACATCAGAAAACATGGTTGAATTTGTCAAGGAGCACATCATCTATCGGTTTGGAATCCCTCAGACAATCACCACGGATCAAGGGGCACAATTTGTGTCACTAGAGTTCAGAGAGATTGCCGAAAGCATGGGGATCAAATTGTTTAACTCTTCTCCCTATTATGCCCAAGCTAATGGTCAAGCAGAGGCTTCTAATAAGATCATGATCAAGCTGATCCAAAAGAAGATCGACCAGAAGCCAAGAAGGTGGCATTCGGTACTCAGTGAGGCACTGTGGGCTTACCGAATGGCCCCCCATGGAGCTACAAAGACCTCTCCTTATGAATTGGTTTATGGACACCACGCGGTTCTACCTTGGGAGATGCAGTCAGATTCAAGGAGAGTTGTGTTACAGAAAGATTTGAGCTCCAAAGATTACAGTGGCCTAATGATGGATGAGCTGGAGGATTTACATATGATCCGTCTTAGAGCCCTGGAGAACATCGAGAAAAACAAGCTGCAGGTTGCCAAGTACTATAACAAGAAAGTAAAAGTCAGGCAGTTCGTAGAAGGCGATCTGGTTTGGAAAGCGCTATTGCCGATTGGGACTAAATATAGTGAATTCGGCAAATGGTCTCATAACTGGGAGGGACCTTTTCGTGTGGTCAGGTGCGTCCCTGGTAATGCATATATACTGAAAACTTTACTGGGAGAGGAATTTTCCACTGCAATAAATGGAAGATATCTGAAGAAATATTATCCTAGCATTGAGATCGATCGATGATCACCAGCAGCGGGATTACACACATCTGGCACAGAAACAGCCGGCGCTCAAGAACGAGGCCGCCTTTAGAACAAAAAATTCACAAACAGAAGAAATGGTCAGTGCCTAGATGCATTGCCCTTAGCACAAAAACTACATTACAACTGCTTCTTGCAGGTCTACATCCAACAACCCTGGTAATCGGGACCTCGAAGAGGTGGGAAGCAGAAGGCGTGGAGGAAGAAGCGAAAGTATGATTCAATCTTTTCTTTGCTTCTTCTCCGGCTGCTCCCTTTTTAGTTGTTCCAAGACCACCGTGACGGCAACTTGAAAGGCACGAGGGTGACCATGGTTCGCGGCCTCCACCAAGCTGTCCCAGGCCGCCTTCAGGTTGTTGTACCTGTCAGAGACATCTGAAGTAGAAGAATGGATGTTAGGGGCAAGAACTCCAGATGTGGGCACAAAGTCAAGAAGAAGTCAGAAGCATTTACCCCCCACTAGTGCCTCCAGAGCCATGCGGCGCTCGCGTTCGGCTTGGCAATGAGCGGTGATATCCCTGAGGCTGTGCTCCAAGTGCCGAACGCGGCGGCGCAGTTGATGGCTGGTCCTCTGTTCAGGCGTGGCGTCCTCTGCTTCGAGGGAGGAATCGGAGGAGATGTACTCAGGCACATCTTCGGTCCCGATGATTTCTTCAGGGAGCAAATCAAGGCTGAAAGAGGAAAAGGAGGGGAGGTAAAGCACAAGATCATGTGGGGAACAGGAAGTAAATCAAGGGGAAACTCACCTTCGAATCGTGCGTTTCTTTGGAGGGCTGCTCTCTTGGGGCTGCTTGCCCTTGTCCATGGCCTTGGGGTTTTTTCCTCTGGAGACGGGGGAAGAGATGAGAAGTGATGGATGAGTGTGCGAGTGGATTTGCAGGGCATCTCAGCAGGCTATTTTATTGACCGAAGGAGTGCATTGGGAGTGATGACTGGCCAGTACGCACTGTTGGAATACCAAACGGCAGGGTTTTCTCCCGGATGCGAAGGGGTTTTTGCTTGAACAGTGCTTATGGATTGCCGAATCGGGGATCTTCTGTGGGTTTTGCGCCAAGGGGCATCTGTTCTCACGCGTTCGGCTCAAGGCAGTTCCCGGATGCATTCAAGGAAAAATAAGATTCACGGGAGCAAATACAAAGGAATTATCGCAGTGCAAGTACAAAATGCAAAAGCTCTTTATTTATTGCCGATGTTCAAACATCCCTAATACAATCTAGTCGAAAAGCCTGTTCAACACAGATTGGGGATGAGTGATCTCGGCAATGGCGTCGCCATGGCCATCAAGGCGCTCCAAGATGAGCTCGATCTCCTCAATGTCCTCTGGCGCGGCGCCCCGGAAGCCGCGCGGCCTGGTGGAGTAGTCGACGTCCGTATGCGTCGCCATGGCAGCCAGGCCCAGGGTGGCGCCCAAGCGAACGCCATGGGTGGCTACCTCGTCGACGCGGTGCTCCACCTCAGCAAGGCGCTCCGCCGGCGTGTCACCGCGGGCGTTCACCTTGTCGGCCGAGCTGGCTCCACCGGGCGCCTTCGGTGGTTGAGCTCGGCGTCGCGGGCTGCAAGAAGCAAGAAGAAAGGAGATTAGCATCAAAAGCCGGGTTGGATCGAAGAGTTGATTTCAGAGCTGTACCGTCGATGGCTTCCAGCAGCTGTTTGCGCTGGTCCTCCCATTCCAGCTCGGCTATGCCTGCCTTCTTGGAGACGTCCTCCAACTTGCGCCGGGCCGTCTCCAGCTCCTCCTTGAAGCGGAGGGCGTCGAGCTCCCCGTAGAGCACGGGGGAGTGGCCGTCGGACTCCGAGGAGTCATCCGGAAGGGGCTGATTGGCCGGCGCAAGAGACGGATTCCACTGAATCAACCTGAAAGGGAGATGATCGTCAAAACAAGAAAAGATCAAAGTTGAAGCAAAGAAGAGGAATCGACGATCATTGCCTCCGGCGTGCATTGGCGCTGCTCCCCTCTGCCTCGTCGGAGGCACGGCGGCGGTTGAGGCGGCGCACCATGTTGGTTTGGGATGTGCACTGTTTGGAAAGAGGAAGAACTGAGATTGGCAAAGATTCGAGAGCTGAAAGGCTTGGTGGAGAGCTAGGGGCACCTACGGTTTCATTTATAGGCCTGGCAAGACAGATCGTGGCCTCGAGTCGTGGCTTTGGATCGTAGCGCATATCCCAAGAAAATCGGAAGGTGGAAAGGTTTCCTTGGCCAGCCCGCCGGCGGGTCGCTTGGAGTTCTAGGCTGTGTCACATTCAGTTGACTGGCTCGGCTAAGAAGAGTCAAAGTGCCATTCGGGAGTTGGCGTTTCTTTGCCGAATGGGTCGTTCAGCATTACATTTGAAGGTGCGTAGAAGAAAAAGAAATAAAATGCGAGGACAAATATTACAAGAGCAACCAATTCAGTTATACATCAATGGAAGCATTCAAATGTTCAAGTATTTCGCAATCACACCACGAGCATTAGATGTTGCTTGGCGGAAATTGTCCAACAGCTCCTGGCAATCTTTTTGGGCGCTAGACAAGGTGGTGAGTTCTGCATCGCATTGTTCCATCTTGGCTATAGCCAATTTTGTTTCCTCTTGGGTCTTTTCTATCAATCCAGGAAGCTCGGCTATTTTCTTTTTATCAGCCTCTATCTCAGCTGACAGGCTTCTCAGTTCCGCCTCTAGAGCAGCTTTCTTGGCAATTTTCAGATCACAAGAAGCTTGCAGACTGGCCAATGTATCTTTGTGGCTCTCTGTTTGGGATTGTGCCCCGTTCATGGCTTGTTCAGCATTGGCTCTCTTCTTTTCAATAGCCGGGCGGGAGCGCAATTTCCTCAAAGCTTGCCTTATGGGCGCATAAAGGGTTTCCAAGCCACAGACGGATACTAGAGAAGCACTGATATCCTCAGGGAGTTCTTGGCTAATAGATTCAAGCATCTCTTCAAAGTGATCGAGATCCTTGAACTGGTCTTGTGCATCTCTTTCTAGCCAGGCAACAATTTCTCTGAGCTTTGCTAGCACCGCCTCTGACAGAATTTGATGCACTCCTTCCATCGTTTCGGCAACTTGATTGTTCCCCGTTGACAGGCTTGATGATGATGGGGCCTGATCCTAAGAAGCAGTATTGCCGAGTTAGGGGTGCTAAAAGTAAAGGTAGCAGAGTTAAGTGCAAATGAGTACCTCATGGCTGATTTCTTGAGCTGGGGCAGGATTTTGAGCAGGAGCAATCACAGGTGAAGAAGGTGCTCCAGGTAGAGCTGAAGCTTCCAAGTTAGAAGGTGTTGATGCAGTCGCTGGCAACTCATGGGCTTCTGGCTGAAGAGGAGATGGATCCACCTCTGTTGGGATTGGTGTCTCTGCATGACCAACAGGTGATTGTGCCCTTGGAGGACTTGGTGGTTCTGGCTGGATTGGGAGACTCATCTCTGGAGAATTTATTGCTTCTGCAGAGGGTGATGAAGATGAGATCTCCACTGGGATAGGTAATTCAACCCTGGGTGGACTTGCTTGCTGAGACACTGGGATGTCCACAAGTTGGTCTTCCATTGTTTCTTCTGCAAGTGTCAAATTAAAAGGTAAATGCCAGTGTTCATCCTTAAAAGAGGGCAATAAAGGTCATACCAGTGGATGGGGCATTGGCAGGTTCTGGCACTGGAGGTTGCTGAACTCTGGTCTGAAAATGCAATGGATATGATTTATCAGAACCAGAGTAATCTTGTGATCAAGAAAGTAAAAGATTTTACCTCAACAAGAATTTTCTTGACTGTTCTCCTCCTCTTGGCATTGGGAGGAGCAATCAGAGACAAACCTTGCCTCCTATCAGCAGCAAGGCTGGAAAGGCTTGGGTCTGTTGTGGCAAACCTGGCCATTAACTGAGCCAGAGTTGGGGACCTAAATCCTAGTGCTGAGATCGGGCCTACGGCATTGTAGGAGATGTTCCTGGCTCGAGGGGCAGGCACTGTGTTCTGTGAGTAAGAAAAGTAAAGGTCAGCATCATGATTGAAAGAGGATATATCTGAGTCAATAGTTCATCATATTACCTCTGAAGTTGGCTGAAAATCAGGCATCAACTCTGCATAGAACGAGTGCACAGGCTCATTGAAGATATGATAATGGAATTCTTGCCACCAGGAATTGAAGGTGGGATGAGCTAAGGTTATGGGCACAAAAGGCCAGGTGTAGACAGTGGGACTGCACACATAATGGAAGACTCTGCTACTGTGCATGAGTTCTTTGATTTCCTCTCTGGGCTTGAGGAATTCGTGCAGGAACAGTCTTGGGGGCATCTGGCCACACCCAAGTTGCCTAGCCATTACATTGGGCTGATAATATTCATAAGTACTAGAGTTCAGCCTTCCTCCATTGAATTCAGCTGGCAGCATACATGGGCGGATTATGATGTTGAGGATCTCTAAGAATCTCCCATCTTGGCGTTCGGATTCAAAAGAGAAGTCACAAGGGAAAATCAAAGTGTCATTGTCCAGATAAGGAAGCCAGAGAGGATTCTGGAAACCTTTGAAGAATAGCTCGAAAAGCTGGCTGATGTCCTGCTGAATAAGAACAGTTGAAGCCGCTTCTCCATAATTCTGGCATCCTCTGGTGGCTTGGGGCTCCCCTTCAGGGTGATTGGATAAGGGGAAGAGCCTGGTGTTCAAATCAACACCAACGATCTGATGCATGTGGAGCTGCAGCCACATTTGAACAAACCACCAAGGACCATTGACACATGTTATCCTCTGGCTAGTATACATTTGGGTGACAGTTTGGTGAAGCATATGGTACACACTGCCTAGGAGGAATTTCCCAAGGGGGAGGCGGTTGCCACTGACCAAATAAGACGCCATTGTGATGTGATTCAGGGTAGGCTCATTGGCTTTGCCACAGAAGACAAATCTGCACAGCCACATGTTCAGAAATGCCCTGTATTCGATTTCACCAAGGGGATTGTCCTTCATGTGCTTCAAGATGTAATGCTTGTATCCGTTCCTTGGCTTCACCCCTGTTTGCCGAGAAGAGTTTTTGAATTCCCAAGGCGGAACAGATCCTGTAATGTCAAGGCCGGTGATCATATACACATCGGCCAGAGTTGGAGACATCGGGCCATGGCCAAAGAGGAAGGCGTTGACACCGTTTGACCAAAAATGGCAAGCTGCTATCAGAAGGTCTTCATTCTTGGGGGTTTCGGCCAAGGATAACTCCAAACAATGAGCAATGCGGAGGGTATCCCAGTTTTTGGTCAATACACTTTTGTCTGCGAGAATTCTCCGGTACCAAGTTTTCCAGCCTGCGATTGGAGGCAAGGGCCAGTTCTTGAAAGCGTCTTGCCACCGAGGAGGTGGGGACAGAGCTGCTTTGAAGGGGATCCTCTGAGATTCAGCCGCGATGAAATCTCGAGGATCAGAGTTCCCCACGGGACCAAGATAATAGGATCTTGAATTTGCCCCGGTACGAATCAGAAGCTCAGTGGAAGGCTCCTGAAGAAAAAAAGCGGAAAAGACATCTCAGGTAAAATTGAAAACCTAAATGCCGAACGAAGCTTACGGGAGAGGAATTTACCTGAGCATCTTGGTTTTGAGCTGCCATTGGGGATTTGAGCTTGGAACTAGGAGATCTAGGGTTTGGATCTAAATGAAGATTCCGGTGGATTGCGAAGAAAGAAGAACAGGTGTTGACAGATTCGATTTGAAAGTATTCGTGGTTGGAGTCAATTGCGGAACAAAATTACTTTTATCCCGCAATTGAAGGGGCATGTGTTAACACCAAAATTTGGTAAGGAGTCTGACTTGGGGGTCCGGCTCGATGAAGAGTCCGTCTGGTGGAAGGAAGGATCTTTTCAGATATATTCGGCAAAGAGATCTGCGGTCGGCTATCTGCTCCCGTTCGGCAAAAGAACAGTAGAGCTGATTTTGCGGGATCGGACGGTGACGTGGCTCAATCAGGAAGAACGAATGGATGGATAGGCGATCGACTTTAGAGATAAGTTAGGCAACGAATCCATTCGAAGTTGTACTTGACAGGGTATAAATATGAGCCCTGAATGTATGTAAAACACACAATCGTTCTTCAATACACACCGACCTTACGCCAAACCCTAGAGTCCTTTTGTCGTGTCGTCGAGTTCTTCGAGAGGGTTCATCGATCCGTCGACCTCCGTGAGTACCGGCAACCTTGTATCATGTCTAGTATCATGCGGTGGAGTTCTGATGCAAGTAGTCTTGTTACCATGCTTCGTGTCATGCGGTAGATTCAAGCTTGGTTCAAGAGGGTTTCTTGTTAGGTCATGAGCCATGCGGTGGGCTAAGATCTAGCTTGAAGCTAGTTATCGGCTCTATTGGATTTTGGCAAGATTCAATAGATTCATTAAGTTACCCCGTGTTGCTTTGAGTTTTTACTCTATGTTTAGATTCATGTAACACACTTTTGCCCAATCTAGATAGATTTGGATCGGCTTTACCCCTCTCGTGATCCTTGTACGAGTCGATTTCGTGTTTTAACACGTGGATCTTGTGCTTTCCGATAGCCGAAACCGAATCGATCTAGGTTGTTACGTGTTGCGGGTTCAAGCTTACCAACGTTGGTATAAATCTTGAAAGAACTGAGTATCATGCGGTAGATGCAGGTTTTTGGATTGCTTTGGAGCTAGTCATCCGGTGGATTAGATTCCAAACCAATCTGATAGATTTAATCGTTTGGTAATGTTCGTTCCTTCTTCATGGACCCCGAATCGGCTGTTCAGCCGTATTCGGTTATGTTTCTTCACGGGTAGAACACGTGCGTAATTCATGCTTTAAATAATGTATGCTTTTAGCTTTCCATATTTAGATTGTATCGTGGGGTGGATAGATCTATTTGCGGAGAGTGGTACGGTTTTCATGCAAGTTGTATCATGCGGTGGATAGATTTGCTTGATATCGTACCCGACGGGTTTTAAAGTACCTAGACATGCGGTAGACTAGTGCTTTGGATCTATGCATACTTGTTTATTACATGCTTATGTTTGTGCTTTACTTTATTCATTTATTTAATGCTAATTATCGTGGGGATCGGTCATAGCCTCGTGCATGTGCATCTTTGTTTAAACAAAGACCGATCGCTGTCATGCTAACGTCATCCATTCGGCAATGTTACTTTTTCCTTTTATAAGTTCCCGATTGGTTTCAATCTATTGGCAAATAGCTCCTTATAGCTATGTGTCATCCCATCTGGCTTCCTAGCCGTAAATATGGAACTGTCTGGTACCACCCAGCAAGTTCCAAGCTTTGGTATCTAACTGCTTTATCTTTTGTTAATTTTCAGGAAAAATTGACTGGCACGTCTCGTGACTCTTTGCGCGTGTAAAGCCAGCTTGTTCGGCTTGCTGTGTGTTTGGCGCTAGGTGCACATTTTGCGTCAACAGATCGAGCTACTGATCGAAAATCCTGAAGATCAAGAGTACCAAAAGAGCAAGAGCAGAAGAGCAAGAGTAGCTTTTTGTTGAGAAAGGCAAGTGACCCTAACCATCCTTCTACCTATGCTTTAAAACAAGAACACTGTAAATTAATTGGAACATGGAGAACCACCCAGGAAAACAGTACAACCACAAGACATATGGCTCTGTCTTGGCCAATTAATTAGGGAAGTCTTGTGTGGCTATTAGCCTTAGTAGCTTGGGTACGGAGGAATGCTTTTATGACACTTGTACTCTGGACAGGTTTTGGAACGGAAGTGCTCTTCTAGGCTAACCTGGTCTGAGGGTAGAAGGAGGGTGCGAAAGATAGCCTCTAGGACGTGCTACTATGGACTAATACACATGGGAGGACTCTTTGTAAAGGCCTCGTAGCG
Organism: Cenchrus americanus; assembly: GCA_947561735.1. Lineage (NCBI taxonomy): Eukaryota > Viridiplantae > Streptophyta > Magnoliopsida > Poales > Poaceae > Cenchrus > Cenchrus americanus. The sequence continues at coordinate 245,520,536 of OX387245.1, forward strand.
TCCCTATGCAACCACACCTCGGAAGTGTGGTATTGTGCCTACTTTTGCACAACATGGTTGGGTTCAAAGTTCTTCGGAACTTTTACGCGACTTGTGGTGAAAGTGTACGACCTCTGCAGAGTGTTAAACTGTTATAACAGCCGTGCTCACGGTCAAGAGCGGCCTGGACCCTCACATGATTAATGAACTTAAAGATGGATTTAAAATTGCTTTCTGGTTATTTTTGTGGCCTTGCTGAGTACCAACCATAGGTGTACTCAACCTTGCTTAAACGCTGCTCAGAAAAAGAAGAAGGAGCATGAAGTACAGAAGATGGTGCTAGGCGTACGCAACCCCCAGTCGATTGCCTGTGAAGTTTGGAACCTTTGCTTCCCCAGGATTCCGCTGTAAATCTCTGATAATCTCTTTCTTTACGTGATATTGTTTCTGTTATTCACTATGATGTCACTATATGTATGAAACTTGATCCTGGCATACATATAGTTAAACACTTGGTTTTCTTCGGAAAATCGAGTGTGACAACTAGAATGCAAGAGCATCCACTGTTGGTGTTTTAGACCGGCAACCTACTAAGGGGAGTACCCGAAGTAGATGAATGTGGCCTCGCCGAGATCGGTAACTCGAAGGAAGAGACACGTGGCACACAATTTAGACAGGTTCGGGCCGCGAGGTGCGTAATACCCTACGTCCTGTATGCTGCATAGCTCTGGATTGATTGGGTATGATTACAAGATGATGTAATCTTACGCCGTGAGATGAGATGAGAGAGGAGGGGTCCCTGCCTCGCCTTATATAGTCCGGGAGGCAGGGTTACAAGTCGGTTCAGGGAGAGAGTACTAGTCGAGTACGTCTAGGAGTCCTCCATACAGTGCGGGACATGTACAGCTTCCTATCCGAGTACTTCTCCTCTGCAGTCCTTGCGCTTCACGCTATCAGGTGCAGTGCAGCGCAAGTTGGGTAGTCCCAGGGGCCCACCGAGTAGTCGGTCCTGGTACCCACCGAGGTAGTGGGCCCAGGGAGGTCCATACGATAAGCCCCCGAGTACTTTGTAGTCGAGAAGGATAGCTTCGAGTAGTCTTGACGGCCTCAACGAGTAGTCCTCAAGCGTCCCCGAGTACTACAAGTCAAAGGTCTTCAAGAATAGTTGAAGCATCCCGAGGCTGGAATGTACTCCAGCTGATGTTTGAGCAATCCTGAAGTCTTCTCGAGTAGTCCCAAGCATCCTCGAGTGCTGCCCTTGAAGGTCTTCAACAATGCTCGTGTTGTCTTGAAGCTGAAACTGATATGGAAGTGCGATTGCAAAATCGCACTCCATATGGAGTAGCCCCCGAGCCTTAGGTTGAGTTGTAGACTCTGGCTGAGGGTCCATCTGAAGTTTTGGCAAGAATATCCCGAAAAATCCGGAGAAAAACCGAAGGACACATGGCACAGAGGCCCCGAGCCTTGAGTCGAGTACTTTCTCTCGAATTGAAGGGTCATCTTGTAGAGTGTGTTCTGAGTTGCTCTTGAGTCTTGTCGCTACCCAGGAAGTCGAGTAGAAGTAGCCGAGCCCCCGAGATGAGGCGCGTCGACTAGTAGAAGTTGAAGAGTCAGGCGCCGCCGCTGAGTCAGCCGAGCGCAGGCTTATCCATCCGGCTGTTGGAGGGTCCGCTGTTGACTTATAAATAGAAGCCAAAACCCTTAGGGTTTTTCACCCAACGCATTCGCAGCCATTCCCAGCAGATCTAGCCCGGAATCACCGCCAGTGCGCACTGCCACCGTTGAGAAGTTGTAGATCTAGCGCGCCGCCTTAGAGAGCCACCGCTGTAGCCCCCGAGCGAATGCGCGTGAAGACGCCGTGTACCTGGAGAATGAAGCCTTCACCGTCAAAGACCGCGAAGGCCGCTGCTGGGAAGAAAAGGACCCGTGAAGAGGCCGCCAGATCTGCTGCAGGGACGCCGCCGGTGTCTCCGCCGCGGCCAGATCCGAATCGCGAGTGGAAGAAGTCCAAGGCCAAGACCTAGGATCTGCTGGCCCTTCGCAACAGAGGATTCATCCGGGAGAAGGAGGTAGACATGTGGAGAGCCGCCGCCGGGGACCCGTACCCCATGGAGAAGAACCCGGATGAGATTCCGATGTTCACCCGGTTCGCAGAGCGCGGACTGTCCCTCCCGGCAAGCGACTTCTTCAAGGGGCTGCTGGGGTACTACGGCATCGAGTACCTCAACCCTAACGGTACCTTCCACACCTCCATCTTCGTACATTTTTGCGAGGCCTTCTTGGGGATGAAGCCCCATTGGATCTTGTTCCAGAAGTTCTTCCGGGTGAAGCCTCAGCCCAGCGCCAGCAATCCGCGAGTAGTCGGAGGAGCAGGGATCCAGATGAGGGAGGACGCTGCCGAGCAGTACCTCTCCTACAAGTTGATAGATTCCAACCAAGACTAGAAGGCAAAGTGGTTCTACGTCACGAACCACCACCCGGAGCTGCCGAAGCCGAGCGGGAAACAGCCCAAGCTCCGCCCGTGGTGGAACTCGGAGCCGACGATGCAAGAAGGTCTTCAGTTGCCCGAGCTGTTGGCGAAGATCAAGGTGCTGAGGGAAGCCGGGCTGAGGGCCGAACACGTGGCGTTCAGCTTTATGAAGCGTAGGGTGCAGCCGTTGATGGCTCGCGACACCCTAGGGTACGAGTACACCGGCGACGACGATACGTCACGGATGCGTGGAGATGAAGTCGACGACGACGACATTGTTGATAGGTTGGCCAGGATCTTCAAAGATATGCCGGCGTACACACCGTGCCTAGTACCAGAGTACTCCGCCGCGCGCCCACCAAAGGAGGTCAGTAGCCGCATCCGTTGTCGAGTACTCATTACATAAGAGTAGTCGTACTGATGTGTAGTGCTTCTTGCAGGATGAATTGGCGAAGTTCGTCTCCGAGCCAGCGTCGCCTCCGCAACTGGTCGAGGTCCCAGAGGAAGGGAAGCCCAAGGCTAAGGAACGGCGCGAGGTTGGCGAAGGAGATGACACAGTTGTAGTTGAAGACACGTACGAGGAGGATGATGATGAAGAGACGCTGCAGGAGCGCTTCCAGCTGCGATCAAGGTTTAGCCGCCCTGGATTACCGCACGTTCCTCTTGTTCAGGATCCGCCGGCTAGCTTAGAGGCTAGTCTGCCCGCGCCGCCAAGGAAGCCGCGCAATGTGGCCCGCAAGCGCATGGCCAAGAAGATGAAGGTCACTGAGACCAAATCCCAGGAGGTAAGCCGTCTTCACTAGAGTAGTCAAGTACTCATGTCTCGATCTTATGTGTTGACGACGAAGTTTCCTTGCTTGCAGGAGGTGCCACCTTCCGACCCCGTTGAGCAGGGCGTCGAAGGCGATTGGGACACCGTGGGGAAGGCAACTGGGAGTCGTAGCCCAGCCCCCACCGTAGAAGAGCTTTTAGTGCAGCTGGAGCACCAGCACCCTGTTGCTAAGGGGAGCACAGAGCCAGCCGCTGCTGCCACTGAAGAGGTAGCGGCTATTGAGGCGCAGGAGGAGGCGCCTGCCAAGGCTGGGCTGGTCGACATCGCCAGTATCCTCGGCGCCCCAATCGTGACGGTTGTCCGGTCGAGCCTGTAAGTACTGATCCTTCCTGAGTAGTACGTTGGATGTGGTAGTCGTACTTGATTGACGACAAGCTTGTGTACTCTGCAGGAAATCGACGGACCTGTCCTGGGAGGGGGATGAACCCGCTGCTGCGGTGGCAGACGAAGAAGCCGCGCCACCCGCTGAGGAGTTCGCTCTCGCCCCTCAGGTAGAACCCGAGGCGCCGGCCGCTGAGGCTACATTGCCTGAGGCCAGCATCATTGAAGATGAGTACCCTCTCAGGTGTAAGTAGCCCCGGAGAGTAGTCGTAGCCGCCAGGTGTGACTGATACACTTGTACTTTGATGACAGGTGCTAAAGCCGAGGCGAATGATATCCAGGCTGCGGTGCCAGTTGAAGACGTGGCACCTGTCGGTGTTTTAGACCAGCAACCTACTAAGGGGAGTACCCGAAGTAGATGAATGTGGCCTCGTCGAGATCGGTAACTCGAAGGAAGAGACACGTGGCACACAATTTAGACAGGTTCGGGCCGCGAGGTGCGTAATACCCTACGTCCTGTATGCTGCGTAGCTCTGGATAGATTGGGCACGATTACAAGATGGTGTAATAGTGCGCCGTGAGATGAGATTGGATGCTAGAGAAGGGTCCCTGCCTCGCCTTATATAGTCTGGGAGGCAGGGTTACAAGTCGGAGTAGGGAGAGAGTACTAGTCGAGTACGTCTAGGAGTCTTCCATACAGTCCGGGACATGTACAACTTCCTAACCGAGTACTTCTCCTCCGTAGTCCTTGTGCTCCACGCCATCAGGTGCCGTGTAGCGCAAGCCGGGTACTCCCAGGGGCCCACCGAGTAGTCGGTCCTGGTACCCACCGAGGTAGTGGGCCCAGGGAGGTCCATACGACAAGCCCCCGAGTACTTTGTAGTCGAGAAGGATAGCTTTAAGTAATCTTGATGGCCTTAACGAGTAGTCCTCAAGCGTCCCCGAGTACTACAAGTCAAAAGCCCTCAGGAGCAGTCGAAGCATCCCGAGGCTGGAATGTACTCCAGTTGATATTTGAGCAATCCTGAAGTCTTCTCGAGTAGTCCCAAGCGTCCTCGAGTGCTGCCCTCGAAGGTCTTCAAAAATGCCTGTGTTGTCTTGAAGCCGAAGCTGATATGGAAGTGCGATTGCAAAATCGCACTCCATATGGAGTAGCCCCGAGCCTTAGGTTGAGTCGTAGGCTCTGGCTGAGGGTCCATCTGAAGTTTTGGCAAGAAAATCCCGAAAAATCCAGAGAGAAAAAACCGAAGGACACGTGGCACGGAGCCCCCAAGCCTTGAGTCGAGTACTTCCTCTCGAATTGAAGGGTCATCTTGTAGAATGTGTCCTGAGATGCTCCTGAATCTTGTCGCTTCCCAGGTAGTGGAGTAGAAGTAGCCGAGCCCCCGAGGTGAGGCGCGTCGACTAGTAGAATACGAAGAGTCACGCGCGGCCGCTGAGTCAGCTGAGCGCAGACTTATCCATCTGGCCGTTGGAGGGCCGTTTTGACTTATAAATAGAAGCCAAAACCCGTAGGGTTTTTCACCCATCACTGCTGTAGCCATTTCGAATAGATCTTGGCCAGATTCACTTCCAGCACACGCCGCCGCCGCTGTAGATCTAAGCGCGCCGCCACCCAGAGCTGCAGAGTAGCCCCCGAGCGAATGCGCGTGAAGACGCCGTGCACTTGGAGAATGAAGCCGTCACCGTCCAAGTCCGCGAAGACCGCCGGGAAGAAGAGGGGCCGTGACGAGGCCGCCGCGGCTGCCGCTGAGGCAGCACCGCCGACGTCTCCACCGCGGCCAGATCCGAGCCGCGAGTGGCAAAAGTCAAAGACGAAGACCAAAGATTTGCTGGCCCTCCTCAACAGCGGGTTCATCCGTGAGAAGGAGATGGACATGTGGAGGGCCGCCGCCGGTGATCTGTACCCCATGGAGAAGAGCGAGGACGAGATTCCGATGTTCACGCGCTTCGCGGAGCGCGGACTCGCGCTCCCAACGAGCGACTTCTTTAAGGGCCTCCTGGGGTACTACGGCGTCGAGTACCTCAACCTCAACCCCAACGGTATTTTCCATACCGTTGTCTTCGTCCACTTCTGTGAAGCGTTCCTAGGGATCAAGCCCCATTGGATCCTGTTCCAGAAGTTTTTCCGGGTGAAGCCGCAGCCGAGCGCCAGCAACCCGCGAGTGGTCGGTGGAGCAGGCATCCAGATGCGGGAGGACGCCGCCGAGCAGTACCTCTCGTACAAGCTCATCGACTCCAACCAAGACTGGAAGGCGAAGTGGTTCTACGTCACAAACCACCACCCAGGATTGCTGAAGCCGAGCGGGAAGCAGCCGAAGCATCGCGCCTGGTGGAACACGGAGCCTACGATGCAGGAGGGGATCCAGCTCCTCGAGCTGTTGGTGCGCATCAAGGTGCTGAGAGAAGCCGGGCTGAGGGCCGAGCACGTGGCCTTCAACTTCATGAAGTGCAGGGTGCAGCCACTGATGGCCCGCGACACCCTGGGCTTCGAGTACACCGGCGACGACGACACGTCGCAGGTGCCTGGAGGCGAAGTCGACGACGACGACATCGTTGATAGGCTGACGTGTATCTTCAAGGACATGCCACTGTACACGGCGTGCCTAGTCCCAGAGTACTCCGCCGCTCGCCCGCCAAAGGAGGTAAGTAGCCGTACCCCCCAGTCGAGTAGTCATTCCTTGTGAGTAGTCGCGCTGATGTCTTGTGTCTTGCAAGACGACTTGAAGAGGTTCATCTCCGAGCCGCAGCCGCCCCCTCAGGAAGTCGAGATCCCGGAGGAGGGAAAAACCAAGGCCAAGAAGCGGCGAGAAGTCGGTGAAGGAGATGACACCGTCATCGTGGAGGACACGTCCGACGAGGACGACGACGAGGAGACGGCTCGGAGACGCTTCCGACCGCGGTCGAGGTTCAGCCGTCCCGGCCTACCTCATGTGCCCCTCGTTCAAGATCCGCCGGCCAGCACGGAGGCTGGTCCGGCCGCGCCGCCCACGGAGGCCGCGCAACCCCGCCCGCAAGCGGGTGACGAAGAAGCTGAAGGTCTCAGAGACCACGCCTCAAGAGGTAATTTGTCTTGAGTAGTGTAGTCGAGTACTAGTCTCTCGAGTTCACTTGCTGATGAATGAGCTTCCTTGCGTGCAGGAGGTGCCGCCTACGGAGCCCGCTGACCAGGGCGACGAAGGCGAGTGGGACACATTGGGGGAACCCGCTGGGAGTCGTAGCCCAGCCTCCACTGTTGAAGAGCTCTTGGCGCAGCTGAAGCGCCAGCCCCCTGCTCCTCAAGGGCTCACGGAGCCCGCCGCCACCGCCGGTGAAGAGGAGGTGGCCGCAGGAGCGCAGGAGGGCGGCCGCACCGCCGCCGTCGCCGCAGAGGAGGCAGCGGCCGCAGAGGCGCAAGAGGAGGCGCCTGCCGAGGATGGACTGGTAGACATTGCCAGCATCCTCGGCACCCCGACCGTGACGATAGTCCGGTCAAGCTTGTAAGTGCTGCATCTTCCCGAGTAGTACTTGGTGTAGCAGTCGAGCTTGATTGACAACCAATTTTGTGTACTTCTGCAGGAAATCAACAGATCTGTCCTGGGAGAGAGATGAGCCCTCTACGGCGGTGGCGGAGGAAGAAGCCGCGCCGCCCGCCGGGGAGTCCACTCCTGCCCCTAGGCGGAGTCCGAGGCGCCGGCTGCTGGAGCTGCATTGCCCGAGGCCAGCGTGGTTGAAGGTGAGTACTCTGCTGAGGCTTTAGCATTCCCCATAGAGTAGCCGTAGTCGCTAATGCACTTGTCTTCTTCTTGACAGGTGCCGAGGCCGAAGGGAGCGACATCTCGGCGGCGGTGCCCATGCAGAACTTGACACCACAGGAGCCGGAGGCTGCTCAAGGAGCCCCCGAGCAGGTGGAGGAGGCCGCCGAAGAGGCCGCCGTGGCCACCGGAGGAGAGGAGGCCACCATGCTGCCGGAGGCTGCTCTGGAGGTGGTTGTCCGCTCCCCGGAGATCCAAGACGCAGAGCCCATCCGGTCTGCGCCGATGACTGAGGCCGCCGCGAGTAGTCGTGGTGAGGTGGAGCTGCTGGCAGACGACCTGATCGACCCGGCGACGGTGGCCAGGCACCTGGAGGCCAGGCACTGAGTACCGGGGACCCAGGGAGCTGCCGGAGGAGCCCCCGGGCCGGTGGAGGGGACCGTCGAGGAAGCCGCCGCGACGGCTGGAGGAGAGGGTGATGACATGCTGCCAGAACCCGCTCTGGAGGTAGTCGTGCGCTCGCCGGAGATCCAGGACGCGAAGCCAATCCACTCGGCGCCAATGACCGAAGCCACGACGAGTAGTCGTGGTGGGATCGAGTTGTTGGCAGATGATCTCGTCGACCCGGCGACGGTGGCTCGGCACCTGGAGGCGGTGCGCCAGGCTGAGCAATGGATGAAGGTGAGTAGTCAACACCTTTGAGTACTCAATCCTTTAATGTTGAGTACCCATTTGACATGTATTGTGTGTTGCAGGATGTCGCGGAGAGGTCCCGGGAGAAGTCCAACATGCTTCAAGGCTTCGGCGATGCAGTACTCCGGGCGGAAGCCTTGGAAGAAGAACTCGTGAAGTCCCGGAAGCATGCCGCCGCCATGCAGTCGAAGCTGGACACCGCCTTCGCCAAGTATCACAATGACGTCCAAGAGATGCAGGCGAAGAGCGACGATCTGGTGCGAAAGAACAAGTCTCTCCGCAACAAGAACAAGGATACGCGACCGTCTTGTCGGGTACTTGTTTATGGTAGCTTGAGGTAGTCTGACCCACTTTGCCGTTGTTGATTGCAGAGCTTGAGACCAAGGTTGATCATCTGAAGGCTTCAGAGACTGATCTGAAGAACCTCTTCTACCGAGAGCAAGAGGCCCGCCAGGTACTGGAGTACGATTATAAGGAGCTTGCTTACGAGTGCGACAAGCACATGGAGCTCCGTATTGCATCAGATCGTGATCTCATCAACTGCTACAAATCCTTGCAGAAGCTGATCGAGGACTGCGAGAAGCTGCGGGCTCAACTCAAGGAACTCGAGGAAGCCGCGCTCCCCATCGCGAGGCTACTGGTGCCTCACCCTGGCGGTCCAAATATAGCTCCACTGGTGGACCGGCTGAAAGAAGCCCCCAGCCGCTTGGTGGCCTACGTCAAGCACTTGGCGAAGTCGATCCCGAACCAGGTGCTGGCCTTCATGAAGTCGTACTTCCCGAAGGCCCCCGTGGACGTAGTCGCCGGCAGACTAGCCGCCAACTGCACCGACGAGCAGTACGCGGAGCTGCTGGAGCAGATGGCGCCTATTGCTGAACAGGTTGCCGAGAAGCTCAATCTCAAGTAGTCCTGTAATAGTTAGCTCGTAGCAGTAGTTGTGCATAAACAATTGTAATGAAATTTTTTAAGTATGAATGAAAGAAACTTCCATGAATGAGTACTCGTTATCGCAATCTCTGGGTGCGGAGTCCCATCATGAAGTCGTCGCGAGTAGTCGTACTCGCCAGCGGTCCCGTTGAGGGAAGTAGACAGTAACACAATTGATAGAGAATCAAACTTTATTACTGAAGAAGTACACCTGGGATGGCTAGGGCCGTTGTTACAGGGTAGTCGCCAGGACCCGGAGGCCGCTTACAGCTGAGTAGTGCTAGGGCGTAGAGCCGCTTACAACAGTAGATCCGTAGTAGCCGTGTAGGCTGGATCTAGAAGTACATGGTCTCTCAGTAGACCGCTGCTAGAGTCCTTTGTCGCTCGTTGCAGCCTAGGATCCGTAGGTAGCCGCGTGGGCTGGATTCTGGAGTGGAGTAGTCCGGAGACTGGTGCCTGGACCCAGAGGCCGCTTACAGCGAAGGGGTAGTCCGGAGACTGGTGCCTGGACCCGGAGGCCGCTTACAGCGAAGGGATCTTGATGTAGTCGTGTAGACTTGAGCCCCCAGGGTAGTCGTGTAGACTAGGCGTAGAACCGACAGAGTTGGTCGACGTTCCACGAGTTGTTGACGTCTTCACCTTCAAGCGTCTGGAGGCGGTAGGAGCCCGGTCCGGTCACCTTTGCAACTGTAAAGGGACCTTCCTAGGGCGAGCTGAGCTTGTGAAGTCCTTCCGTGTTCTGGATGCGACGGAGGACAAGATCGCCAACGTTGAAGGAGCGTTCCTTGACGTTGCGATCATGGTAATACCCTCCAGGTACCTTGCTGATTGGACGAGGGCAGCGCAGCGAGCTTCTTCGAGTCCATCGATGTCAACTCGTCTGCTGTCTTCAGAGACACCTTCGTCGTAGTGCTCCACTGCTGGTGAATCCCAGATGACACCAGCAGGGAGGATTGCTTCGGAGCCGTAGACCAGGAAGTACGGGGATTGTCCCGTTGGCTTGGAGGGCTGAGTACGCAGCCCCCAGAGAGCATTGGGTAGTTCCTTGATCCACTTGCCTCCTTTGGTGTTAGCAGCGTCGTGTAGCCGCTTCGTGAGAGTGTCGAGCACCATCCCGTTGGCGCGCTCGACTTGTCCGTTGGCCCGAGGATGGGCGACTGAGACATATCGGACGTCGATCCCGCTGTTCTCGCAGTACTCCCAGAACTGGTGATTGTTGAAGTTGGAGCCCAGATCTGTGATAATGCGATGGGGTAGTCCGTAGCGATGCACGAGTTCATCCAGGAAGTCGAGTACTCTGTCAGCCTTGGAGCATGTAACCGGCTTGACCTCGATCCACTTGGTGAACTTGTCGATGGCCACCAATACTCTGTTGAATCCACGTGGCGCAGTTGGGAGTGGACCAATCATGTCGAGCCCCCAGCAGGCGAAAGGCCAGGTTGGCGGTATGGTGACTAGCTTGTAGGCTGGGACGTGTTGCTGCTTGGCGAAGTATTGGCACCCTTGGCACCTTCTGACGAGTTCTTCGGCGTCGCCCAAAGCTGAGGGCCAGTAGAAAGCTCGTCGGAAGGCCTTGCTAACCAGCGTGCGAGAGGACGCGTGGTTGCCGCAGACGCCTTTGTGGATCTCCTCCAAGATGTCCTTGCCTTCTTGTCTGGGAACGCACTTCATGAGTACTCTTGAAGATGCGCCCCGCCTGTAGAGCTTGTCTCCGATGAGGACGTAGGACTTGGCACGGCGGATGAGCTGCTCGGCCAAGTTCTTGTCCGAAGGAACCTTCTGCTTGCTGAGGTAGTCGATGAAAGGCTGCCTCCAGTCCACGTCGATCATCATGACCTCCTGGCCAGCTGGGGGATGCGCTGGGTCAGTGGTCGGTGGCGCCGGCTCCGGGATGGATGGCGTGTGAAGCTCGTGGACGAAGACACCCGCTGGTACTTGAGCGCGGGTAGAACCAAGCTTCGACAGGACGTCCGCTGCAACGTTGTTGTCGCGGACGACGTGGTGGAACTCGAGACCATAGAACTTGTTCTCGAGCTTGCGGACTTCTAGGCAGTAGGTGTCCATGTTCTCCTTGTTGCGGTCCCAGGACTTGTTGACTTGGTTGATGACCACTGCGGAGTCGCCGTAGACTAGTAGCCGCTTGATGCCCAGTGAAGCCGCGAGGCGGAGCCCGTGTAGCAGAGCTTCGTACTCGTCTTCGTTGTTTGAGACCTTCCAGAAGATCTGCAGAACGTACTTGAGTTGTTTGCCCGTTGGAGAAATCAAGAGTACCCCTGCACCTGCGCCCTCGAGGTTGAGTGAGCCGTCGAAGTACATCACCCAATGCTCTGGGCACTCAATTGGAGTAGTAGCTGATTCTCCCGCCACTCCGCCATGAAGTCGACTAGTGCCTACGACTTGATGGCTGTGCGTGGCTTGAAGTCGATGTTGAGGGCGCCGAGTTCGACTGCCCACTTGGAGATTCTTCCAGTAGCATCTTGGTTCCGCAGGATGTCGCCGAGCGGGTAGTCGGTGACGACGGAGATCGAGTACTCCTGGAAGTAGTGTCATAGCTTCCGCGAGGTGATGAGTACTGCATACAGAAGCTTCTATATAGGCTGGTAGCATGCCTTGGACTCTGACAAGACCTCACTGACGAAGTAGACTGGACACTGGACTGGATAGGCGTGGCCGTCTTCCTACCGCTCGACGATGATGGCAGTACTGACCACGTGAGTAGTTGCAGCGAGGTAGAGCAGTAGCTGCTCGCCTTTGAGAGGAGCCGTGAGGATTGGCGGCTTTGATAAGAAGTCCTTGAGCTAGGCAAGGGCTTGGTCCGCCTCTGTGGTCCACACGGACTTCTCTTGGTGCTTGAGTAGTTTGAAGAAGGGGAGCCCCCGCTCTCCAAGCTTCGAGATGAATCTGTTCAGGGCCGCCATGCACCCGTCGGCCTTCTCGCACGTCTTTGATGCACGTGGGAGCTTTCATGCTGGTGATGGCGGAGATCTTCTCGGGGTTGGCTTCGATGCCGCGATGGCTGATGATGAAGCCGAGTAGTTTGCCCGAAGGTACACCGAAGACGCACTTGTTCGGGTTGAGCTTCCAGCGGTACTCGCGCAGGGATGCGAAAGTCTCTTCAAGATCGTCGATGAGTGTACTGGAGTTTCTGGTCTTGACGACCATGTCATCCACGTAGGCTTCGACGTTCTTGTTGAGTTGCCTCTTGAAGCAGGCCTGGATAGCTCGTTGGTATGTAGCGCCGGCGTTCTTCAACCCGAAGGACATGGTCGTGTAGCAGTACGCGCCAAACGGGGTGACGAACGCGGTCTTCTCCTGGTATTCTTTCTTGATCACGATCTGGTGGTACCCGGAGTAGCAGTCGAGGAAGCAGAGCAGGTCGCAGCCCACCGTGGAGTCAATGACTTGGTCAATCCGCGGCAAACCAGAGGGGTCCTTGGGGGCAGTGCTTGTTGAGGTCAGTGTAGTCGACGCACATCCTCCACTCGTTTGAGTTCTTCTTGCTGACGAGGACGGGGTTAGCGAGCCACTCAGGATGGAAGACTTCTCTGATGAAGCCAGCCGCGAGTAGTTTGGTGAGTTCCTTCTTGATGGCGTCCCGTCTGTCGTCGGCGAAACGGCGGAGGTGTTGTCGCTTGGGGGTAGCTTTAGGATCGACGTTGAGGGAATGCTGATCAACTCCCTGGGCACCCCTGGCATGTCCGCTGGTTTCCATGCGAAGATGTCGCGGTTAGCCCGGAGGAAGTTGTTGAGCGCGTTGTTGACGGTTAATAGTTGTATCAAAGTTCGTTTATGACTTGCAAGCGGACAAGTCTCCTGTCGTAGTCAAGGGACCCTTCTTCCCTCGAGTGGTGAACCCAAGGTATCGAATCCGTGGAACAAATGTGTGACGCAAAATTTAATCTAGTAAAGCCAAGTAACTTCAATCTTCGATAAAACCCTAATGCATCTAGTAAAAGACACGAAACTAATCTAATCTACTAAAGACCGGAGAAAACAAAGTAAGATTGGTTAGTTAAACCGATCTAGAGGGATCGGGGTAAGCCTTTTGTTGAAGTTCCAAGCAAGAGAAGAAGTAGCAAATCGAATCTTATAAGAAGCCTCTTTAAATCGTGGTTTCCCATCCAAATCCGAAAACATCCGCCTTTCGGAACCCCCGTTCTGTCACAACGTATCCCTACTCATGCGGGGAGCTTAGGGCGAGTCAAAAGACAAGTCGAGATTCTTTCAGAAGATCCGGCGTCTACCTCTAGCCACCGCGGCTACAAGAACACCCTATGTAATCTATCTCGAGAATAGAATTGGAATAAGCAAAGCCGATCGAAAAACGAAATCTTCGAGGAAACACTTGATCGCTAGGAAAAGATTCAACTTGATAATTCAACTATAACAATGATACATACACAAGATCACCACCGGGATCCTTCCTTGATCTTGCTTCTAGCTCCGGGAACTCCGACGTGGTCTTCCGTGCAAGGTTCCCACGTCGGCTAGGGAAACCCTAGTCAACTAGCTCGACCCTCTCCTCTCCGAGATGGTGTCCCTCTCTTCTCTACTCCTCGGCGGCCGATGACGAATTCTCCTTCTTGTGGCTCTCGGTCAGGGCGCTATAAATAGCCTGAATGGCGGCTAGGGCAAAGGGGAGCCTCACTGGGCCCCGGACAGGGCTGGGCTGACCGGCCTGGGCCGGCCGGCCTGGGCCCATTCGAGGCCCGGCCCCCGAGGCCTCCTTTGCTCTACGTCGGTTCCCTTGCTTCTGGATGTTTCCCCCTTCGCATGTAGGTCCATGTCGTCAGTTTCTCTCCGAATTGGGCATAACTCCTTGTCTTGCAAGATTCAACACTTTTCTGGTCAGGTCCTCGGAGTTTGTCGTCTTCTCGGATCAAGTCCCTGGCTTCTTGGAGTTAAGTTTGCTTCATTGCATGACTTGTACGGGGTTCAAGGTCTTGTCATAAGGTGCTTGATGAACTCATCCCGAAAGTCTTGCTTTCAACGCTAAAACCCTGCATAAACACTAAACTTCAAAACCGACATGCACACGTGAACTTGTTATACCACGGGGGTTAGTACCAAAGGATAAGGTATAAAACATATGCCAACACCGAAGGTAAACTCATGCCTAGGTTGACGGATTTTCACCGTCAACATCTCCCCCATGCTTAAACCTTGCTCGTACTCGAGTAAGCCTTCGATGGATATCATCAATGCCAACAATGTTTAAACCTTGCACTAGATCATACATGAGAAAACATAATGCTCTCAAAATTTTAATTCGTTAAAGTTCCATAATGTACTAGCCTTCATCTCTACGGAGGGTAGATTCTTAATTAAGCTTATCCCACAAGTATTCATATGCTCACAAAGTTTAAATAGATCTCAGAATTTGTGAAATAAAGAACGAGATAAAGAAAAGGTAAACCAAGTTCACAAATTTAAATCATCTTGTATATTGCTCATGAACTCTCAACTCACTTGTCTCTCAAGCCTATATATTCTACTCCTTTCCGTCTCATAACATATATGTGTGGTAGGCTTTATATGGAGCTTTTTGGGAAAGTTTAGTCCTAACAAGATTTTATAAATGAGGTGTTGTCAAAACAAGACAAGCTTCTCATGGTCTTACCGAGACTTGTCAAAAAGGTCATTGGAAAATAATGTTAAATCAAGGAGGGGAAAGAGAAAAATACACACACTTTAGATGAGTGGACATGTGCAAATGGCAACGAGTGATCCCGAGGCACAAAGGAAGTCCTCGTTATCGGATTGCACATGGTTGGAAAATGAGAATGGATCTTTTAAACTTGAAGCCTTGAATGCACTTTAGAGAACCGGGGAGTTCACTTTACGCATACTCATTTTTTCTTTTTCTCATATTTCTCCTTCTTTTCTTTCTTTCTTTCTTTCTTTCTTTCATTCATTCATTTTTTTCTTGTGAAACTTTCACCTTGGAAATCACGTACATCGCCTTTGAATTTTCTTTCAATTTTTTTTAAATACTCCCCTTTGAACTCTAAAATTGCATCGTACCTACCTCCTCCCCCATGCTTAGACGTTGCTCGTCCTCGAGCAAAGAGGCGATAAATAAGGTAGGTACCGGAAATATTTTTCCTTTGCAGAGATACTTGAAATCTTCAATGTTGGCACCGTCTTGCGATCTTCCTTGAATTGATGATCCATTCTCAACGATAGGTTGTGATCAAGTGTAACACCCGAAAATTCCATCACAATAAAATATTGTTAGCAACATGGCTTAGTTTTATTTTTCTAAGGATTTAATAAATTTGGAATAAATAAATTTGCCTTTAATTAAATTAAACATCATTTAATAATTAGAATCAAACAAGTGATTGTGCATCATGTTGAAATGCATGAATTTTGTTTGTGGTGTGATTTTAAAAGTCTTAAAAAAATTTTGTGAAAAGTCTTTAAAAATAATTGTGAAAATTGGAATAAAAGTTTGAATTAAAAAAAATGAAAAGAGGTTGAAAGTTTGAGTTTAAAAATGTTTGAAAAAGTTTTCTAAAAGTCTTAAAATATTTGAATAAATTTGTGTTAAAATTTCAATTTGAAAAAATGAAAAAGATTTGAATTTAAAAGATTTGAAATAGGTTTGAAATTGGATTTGAAAAGAAAAGAAAAGAAAAAGAAAAAAACAAACCAACCTATCAGCCCAACCCAACCCCGCGGCCCATTCCTGTTTCAGCCCAGCCGGCCCGCTTCGCCGCCTCTCTCTCTCCTCTCTCCCTCTCCCTCTCTCACCCGCTGACGTGTGGGGCCCACACGTCAGGGGCTTCTTCTTCCTCCGGCCGCCGCGCCCCCCTTTCCTCCCCGCGCGCGCCGCCGCCATCCCCTCCCTCCGGCGCCGCCCCTCCCTTTTCCCCGCGCCCGACCGCCTCCTCCACTCGCCATCAATGCGCCGCCCACTCACCCCACGCGCCGTCCCCGCCCCTTCCCCTACCCGCCGCCCGCACCGAGCCGCCATTAATGGCGCCGGCGCCACCGACCTCCCCGCGCCGCCTTACGCGCCTCCTCCCCTTTCCCCTCCGCCCTATAAAAGGATGAGCACCACCCCTCTCCACCCCGCGCCCCTCTCCTTCTCTCCCCACCCGCCCGCGCAGCACCGCCCGGAGCTCACCGCCCGCCCGCCGGAGCGCCGCCCCGATCCGCTTCACCGCGCCCATTCCTCCCCATCCGAGCCCTCGGTGAAATCCTTGTGGCCTCCTCTTCAATTTGATGGTCTTCCCCTAGCTTTTGGTGGCGGAGGCCCCGTTTGGCCGCCGCCGGCGAGCCGGCCGGCGAGACCCCCGCCGCCTGTACAGCGCCGCCGCCGCCCCTTTGCCCGCAGTCAACCGTGGCCATCCGATCTAAATCTACGGCTCAGATTAAAAGGGCCGCGTACCCCTTCACCCGGTCCACGGTGGACCAGTGGACCAGGTCCACCAGGCCGGTCCAACGCTGACGTCATGCCTGCGTCATTGCTTGCGTCAAGCCCACCAACCGCAAGCCGCCACGTGGCGCTTCCATAAGCTCACCCGCCGGCTGCCTTGGCGGTTTTGCAAAAAGAACCCCGAGATTTCAGAATTCACAAATATACCCTTCCACCTATATAAAAGCCTTTCAATCAGGTCCTTTCTTTTATGCTTAGGCCCCTGCAGTCCTTAGTTTCTATGTTCTTTAGCCTATCCTTAACCTTTTACATATTAGACCTTCTAGTTTCACACATATTTATGTTTAGGTCCCTGAAATCTTGCAGAAAACCCCCTAAACTTCCAGTTCTTTTACAATTTAGTCCCTGAATCTTGTTTCAGCCATAACTTTTTCATCCTAGCTCCGTTTTACGCGTTCTTGGTGTCCACGCGATCGTATCTCCGAGACCGTCATTTCTAAAAGCTTGTTTTAGCCTTTTGGTAATGTTTGATGTATTGTTTTATTTATTGCATGTTTTCTTGCATGATCGTAGCCAACACGCCGTTCGAGGAAGTTCAAGTGCAGAGCTTTGCAGATAAGGAGAGTAGCTTATCGTTCGAGAAAGGCAAGTGACCCTAACCACCCTTCTACCTATGCTTTAATCAAGATTACTATAAGTTAATTGGAACATGGAGAACCACCCAGGAAAACAGTGCAACCACAGTCCATATGGCTCTGGCTTAGCCAATTAATTAGGTGTGCGATTGATCTGATGGCCCTTTTCCGAAAGGAGCAGAGGGGGATCCGGGTTGCAGGGGTATAGCCCGGTCCTTTTGGGGTAGCAGCCTTTGCTAAGGTGCTGACCACTAGGGAGGGTTATGGTCCGCCCTGATCTGTAACTATGCGGGTCGTTAGTCTTTTGTATACCTTTGTAAAGGCTTCGTAGCGTCCCTATGCAATCACACCTCGGAAGTGTGGTATTGTGCCTGATCAGCACATGCGTGGTTGGGTTCAAAGTTCTTTGGAACTTTTACGCGAACCGTGGGAAAAGTGTGCAACCTCTCGCAGTGTAAAACCGATCGATCGGCCGTGCTCACGGCCAAGAGCGGCCCGGACCCTCACATGATTAATTGAACTTAAAGATGGATTAATATTGCTTTCCGGTTATTCCTGTGGCCTTGCTGAGTACCAACCATAAGTGTACTCATCCTTGCTTACGCTGTTCAGAGAAGAACCCTGGAGTGGAGCACTTCACCGACTACGAGGAGTTCTGAGGATGCGATCAACCAGTCAGAAGCCTGTGGAAGATGAAGACGGAGTCGCGTCTTCATAGTTATCGATGTTCGTGTAAAGACATTTGTGTCTACCTTCGTGAGTGTAATAAAAGTTAATAAATCTTTTCTGTACGTTTTGAGCAATGTCTTGTGATATTACACTCATGAGTCTATCATATGTGTGAAATTGTGATCCTGGCACACATATGAGATGCATTCGGTTTTCTACGGAAAATCGGGTGTGACATCAAGGAGGTAATCACAAAAGATGATATTTGGTTTTAAGGGTGGATATCCGGCGAGGTTTGTGAGATCTCTGATGCGGGGATACACAATGCACGGATAAAAGGCTAGCAAACAGATAGATACGCAAAAACGGAATGACCACCTTCTTAGTCTCGGGCCAAAGAAATCATGGCCTGCAATAACTCACTCAAAAATAAATCTTGTACACTAAGGTTTATGCACTCAAATATATATTAGGCTCTGGATAGGTTGAGCAACAGA
Source organism: Cenchrus americanus (assembly GCA_947561735.1). NCBI lineage: Eukaryota > Viridiplantae > Streptophyta > Magnoliopsida > Poales > Poaceae > Cenchrus > Cenchrus americanus. The sequence continues at coordinate 245,538,677 of OX387245.1, forward strand.
CAAGTGATATTTATGACAAGGTTAGGAATATTTTTGAGCATAAAAGACATCTTCAATCTATTCATAACTTGAGAGCACATAAAACACTATGGGTCTTTATTTTAATCATAACCTCCACTAAAGATTAAGCTAGTATTTAAATAAATTCAGGTTCGTATTTTAAGAGAGCACTAGCTTTTAACATGCATAAATCAATTACAAAGATAAATAAAAGCGGCAATTATAATCATATATCATCATGGCACAAATTTTTGTAACTTTTCCAATGATATAATCAAAGTGGTGTCTTTATTAATGATGAAATCAAGTTGGAATACAAACTGAAAATAAACAAACACACTTGCTGAAATTTAAATAAAAACAGAAAATATTACGCAAACACACATAAACAAAAGCTGAAAATTACAGAGAAAAAGAAAAGAAAAGAAAACTAAAGTTCCTAAATCTTCTAGTCCTCCGCCGGTGGTTGGTGTTGATGATCTTGATAGTAATACCCTTGCTCGTAGTACGGTTGGACATTCCCTCCGACGAATTGATTCGGCTCCACTTGGTGAAGGCGTCCAAGCTCATAGGCAATATTTGCATTGCCCTCACCAAGTTGAGCCGCGTTGGCTTGGATGGCTGCGACGTTTTGGGCGTTTCTTGCAACATACCCTCCAATTATGGCCATGCTTTGTTGTGGTTGGGGATATTGTGCGTAGGGCTCCGCGAAGTTAGCGTTGGGCACTACATAATTTGGTGGGGGTACCGGTGCACCACCCCCCCATGCTTGCTCTTGTGGCCCTCCGTAATAACTTGGCGGAGGAGGAATCCCGCCGAACGGTGGCACATTGGGTTGTGCACCACTCGCTTGTGCGGAGGATGTTCCCTCCTCTACGATTCTTCCTCTTTTGTTTTTCCTTGCGGGGACAAGGAGTCCCTCTTCCAACCAATCTTCCCTCCCTTCGATGAAAAGCCTAAGCCTCACATCCGGAAGGGGTAGGTTTACCATGGCCAAACGATAACCTCCTCTCTCATCTCCACTAATGTATTTGCCTTGCCGCAAATACTCAATGCCGAGAGAGGTACCACGCAAAAGATGGTCGGGGTTCCTTGCGATCCCCGGCCGTAAGGAGAAGGCCAACATGGAGAGGTAGCACCCCGAACCAATATGTCCCGCCCCCGATGTTGCTTCACAACACCAACGGTTGATCATAAGGTAAGAGGGGTCTATTGGCTGCCTGGCAATTAAAGCCGAGTAGAGCCAATTCAACTCCGTGTCGATCACCTTCGTCTCCTTCATCCTCCCCAATACCCTCTTGCACATCCAAGAGTGAAATATCCGGATAATGGGGTTGCGGATGCAATTGCATTGTTGATGGGCTTCTCCGGAGATTAAATTCCAAAATCCCGCTAACATGCCGGGTGGCACGTCAACTTTCTCCGGAGCTCCCTTATGGAATCCAAGTAGCTCCCTAACATGATCGTAGGGAACCACTTGTTGGACTCCCTCCAAATGGAATGATAAGCTTTGCACCCCATCATCAAGGATAGGTGCAATGGTCATCAAGATTTCCAAGGCGAACCTCTTGTGGGTGTCCGCCGATACTCCGTTGGAGAATTGCACCCATCCAAGGTGCCCCAACATGTAGTATATGTCGGTGCCAAAACCCAAGGTGTAGAGTGCTTGGTCGTCGAACTCGACGTTGGGCACAAGTCTCTTCTCAAGACGAGAGAGCCTCTCCTCCTCCTCCGATGACAAGATGATGAAGCTGTACGAAGAATATATCAGAGTGTAAGGAGGTGGCGCGGTCGAACGGGTCGAACGTCGTGGTGGCGCGGGCTGCTCCTCCGTGGTTCCTTGAGGTTTGGTAAACCTCATGGACGTGCTCCTTGCAGCCCTCATACCACCAAGGAGGAGAGCATCGTTCCTCCTCGGTGGTGCCGTATCTGTCTCCATGCTCCGGGGAGACTCGGAGACCGAGTGCCTCCTCGAAGACGTCGTCGACGACGGCTTGGATGATGATGAACCCTTATTATTGGAGAAGAGACTTGTGGTTTTCTTCCACATGGTTGCTGCACTCTTCTCTTCTACTAAAACTCCGGGTTGCAACCGGTAACTAGGCACTTAAACTCTTACTTCGAGATGTGGACTTTGAGTGGATTAAGTGGTGGATTTTTTTGAGCTATCAAGCTTGGGAAGGTTGGCTATGTCTACTGAGGTTTTGGGCACACAAACTTGAGCACACAAACAAAGGAAGGAGAGGGAAGCTTGCCTGCAGAAAACTGGAGCCGGGGGGCTCCTTAAATAGGGTAGGCCGGCCGGCCTGGGCCAACCAGCCTGGGGTGCCCGGTGCTCCTCCCCGCTTCGGCTGTGACAGAACCGCCCAAAATAATTCCGTATTATCGCCTAAGCCGGTCCACATGGCCATTAAGCAATAATAAAGAATTATTAAGTCGCTTCCGCCGGGTAAAGCCCGGTAAATCACATACAACAGGATCGCTGATATGCGCTAAGCCCACACGAAGGCGGGACCAGAGTACAACATTACATTACATTAAAGGTTCACAAGTTCAACATTATTACAAACCAGGTTTTTAGTACATAAAAGTAAAAGTGATTCAGAATTTAAACAGCGGAAGTAAACTAACGCGTGATACACATAGGAGGCCACCCATGCATATCACTCATCATCATCGTTCTCCCATTCAACCTCCCATCCCTCTGGAATGACACCAGGCCAGAGAGGATTACCTGAAAACAACAAATTAAGCAAGGCTGAGTACTAATACTCAGCAAGACTTACCCGACAAAAATAAAGCAAGACTTAGACATGCAAGGCTTTTTGGCTGGTGGGTTGGTTTTGCCAAAAGCGACTAAGAGTGGATCCTCATTTTCAAGTTTTAGCTCATATTCTAGTATGTTAATCAGTCTAGGTGAGCACCTGTACTAAACAAGCATGTTGTTCAAACAATATTAAACATGTAACAATATTAATCCAAAATATTCCATAAATAAACATGGGGTAGCCAGTGGTCAAGCCGACTCAGATAACGGCGAGTGACCGACGATCGATCGATTTATATCCTTGCAAGGTAAACCCAAGATACACGGAAGAAGGTAGACCAAGTGCAGTGTCTACCCCAACCAGGCGGTTCCCAACATCCCACAGTTTAGGATCAGACGCTACAAACTCTGGTACACGGTTATCCGGAGGGTCTAACCCGACCAGTCCGGACTCACACACTATACCACGGGTAGCTAGCCCGGAGACACATCCCAAGCGGGTAGCTAGAAAAATCCCGCCCTGGTTCAGAAGGTACTAGGCTTACCGGTCCCATTCCCGACAAGTACTTGGTACGTTCAATAGCTTAGGACCAGCACCATGCTACTCGGTCGAGACCGAACCCATTGCTCTTACCACATGAGCGAGTCAATTTAACCAACTTATGATTCCAACATAAGCATCCTATATCTCGCGAGCAATGAGTCATTACTCGACTTCTACCGTATCCTTAGAGCATGGCACTAGCGTTCCTAACATACTAGTAAAAGAGCATAGGAGTCCTAAGGATCATGCAACTAGGTTTCAAAACAACTCCTGAAACTTAAATGCACAAAGTAAAGCATAAAGTGCTGAAAAGTAAAGGATATGATTTTCATTTATAAAGTGGGTTAGATGAAACCGGTGCTTGCCTTCCTCAGACTCAGATCCTAAACTAGCCTTTGGCTCTTCTGGACTTTGGTCCAGGTCTTGCTGCACACCAAGCTGGTTCAGGTCTCCACTAGCTGCTCCCTCCTCCTCCTGGGTGAGCGTGTACGTCCCGTCGGGGAGATCTACACGTTTACATGCACATGCATTATATTAAAGTAAATTTTGATGGTGATTGTGTGCACATCTAAGAAATTTAAGTTACTTAACTTCACTAAACAGCAAGGGGGTGTGTTTAAATATTAAAAACAGAACCAAACATGATTTTACCATTTAGCACATTTAATTTCCATTTCTTTCTTTATTTATTTACAACAAGCCTTTCAACCATAAATCCAAATTAAATAAAAAAACACTTCCAATGAACCTAATCTTTTGCACACAGCAACATATGCTTAGTTTAAGCTTGCACACCAAAATTTGGCCTAAGATCATTTATAAATTAATTTATACGAAAAAGACAAATCGCAGCCTAGTAAATCAACATTAATTCATATAAAAAGATTTAATAAACTTTTTGATCTCAACTTTCTCCTGCAGGTCAAGCATGCCAAAAATGAGGTTCTGACCAAGGCATGGTTGCAAATTCAATTTATTTTTCAGATTTTGAATTTAAGCTCCTACACAAGATTAAATCCAAAACACCTAGTAATCAATTCCCTAAATTCACATCCATCACACCAGGGGTACTAATCATCAATTCAAATCCCTAGGGTGCACTTGTGCTCAAAGAAAAGTTCATTAAAGGTGCTATAAAAAGCATCAAACTTATTCTAGCATAAAGCTTAGATAAATCATAACTGCAACTATATACATCAAAACCATGCAAATGTTTGTCACAGATCTAGACATGATATAAAGAGCAACATATCCAAAATTCAAGTTCATAGCATGCGTAGATTTTAAATCACATCAAAAACACTCCAAACTGAGTTTGAATTTTTAATTCAAAAACTGTGCAGAAAAACCCTATACATGCTTTCTAGAAAAGGTAGATTTCTTCACCACGAACCCAACAAAATTGGTTTTGCATTTTTATGATTTTTCTACGATTTTTAATGATTTTTCGAAGGTACTGCCGAATCCCTAAAGTCACATTTACAGCCAGAACCTTGAACTATCTTTTCAGAATTACGGATAGGTCCCTGGTTTACGGAAATAACCTTAGAAAGACTGCAATCGATGCAATGTGGTCCTCCCGGCGTGGAGCTCGCCGCCGGCGGCGGGTTCCTGCCGGCCCTCGCCGGGAGACGGCCCCGGGGGCCGCGCGCACCCGTTCCGGCCGGATTGGGGCGGCGGCCGGCCGGAACGGCCGCCGCGCCGGGGCCGGTGGTGGGGCGCCCCCCGTGCGCCCGCGGATGACCGCGGAGGCGCGGCTACGGCCGGGCTCGGAGGACGGGCGGCGGCCGGATTGCGATGAGGAGGTCCGGTGGAGGCTATAGGAAGGATCGGGCGGCGTTGGTTTGGCACGAGACGCGGTTCGGCGGTGGCGGCGCGAGGAGGAGCTTGGCGGCGCGCGTGCGGTAGCGCGAGCGGGGGTGTTTGTGCGCGAGGCTAACGACGAACGCGAGGCGCGACGGCCTAAGGCTCGGCGTGGTCCACTTGGGGCGCTCAACGGGCCGGCTCGGCATGCGGCGCCGGCCTTGCGCGCGCAGCCGCGCGTGGACGCGTGGGCGTTCGGCCCCGGCGCGGCTTGCTGCCCGGGCGCGGCGTACGGGAGACAGAGGGGGGCGGAGGGGGTCCACCGCGGTGCTCGGGTCCACGCGCCGACGTCGCCCGGTGCGTCCGTACGCCGGGACCGGCCCGCCCTCGCCACGTGGAAGGCCGGCGGACAGGGGCGCGCGCGGCGCTCTAGAGCGCGAGGACGGCGACGCCAGCTAAATTTTATTCCGTTTAGCCCTTTTCGAAATTGCAAAAATCCAAAAATCGTCAACTAAGTGAAAAATCTCCCAAAAGCAAAGTTGTAGAGGAGCTGTAGATCTACAACTTTCCCGAAGGGCGACATATGTTTTGATCAATGGTTTGCCCAGGAACGCCAACCGAAGTTGCAGATTTTCCACGGCTCGGCCATCGTTCACGCGCATAAACTCGATTTTTGGCCAATTTGCGCTCAAAATTGGAATGTCCGCCAATTACGAAAAATGTGTTCCCGGAAATAACGAACAACTTTCGTATTGGCCGATTTTGAACTTCTATAGTGAAATTTGGAGAACGCGCAAGAAAACCATTTCAGCCTTTAAAGTAGATCTAGGGTTTGACCGTGATTTGGGATTTTGACCAAGGTCTTTTGTGCAAATTCGTGACAAAACATGTCAAACATGTTTATTAGCCAATTTAAACACGATTAATGCCACTAATTAAGTTAGTTAGCTTTAATAAACACCTGGGGTGTTACATCGGCTTTCTTCCAGCACGATCATTTCGGCCCTGCAACTTTCTTGCCCGCGTGCTCCACGAGTTGCACCGCCCAAACGCTCTCGTCCACTCCTTTTTTTGCATTATTGGTCCTTCCACTTGATGCTTCATGCTTTGGGTCATGTCCATGCTCCCTAGCTCCACTTGCTTCACATGCCACCATGAAATTCCTGCAAAGTTGATGCTTGCTGCCCACCATGCTTGTCCTTTGCATGTGGATTTGATGAAAGTTGATGAAAGGGTATCCAATGGTGCATGCATGATTAATTCAAACAAGATTGCCTCCCTTTAGGTGTGTTTAAGGTTAACCACTCCTCTAATTCGAAATTAAAAATATTTTTCAGAGCCATGCAAGAGCTCAAGCATAAATTTAGAGAAGTTTTTAAACCATTAAAAACAAATGTAAGTCGAAAATATTTTCTGACCACGTTGATTTCGGTCTCACCGGTATTGTTTGCCTTCATCGGTTGAGAGCAAACTTTTCCCGGCTTGATCATGGGGGCATAGGTTTAGGTTCTAATTTTGGCTAAATAAGAGAGATTTTGAATAAAACAAAATTAGATGAGGCTTAGAAAAATTCTAATCCTAGAGAAACCAAGGATATAGATTTTTAAACCAACCAAAAGTTTTGATTTCTAGGTTCACGCGAGTCCTACCACGAGCTGAATTTTATTAACACCTAGATATAAGTCGTGGCTCTACTCGTGTGGTTTTATCATGAAAAATAAGTCAACCTCAGCACCATAATGAGGGTGAAAGGTTGATTTAGGTTCTGAAATTATTTGGTTGTGGTTTCTCGAAAAGAAAAGAACAATCAAGCACATAGGAGGGTTCATGCAAAGGGTTTATGATAAAGCAAAACATTCAATCAAGAATTATGTCTCTAATATTGTTCAACCACTTCTAAGTCTAATGTCTTTGCGTAATAAAACTCAAAACTAAATTATTAAAAAGACTCGAAAAACCTGGAGTCGGGTTGTCCTCCCGGTAGCTTATTCTTGACTCGACGAAACGGGTTGCCTCCCGCCTAGCGCTTCGTTTATAGTCTATAGCTAGACTTCTTCACTTGATTACTTCGGATCAACGCTCTTTGCGGGCGTTGCAATCTTGGGTACCCACTTCCGCACCATCTTGGGCACGAGTTTTTCTTCCGGCTTAGTCATTTTTTGGTCTTCACGCGCTGCTTCTCTTCCTTTGTCTTGACGGATGCAACACCTCTGATTTTCTTTACGTTCATTTTTTTTCGGCTCCTTCTTTTTCAGCCCCTCCTTTTGCTTTGGTTCTCCCTTCACTCCAATCATGTTGCATGCCTCGATTCTTGGACGAAACTTGAACGAACTCCTCTCTCCGTTGATATCGAACATCATCTCCCCCTTGCCAACATCAATAGTAGCTCCCACGGTCTTGAGGAAAGGCCTCCCAAGGATGAGCGGCGGCTGCTCCCTCTCTCCCATCTCGAGCACAACGAAGTCAACGGGGATGAAGTGGTGTCCGACCTTCACGGGTACATCTTCAGCAATGCCCAAGGGATAGCGAATAGAGTTATCTCCCAACTCCAAACATATACCCATAGGCTCCATTGGTAGGCGTAGCTTCTCGAACACATCCCTCGGCATGACGCTTACACTAGCTCCAAGGTCGCATAACGCCTTCTCGAAGTTGAAAGAACCAACCGAACATGGAATAGTAGGGCATCCGGGGTCCTTTTGCTTCTCTAGCCCATTAGCAATAGCGGCACTACACTCCTCGGACATCTTGACATGATCTACCCCGAGTGTTGCTATCTCATATTTAGTTGCAAGTATGTCTTTAAAGTAACGAGAATATGTAGGTACTTGTCGGGCATCTAGTAATGGCATGTTGATGCTAAGTCTATGCACAACCTCCACAAACTTCTCAAAGTGGTTGTCAAGTTTACCTCGGAAGTAGCGTGGCTTGAGTTGCGGTATCCTCGTGTCTTCCCCCGGCATCTCAAATTCGGGTTCCTTGGTGACGATCCCCGTAACCTTCTCTTTAGCAACTCCTTCCACCTCGGTGGATGGTTTAAGCTTCCTTGCTCCCGCGGAACGTTCCGGATCTTCGGTCTCCTTCCCCGAACGTGTTTGAATGTCCTTCGCTGACTCGGGACTTTTGGGTTGTCCCGGAAGATTCCCTTCATCATTAGTGAGGTGCCCCGCAAGTTGTCCAACTTGCGTCTCGAGCATCTTCATCATGTTCAGCACTTGATGATTGGAACTTCCGACCTCCGTCACCTTGCTATCGATGTTCTCCAACACCTTGTCTATGGTCTTGAACTTGGTGACGGTGTCCTTGTTGATCTTAGCTTGCTCATCCATGAACTCCTTCAATTGTATACGAAGTGTAACCGCATTAGGAATAGATGAGCTTGCATTAAATTGAGGTCTACCTTGCCTGTAGCGGAAGTTCGGCAATTCTCCCTTCCTCATGTAGTCGAGCGTTTTGGCTTCCTCCGGACAATCTTTGCGGACATGGCCATACTCTCCACATTCTTCGCATGTGGACCTTGCTTCGGTGGCCTTCAAGTCTTGAGCCTCTTTCTTTTCCATCTCCATCTTCTCCAACCTCCTCATGAGCGAGTCGATCTTGCCTTCAAGTATGTTCTCCTTCTCCACTTGCAAGACTCCTTTGACGTTCCCCGTGGGTTGAACCGGATGTAGGCGCCCGGACGACGCCCATGTGTCATTATCCGCGACCTTCTTGAATAGAGTGAAAGCTTCCGTCGGTGTAAGTTCGATGATGGATCCTCCCACCGATGCATCGATGATCGTTCTTGACGCCATGGTGAGTCCTTGATAGAACTTTTGCACGAGGTCTTCCTTCGGGAACTTGTGATGTGGAACCGCCCGAGTGTACTCGTTGAAGCGCTTGAATGCCTCCGAGATAGTTTCCGTAGGATATTGAACAAAGGTGGCAATCTTATTACGCAAGCTTTGAGTTTTACCCGGCGAGTAGTATTCCTTCATGAAAGCCTTCATCAACGTGTTCCAATTTTGCACCGTCTCTGCCGGTTGAGAGTGGAACCATTGCAAAGCCTTCCCGAGAAGTGAGAGCGGAAAAAGCCTTGCCCTCATTTTGATCTTGAGTCACCCCATCCATGTTGAAAGTCTGACATAGTTGAATGAATGCTTGGAGGTGAAGGTTCGGATCCTCTTTACCAGTGAAGGGTGAATGTTGCACCATGCGAATTGTTGAGGTATTGATCTCGAACGGTCTTCCGATCTCCTCAAGGTTGAAGATTGGTAGGTCGATGATGTCTGGGGTGCATAGCTCCCCAATCTTGCGTTCTTGCGGTGGTTGGTCTCCCATCGGTGGAAGTCGATTCTCCCGAGGACTTTGAGGTGGTGAATTCTTCGGAGATTCCTGCGATCCTTTGTCTTCCGACTCTGAATCTACAAAATCCAGCTTTTTAGCTTGATGTGCTTCGCGTCTCCTTAGCCTATAAAGTTTTTCTAGATCATCCACAAAATTATCGAGTTTGTTGGAGAGGTAGCCGTCCATCTCCTGTTAGGGTTAGCAATAAACAAAGTATGCAAGAACTAGAAAGTAAAAACAAATCTATAAAAACTAGGGTTAGACAAACTAGATTAGATTTATTTTGAGGATGATCAAAGTTTAGTAGATGCAAAAAGAAAAACAAAAAGAAAACTGAAAATTACAAAAAGGCAATAAAAAATCAAATCTTGGTCACTTGTTCCCCGGCAACAGCGCCAGAAAAAGGGGCTTGTTGACGGTTAATAGTTGTATCAAAGTTCATTTATGACTTGCAAGCGGACAAGTCTCCCGTCGTAGTCAAGGGACCCTTCTTCCCTCGAGTGGTGAACCCAAGGTATCGAATCCGTGGAACAAATGTATGACGCAAAATTTAATCTAGTAAAGCCAAGTAACTTCAATCTTCGATAAAACCCTAATGCATCTAGTAAAAGACACGAAACTAATCTAATCTACTAAAGACCAGAGAAAACAAAGTAAGATTGGGTAGATAAACCGATCTAGAGGGATCGGGGTAAGCCTTTTGTTGAAGTTCCAAGCAAGAGAAGAAGTAGCAAATCGAATCTTATAAGAAGCCTCTTTAAATCGTGGTTTCCCGTCCAAATCCGAAAACATCCGCCTTTCGGAACCCCCGTTCTGTCACAACGTATCCCTACTCATGCAGGGAGCTTAGGGTGAGTCAAAAGACAAGTCGAGATTCTTTCGGAAGATCCGTCGTGTACCTCTAGCCACCGCGGCTACAAGAACACCCTATGTAATCTATCTCGAGAATAGAATTGGAATAAGCAAAGCCGATCAAAAAACGAAATCTTCGAGGAAACACTTGATCGCTAGGAAAAGATTCAACTTGATAATTCAAATATAACAATGATACATACACAAGATCACCACCGGGATTCTTCCTTGATCTTGCTTCTAGCTCCGGGAACTCCGACGTGGTCTTCCGTGCAAGGTTCCCACGTCGGCTAGGGAAACCCTAGTCAACTAGCTCGACCCTCTCCTCTCCGAGATGGTGTTCCTCTCTTCTCTGCTCCTCAGCGGCCGATGAGGAATTCTCCTTCTCGTGGATCTCGGTCAGGGGGCTATAAATAGCCTGAATGGCGGCTAGGGCAAAGGGGAGCCTCACTGGGCCCTGGACAGGGCTGGGCCGACCGGCTTGGGCCGGCCGGCCTGGGCCCATCCGAGCCCGGCCCCCCGAGGCCTCCTTTGCTCTACGTCGGTTCCCTTGCTTCCTGGATGTTTCCCCCTTCTGCATGTAGGTCCATGTCGTCAGTTTCTCTCCGAATTGGGCATAACTCCTTGTCTTGCATGATTCAGCACTTTTCTGGTCAGGTCCTCGAAGTTTGTCGTCTTCTCGGATCAAGTCCCTGGCTTCTTGGAGTTAAGTTTGCTTCATTGCATGACTTGTACGGGGCTTTAAGGTCTTGTCATAAGGTGCTTGATGAACTCATCCCGAAAGTCTTGCTTTCAACGCTAAAACCCTGCATAAACACTAAACTCGAAAACATACATGCACACGTGAACTTGTTATACCACGGGGGTTAGTACCAAAGGATAAGGTATAAAACTTATGCCAACACCGAAGGTAAACTCATGGCTAGGTTGACGGATTTTCACCGTCAACACGCGTCTTCCTATTTGGGGTCGAGGCTGGCCCCGATGATGGTGGTGTTGCTACTGTCGCCTGTCCCGAGGTCGATTGTCTTGACCAGTACCTCCTCAGCTGGCTGAGGCTTGTTAGCTTTGTCCAACTTCTCAGGGATGTCGAGTTTACTTGGGGCAAGCTTCTTTGACGCAGCGTAGATCTCCATCATTGCATTGGGTACTTGATTTGTGGAGGCGATCTCCACAGCTTCCGTGTCACAGTCATGCGAGATCTTCAAGTCCCCTTCCAGTGAGAGTACACCTGCTGGACTTGGCATCTTGAGTACCAAGTAGGTGTAGTGGGGCACCGCCATGAACTTGGTGATAGCCGGTCTGCCGAGGATGACATGGTAGGAGGTCTCGAAGTCCACGACTTGGAACTTGATGTACTCGGTACGATAATTGTCCCGAGATTCCCCAAAGGTAACTGGCAGGACCACTGAGCCCAGTGGGATAGCCGCATTGCCGGGGACAATGCCGTAGAAGGGCGAGGTCCTCTTGGTGAGCATGTGGGTGATGTCGAGTCCCATCTTCTTTAAGGTCTTGGCGAAAAGGACGTTGAGCCCACTTCCACTGTCGATGAGGACCTTGTTAAGCTTGGAGCCCGCGACCACCGGCTTCAGGACTAGTGGGAACCATCCTGGTTCAGAGAAGCTTGTCCATTGATCCGCGCGGGAGAAGGTAATGGGTACCTCCGACCACCTGAGAGGGGTCGGGACCGCTAGTTCAATGCTCATGACTTCTCGACGGGTAGCCTTCTGTTCCCGTCTGCTGGGTAGTCCGCCGAAGAGGACGTTGACCGTCTTGTCGGGTTCCTGGAAGTCATCGTCGCCTCCGTCGTTCTTCTTCTTGCCTTTCTTGTCATGAGGGTGCGGTGGCTCTGGGGTACTCTTGAGTGCTTGCCTGAGTTGGTAGCACTGCTCGGTGGTGCGGTTGCCGTCCAGATGCCACGGGCACTTCTCTTTCAGCAAGTCTTTGAAGCCGCCGGGGGTCTTCTTCGGGTTCTCCTTCGCAGGGTGCTGGATAGCCGCGACTGTGTTGTCTGGCTTGTGCTTGCGGTTGGGACCCGAGTAGTTGTTGTTGTTGCGACCGTCTTGGTTCCCGTTGTTGTTGCTGCCACCGCCCGTGTTCTGTTTGCTCTTGCCACGGATGGTATCGTACTTGGCGTTGGCTTTGTCTTCTTCATCCGCCCAAGACGTGATCATGTCCTTGAGATGGGGGATGGGCTTGGGACGGCGTCGAACGAAGTCTTCGAAGGTGCGACGGTGGTAGAGACAGTCTTGGAAGAGGTCAATGACCTCCTTGTCGGTGACGTCAACTACTGTGGCGCGCTTGTCGAAGAAGCACCGCATGTACTTGCGAAGGGTCTCGCCTTGTTCCTGCTTCACCATAGCCAGGTCCATGCGAGTACGCGATCGGCCCATAGCGCCCGCGAAGTTGCTGGTGAACTGCTCCTTCAGCTGGTCCCACTTGTCGATCGAGTGCTTGTCCAGCGACTCGAGCCATGTGAGCGGGGCTTGGTCCAGGCAGAAGGGGAAGTAGAGGCACTTGGTGTCGTTGTTGCCACGAGCGTTCTCGATGGAGAGGGCGTAACATCTAAGCCACTGGATGGGGTCCTGCTTCGCGTCGTACTTGGTGATCCCCAGAGGCTTGAACTTGTTCGGGAGAAGTAAGTTGCGAAGCCGAGGAAGCCGTCGTTGTCGCCTGCGGTGGCGGACTTCTTCCGCCGCAGTTCTTCGATCTCCTGGCGGGCGTTATACGCGCCTTGTGAGGCTCCGGAGGCGTGGCTATTCGCATAGCCTCGGCCGCCGACCCTCCTGTTGGCCCCGTGGTTGGAGCTTCCGCCGTTGCTGCCTCCACCGTCAGGGTTGCGGTGGGGGGATGATCTCACGATCACCGGCAGCAGCCGCAGCGCTGTTTCCAGCTTGAGAGGGTCCACCGGCGTTTGGCCGAGTACGGTTGGGCTGGGCCGGCAGCTCGACTCAAGTACGGTTATGTCCGAGGTCCGCGCTGCGACTTGTAGCTTCGTTGTCGCGGTTCCTGGCGGGAGGCGGCTGGGTGACCCTATTGTAGACTCGCATGAAGTAGGCGTCTTTTGCGAGCTTGGCGATGACTTCTCCAGCACGTATCCCCTGAGCCTGGCGTGCGATCGCTGTGATCGACATGAGGCATTGCTCCGGGGTGGTGTGTACCCTGCTCTCGACTTGTTCGAGGGCTTCTGCGAGGTTGCAGATGGGGAGGTTGTCTCGGAGATGCCGGCGCCGTTCGTTCCGCTTTCTGTTACGCTCACGTCGAGCGTCCCTGTTGGCGTCGGTCTCATCCGCGGGTGCTTCAGCAGACAGCTCGTCTGCGGAGATGTCTTCAAGGTACTGGTCCTGTGCCCCTGAAGTTCCTGGCTTGTCGCCGGCAGCCATGAAGACTTGGCGATCGGGGTTGCCAAGACTGGAGTCAGAGCTCGCCACCTCAGTTGGAGAGTATTCCTCAGTTCGAGTGAGTGGTGTTCCCTCCTGGAAGGGAAGCGAGTCGAGGTAGGCGACGTAGCGTGAGTTCCTGTCTATCAGGTCGGCGGGCTTGCGGTCGGCCGCATGAGACGAATCTTCGGCGGGTGTGGATGTTATAACCAGCCCAGAAGCCGGTCCTGATAAGGGTTGCTCAGTAGAGTTGTCCTCGGACTCGGGATCCTCGGGGTCCGACCCGAAGTCGAACTCGTACGCGGAGTCCGAGTAGAAACCGGAGAGGGGGTTGGAGTCCGAGGCGTGGCCGGGGGTGGTGTCGGAGTCCAAGTTGTACTCGGGTACAGGCTCCTTGCCGGCCCGGCGTACGGGGGGAGCCTCGGTGCGGGCCCTGCTGAGGTTGCGGGGACCGCGCGTGAAGCGCTCACGGGATGGGCTGCCCACATGCAATGGCTGAGTAGCCGGCTCGCATACGGTGGCCCATGGGGACGTCGAGTTCAAGTTGGATGCGGATCCAAGCTCGAAGTCGGCGTGTTAGTCGAAAAGCGAGATTTCGCCGAACTTGCCGGCGAGTTCGCCTATGATCACTTCAGGAAGCGTCACGAGGTCGGTCTCCGGGTTGGGCGGCATGGTGAGGCGGCGTTGCAAGGACCCAGCGCCGTCAGCAGTGCAGACCCAGGCGCCGAAGACGAAGGTGTCACCGCGGTTGAAGGCGACGGTTGGCTTGATGTAGACGGGAGCCGTCGAGTTCGCCATGTGATCTCGGGCGAGATCCCCTACCTGGCGCGCCAGCTGTCGGTGTTTTAGACCGGCAACCTACTAAGGGGAGTACCCGAAGTAGATGAATGTGGCCTCGCCGAGATCGGTAACTCGAAGGAAGAGACACGTGGCACACAATTTAGACAGGTTCGGGCCGCTAGGTGCGTAATACCCTACGTCCTGTATGCTGCGTAGCTCTGGATTGATTGGGTATGATTACAAGATGATGCAATCTTACGCCGTGAGATGAGATGAAAGAGGAGGGGTCCCTGCCTCGCCTTATATAGTCCGGGAGGCAGGGTTACAAGTCGGTTCAGGGAGAGAGTACTAGTCGAGTACGTCTAGGAGTCCTCCATACAGTGCGGGACATGTACAACTTCCTATCCGAGTACTTCTCCTCTGCAGTCCTTGTGCTTCACGCCATCAGGTGCCGTGCAGCGCAAGTCGAGTAGTCCCAGGGGCCCACCGAGTAGTCGGTCCTGGTACCCACCGAGGTAGTGGGCCCAGGGAGGTCCATACGACATCCACTTTACTCTAATTGGACAAGTAGGCATACATACGGAATTAGCAACTTATGAACTACACTAGAAGATCAAAGGCTAAGCTCATGAAGAACACAAGCCTCTATCATGAACAAGTGAAGAACACAAGAACTATTCACCTATGCATGAATACTACTTTAGTCTAAATAGGAAATGCATAAATACTTACTTTATTCTAAATGAAGAACGAAGCATCCACAGATATACAAATCCCTCTCTCACTCTCCTACTCTCTAATCTCCAAGGAGAGGCCTCTCCTTTGAAGGGAAGCTCTCATCCTTGGAAGGAGTGGTGTTGAAGTGTGTGTCTCATTCTCTACCCCCTCCCCTCATATTTATAGGCCAAGAGGAGCTCCCTAGGCTGCCTTGGGCGCCACCAAGGGACCAATGAGGCAGTGATACATGGCGCAGAGGAGTGAGGGCCAAGTTGGTGAAGCTTCCATGAGAAGGAGCTGCAGGCTTTCTGGTGGATCTTCAGGCATACACCTGGCACTGACTTTGGCTCGTCACGACAAGCCGACACGTGGAAGGGCGATGCGAGAGGCCTCCAAATGGGTTCGGCCAAACCGGGGATCGACCAATCCCCGAGCAGCTCTGCTCGCACCGGTTTTCATCCAGGTGACTGCCAGGTGGGTCCCAAGGTCGGTTTGGGGGTGTTTGCGGCGTTCCTAGCCCGTTTCTGTGGGGAATTGGGCCCTTGGATCCGTTTACTGGCTCCTGATTGGTCGATGGGGTGCTTTTTTGGATCGATGAGTTGTCATGGCCACGTGGGCGCCGGTGTGGCAACACATCGCCACGTGTTCTGACGTGGGTCCCACCGGGCCCATGATATAGTGTGATCTTATCTTGTGCATATCTCTTTCATTCGGGCTCCAATGTATACAAATGATATATCCGTTTCGATCGTTTTGACGAGCCCGTCACAATGGTGCAGTCCAAATTGGCATTTGAGACCGTTTATGATGATGCCATATTCATGCCATTAATGCACTTGCTCTTAGCTATATCATTTCATGTATATTTCCTCCTGTCCTGCATCAAAAGCTAGAAACACCAACACTTGTGGAAATTGTTAGTATAAAGCCCTATCCTAGTGTTGATGATCACTTTCCATTTATTTTATGCAGGAGTTGACGACATAAAAGAGGTACTTAACAGCCGTCAACACAACATCTCTCTACGGTTGAGGCGCCATGGAGGAGGAGCTTGAGCTCTAGGTGAAGAATGGCTCGGGCAAGAGAAAGAGGAAGGAGAAGCTGGATTTATAGGGCGCGGGCTTTTAGTCCCGGGTGGAATTACCAACCGACTCCCTTTAGTTTCAGTTGGTAACTCCACTCGGTGCTAAAATCCTGCGTCAATCATTAATGGAAAAAGACATTGGCAGGCGATTATTGCTGGACTAGGGGGGTGCCTCCCGCAAGCATTTTGGGCCACATCCACGAAAGGCCTTTAGTCCCGTCTCCAAAGTTGAACTGAGACTAAAGGGGCATACTAAAGCCTCGGTCTCTACCAGTGTATGTTCGATCTCAGGCCGTCGCGGTGGAGGAGGTCGACGGCGCGAACAAGGTCATGGAAGAAAGTGCGACAGAGAGCAAGAGGAGGCTGCCGCGGTGGAGGAGCTAGACGGGGGAGCGGCACCGCAGAGGAGCTCCACTAGGGCCGCCTCCGGGAGCTCTGCGCGGTGGAGGAGCTCGGAGGGAGATAGCAGGCACGCGGGGGCGGCGGGGGAGACGACAGGCGCAGGTGGCGGGCGCCAGGAAGGAGGATTGGAGGCGGCGGGATGGAAGCAGAGGCGGGGATGGAGGTTGCGCCTACAGGATTGGATCGGAGGAGGTGAGAATTTTTTTAGGTAGCTGATGGGTGCTTGGTACGAATGGATAAAGGGGCTAGGCTTGCGGCGGAGATAAATCAAGGGAGAGGAAGAAATAAAAAAGAGAAAAATGAGAAGAAAAAGGAAAATAGGAGTAAACAGTAAAGAAGAAAAAGAAAAATAGGAAAAGAAAGGGTATTATGGACATTTCATCATCTTATCAATCTTACAGAGTCAGGAGAAGTTGTTTTCCAAACGTTTCTTTAAAACAGTTTCATCTTTGTTGACGGTTCAAAATCGTGCTCAAGTTCACCGCAAGCCTACGGGTGACTTGGTGCCTTTTTCACCAAGGAGGGTTCTCCCTAGATTTGTAAATCCAGGGATCGGAAGCAAACTTCTAAGGCTACCCATCTAATCTAATGATCTAACCTATCATCAAGCGTTGATTGCATAAAAGTTAAGCATACATGAAAGGATGTATGGATCACATACACCTAGCCATAAAGGTAAGCATCAAAATGTAACCCTAGCCTATCGTCTTCTTGTAGCCGTTCTGGCCAAGGTGATAAACAAATCTAAACCTATACTATGATAAGGATTATACTCGATATAGAGTAACCCGGTATGGAGTGGTCCGATACACGTTCACTCGCCGCTTTCTCCTCCACCGTACTATCACTACACAAGGATATTCATCACCGAGCGATAAACCTCAGTCCATGCACTAGTTCAATGTATCCGCAAGACATACATTAGATCTATTCCTACTAATGTCATGTGCTAGCTACACACATGAATAAGAGAAGGCATGCATCGAAGTAGATCAAAAGTAAAGACAACATTAGATTGATATCACCGTCAAGAGTACATGTGCCTTGATAAGTCCAAGGCACAGCTCCGGAACTCCACCATGGCTTCATCACGCAGGGCCAACCATGGCGGCTACGGTCTAGCCTAAGCCATCTCCTAGGCAACTCAAGGACTTGCGACGGCCGTTGGCTTCCTCCCGGTGCTTCTCCTTCGTGTCGGTGTCTCTCTGATGAATGGATGGATGTGGCGGCCGATGGAGGCAGAGGCAATATATAGAGGAGCACATAGATCAAAAGAAGGCGTGAACTGGGCTCGAAACAGGCCAGGCCAGCTGGGGCTGATCGGCCCCTTTCTGCCCGATTCGGCCCCATTTTGCTCCCCGACGCTTCTCGGTCAATTGCTGACTTGCTCCCTTCTGCATGTGGGCCCTTGACGTTGTCTTCTCCACGGTTTAGATAGAGCTCCTTGTCACGCAAGCTTCAACATCTTTGTTCAGATCCCTAGAGTTTTACGGCTTCATGCTTCAGCTCCTGGGCCATTTGGAGTCATGTTCATGATGTGTCTTGACTTGTGCCGGGCTTCATGATCTTCTCTTGAAGTGCTTGATGAACTTATCATGAAAGTCTCCTCTTTAACGCTAATTTCCTGCATAAATAATAAACTCCAAAATCGACATGAAAGAGTGAACTTGATACCTCCGGGGGTTAGTACCATTAGTTAGAATATCAAATATGTGCAAATGTTGATGGTAAACTCATAGCTAGGTGTACCAAAATCGATCGTGAACATACCCCCATGCTTAAACCTTGCTCGTCCTCGAGCAAGTCCAAGATCTTTGCTTAATTTGGAAATCAGTGTTGCAATTCAATGTCTTCTCTGCACTTAGTTATACACAACAAGACATATTGCTCTCTCAAGTATTTAGCATTTAAGGTTCAAGTTTTGACCGGCTAATTCATTATGGAAGATAGACTATTATTAAAAAACATGCCACGATAAAACAAATATAGTGCTCTCAAACTTAAGAAAACGTCAAACCTTTACCTTGTTGCATCGTGAAGAGTTTTCAAAAAGTTGCACATCTAACATAAGTGAGGTTCTCTTGCAAAAGCTCATGGAAACTCTCATCTCATCAAGTCACTCAAGCCTACACTAGATTATTCTCAACCTATTCTACTCATATATGAAAGTGGAAAGCTTATGTGGAGCTTGGTAGGTAAAACAATCCTAGAAAAACATTATACTTGAAATATTGACAAACTAAGAGAGAGATCTATTGGAATTACCGAGACTAGTCAAAAAGGCCATGGAAAATAAATGTTGGAAAGAGAGAGAGAGAGATGGAACACATCATTTTAGAAAGGTGGACATGTGCAAGTGGAAAATGGGTGTTCTCGAGACATAAATGAAGTTCTTGTTATCGGATTGCACATGGTTGGAAAATATTGAGCATGGACTTGTCTTCAAAGCTCTCTAAGATTTAAATGAAGCTAAAAAGAATCAAGGAGCATTTTTTATTTTTTTTCTCTTTTTTGTTTTTTTGTTTCCTTTTTTTCTTTCTTTTTCTTTCTTCTTCTTTCTTTCCTTCATTTTTCCTTCATTTTTTATCTTTTCATTCATCATCATTCATTTTTTATGCTCCTCCGAACATTTAAGCAACATAGTACTTGCTATAGTAGTCTTCCCCCATGCTTAAATGATTGCTCGTCCTCGAGCATAGAAGTGAGGGAACCTATGGCTGCTAGAGAAGTACAAAATCCTTGTATTCCTTTCTAAATCTTTTGAAATCTTCAAGGGCATCCTCCATGTCGAAACTCCGCATGACTTAGTTGCATTGATAAGTCCCTCCTTATGTTATATACTTGAAATCTTTGCCAGAAAATCTTCAGAAAATTCATTGAAAGATCATCCATACTCAACTTGGGTTGTGGTCAAGGAGGTAATCGCAAAAAGATGTTTTGGGTTTAGGGTGGATGCCCAGCGAAGTTTGTGAAATTTCCAATATAGAAACTCACAATGCATGGACAAAAATGGCTAGCATGAAACAGATACGCAAAGGAATGACCAGCTTCTTAGTCTCGTACCACAGAAATCAATCCTAATCCAACTCATCAAGATATAAGTTTGCAAACTAAAGGTTAACATCATAAAAGTACTTGTATGTGTATAGGCTTTGGTAGTTAGAGCCTTGCAAGAGATTCACAAATGTAGATAGCATAAAACAAGTACAAGGCATAGGTCATCGGAAAGTAAACTTAAATCAAAGAGCAACATAAAGTGTGTGGGTCTTAAAAACTAGTCAATTAACCCCCACAAATGAAAGAGCTGGTATTTAAACAATTTAAGTTCCTTTTAATAGAGAGCAAATAGTCATGTTATATAAAACATCATGCAAGTAAAACAAGGCATTAACTTTCATCATTTTTCTATAAGCAATGCATATAAATGATATCATCGTGGTAAGCTCAACAGAGATGGTGATTCATTTATTGAAAAATAAAACTAACAAACCTAGGTTGTCCTCCTAGTATCCATGTTATTGATTGAGAGATAGATACAAAGTTTGTTTATGGTTGAAAGCATATATGTGCAAACATTTAGAAGGAGATGAACAAAGATAAAGTTGAGGGCGAGTTACCGTCCTTTTAGATGCTCATAATGAAGTGCAGCGAAGCCTCCTCCATGCTTAAGCATTGTGCTTAGCATGGAAAAATAATAATGAGCATCTTGTGTTGAAGGTGACCCTTGTACTCCACGTGGCCTTTTTCCCTTTCGTCCTTCAAATCCTCCCCCATGCTTAGCGTGTTGCTAAGTGTGAAACAACTTGAATTGCTTGTAATTCCCTATTGCCATGTGTTTGAGAACCATCTTCACTTCTTACCTTTGTGACTCATTTGTCCTTTGAAGGACCGAAACGGCGAACCAGAGAGGGGGGGAGTGAATGGGAGCCGATAAAAATTCTATTCAAGAATTCGGCCTATGAACCCAAATTCACTCGTGCACCTCCGCAAGCTTCTCTTGCCAAGTTCACGTAGCCACTGGAGTGCTACTGAACCTAGGAACAAGACCCGAACAACGACCTCAACACACACGCGGCGGAAACACACACTACAAGGGCTGCGGCGGCCAAACCGGTCGGGCCGGTTTCTGAAACCGGTCGGACCGCTCTGTTGGACTTAGCCTCACGAAGGCAGGGAAAAACCGGTCAGACCGGTTAGGCAAACCGGTCAGACCGATTCTGTCCAGAAACTCCTCAAAGACTCCAAACACTTCGAAAACCCTTCCACATCGAACAAACGAAGCCATGGAGCGAGCAAAGACTTCCTTGTTCAAAGATCTCTCTCGACGACCCCACCGGGCGAAACCGGTCGAGCCGGTTTGGGAAACCGGTCGAGCCGGTTTTGGCACGAGCGATCGAGAAGAACACGGCCCCGCGGGTCAACTCCCCCAAAACCACATCTCAATCTCCCGAATCACTCCACGGACTTGAACAAGACTTTGGGGATATCAGGAACACCTCATGAGGAGTCCATGGCCAAGTTTAATCCCACCAAAACTCGTCCAAGAAGGAGGAATCGAAGAAAACCCGCCGAGAGCACTTCCAACCCAAGAACTCGAGAAACCCCAAAATCGAACACTTTTCCTCACGGATTTGGGAGGGGAATCACAGCCCAAAGAACCACGAAGGGTTCACACAAATTTCCCCCATCAAATCCCCAAAGGAAAGGTCCCGAAAACACCGCAAAGAAATCACCGGGAAAGGGCTCCGAAAATCACCACCAAGAACAATCGGGAAAAACACAATCAGACCTTGAGGAATCACGCCGAATCATCTATACATGAAACAAAGATTCGTACAAGGTCTAGCAAGCCGCCCGATCATCCATCCCTCTCTACAAGATTTCTCCGTGAAGCTCTCTTGCTAGTCCTAAGGAAAACCTAGAGAAAATAGGTGGAAAATAGGAAAACTAATGAGCTAGGGTTCCAAGAGTTGGCTGCCAACCTCTCACCTCTTGGGTTATATAGGCGGCAACCGAATGTCTAAAATGCCCCTCTCTACTAACTAGGGATACAAGCCCCTCAAGGGCGGATTCGGAATTCTTGATGTACTCACCATCGGACGGATGCCCAGCGACCGCACCCTGCGTAGCCTCAACGCAAGCCTTGCGATCCCGACGCGTGTCCTCCGCCTCGAAGCTTCCGGCGCCCTGCGACCCCAAACCGGTCAGACCGGTTCTCCAAACCGATCGGACCGGTTTTGGCCGGACGACCACACCCGATCTTCGGCCTCGGCTTTGTGGCTCGGCCCCGAGTAACCGGTGATTTTACGGTGAACCACCGCAAACCCCGCGAACTTGATGTAGCCTCCGCCAATCACCACTCATGACTTGGCTCCCATGAAGTCCCGGCTCGACCTTGGTTTTGTGGCTCAACCAAGAAACCGTCCCCGACTTCATCTTGCTATTCATGCCACCATGCGGCCCGCACTTGACCCCGCTGGCCACCGGGTCCCTCGAACAAAGCCTACTTGTCTTCTCCACACCTGGAGGCCTCACCGGCGACGACCTTTCGCGCTTGTTCTTCACCTGCACCAACACGAGTCAAGCCGCAACCTGCACCTGCAATACTTAGCCAAGAATCAGTCCACACAACGTTGTCAATCACTCATCACACAAGGAAGCGACCATCCACCGGTCTTCGAACCACACATGGTCCTCAATCTCCCCCTTGATGAGTGCATTGACAACACCCACATGAAAGTAACAAGTGAGAAAAGAAAAAGAAAAGAAACAAACAAAAAGAAACTCCAACAAGCGATCGAAAGCCAAACAAAGGCAAAGATCAAGATCACTTGAAGAAAGCAAGTCTCGGACCCCTTAGGCAAGGGCAACGGCTCGACACATCCGAGACAAAAACCATGCTCAAGCGAAGAGCACCAACCACCAAAGCACACAAGAGCTCCCCCCTGCACGAAGCAAGCTCCCCACCGATCAAGTGCCAACTCAGGGCACAAACCGGTCAGACCGGTTCCCATAACCGGTCAGGCCGGTTCCACCAAAACCGGTCAGACCGGTTTCCACAACCGGTCAGGCCGATTTCACACAGCAGACCATACCCCAAAAGCCAAAAATACAAAAGAAATGCACAAGCTCCCCCTTGACACTTGGGATAGATTCCAGGGATACAAAACAACTTTTCTCCACCTTCCTTTCTCCCCCTTGTTGCCAATGCATGAATCAAGGCACAAATGCAATCTAGAGCTTCTCAAGTATACAAAAATTCATCACAAGATGCTACACATGTCCAAATGAGCAAGTTAGATACTCTACAGGTTTGTATGGACCTCAACTACATGATCACCAAGTTTCACAACCATTGGACAAGGCTAGCAAGGATTTGAGTAATTTTGCGAAAAGTTACTCTCTCACACGCAAAAACCTAGACATGAGCAAAACATGCCAAAATGGCAAAGCCACACAAACTTCATGCTAGGACGACCATTCTAATCATAAGACCATCACAAACACCCACAAGCACCTCATGTCATGTCAAAGCCACCGAGCCATGTGCCTACTTCTATGTATGAGACTTCTCATTGGTAGGCATCATGCAACGGTTTAGCACCCAAAGCAAATTAAATTCAGCACATATGACATGGAAGCACATTTCCAAGCATTTTTCATTTTATTTTCAGATTTGTAAATGGTACATGAAATGTCTTTGCGACAAAAAGGAACTTATGCCCCTCCACAAGATGAAGCAAGAGGGCTAAACATTCATGATGGCAAATGAGCCTTTGGCCCCATATGATCAATAAACTATCTATCCAACCACAAATTAAGCATAGCAAAGCCACTAAAACATGTCAAGATCATATAAAGGCATTTACACATGAGAGAGCATACATGTGACATTTTTCAAAAACATAGCCATCAACCATGGATTATTCATCAAGATCATCAAGAGCTAAGCCAAACTAACCATAGCATACCAAACAAGCTCACAAAGACATATATCTCATTCCATGGTGAACAATGTATATAAGAGAAGCTTTTCCTATCCAATGCATATGATACAAAATGCATGCAATCTAAGATACAAGGATGCCTATACATCATGTTACATATGCCATGCCAAATGCAAGGAATGCACAAAAGAAAGCTATACATATGTTACAAACCGGCTCCTCGAGGGGAGGCAAAACGGGCTCGACACCACCGGCAAAAGAAAGCTCCCACACACCCAACTCAGGAAATCAAACACACACCAAGTTCCCCCCGCAGACGAGTGAAAGTTGCTTGATCTAGAGGTTTGGTGAAAATATCGGCTAGTTGGTCATGTGTGGGTACATGGATCAAAGCTATCTTCCCTTTCTCGACATTGTCTCTCAGAAAATGGTACCTCACATCTATGTGCTTGGTTTTGGAATGGAGCACTGGGTTCTTTGCAACGCTTATGGCACTGGTGCTATCACATTGAAGTGGGACATGGGTATACTCCTCACCAAAGTCACTCATGGTGTAGGTGATCCAAAGGAGGCCGAGAGCAACAACTAGCGGCGGCAACATACTCGGCTTCGGTCGTGGATTGAGCAACACTCGGCCGCTTACGAGAAGACCAAGACACCAACGAAGAACCCAAAAACGGCAAGTCCCGAAGTGGACTTCCTATCCAACCGACACCCGGCAAAATCCGCGTCTGAAAAACCATGAAGCGCCAAAGAAGAGGACGCGGAGTACCAAAGGCCGAAGTCGGGAGTGTGACGCAAGTACACGAAAATTCTCTTCACCGCTTGCCGATGCGAAGTCCTCGGAGACGCTTGAAAACGAGCGCACAGACACACTGAGAACTGTATGTCCGGCCTCGTCGCCGTCAAGTAGAGGAGTGACCCGATCATGCTTCGGTACTCCTTCTGGTCCACATGTTCACCTTCCTCGTCGCATCAAGAGCCGTAGTCGTACTCATCGGCGTCGTCATAGCCTTGGAGTCCTCCATCTTGAACTTTCTCACAATGTCCTTGGTGTACTTAGCCTGGTGCACAAATGTTCCTTCCTTTGATTGCTTGATTTGTGGCCGAGGAAGAACGCAACTCACCCATCATGCTCATCTCAAACTCCCTGCTCATATCATCTGCAAACCTCGCAACAAGAGAGTTAGACGAGCCACCAAAGACAATATCATCCACGTACACCTGCACAATCAGGATATCTCTGCCCTGCCTCAGCAAAAACAAGGTATGATCGACCTTCCCCATCTCAAAACCTCTCTCAAACAAGAACCCCCTCAACTTTGCCATACCAAGCTCTAGGCGCTCGCTTCAACCCATACGGCGCCTTCCTCAACTTGTACACCGGTGGGGGTACTTCTCACTCTCAAACCCCGGAGTGCCTCACATACACTTCTTCCTCCAGCACACCATTCAGAAAAGCACTCTTCACATCCATTTGGTGCAACTTGAATCCTTTAGCCACGGAAAAGGCTAGAAGGATCCTAATCGCCTCCAAACGGGCTACGGGAGCAAAGGTCTCCTCGTAGTCGATCCCCTCCTTCGGCGAACCCTTGAGCAACGAGTCTAGACTTGTTCCTCACAACCTCACCCTTCTCTCCCTCTTTGTTTTTCCACACCCACTTTGTACCAATCGGCTTACACCCTGGGGGAGGGTCAACCAACTCCCACACCTGATTTCTCTCAAAGTTCTCCAGCTCCTCATGCATCGAGTTAACCCAATTGTGATCAGATAGTGCGTGTCCAATGTCTTTGGGCTCGAAAGAAGCAACAAACGCAGCATGAGCAAAATGGGAATTGTTTCGAACCCTCGACCGTGTAGTGCGTTCATTCATGTCGCCGATGATCCTCGAAGCTGGGTGGTCCACTTGAACTCGCCGGGGAGGTTCTCGCCTCGAAGCTACCTCCCCCTCAACCTCAGCTTCTCCTTGTTCTTGATTTGTCGTCGTAGGTGTAGCAGAGGGTCCATCCATCATCGTAGTCGAAGTAGTGGGTACATGTTCAGCCGGGGGCACCGCACCACCATCCTCATCATCTCCATGTTCATGCTCCTCCTCTCGAAAGATCTCCTCGCCAAGCTCATCATCACCTGCACACTCAAAGACAAGCTGACTACGTGGCTCTGTCTCGTCGAAGGTTACCTCGCAAGTCTCCACGATTTGATTAGTTTCAAGATTGAGCACACGATATGCTCTAGAATGAGATGCATAACCAAAGAAAATGCCATCGACAGACCTAGCCTCAAACTTATCCAACTTCCTGCCTTTCTTCAGAATGAAACACTTGCAACCAAAGACATGGAAGTGACTCACCTTGGGTGTGCGACCATGCATCAACTCATAGCATGTCTTCTTCTTGTGCACTCGAGGTATATCTGTTCGACACATAGCATGCGGTATTCACCGCCTCGGCCCAATACCTCCTCGGAGTCCTATGCTCATCAAGCATCGTCCGAGCCATCTCGCACAAGGTCTGTTCTTCCTTTCCACAACACCATTACGGGGAGGCGTATACGGACTCGAAAAGCGATGCTCAAGACCCAAGTCATGACAAAAGGTTTCAAAACGAGAGTTCCTGAATTCCGAGCCATTATCACTGCGGATAGCTCGTATGGCATCTCCGTGCCTCTCGTTCCTCAACCTCAAGACTAGATCTCGAGCAAAACCAAACGTCTCCCCCTTATCCTCCAGAAAGAACACCCACGCATACCGAGAGTAGTCGTCCACCACAACAAGGACATACCACTTCCCACCCGCAGATCGCACACGAGCTGGGCCAACAAGATCCATATGGAGCAGCTCGCATGGACGCTCAGTCATCACATCGGTGAGAGGCGGGTGAGAAGAGGCCACCATCTTGGCATGCCTACAAGGAGCACAAACCAACTCTTTCTCAAGCTTTAACCGTGGCAATCCTCGGACCAATTTGAGTTTACTCAAGCGAGACAAAAGGTCAAAGCTCAAGTGACCCAACTTCCTATGCCATTTCCACAACTCACTCGAGGAACCAGCCAAAAAACAACGCTCCACACCCGAAGGCTGAGAAAAATCAGCACGAAACACCTGACCCTCGGGAACGACCATACAGACAAGGTCCCCTCGAGAGTCCACAATCCGAGAACCACCAGGCCGAAACAACACCTCAAAACCCTCATCCAACAAGCCGGGACACGAAAAGCAAATTGTACCCCAGCGATTGAACAAGAGCAACACGCCTCAGAGTGATCTTGTCACTCACTTTTATCTCACCTTCTGAAAGCACACGCCCACGCCCATTGTCCCCAAAGGTGATGTACCTCTTCGTCACCACGGGGACGAGACTTGAGAACCACCCCCTGTCTCCGGTCATATGCCTCGAGCAACCGGAGTCAATCAACCAAATGTTCTTCAAGTCTCCCACCTGAAAATCAAAAATAGGCACGTGAGCGAACAAACGACTCAGCACTGGGGTTAGTACCAAAGGAGGAAAACCAGTGCCGAGCCATTTGCTCGAAAGTGGGGTTAGCACCAACCAAAGCATCTCTCCTACCAAAACTACCTCCACGAACACCACCACGGTAACCACCCTGAGGGAACCACCCCTCTCTGCCTGGAGGAGGACCAAAACCACGAAAGAGGACTCGTGGACCATCCCTCCTTTCCTTCTCAAAGCTACGACTCCTCCCATCCCCGTAGTGAGCTCGAGGGGGAGAACGCCTAGCAACCTGACCACCTGCAAACTCTCCAGCCCATCCACCAGAACCACGACCTCCAGAAACAACCCTCGCACCTGTACGAGCACGGAAACCAAGCTTGTCATTCCGCAGACCCCAAACCGGTCTGACCGGTTCCAAAACCGGTCTGACCGGTTTCACTCCTCCAGCAGCACCTCCTGCACTCTTTCGATCACCCCAAGCCGGAACTATCCTCACACTCGCCTTGGCCACAGGCATCCGCACACGAGGCTTAAGTACACCGCCGGGAGGGGTGAAACTTGTCCCCGTTAGCCCACTCCTTCGCCATTTTCTCCTCTCGCTTCCTCTTGAAGCAAAACTCCTCCTTGTGGCCATCTCTTCCACAATAGCCACAATGGAACCTCACAAGCTTAGGCTTAGGCTTGGGATGTGGGCTGCTCACTCGGTTTCTCTCCACTCAAATCCTCCACCGGTTTCTCACCACTAGCCTTCTCACTCTCCTTCCCAAAGAACACTTTCCCCGAAGTGCTCACAAACTTGATAGGCTTTTGTAGGTCATTTGTGGGTGTAGGAAACACGGGTGGAGGCTTTGGGGTTGTGTCTAGTCGGTTCCTTAGATGGTTAGGTTTTGGTGGGAAATCATTTTTGTGGTGGGTTTTTGGTGGCTCCGAGATATTCTCTCCACTTCCCTCACCAACCTTGTTTGCTCCAAGCCCCTCACCATCTTGCCTCTTAAAGGCCTCGATCATCATCCTCAGCTGAGGCTCGTGACCGGACAACCAACCCATCAACTTCCTCAAATCATCATTCTCATCCTGCAAACGATCAACATAATGTGCAAGCTCCAAATTTTTCAATGCATGCATTTCACAGGTAGAGCAAGATGTAGGCATGGGTTCCTTCAATTTAGCCTCGAGCGAACTAGTGTAAGCATGCATCTCATCAATTTTAGCATGCAAAACGGGGCAAGAAGTGCAAGCACCTAGCAAAGCGAGGTCTAGACTTAAGCTCGGCCACTTCAACCCTAAGCACATCTAGTTCCTCACACTTGGAGGCATGCTTCTCCTTAAACAAAGCAAGATCGGCAAGAAATATAGAGCAATCGGCACAATCATTCTCATCGAAACAACGGGGCTAGCCTTAAGCGAATCAATCTCAAGCTTGCTATCAAGCACCTGTGTCTCTAGCTCAGCCACTCTAGTCCTAGCATCCTCGAGTGAAGCCCTAAGCTCTTTCCTCATTTTCTTGGCCTCTCTAAGCATGTCATCACGGTTATCAAGCAAAGAGCCATGCCTCTCATTCTCCTGGCGCAAGAAGGGAAGCTCATCACGCACCTCGTCGTCGGACTCAGAGTCCGAGTCGCTCTGTGTGCTCTTCTTGCTGCCGGAGCTCAACGCCATGGTGCAGAAGTCGTCTCTCGCGAAGCAGCTCAGCCCGCTCAGGTTCTTGGACGACCTCTTGTTCTTGCGGCGATCTCCCTCGTCGTCGGCTTCTCGCTCAAGCTCGAGGTGGAGTACGCGGAGCCCGGAGTCGACGTCGCTCGCTCCAACCATCGCTCGGGCCTTGCCTCGGCCCTCCTTCTTCCTCGATCGTCGCTCGTCCTTGTACTTGTTCTTGTGCTTGCTCTTGTGGTCGCGCCTCGAACGGTACTTGTCATCGTTCTTCCTCGGCTTGTGCTTGTAGTCGTCCTTGTTCTCGGCCTTCTCCGGGCAGTCGGCGACGAAGTGTCCCGGCTTGCCGCACTGGAAGCAAGTCCTCGTGTTCCTTCTCATGTTCACGCGGTTCTCGTGCAGCCTCTCGAACCGCCTCGTCAACAGCGCCAGCTCGTCCTCTCCAAGGTCATCAAACTCCTCATCGGCATAGACATCAAAGAGGAAAACGAGAACATCTGGTGGATGGGTTAGAGTTAGTCTTTCCTTTGGAACCACCAACGAGGGCAAGACTATGGGAATCGGTCGGTCCCTCGAGCTTGGCGATCATGCCCCTATCCACCTCGGCCGACTTGAGCTTCGAGAACGGCTCGTTCACCGTCGAGTATCATACCTCTCCGACTCGACTATGGCCTCGAACTTTCCGCCCCATATCGTACGATCCAAAGAGTGTAAGAGCTTGACCGCTCTATCATGATCATCGTACGGGAGCACGTCCACATTGGCCCTCATGTTGTTCACCACCACCGTGAACCTGCGAAACAAGGCATCGATGGACTCACCTAGGGAGATGAGTGAAGTTCTCGTACTCTCTCTCCGTAGGTCGCATACAACCGTGCCCGGTGCTGAACACAGGCGTTCCCAACATGAGCCTCCTTCAACACCGCCCAAATCCTACAAGCTAAGTGCTCGGTGTGCACCCGATCGAACTCGGTCGACACAAAGCACGAAACAAGTAGTCGACCGCCTTATTGTTGGCGTCGAATCCGTCCCCTCGACCCCGGAGCAAGGAAATCCATCGGTGGACATAGCTTTGTGTCCACCGTGACATCCCAAAACGGTGACCCTTTCCGCGGAGGAACGCACCCATCCGCTTGCTCCACATCCGGTAGTTCTTGCCATCGAAGTGTGGAGGACCCGAACCCCGTTCTCGGTACGCCATCCTTGGATCTTAGGCTGGTTAGAGTCAACAAAGACCCGAACCGGCTCGATACCACTTGAAGGACCGAAACGGCGAACCGAGAGGGGGGGGAGTGAATGGGAGCCGATAAAAATTCTATTCAAGAATTCGGCCTATGAACCCAAATTCACTCGTGCACCTCCGCAAGCTTCTCTTGCCAAGTTCACGTAGCCACGGAGTGCTGCCGAACCTAGGAACAAGACCCGAACAACGACCTCAACACACACGCAACGGAAACACACACTACAAAGGCTGGCCGGCAAGCCAAACCGGTCGGGCCGGTTTCGAAACCGGTCGGACCGCTCTTGTTGGACTTAGCCTCACGAAGGCGGGGAAAAACCGGTCGGACCGGTTAGGCAAACCGGTCGGACCGATTCTCCCAGTCCGAAACTCCCCAAAGACCCCAAACACTTCGAAAACCCTTCCACATCTGAACAAACGAAGCCATGGAGCAGCAAAGACTTCCTTGTTCAAAGATCTCTCTCGACAGCCCACTGGGCGAAACCGGTCAGACCGGTTTGGGAAACCGGTCAGGCCGGTTTTGGCCTGAGCAGTCGAGAAGAACACAGCCCGCGGGTCAACTCCCCCAAAACCACATCTCAATCTCCCGAATCACTCCACGGACTTGAACAAGACTTTGGGGATATCAGGAACACCTCATGAGGAGTCCATGGCCAAGTTTAATCCCACCAAAACTCGTCCAAGAAGGAGGAATCGAAGAAAACCCGCCGAGAGCACTTCCAACCCAAGAACTCGAGAAACCCCAAAATCGAACACTTTTCCTCACGGATTTGGGAGGGGAATCACAGCCCAAAGAACCACGAAGGGTTCCCACAAATTTCCCCCATCAAATCCCCAAAGGAAAGGTCCCGAAAACACCGCAAAGAAATCACCGGGAAAGGGCTCCGAAAATCACCACCAAGAACAATCGGGAAAAACACAATCAGACCTTGAGGAATCACGCCGAATCATCTATACATGAAACAAAGATTCGTACAAGGTCTAGCAAGCCGCCCGATCATCCATCCCTCTCTACAAGATTTCTCCGTGAAGCTCTCTTGCTAGTCCTAAGGAAAACCTAGAGAAAATAGGTGGAAAATAGGAAAACTAATGAGCTAGGGTTCCAAGAGTTGGCTGCCAACCTCTCACCTCTTGGGTTATATAGGCGGCAACCGAATGTCTAAAATGCCCCTCTCTACTAACTAGGGATACAAGCCCCTCAAGGGCGGATTCGGAATTCTTGATGTACTTCACCATCGGACGGATGCCCGGCGACCGCACCTGCGTAGCCTCAACGCAAGCCTTGCGATCCCGACGCGTGTCCTCCGCCTCGAAGCTTCCGGCGCCCTGCGACCCCAAACCGGTCAGACCGGTTCTCCAAACCGGTCGGGGCCGGTTTTGGCCGGACGACCACACCCGATCTTCGGCCTCGGCTTTGTGGCTCAGCCGAGTAACCGGTGATTTTACGGTGAACCACCGCAAACCCCGCGAACTTGATGTAGCCTCCGCCAATCACCACTCATGACTTGGCTCCCATGAAGTCCCGGCTCGACCTTGGTTTTGTGGCTCAACCAAGAAACCGTCCCCGACTTCATCTTGCTATTCATGCCACCATGCGGCCCGCACTTGACCCCCGGCCACCGGGTCCCTCGAACAAAGCCTACTTGTCTTCTCCACACCTGGAGGCCTCACCGGCGACGACCTTTCGCGCTTGTTCTTCACCTGCACCAACACGAGTCAAGCCGCAACACCACTTTGCAATACTTAGCCAAGAATCGGTCCACACAACGTTGTCAATCACTCATCACACAAGGAAGCGACCATCCACCGGTCTTCGAACCACACATGGTCCTCAATCTCCCCCTTGATGAGTGCATTGACAACACCCACATGAAAGTAACAAGTGAGAAAAGAAAAAGAAAAGAAACAAACAAAAAGAAACTCCAACAAGCGATCGAAAGCCAAACAAAGGCAAAGATCAAGATCACTTGAAGAAAGCAAGTCTCGGACCCCTTAGGCAAGGGCAACGGCTCGACACATCCGAGACAAAAACCATGCTCAAGCGAAGAGCACCAACCACCAAAGCACACAAGAGCTCCCCCTGCACAGAAGCAAGCTCCCCCTGATCAAGTGCCAACTCAGGGCACAAACCGGTCAGACCGGTTCCCATAACCGGTCAGGCCGGTTCCACCAAAACCGGTCAGACCGGTTTCCACAACCGGTCAGGCCGATTTCACACGAGCGGACCACACCCCAAAAGCCAAAAATACAAAAGAAATGCACAAGCTCCCCCTTGACACTTGGGATAGATTCCAGGGATACAAAACAACTTTTCTCCACCTTCCTTTCTCCCCCTTGTTGCCAATGCATGAATCAAGGCACAAATGCAATCTAGAGCTTCTCAAGTATACAAAAATTCATCACAAGATGCTACACATGTCCAAATGAGCAAGTTAGATACTCTACAGGTTTGTATGGACCTCAACTACATGATCACCAAGTTTCACAACCATTGGACAAGGCTAGCAAGGATTTGAGTAATTTTGCGAAAAGTTACTCTCTCACACGCAAAAACCTAGACATGAGCAAAACATGCCAAAATGGCAAAGCCACACAAACTTCATGCTAGGACGACCATTCTAATCATAAGACCATCACAAACACCCACAAGCACCTCATGTCATGTCAAAGCCACCGAGCCATGTGCCTACTTCTATGTATGAGACTTCTCATTGGTAGGCATCATGCAACGGTTTAGCACCCAAAGCAAATTAAATTCAGCACATATGACATGGAAGCACATTTCCAAGCATTTTTCATTTCATTTTCAGATTTGTAAATGGTACATGAAATGTCTTTGCGACAAAAAGGAACTTATGCCCCTCCACAAGATGAAGCAAGAGGGCTAAACATTCATGATGGCAAATGAGCCTTTGGCCCCATATGATCAATAAACTATCTATCCAACCACAAATTAAGCATAGCAAAGCCACTAAAACATGTCAAGATCATATAAAGGCATTTACACATGAGAGAGCATACATGTGACATTTTTCAAAAACATAGCCATCAACCATGGATTATTCATCAAGATCATCAAGAGCTAAGCCAAACTAACCATAGCATACCAAACAAGCTCACAAAGACATATATCTCATTCCATGGTGAACAATGTATATAAGAGAAGCTTTTCCTATCCAATGCATATGATACAAAATGCATGCAATCTAAGATACAAGGATGCCTATACATCATGTTACATATGCCATGCCAAATGCAAGGAATGCACAAAAGAAAGCTATACATATGTTACAAACCGGCTCCTCGAGGGGAGGCAAAACGGGCTCGACACCACCGGCAAAAGAAAGCTCCCACACACCCAACTCAGGAAATCAAACACACACCAAGTTCCCCCCGCGGAAACGAGTGAAAGTTGCTTGATCTAGGGGTTTGGTGAAAATATCGGCTAGTTGGTCATGTGTGGGTACATGGATCAAAGCTATCTTCCCTTTCTCGACATTGTCTCTCAGAAAATGGTACCTCACTTCTATGTGCTTGGTTTTGGAATGGAGCACTGGGTTCTTTGCAACGCTTATGGCACTTGGTGCTATCACATTGAAGTGGGACATGGGTATACTCCTCACCAAAGTCACTCATGGTGTAGGTGATCCAAAGGAGGCCGAGAGCAACAACTAGCGGCGGCAACATACTCGGCCTTCGGTCGTGGATTGAGCAACACTCGGCCGCTTACGAGAAGACCAAGACACCAACGAAGAACCCAAAAGCGGCAAGTCCCGAAGTGGACTTCCTATCCAACCGACACCCGGCAAAATCCGCGTACGAAAAACCATGAAGCGCCAAAGAAGAGGACGCGGAGTACCAAAGGCCGAAGTCGGGAGTGTGACGCAAGTACACGAAAATTCTCTTCACCGCTTGCCGATGCGAAGTCCTCGGAGACGCTTGAAAACGAGCGCACGGACACACCGAGAAGCTCGTATGTCCGGCCTCGTCGCCGTCAAGTAGAGGAGTGACCCGATCATGCTTCGGTACTCCTTCGGGTCCACATGTTCACCTTCCTCGTCCGCATCAAGAGCCGTAGTCGTACTCATCGGCGTCGTCATAGCCTTGGAGTCCTCCATCTTGAACTTTCTCACAATGTCCTTGGTGTACTTAGCACGGTGCACAAATGTTCCTTCCTTTGATTGCTTGATTTGTGGCGAGGAAGAAGCGCAACTCACCCATCATGCTCATCTCAAACTCCCTGCTCATATCATCGCAAACCTCGCAACAAGAGAGTTAGACGAGCCACCAAAGACAATATCATCCACGTACACACCGCACAATCGGGATATCTACGCCTTTTGCCTCGGCAAAAACAAGGTCGATCGACCTTCCCCATCTCAAAACCTCTCTCAAACAAGAACCCCCTCAACCTTGCCATACCAAGCTCTAGGCGCTCGCTTCAACCCATACGAGCGCCTTCCTCAACTTGTACACCGGTGGGGGTACTTCTCACTCTCAAACCACCGGAGGCTTTGCCTCACATACACTTCTTCCTCCAACACTCCATTCGAAAAAGCACTCTTCACATCCATTTGGTGCAACTTGAACCCTTTAGCCACGGAAAAGGCTAGAAGGATCCTAATCGCCTCCAAACGGGCTACGGGAGCAAAGGTCTCCTCGTAGTCGATCCCCTCCTTACGGCCGAACCCTTGAGCAACGAGTCTAGACTTGTTCCTCACAACCTCACCCTTCTCTCCCTCTTTGTTTTTCCACACCCACTTTGTACCAATCGGCTTACACCCGGGGGAGGGTCAACCAACTCCCACACTCGATTTCTCTCAAAGTTCTCCAACTCCTCATGCATCGAGTTAACCCAATTGTGATCGGATAGTGCGTGTCCAATGTCTTTGGGCTCGAAAGAAGCAACAAACGCAGCATGAGCAAAATGGGAATTGTTTCGAACCCTCGGCCGTGTAGTGCGTTCATTCATGTCGCCGATGATCCTCGAAGGCTGGGTGGTCCACTTGAACTCGCCGGGGAGGTTCTCGCCTCGAAGCTACCTCCCCCTCAACCTCGGCTTCTCCTCGTTCTTGATTTGTCGTCGTAGGTGTAGCGAGAGGGTCCATCCATCATCGTAGTCGAAGTAGTGGGTACATGTTCGGCGGGGGGCACCGCACCGCCATCCTCATCATCTCCATGTTCATGCTCCTCCTCTCCGAAAGATCTCCTCGCCAAGCTCATCATCACCTGCACACTCAAAGACAAGGCGACTACGTGGCTCGTCTCTCGTCGAAGGTTACCTCGCAAGTCTCCACGATTTGGTTAGTTTCAAGATTGAGCACACGATATGCTCTAGAATGAGATGCATAACCAAAGAAAATGCCATCGACGGACCTAGCCTCAAACTTATCCAACTTCCTGCCTTTCTTCGAATGAAACACTTGCAACCAAAGACATGGAAGTGACTCACCTTGGGTGTGCGACCATGCATCAACTCATAGCATGTCTTCTTCTTGTGCACTGCGAGGTATATCTGTTCGACACATAGCATGCGGTATTCACCGCCTCGGCCCAATACCTCCTCGGAGTCCTATGCTCATCAAGCATCGTCCGAGCCATCTCGCACAAGGTCTGTTCTTCCTTTCCACAACACCATTACGGGGAGGCGTATACGGACTCGAAAACCGATGCTCAAGACCCAAGTCATGACAAAAGGTTTCAAAACGAGAGTTCTCGAATTCCGAGCCATTATCACTACGGATAGCTCGTATGGCATCTCCGTGCCTCTCGTTCCTCAACCTCAAGACTAGATCTCGAACAAAACCAAACGTCTCCCCCTTATCCTCCGAGAAAGAACACCCACGCATACCGAGAGTAGTCGTCCACCACAACAAGGACATACCACTTCCCACCCGCGAGATCGCACACGAGCCGGGCCAACAAGATCCATATGGAGCGGCTCGCATGGACGCTCGGTCATCACATCGGTGAGAGGCGGGTGAGAAGAGGCCACCATCTTGGCATGCCTACAAGGAGCACAAACCAACTCTTTCTCAAGCTTTAACCGTGGCAATCCTCGGACCAAATTGAGTTTACTCAAGCGAGACAAAAGGTCAAAGCTCAAGTGACCCAACTTCCTATGCCATTTCCACAACTCACTCGAAGGAACCGGCCAAAAAACAACGCTCCACACCCGAAGGCCGAGAAAAATCAGCACGAAACACACGACCCTCGGGAACGACCATACAAACAAGGTCCCCTCGAGAGTCCACAATCCGAGAACCACCGAGGCCGAAACAACACCTCAAAACCCTCATCCAACAAGCGGGACACGAAAGCAAATTGTACCCCGGCGATTGAACAAGAGCAACACGCCTCGAGTGATCTTGTCACTCACTTTTATCTCACCTTACGAAAGCACACGCCCACGCCCATTGTCCCCAAAGGTGATGTACCTCTTCGTCACCACGGGGACGAGACTTGAGAACCACCCCCTGTCTCCGGTCATATGCCTCGAGCAACCGGAGTCAATCAACCAAATGTTCTTCAAGTCTCCCACACGAAAATCAAAAATAGGCACGTGAGCGAACAAACGACTCGGCAGACCGGGGTTAGTACCAAAGGAGGAAAACCGGTCCGAGCCATTTGCTCGAAAGTGGGGTTAGCACCAACCAAAGCATCTCTCCTACCAAAACTACCTCCACGAACACCACCACGGTAACCACCACGAGGGAACCACCCCTCTCTTGCCTCGGAGGAGGACCAAAACCACGAAAGAGGACTCGTGGACCATCCCTCCTTTCCTTCTCAAAGCTACGACTCCTCCCATCCCCGTAGTGAGCTCGAGGGGAAGAACGCCTAGCAACCCGACCACCCGCAAACTCTCCGGCCCATCCACCGAACCACGACCTCCCGGAAACAACCCTCGCACTGTACGAGCACGGAAACCAAGCTTGTCATTCCACAGACCCCAAACCGGTCGACCGGTTCCAAAACCGGTCGGCCCGGTTTCACTCCTCCGGCGACACCTCCTGCACTCTTTCGATCACCCCAAGCCGGAACTATCCTCACACTCGCCTTGGCCCTAGGCATCTGCACACGAGACTTAAGTACACCGCTGGAGGGGTGAAACTTGTCCCCGTTAGCCCACTCCTTCGCCATTTTCTCCTCTCGCTTCCTCTTGAAGCAAAACTCCTCCTTGTGGCCATCTCTTCCACAATAGCCACAATGGAACCTCACAAGCTTAGGCTTAGGCTTGGGATGTGGCTGCTCACTCGGTTTCTCTCCACTCAAATCCTCCACCGGTTTCTCACCACTAGCCTTCTCACTCTCCTTCCCAAAGAACACTTTCCCCGAAGTGCTCACAAACTTGATAGGCTTTTGTAGGTCATTTGTGGGTGTAGGAAACACGGGTGGAGCTGGGGTTGTGTCTAGTCAGTTCCTTAGATGGTTAGGTTTTGGTGGGAAATCATTTTTGTGGTGGGTTTTTGGTGGCTCCGAGATATTCTCTCCACTTCCCTCACCAACCTTGTTTGCTCCAAGCCCCTCACCATCTTGCCTCTTAAAGGCCTCGATCATCATCCTCAGCGAGGCTCGTGGCCGGACAACCAACCCATCAACTTCCTCAAATCATCATTCTCATCCTGCAAACGATCAACATAATGTGCAAGCTCCAAATTTTTCAATGCATGCATTTCACGGGTAGAGCAAGATGTAGGCATGGGTTCCTTCAATTTAGCCTCGAGCGAACTAGTGTAAGCATGCATCTCATCAATTTTAGCATGCAAAACGGGGCAAGAAGTGCAAGCACCTAGCAAAGCGAGGTCTAGACTTAAGCTCGGCCACTTCAACCCTAAGCACATCTAGTTCCTCACACTTGGAGGCATGCTTCTCCTTAAACAAAGCAAGATCGGCAAGAAATATAGAGCAATCGGCACAATCATTCTCATCGAAACAACGGGGCTAGCCTTAAGCGAATCAATCTCAAGCTTGCTATCAAGCACCCGTGTCTCTAGCTCGGCCACTCTAGTCCTAGCATCCTCGAGTGAAGCCCTAAGCTCTTTCCTCATTTTCTTGGCCTCTCTAAGCATGTCATCACGGTTATCAAGCAAAGAGCCATGCCTCTCATTCTCCTGGCGCAAGAAGGGAAGCTCATCACGCACCTCGTCGTCGGACTCGGAGTCCGAGTCGCTCTGTGTGCTCTTCTTCTGCTGCCGGACCTCAACGCCATGGTGCGAAGCCGTCTCTCGCGAAGCAGCTCAGCCCGCTCAGGTTCTTGGACGACCTCTTGTTCTTGCGGCGATCTCCCTCGTCGTCGCTGCTGCTCGAGCTCGAGGTGGAGTACGCGGAGCCCGGAGTCGACGTCGCTCGCTCCAACCATCGCTCGGGCCTTGCCTCGGCCCTCCTTCTTCCTCGATCGTCGCTCGTCCTTGTACTTGTTCTTGTGCTTGCTCTTGTGGTCGCGCCTCGAACGGTACTTGTCATCGTTCTTCCTCGGCTTGTGCTTGTAGCTGTCCTTGTTCTCGGCCTTCTCCGGGCAGTCGGCGACGAAGTGTCCCGGCTTGCCGCACTGGAAGCAAGTCCTCGTGTTCCTTCTCATGTTCACGCGGTTCTCGTGCAACCTCTCGAACCGCCTCGTCAACAGCGCCAGCTCGTCCTCTCCAAGGTCATCAAACTCCTCATCTGGCATAGACATCAAAGAGGAAAACGAGAACATCCTGGTGGATGGGTTAGAGTTAGTCTTTCCTTTGGAACCACCAACGAGGGCAAGACTATGGGAATCAGTCGGTCCCTCGAGCTTGGCGATCATGCCCCTATCCACCTCGGCCGACTTGAGCTTCGAGAACGGCTCGTTCACCGTCGAGTATCATACCTCTCCGACTCGACTATGGCCTCGAACTTTCCGCCCCATATCGTACGATCCAAAGAGTGTAAGAGCTTGACCGCTCTATCATGATCATCGTACGGGAGCACGTCCACATTGGCCCTCATGTTGTTCACCACCACCGTGAACCTGCGAAACAAGGCATCGATGGACTCACCGGGAGATGAGTGAAGTTCTCGTACTCTCTCCGGTAGGTCGCATACAACCGTGCTCGAACACGGGCGTTCCCAACATGAGCCTCCTTCAACACCGCCCAAATCCTACAAGCTAAGTGCTCGGTGTGCACCCGATCGAACTCGGTCGACACAAAGCACGAAACAAGTAGTCGACCGCCTTATTGTTGGCGTCGAATGCGTCTCCCTCGACCCCGGAGCAAGGAAATCCATCGGTGGACATAGCCTTGTGTCCACCGTGACATCCCAAAACGGTGACCCTTTCCGCGGAGGAACGCACCCATCCGCTTGCTCCACATCTGGTAGTTCTTGCCATCGAAGTGTGGAGGACCCGAACCCCGTTCCCGGTACGCCATCCTTGGATCTTAGGCGGTTAGAGTCAACAAAGACCCGAACCGGCTCTGATACCACTTGAAGGACCGAAACGGCGAACCAGAGAGGGGGGGGAGTGAATGGGAGCCGATAAAAATTCTATTCAAGAATTCGGCCTATGAACCCAAATTCACTCGTGCACCTCCGCAAGCTTCTCTTGCCAAGTTCACGTAGCCACCGGAGTGCTACGAACCTAGGAACAAGACCCGAACAACGACCTCAACACACACGCAGCGGAAACACACACTACAAGGCTGCGGCGGCCTAGACAAACCGGTCGGGCGGTTTCGAAACCGGTCGGACCGCTCTGTTGGACTTAGCCTCACGAAGGCGGGGAAAAACCGGTCGGACCGGTTAGGCAAACCGGTCGGACCGATTACGTCCGAAACTCCCCAAAGACTCCAAACACTTCGAAAACCCTTCCACATACGAACAAACGAAGCCATGGAGCGACAAAGACTTCCTTGTTCAAAGATCTCTCTCGACGACCCACGGGCGAAACCG
This sequence comes from Cenchrus americanus, assembly GCA_947561735.1. Taxonomy (NCBI): domain Eukaryota; kingdom Viridiplantae; phylum Streptophyta; class Magnoliopsida; order Poales; family Poaceae; genus Cenchrus; species Cenchrus americanus. Next base: position 245,578,537 of record OX387245.1, read on the forward strand.
GTCGGACCGGTTTGGGAAACCGGTCGGGCCGGTTTTGGCTCGAGCGATCGAGAAGAACACGGCCCCGCGGGTCAACTCCCCCAAAACCACATCTCAATCTCCCGAATCACTCCACGGACTTGAACAAGACTTTGGGGATATCAGGAACACCTCATGAGGAGTCCATGGCCAAGTTTAATCCCACCAAAACTCGTCCAAGAAGGAGGAATCGAAGAAAACCCGCCGAGAGCACTTCCAACCCAAGAACTCGAGAAACCCCAAAATCGAACACTTTTCCTCACGGATTTGGGAGGGGAATCACAGCCCAAAGAACCACGAAGGGTTCACACAAATTTCCCCCATCAAATCCCCAAAGGAAAGGTCCCGAAAACACCGCAAAGAAATCACCGGGAAAGGGCTCCGAAAATCACCACCAAGAACAATCGGGAAAAACACAATCAGACCTTGAGGAATCACGCCGAATCATCTATACATGAAACAAAGATTCGTACAAGGTCTAGCAAGCCGCCCGATCATCCATCCCTCTCTACAAGATTTCTCTGTGAAGCTCTCTTGCTAGTCCTAAGGAAAACCTAGAGAAAATAGGTGGAAAATAGGAAAACTAATGAGCTAGGGTTCCAAGAGTTGGCTGCCAACCTCTCACCTCTTGGGTTATATAGGCGGCAACCGAATGTCTAAAATGCCCCTCTCTACTAACTAGGGATACAAGCCCCTCAAGGGCGGATTCGGAATTCTTGATGTATTCACCATCGGACGGATGCCCAGCGACCGCACCTCGCGTAGCCTCAACGCAAGCCTTGCGATCCCGACGCGTGTCCTCCGCCTCGAAGCTTCGGCGCCCTGCGACCCCAAACCGGTCGGACCGGTTCTCCAAACCGGTCGGGGCCGGTTTTGGCCGACAACCACACCCGATCTTCGGCCTCGGCTTTGTGGCTCGGCCCGAGTAACCCGGTGATTTTACGGTGAACCACCGCAAACCCCGCGAACTTGATGTAGCCTCCGCCAATCACCACTCATGACTTGGCTCCCATGAAGTCCCGGCTCGACCTTGGTTTTGTGGCTCAACCAAGAAACCGTCCCCGACTTCATCTTGCTTGTTCATGCCACCATGCGGCCCGCACTTGACCCCGCTGGCCACCGGGTCCCTCGAACAAAGCCTACTTGTCTTCTCCACACATGGAGGCCTCACCGGCGACGACCTTTCGCGCTTGTTCTTCACCTGCACCAACACGAGTCAAGCCGCAACCTGCACCTGCAATACTTAGCCAAGAATCAGTCCACACAACGTTGTCAATCACTCATCACACAAGGAAGCGACCATCCACCGGTCTTCGAACCACACATGGTCCTCATCCTTCAACTTCTTCTTATTATCATCAAGCATGGTTCCAATCCTTCGTCATATCGTCATCACCGACTTCAATGCCGTCCTTGTCACCGCCTCATCTTCCACAGATTTTCTTTCACTTCCAGAACAGAACATGTACCGAAACACCCCTCCAAGTTGAAATTCATGAAATTATCATTCCAACGAGCCATCATACGCATGAAACGGGTTCCGAACAAGAGAGTTGTGTCTATTTTACTCCGGTGATGCAATCTGTCCAAGGCTGATTCCAGATTGCGCAACGCTAAATGTTTCTGCTATATCTCCTTGTACGGGTTGTCAAAATTGATGATTCTTGATGCGTTGGAAAGAAGGTTTGAAGGAGCTTCTGAATATGAACTTTTGTTCCATTGTACATCTCTTATCATGTGCTCAACTTTGATGGAAACAACAACTTCCTTCTCAAGACTTGTAGATGACTAACGATCTTGAGTGCAATTGGTCAAGAACTCACGGGAACACTTCGCCATGCCTGCAAAACAAATCAAATGCACATTCTACCCCCGGGGTGATGGTCAGGAGTAGAAACAATTGCCAACAAACCAGATACATCCCTAAGATCTTAACTTGTGGCAAAGCTTACCTAGCAAGAAGAAAAGAAGAATCTAATGGGTGTACGTGCGTGTAGGTGAAAATGAAAATGAAAGGAAGGAAAATAAACAAAACAATATTTACACCAAATTCTAAGCTCCATGCTTACAAAGTGGTTGCCAAACTTCTCCACCGCCATAAAGATTTATTAACTGAGGTCAAAACACCATGTTTATCCCAAGATTAACAATTCTTTATAGTGTAAGAGAGGTAGGGCGCATTGTGAAGTTTATAAACCAACCAAATGCAATTTAAATCAACAAGGCTTTAGAAACTCAAATGATGATTGTCTGTAATGAAATCTAAACACCATGATTACACAAGATTACAAAAGAAAATGCCTCGCGCGCACGAAGCACCATTATGGAAATAAAGCATTCATCAAAAAGTTTCGCAAAGAAACCAAGTTAACCTATGCATGATAGAACAAAGGGGTTGATGTAAAATGCAAATGCAAAGGAGTTAGTAAAAAGGGCAGCAATGTTTGAAAAAGTCTTTCGATGTTGTTCCTTAATAATGGCAAGCAAGTTACTTTATGAGAGGCGAAGTCTTGTCAACAAAATCTTTATCAAAAGACTTAACCAAACATTCTAACAAGGTTTTAAGGTAAGGCTTATGGGTATCCTACATTTTTGGCTTAAGATAAGAATTTTGAAAAGATAAGTCGGGTGAAGAAATTCTATCTAAGGTGGTTTTGAAAAAGTGAAAAAGCAAGTGTTAGATTTTGTTAGAATTACTAAAGGTTTGAGGGGGTTTTCCTAAGGGTTTAGGATGAGGCTAGTAAAAATTTTAATTAGAAAAGGAATAGAGATAGACTTGGTTGAATTAACACAAGTAGATCCTTCCTTTGTTGGCCTAGGTTCTAGATGTGGTTTGATAGGAGGGTTTAGGCAAAGATGAGATTTTGTTTTCACAAAAAAGTTCTAAATATGGTATGCATCATGCAACAAAATGCAAGGGTGGAGAATAAAGTGGAATGAAGTGAAACATTATATGAATGAACAAAATGACATGACATGATATGGTGGTGATCTAAACCAAAAGCAAAAGTTAGCCTAAGTTTACTAACCACAAGTTTAGAATAAAAAAGGATCATACTTCATATTTCTCTCTAAAAAGACACACACAAAAAGACTCTAAACACTAATAAGCACACAAAAAAGGTTCTACAAGTTTCCCAAAATTCAAGTATCAAAGTGCTCACTCAATATCTATTAAAGCATACAAGATGTGGTTGTGACATTTACTAGAGCAATGGTATAATGTTACTTGAAGTTTTCAAATAAAGAACACAATGTAGACTTGTCATAGTTTATATAGGCATATAAAAAGATTGGGTTGCCTCCCGCAAAGTGCTTCATTTTAAGTCATAGAGCTCGACTTTCTCACGTACCTTTTTATTGTCGTGAAACCATGGTTACTTGTGCGAGAATCCAAAGTAGTCATGCAGCTTGATGTTGTCTTACGAAATTGGTAGCGGTTCGCTTCCAACATCATCATGTGTTGATTGGTGCCTCTTGTATCTTCATTTATCCAAGCTATAGAGGGTTTGTTATAGTCCTTAGCTTCTTAATTTCATCATGTACGTGTTGTGGAACTGTTGCCCCATCTTCTCTTTATTGACACCATGTCCATCTCCTCTATCTTGTCGTCATCGCCTTGTTGCTGCCTCTTCTTCGTGGTTTTACCCCTGCATCCAGAACAGAACATATACCAAAATATAACTCTATTGAAAAATTTATAAAATTACCTTTCCAACGGATCTTCATTCGTCTTAATCGGAGTCCGAATGAGGGAGCTATGGCTGTTTCACTTCAGCATTGCTTGCTGTCCAGAATTTCAGCATGTGCAACCATCGGTGATTCGGCCATATCCGCTTGTAGGAACCTCCGATTGCCTTGCCTCTTGATTTGTTGGAACATAGACTTAATGGAGCTTCTGAAAATCCAAATATATCTAATTGTTTTCTGCTGAGGCTCATGCAAACATCATGATGACATCATTATACTTTCGTCCATCGATTTGGAGATGTATGTGTGGTTTTCATCTTGTCTTTTAGGGTACCATGTCGAGAATCCTTGGCTTCAAAAGTCATTACCATCGCTGAATGAGCATGATGGTTATGAAATCCTTCTCCATCATGCTTGGCATGGTTGCTTCTGAAACCTATAGCTTGAACAAACAATCCTCCAAAAGAGATTAGTCTTAAAAACTTAATTGACACACGTAGGCATACCTTTCATCTTTGTTTGCTTTGGGTGGGGGCTCGATAGAGGATGTTGGGACACTAACCAAGGTTAGCACCTACCACTAAAGAGCAAATCATTGCATAGCCATCAACTTGGTTGAGCGAGGTTGGACTTGTTGAAGTCCGAATGTTGAAAACTTTTCTCGATCTCTTTGTGTCTAGTTTTCCACCTACTTTAAAGGACACAAACAAGAAAGCAAGTGTATATGCAATGATAAAATTAGGGTTAGTTAAAAGAAAGATAGATCACCTTAGGGTTCGTGTTGCCGATCCCCGACAACAGCGCCAGAAAAGGGGGCTTGTTGACGGTTAAAAACTGTGCTTAAGTTCACCGCAAGCCTACGGTGACTTGGTGCCTTTTTCACCAAGGAGAGTTCTCACTAGATTTGTCAATCTAGGGATCGGAAGCAAACTCCTAAGGCTATCCATTTAATATAATGATATAACCTATCATTAAGTGTTGATTGCATAAAATTTAGACATACATGAAAAGATGTATGGATCACATACACCTAGTCATAAAGGTAAGCATCAAAAGGTAACCCTAGACTATCGTCTTCTTGTTGTTGTTCTGGCCAAGGTGATAAACCAATCTAAACCTATACAATGATAAGGATTACACTCGATATAGAGTAACACGACATGGAGTGGTCTGATACACGTTCACTCGCCACTTTCTCCCCCACCGTACTGTCACTACGCAAGGATATTCATCACTGAGCGATAAACCTCGGTCCGTGCACTACTTCAATGTATCCGCAAGACATAGATTACATGTATTCCTATGTCACACCCTGAAATTTTTAATTTCAGGATGTGAATAGAGAGAATAATTAAACCAACGATTTTCTCATAATTTAAAAAAAATTTCCAGCATTTATTTTCTTTACAGGAAATATAGTGTAGGAAAAAACCCTTGTTTGATTTTCGGAATTAAAAATGTATGTGTGTTGAACTCATGTTGATGCAATATGGTGTTTCCTGAGTGGAAAAGGTTTTTAATGCGCTTAGGTGCTGCCCAAGCCCTTCCGAGAATTTTCCGGATTTTTCTGTAATTTATTCTCATTTTTCCCTGAGCTTATTCTATTTATTAAAAGGCTCTAAAATCTTTTTCATGAGTTTTAAATACTTTATTTGGCTTGTTCACGTTCCAATGTATCTCTGGGAATTTTCCTGGAATTTTCAAAATTTACTGAGTATTTTTCATGCCTTTAAAACAATTTCTAGATTTTCTAGAATTGTTTTCGCATTTAAAATAATTTCGGAAAAGAAATCCTATCCTTTCAGTTTGGGCCGAGCCCGAAGGCCCGACCGCACCCGCTCCGGCCCAGCCGCCAGACCCGCCAAGGCCCATCGGCCAAGCAGAGCCATGGCCATGGCCGCCGCCGCCTTCTTGGCGTGCGTGCCACGGCAAGCCGCCTCGCCCGCGCACCTATAAAGGCCGCCGCTCGAGCTCCGCGCGCCCTAGCCGCCGCCCCAACCTGCCTGCCTAGCTCCGCGCCGCCGCGATGAGCTGCGCCGAGCCGAGTGCCGCCGCCAGCTCCTCATCGTTGATTCGCCGATTGCGTTGTCTGTCGGAGGAAATCCGCCATCACCAAGAGCTCCACCTTGCCGAGACGCATCTCCTCCGCCCCTTCCTATCACCAGTGGATCACCGGAGCGCCGCCGCCCATGGAGACCAGAGCCAACCGCCTGAGCTTCCGCCGCCGGCAAGTACCCGGTCGCTCCCCTGCCGTCCCCACCCCGGTGAGCACTTCCTCGAGGTCCCCTACCTCTCCTCTACCCGGTGCGCTGCTCACCTGAGCCCTTTGATGCCCAGGTCGCCAGTGATTTGGCTGCCCCGAGATCGACCGTCGGCACCGTCAACCCGGAAATCCGGCCGTCTCCATCGTCCTCCACCGCTGGTGAGCACACCATTGCGATCCCCTCGATCTCCTCTCTCAGTTTTGCATCTCACCCGAGCCCCTAGTTTCCTAGAACCCTGTGGATTCGAAGCTCCAGGAGCGCTTCATGAGCGCCATGATCTTCTGTCCGTCCCAGCCTGAAGGTTGAGGAAGATAAGGTTGTTTTATGATTAGGTCCCTGGAAGATGATGTAATCTTTAGATCCAATCTTGTGTCTTGGTCAATCTACAGCAAACCCCCTACGAAAACCCCACCTTTCACACATAAAACCCACTTGAGTCTTTTATAGATCTAACCCTCATCTTAGATCTATTCTCAAGCACTATTCAATGTGTCTTGCATATCTTCTTTGCTAGCCCCTGTTGTCTATAGTTAATCACTTCTAGGTCCCTGCTACCTTGTTTATCTCATAGATTCTTTGTTTTAGATCCGTTTTAATTCATTCAAGTTGCGTTAGGTCCATAATAATGTAAAGCACGCATTAGTGGTGTGTTTTCACCATGCTTGTTTTCTGAAAATAAATTTAATATTAATTTTGATTAATGCTTTGTAAACATGTCTTTTACGAATAAAATCTATATAGTGTTGTACACCGTTTTTCATTATCAAAATTAATTTGAGTAATGTTTATTTCACACGCCTTTCTGAATAAAAGCTAATTAGATCTTTATCTCGGTTTTTGTTAAACAAACATTAATTTGTTTTAGTCAATTAATCTTTTCTAATTAAAAGTTGATTAGGCTTTTACACCGTCTTTTATAATAAATGTTAACTGGACTAATGTCAACATGCATGTGCTTTCTAATAAAGTTTGTTTAGATCAACACGTCACATGCTTTAATTCGATTAGTTGTTCTAATACTTCTAAAGTAATGTTCAATTGGCATAATTGATACATGAACAATTATAAATAAAATTTGACTAGGTTCTTTACACCAGTTTCTTCAAATAAAGTTTAATCTGAGCTAATGTTAACATAGGATATTTTATTTCTAAAATATCCTTTTACATTTGTTTCGTTATTAATTAAAATGAACCTAAGCTTGTAGTCTCTTATATTCATAAATGCAAATCGTTCGTTAGGTGTTGCCTGTAAGCTCTATCTCAGTTATCTTTGTTTCCTAGCTAGTGATCTTTTTCCTAGTTCTCTCTTGGTGAATCAACTATGTTCTTACACCTAACCTTTCCTAGCCACTTTTTTTTAAAGCTACCTTGTTATTTGTTTCTTCTGTCAGATCAGTTTACCTTTGGTTGGTGTGTTAGTCGTTCGGTCTAGTTCTCTTTGTAGACTAGTTCTCCAAACCCTTACTTAAGGTTTCTTGTACGCTTGATAGTTCTTTGCTATTGGTCTAGTTCGTTTCACCATAACTTGTGCGTTAACATGTGTATCACCTGTTACTTGTTTTAACACTAAAGTTGCATGTTAATCTTGACTAATATTTATTCCATTACTTTTCCAAATAAAAGTGATTAGGTTTCATTTCGGATTTCTTTAATCATGATGTAAATTATTAATTCTTATTTATAACTAGCTTTTCTAAATAAAAGATGTCTAGTGTTACACATCAGTTTTCATAATAATGTTAATGTGCTTAATGATATTAAATGATTTTTCAATATTAATATGTTTAGTTGAACACGCCATGTAAAGTTCCTCGGTTTAGATGTCTTGCACATGCTTAATCTTTCTAAAATGATTGTTAATTTGGCATAACTTATACTTGAATATTTACAAATAAAATATGGTTAGGTTTATCATGTTTTCTTAATTAAACATAACCTGTTTTCAAATATTCTTGTAACATGATTTTCTAATTAAACCATATCAAGCATGTAGTCTCTTGTTGTTTGATAATAATCTTTCGATAGCTTCGACCTTAGTTTTGTTTTCAACATTTTTTTCATCACTACGTAACCATAGAATCGAGCCTATCCTTTAGTGCGCTCTTTTTAAAGCTTTTCTTTGTTTAGTGCATTGTTCTTAGTTGCACTTGTTTGTTTGCTTTGTAAGGTTGTTCCCGATGTTTGCTTCGCGTAGAAGAAGGATCGTTGTTCGTTTGCTTTGAAGGTGAAGAGTTCCAAGGAAGCGAGAGCAGAAAGAGCAATAAGAGTAGCTTTTCGTTGGAGAAAGGCAAGTGTCCCTAACCATCATTCTACCTATGCTTTATTTACAAGAATACTTTGCATTAATCGGAACATGGAGCGACCACCTAGGACAACCATACTACCACAAGACATATGGCTCTGTCTTGGACAATTAATTAAAAACCTTAGTATGTGGTATGCTTTACCTGAAAGGGGTTGGGGGCTGACGGGAGATGGCGTATCGACCTGCTCTGGCGGGGAGTTGGGCTTTGCTAAGACACGGTACCCGCTAGGGAGCTTCATGCGCTGCACTGATCAGGTAACCTAGTGAGCAGCCCGTGCTAGGGAATCTTTGTAAAGACCTCATAGCGTCCCTATGAAATCACACCTCGGTAGTGTGGTATGGTGCCTAGCTAGCACCGCATGGTTGGGTCTAAAGTTCTTCGGGACTTTTACGCGACTTGTGGGTAAAGATGTACAACCTCTGCAGAGTGTAAAACTAATCGATTAGCCGTGCTCACGGTCAAGAGCGGCCTGGACCCTCACATGATTAATTAAACTTAAAGATGGACTTTAAATCGCTTTCTGGTTAGTTTTGTGGCCTTGCTGAGTACCAACCATAAGTGTACTCATCCTTGCTTACTGCTGCTCAGAAGGAAAAAGGTGTGAAGCTGTGGAAGATGGTGTTGATGCTAGGCGTACGCAGCCCCCAGTCGATTGCTTGTGGAGTTGGCGCCTCCGTTTCCAGGATTGAGTTGTATAACTCTGATAGAATAGTAAGTTGTTTATGTTTTTATACGTGATACTGCTGTTGTTATTCACTTATGTGTACTATATGCATGAAACTTGATCCTGGCATGCATATAGGTATGCACTTGGTTTGTTTTTCTAAAACTAGGTGTGACATCCTACTAAGGTCATGTGCTAGCAACACACATGAATAAGAGAAGGCATGCATTGAAGTAGATCAAAAGTAAAGACAAGATTAGATTGATATCATCGTCAAAAGTACATGTGCCTTGATGAATCCAAGGCAAACTCCACCATGGCTTCACCATGTAGGGCCAACCATGGCGGCTAAGGTCTAGCCTAAGCCATCTTCTAGGCAACTCGAGGACTTGCGGCAGCCGTCGGCTTCCTCCCGGTGCTTCTCCTTTGTGTCGGCGGCTCTCTGATGAATGGATGGATGTGGCGGCCGGCAGAGGCAGAGGCAATATATAGAGGAGCATGTAGGTCAAAGGGGGGCGCGAACCGGGCCCGAAACAGGCCAGGCCGACCGTCCTGGGCCGACCGGCCCAAGCCTGTTTTGGCCCGGTTCAGCCCCGTTTCGCTCCCCGGCGCTTCAATTGTTGACTTGCTCCCTTCTGCATGTGGGCCCTTGACGTAGTCTTCTCCACGGTTTAGATAGAGCTCCTTGTCGTGCGAGCTTTAGCATCTTCTGTTCGGATCCCTGGAGTTTTACGGCTTCATGCTTCGGTCACTGGGCCATTTGGAGTCATGTTCATGATGTGTCTTGACTTGTGCCGGGCTTCATGATCTTCTCTTGAAGTGCTTGATGAACTTATCCCGAAAGTCTCCTCTTTAACGCTAATTTCCTGCGTAAATAATAAACTCTAAAATCGACATGCAAGAGTGAACTTGATACCTCCGGGGGTTAGTACCATTAGTTAGACTATCAAATACGTGCAAATGTTGACGGTAAACTCATAGCTAGGTATACCAAAATCGCCCGTCAACAATCTTCAACAGAGAATCCACTTTACCAACACAGCCACAACCGGAGCTGCCACAGCTATGCCAAACACACCCTTAGTGCGGTCCACTGGCTAGGAGCTGAGCCTAGGAGTGTGCCTACAACTACCCACCATATAATTTTTTTTAATAAAATAGTGGAACCCACCACATAGTGGTTGGCACCTCGTACGGACACAACGGATCAGAAGAGTTGCTTCTTGCACCAACAACGACAACTGCTCTACACGACTAGAGATCTTTGCTTACCTTGCTTTGGACCCGGCTGGCTCTGAGGGAAGGCTGAGATCATCGGGCCATTGGGTGATAGAAGCACAAGCAATGATTAGAGTTTCTATGACTATTATACCATAAATCTTATTCTTTAACTGTCACTCAATTTTTAGGGGCATAAAATCATTGACAATTTCAAGATCAAATTTAATTTATTTGAATCCAGCACCATGAACTATATATCGGTACGCATATGAAAATTAGTTTTGGTATATATATCGGTACTATATATCCAGCACCATGAGTTAATTTATATGATCAAATTAGTTTTGGTATAAGTCAAACATTTCTTACTTTGATGGAATTTATATGAAAATATATTAGCACCTACAATACCAAATAACTATCCGTGCATGCTTACTCACATGGAAATAATAGGGATAACTGTCCGCTCGCGTCGAGCGAATCATAGTAGTAATAATTAAGAGGGTGTTTGGATCCATGGGACTAGTAGTAGTCAGACTAATTTTAGTATCTGGAGGGACTAAACTTCCAAACACTGGGCCTAAAACTTGACTAAAACTAGTCTAGTCCCTAATCAGGAGTACCCCAACTTAAGCTGACTAAACTTCCTCTCTCTCCTCTTTATTCTGTGGTCCCTTACTCGGCCTGCGTGCCCCCACCTCTTCAGCCTCATCCCCGTGCGCCCCCTCGGCCTCATCCGCCCCGCACGGGCGGGGCGCGCGCCACCGCGCCGACACCTCCGCCGCGCCGCACCTCCTCCGCCATGCCGTGACTGCTCCTCCACTGCGTCGTGACGCCTCCGCCGCTCCGCTCCGCCCTACGCCGTGCCAACCTCCACCATGCCGCCCTACACCGCACCACCCTCCGCGCACCACGCCATTCCTGCATATGCAGATCCGAGGGCCACATGGGAGAGCAGTTGCTTGCGCGCGTTGGTCCCGACGAATCACTCGAGGTGAGCGGCGGCGGGTTCGCCTACCAGGTGCGCGCGGAAGGCGGACGGGATGCAGACTGCGACCCACTCCTGCCTTGGTGGCGCGCGCCACGACGGCGCCGACGAGGGAGTTGCGAGGGCGCGTCGGCGGCGGACAACCCGTCGGCCTCGGACGTCGCCGCGTTGCTCCCACGCTGCGAGGACGAGATCCGCCGCGGCCCGGCTCCACTTCCGGCCCTTCCCCGCACACACGTCCCCGGGGAGGCCGACCAACGCGCACGACGGCCGCGACGAGGGAGCTGCTGATGGGCACGGCGGCGGCGGACGGCCCATTGAACTCGGACGGCGCCGCGCTGCTCCCACGCCCTCATCGACTCCCACAGCGAGAGTAGTTGCCTCGTACTTTAATGGGAGGAGGGAGAGGAAAGAAAAATGGGAGGCAGTTAATGCTAAGTGCTTTAATACTGACTACTACTAGTCCCCTCCAAACACCCTCTGACTACAAAAATTTTAGTCTGACTACTTTCAGTTATGGGACTAAAGGGATCCAAACATGCTCTAACTCACAAGATAATGCGGGACTAGCTTTTGCACCGACATTTTACTTATTGCGCCAGCTTTGCCGTTGCAGAAACATTTCACAAGCAAATGAATTTTCACATCACTCCACTAGCTTGCCGGCTAAAAAGAAATAAAAATAACTCCTCTCGCCTACACACAGTCCCATCTTTTTTTTGTATCCTCTCCTCCCCATTCTCTCTCCTTCTCAGGCGCTCTCCTGCTTCCTCAACATATATAGAGTGGCATTGAGACCGCCAACCTCCGTGCTTCCACTGGGTGGCGCCGATGCCCGCCTCGAAACATCGGACACCCCATCCTCTATATGACTATAACTCGCATTTCCCTGTGGGCTGCAAAACCGACAGGAGAAGGGAAAAATAATTTACCTGATGGTCGACCGACAAGGAATAACCAACAGGGATAAAGGGACAGGGAAATGAAACATTGCCTGTCGATTTTCAAATTTTCTGTCGGTTTTCTCATGTTCACGCAGGGGGGTGTCTTCTGCAAGGTTTGAAAAATTTTCCCTGTTTAAGGCAAAATCGTCAGAGATAGCATGTTCGCCAACAGAGAAAAAGAATTCTCTGTCGAGATACAACCGCTATAAATTTATCTATTTTTCTGTTATTTCTTAACCGACATTGCAATGAATCCTTCATGATGTCATTCCAATGGAATAATTATTCAATTTCAAGAAATTGTAATTTTTGTCACTTATTTGTAGTTAGATTTAAGATTTATAATATAATGTCTAACCATCAGGAAATGGAGGGATTAATGGTTTTCTTGACCTAACATGGATAATTTTTTTTCGTGAGGCAACTCTTATAATAATTCCAATTGGGAAATTGTTTCTATGAGGCACCCGACAGTCAATTGGAATTTCTCTATCAAGTGCTATTCCAGTCGGGTTTTGCCTATTGGTTGGTCATCAGAAAAAATTGTATATCGTAACCAATTTTGGCATATACGATAGTGTTCTCTTCAGTCTCTTAGTATGTTGAAGATTGAATTGGGTCCTCTCTAGGGCCGTATAATCATACTAGCAGTGGTGGCATAGGGAGTTCAACTTGGTTGTGCAGGGGGACTCTACACACACAATTCCTCTTGGATCCAAGATCTACGGTGAGATTGTGATGCGGGGCCAAGCTAGGTAAGGTTTGGGGTAGTCACATAACATTTATTCCCTGTTTCAATTTCCTAATGGTGAGAAATTTGTTGGTTCATCTGGTCATGACTAAAGACCAAACCTTACTTTGAGACAATCTTGTTCTTCGTTTTTTGGTAACCAAAATTGATTTTTTGGAAGCAAGAATACTCATACCAAATCTCTGTCTGAACTAATGCCAATTCCTACCTACTAATCTTCCTTTCTACCATAACCAACTTCATGCATGGATGATCTTTTAGTCTGGCGCCATAACTCGCCTCGCCACCGACGCCCCCACCACAGAATAGTGATTTCCGTGGCGGGCAAAACGTCCGCCGCAGAGTGTGGCGAGCCGCACAGTACTGTGGTAGGTGGTGGCCACCAACCAAACATCCTCTACAACATCAATATGATGGGGTGTTTGTTTTCAAGGTGCTACTGTGCAGAGCTGTTGTATTTGTTTCCTTGCACAGTCACTATAAACTATGTGTACCACTTGGCATCTAGCTATAGCCTACATTTGAACGACCTATTTAGGAACCTATACCATTATCACTTCACCTTTGTAAAATTTACAATTTCATTTTTCTTAAGCCTAAGAAGTTGATAATATTTTACAAATATTACTCGAGAAGAGTATATACATGAAAAAAAGGGAAAGACCAAGAAGAAATTACTCAACACTTTGTCAATTTAATATCCTGCAATGAGCTGAGTTTGACTTATTAGAGGAGATGAACAACTGGAATTCTCATTTGTGAATCTATATATATAAAACCTGTGAGTAATCCTGGGCATGAGCATACCAACATTAGTGAATGTTAGTTTTATTGTTGACATTTCCACCCATGCATAAAACAGAAAGACTATTTGTTTGGAACAACGTACTACTCAAGCTTGTTTTAGTGAGATTCAAGGTCTAAAGGAAATCGAAGAAAAGAATTATAGATATGTGGCTAACCAAGCTAAGTGTGTAGTAGACACACACTCATCATGCATATAGACTCAAGTTATGATAAAAATAATTGAGGAAAATGGTAGTTAATAACCAATCAATATTTGGGCTAGGAATAATTGAGAAAACACCAGTCGTGCACACATGCACGCCCAGTTCTTGATGTTATCTTTAGTTAACAGTCGTGTAATGCTACCAATTATATGGGCGTGAATGCACGTGTTGCAACAACATTGGAGCAATAATCTGTTCAGATGTCCCATTGATTGCCAGTGAGAAATTGGCCAAGAACCGGGCAATAGAGAAAAGCTTTTCTCGACATCTTGATTTTGCCAGCAAAAACTTTAAATTCAAGGATGAATGATTTTACTTTAACAAGTTTTTGGTATTGTGTGCAGCTGAGCCCTGCTGATTGCGTTGGTTTCTTTTGTATGTGTGTTTGTCCTTTTGTTTATGTTAGTGTGAATGAATTTTATTTGAGGAAATCACAAAAGTATACTTGTACAACTACAAACTTTCAAATAACACCTATGGATGTTTTTTAACTTTTTATACGACTGTTCTTTGGTGCTAAAGAGCTTTATGTATAAATTGTTATGTCTAAAACCTCATGTGAGAAGGGCGATGCAAATCTAAGTATAATTTTCTCCTTCAGTTAATTAAAAAAATTAGTGCATGATTAGTGATCACTATCACCAACGGGCCATTGATATATCCAATGTAGTTCAGGTGATGTTGTCGACCAAACATGCCGTAGTGACTAAAAATGTGTGAATTATATTGTGCTTCTCCGGCCAAGGCTTACCACTCACACGATTCCTATGCATATAATGATATTTCTTGGATGTGTTAGTAAAATATGCATATATGTAAACTAAACGTAATGACATCTCTTCTCCGAGCAATATAGTGCAATAGAATTTAAGTTGCAAATTCTGATGATGTAAGCACCTTTGTGTGTTTGGTTTTGTGGTTGATGTTAGGTAAATATCTCTATATTTTCATATAATATATACTTTTAACAAAGATTTGTTGCTTGGCAAACGCACATAGTGAAGGTTCTCAATTAATTGTGACCAAATCTTATATATCATGGTTCCTATAACAAACTCTTGGAGAACATATATATATTAGAAGTTTATGCTCTTGGTTTGAACAACAAGATAGTTGCTTCCAACGGATCATAAAAAAAATCACGAAGTACAAGAAACTACAATATGATTGATAGTGTAACTGATGTTTCCTTAGTTGCATAACATAGAAAGAACACTTTGTTGCAGTATATAGTGATGGATCTGGATGCTCACATAAAAAATATCTAGATGAAATTTAATGATGTTGCAACTATTAGTATCCAAGCACCAGTGGCCAACTACGAACCATGCCCCTGTGAAACCATCAGACCGTACAAAAAATGTTGCCATCCAGATGTTCCACAAAAAAAGATATTTTGTGCAACTACTAGCTAGGCCCATATATCTAATTCACCTGATTTATAATTAATGGATTTGATCAACCATCTAGACTTGTCAAGTGCCATCTAGACTTGTCAAGTGCCTGATGCTACTAGATTTTCTTGTCATTGATTCTGTCATGGTCGACACTAGGCTATGGTGGTGTCAAGGCTTTGGATCCATTAGAAGAGAAACACTACCCAAATACTACTAAAAAACAATTTGTCGAAGTACCTATGCCGATGGAAAGTTCGTCCGCCCCCTACTCATTTCTAGGCAAACTGTTAGAGCATCTCCAAGAGTTTGCCAAAATTTACTTGGCAAATCGTGTGTTTTGCCAACTTCTAAAAAGCTATGCAAAGTAAAAAAAGAATTCATCTCCAACAGTTTGGCATAATTCACTTGCCAAATCCAGATCTAACTTACATCAGGAATCCTGAGAGAAACAAAATTATGTATGTGCCTTTCCACCTCTTGAAAAACTTACATCAGGAATCCTTCTCTATTCTTTATTTCTTTTTCACCCTCCCACCCAGAGGGAAACAACGATGGCAACCACGATCCGCGCGCGCATATATGCGCGTGGGGAGGTGAGTTTTGCCAAGTTTCTATTTTTGCCAAGTTGGTTTGCCAAACTGTTGGAGGCCGATTTTTCTTGTTTTGCCAAAATTAGATGGATGCCAAGTTGGTTTGCCAAACTGTTGGAGTTGCTCTTAGCACCAAAAAAACTATTTCTAGCTAAGGGTGATATACACGTTTCGATAAATGTTGGATAAATTTCACAGATGGATAAAAATGAACCACATTTGAAAATCAGTTTTTTTTATTCAGGAGCAAGCCGAAATATGGACTGCATTTAATATCAAAATTTTAGCAACCGCATGTCTTATAAATTAAAAATGCTACATTAGTGGTGGGTTTGTATCTCATGTGTCTCTCATTAATCTCTTCCATCTCACTCATTTGTGTCTTTTATTCTCTCTTCTTTATATATCTCTCGAGCATCCCAGTCCCCTGGTGGTTGGTGGAGGCCCACCGCGGCTCGGTGGAGTGGTGAGATAGGTTTATCTCGGGGTGTGTGTGGGTGGGGGAGGAGTGCACGTCCTCCTCTTGAGGTGACCTTGGTGGGTGGGCAGCAAGGTCGATTTAATAGGGAGGGTCTTTTTTTTGTTAGTTATACAATAAATAGTTGGAAATATGCTCATTGACAGTGAGTTATTTATGACGTCTTCCTCGATCAGTCTAGGTATCTCAATTATTATTTTCAATCATTTTTCTAGAGAAAGGTATGTCTAGTTACATTTCTTGAAAAAGTACTTTTAATTTATGACTTTGTCCTTGAAAAGTCCTTATGGCTACGATCAAACAAATGAGTGATTGTCTTGTATGCATGTCCCGACATCTAGCTTGTTTGTGCGAGGAAATTAACATGCCCACCTGAACCGTTGGACGATCCATCCAGCGTCTAGTGTTCCAGGCGCTGATTGATTGACCCCTACACACAAATAGTATTATTCAAACGCAGTCGGCGTGGTCCTCCTTTATCCACGTCAAACCAGATGGTATTTTGGAGGCGATTATCGGCAAGCTTACAAAGAACCCGTTGATCTGGACGCTTATGTATCCAGGCCAACTTCCAGTTGTGTCAGTTACTCAGTTAGAACATTGTTCAATTACTTCCAGAAGGCCCTTTTGCAATGAAGTGCTCGTCATCACCTAGCGCTCCACCACGAGCGGCGGCGGCGGACCTGTCCCTGTCGTTGCCGTTGGCAACGGCGACAGGCGGCGCCGGCGCCGGGGACGGGGGCGGCAAGAACGTGCGGCTGTACCCCTGCCTTTTCTGCGACAAGATGTTCCTCAAGTCGCAGGCGCTCGGCGGCCACCAGAACGCGCACAAGAAGGAGCGAAGCGCCTGCTGGAACCCATACCTCTACGCCGGCCGAGACGCCGCCGCCGTCACCGTCGCCAACCCCCTCTCGGCCGCGGGTGGCGTCGGCAGCGCCGCCGCCATGTCCATCCCCACACAGTCCCACAGTGGGCACGGTGAGGACGGCGGCGCCGAAGACGACGTCCCAAGCTATCGGGCGCAAATGCAGCGACGGCGCGCCGTGCTTTTTGCGCCGGTTAGCTGCGATGGCACGACCGACATGCTCAACTGGGTCTGGGCCAGCACCGTGGCGGCCGCCATGGCACCCTCATCTGGCGCCGGCGAGGATCTCGACCTCGAGCTGAGACTCTAGACGTACGTACGTGCGACTGCATCAATGTCATGGAGCAGGGCACTGGCAGCCACGCACGGTGCCGACACCTTTGGCTTTGGCCTTTGGGGTACAGGTCGTGGTACTCTTTCTGTCTATCATTAGGTAGCTATTTGTCCCTCCTTGCTTGCGTCCATCTTTGTATGTGTGTCATGGACTCATATTATATATGGCTCCGATTGCCATTAGGTGTTGTGAACCATGTACACAGGCATGCTACCTAAGCACCTATAGCTGAAGCGTCAACCTGACCAACAATTGTTGTTTTTTCTTTTGATGAGCTGTTGCGAGTTTATTCAGTCCTAATATATAATGTCTTTTGAGAAATCTAAAATAAGCACCCTTGTTTGAAATACGATAAGAATATAGTATGCACACGCGCGTTTAGAGCAACTCCAAGAGACTGATTTGGCTAGTATGTAAAATGAAATAGCTAGCAAAACTTTGATGAAATCCAACAGAGTAGCTAAAATCAACTCTCCATATGCTCTACCTCTAGTGGTCCCGCCTGCCATACTCATGTACGAGGGGATAGCTAGTGGGACTGGCTAGCCAAAGATGGCTAGCGAAGCCCCTGGTTTAGCTAGAGGAGGATAGCGAGGTCAAATTTAGCTAGTTTGTTGGGTTGAGTTTTTGGACAAATTTTTCATTTTTTTAACTAGTTAAGTCAAGATAGCTAGTCTCTTAAAGTTGCTCTACAAATGTTCATATCTAGTTATATTAATTATGTTGTAAATATGTGAGGATATTTATGGTAGAATTTATGCACATTGTATCAATTTACTCCAGCAGACGATCGAGCCGAGTTCCCAAAGCGGGAATGTCTATATGTTTCATGGGTTCATTCTTCAAAGCGGGAATGTCTATATGTTTCATGGGTTCATTCTTCAAACGGTAAATAAGTGAGAATGTTTATGGAAGAATTAATGCACAAAACAAAGAATTGCGGGGCTAAATAATTAAAAATACAAATTGCACTTGTTTATCATTTTTGAAATATCGATATTTCTGATAACTCTTCTAGGTATTTTTCCATTAACCAGAGTTTCATGGTCTTATGATCATGCTATTCCGAAGATTTGTAGTTCTCAAAATCTTGAAAACAAGAGGGGGATACCTTACCGTCACTACGGGAAACCGTGCATTTGTCGTGACCCTAGAGCTCACGGCAGAGGCAGCTTTGCTCTTGGCACACAATTTGTCAAGAGCATGCTCTTGTCAAAGGGCTCTCGACACCATCTGACCGGCAAACGACTCTTTACCGAGAGCTGGCCCCCGACCCACGACACACGTGTGTCGTGAGCGGAAATGACTCGTCAAAGAATGGGTTAGGCGTCACGGTGACATCCCTCTATGTCGTGAGTCTAACACCCGGCTCACGGCATAGTTTCAAAGTGTGCCGTGAGCCATGGATCTGGTTCACGGCACAAAGGCATGACGTGGCATTGGGGAACCAGGTCCACGGCTCACGGCACACGTGGTCAGTACCGTGTGGATATTGTGTGCCGTGAACCAGGGCTCTAACTTACGGCAAACTCCGAGGCTCTAGGAAGAGGCTCAGTTTCCTGTAGTGAGTGCTAGTTTCAAATTTTATACAGAACAAAACAATGAAAAACTAATTACAAAGAGATTTGTAGAAATAGAAAGAAAGAAGGAAGGATGGAAAAAAGAAACTAAAATAGTTGATAGGAGACAAAGTTGTACCACTCGGCTCTTGTAACTTGGCTATATATACGCCAAGTACTAGTCGCAACCACTAACCATGCTCTGAATCCATTCCGGCTAAAAAAATAAACCCCGGCCGGTAACCATCCCAGCTGCACGTTAATTTGGATTTGCATTCGTTTCTCTATTATTGCTACTGCACTCACCTAGCTAGTAGCTATCTAGCATCCTAGCCGGCGTCCCCAGCTAGACCTCAGTTGCCTGTCCTCCTTTTTCAACAATGTCATGAGTTTTTGGATGAGGTGGAGATAGAGCTAGTATGAGGATGATTTCATATCCAACACAACACCGAAAAGTTAATTACAGAATGTGGTGGTACAGTAAAAATATCCTAATGATGGTTCAATTAGGTTTAATAGTTTGGTCTCATGATGAATTTTTCTCCAATTATGTAATTCGTTATGTAATTAACTCATGTTAGTTCTCCTAATTAACATCCGAAGATTCGATGTGACTTGGACTAAGCTTTAGTCTCTAGATCCAAATGGCTCCTAGTCTAAAACATGAATTCGGCTGCTCAATTTCACTATAAGAAAACCTAACTAATAAATTATGTGATTCTATGTGACTTGGACTAAACTTATGTGATTCTAGTGGCGCCCACCGGGGGGCTCTTAACCTTGTGGTCGTGGGTTTAAGCCCCACGGTGGGCGCCACTGGAATCACGTATCCCAATCCCCCCAAAGAGTAGAAAGACAAAAGGATTATGGATGATAATCATCCCGCCTCCTAACTCTAGGACTCCATAAGGAGGGATGCTTGTTTACACTGTTTCCATTGGTGGTGCTGAATATTACAAATTCATCCCTGAATTTTACAAAGACATCCTCAAAGTCCCTAAACCTCACTAATCAACCCTTTGATCCCTATTTCAGGCCTCTCTTGTACACAAGGGGCCGGGGTTCATAGCCTTATGTCACCTAAGGTGCACCGCAACAAAAATAATTGCACTAGTCAAACTTGCTTGTTTAGCAAAGTGCACATTTGTCGAGCGCAAAACAACACTCGGCAAACAAGCAAGTTTTGCTGGATGTTTTTTTCGCACTTGCCAAAGAAATAAATTGAGAAAACATGGTACGAGAAAAAGGATCGAATAAGAAAATAAAAAAACTTGGTTTACCGGTACTTGGTCAACAAAACCTTAAAAGGGTCAAAAAAAAAGGAAAATGAAATAAACTTGGTTTGCCGAGCCGAAACAAGCTCGGGCGGGTACGGTTTGGGCTGTCAGGGCTCGAGCCGGCGTGGTGGCGGCGGCAGTGAGGTTGCTTTTTTTTCCTTCCAATTTTTTTTTGCCAAGTGACGGTTTAGCACTCGGTAAAGTGTTTGCGAAGAGCTCGACAAAAAAACACACAGCTTTGCTGAGTCTGCCTTCACCGAGTGGTGCTTGGAGAGTGTAATACTCTTTTCGCTCTTTGACAAACCTCCGGTTTGCTGCAGTGAATTTGGCAGCTCTAGTCAGTCAGAAAATCCGAAAAGGTCAGACCTTGTTTGGGGTGCCTCCCGGGTGCTTCGTAGCCGGAGCACGGATCGGCTCGGATCGGAGAGCCACTCAGCTAGTAGTTGATTGTATCACCTCTCGGGTTGCGTCTTGGCTTCTTGCATTGCAACTGTGCTGCGCAGTGTCACTGGCGACTACTGTTATTTGCCATTGTGTGGGGCATCAATTTTGTGGCCGGCGTGCTTTCGAGCAACAAATCACAGCACACAGACTGCTCCCGCATTATATTTTTTTTTCTAGGAGTGATTTCTTTTTCTTGAAAATATTTGATTAGGCTTTCTGATAAAGTAGAGAGGGCCATTATTGGTCTACCCGTACGTCTAAAGATTTTATTCAGTCGCATTTTCTTTAATCTTCTACCTTTTTGAGATGATAATATATCCGGTGCAAAACAACATCTCTGTGAAAATCCATATGCAAACCACGGTAAAAAAAATCGTCTAGAATCATAACACATGTAGATGATACGATGATAGACAACCTTGTAATTTCGTAAATACAAGGTAGAAAGCTGTCTAGATAATTTATTTGAAATTTGTTACTTTTATATCTCACAAACGAAGTCGAGTTTGGACAAGATATTTTACAAAGTTGTGTATCATCGTATCATCTACACGTGTGATTTTTTTTTGTGATTTTAGATGATTTTTTTGACATGACAATTTGCACCGGTCTTCACGGAGAGGTTGGTTTGTAATATAATGATACATACGTTGCCATATTATAATAATCCTCTGTGCATATTTGGATACGGTGTAGTATCTCCGTGCTATCTACATACGTATACGTAGGACTACTTGTGCTCATGCCTGTCGGCATACATACGCCTCTCTCGATTGGACAACGACCCTTCTCTCTGTTCAACCGTCAATTATTGGGCCATATGTCGCTATGATGATCACTGATACATAGTAGACATCAGATCAGTGTGGTCATATATATTATTGGTGGTTTCCTGCTGGTCTGCAGGGACCTGCTTTTGTTGGATGGAGTCATGGAGATCATCCCTTTTCCAGTCATCCAGTGTGGACACTTTGAGGACAAATAATGATATACGCACGCAGTCGAGATCAGTACACACGGCACAGCAGTGTCCTCACAGATATGATGCGATTTATATGTGTTTGTTGCATGGGTATAGTTCATCAATGTTTTGATTTAATTTGGTGTACATCTTTTACAGTTTAGAATTATTATATTCCTCCATCCTTCACAGTTCTGCAAAACACTGATAAACTAAGACAAATTTATGTGATGAAAACATTTAAAAGGGGCTAATAAAGAATAGTAGTCTGGCAATCGATCGGGACTAAAGGGTTCCCACCAAATTCCCTTACAGCAATGGGGACTAAAACCCGACTGGGTGGAAGGTGGTTTCTGATCTACCGCTGATAGCTGCGTACAGTGTTAGGTTTTGAGTTGGACTAAAACCAGTAGTGAGTTGGGCTGTTGGAGTGCAGAAAGAAAATATAGGGAGGGTCCACACGACGCTTGATCATTCAGCACCGGCCAGCTCCGTTGTCTTCTTTCTCGTTGCTGTTTATTACCTCGCTGTGCACGTACGGATCGACAGATGCTTTGCAGCGATGGCGAGGGGCTGCTTCGTCGTCGTCTGTTGGCCTTGACCTAACAGATTAAAGCCTGCTCGCCCGGTCGATCCACAAGAAACTACAGGCATCATCCTTTTGTCGTGCTGTGGCTGCTTACAAGGGCTTGTACGGACACACAGAATGAACACTAAGTGATGCATGCAGCTAGGTGGCTGCGCGATCACATGAAACGGCAGCCAGCTACAACCACCGAATCCAACCCAGCACTGCAGGATAGATTGCTTTGTACTGTATGTCTATATGTGTCTATTCGAATTAGGACATCACTGGGCGCGGCGCACCAAGAGCATCCTGCATTTATAGTATAGTATAATAAATAATAGAGTACTCTAGTATATACTACACAGGGAGAATCCACTGAAACTTTCCAGGACATGGAGAATCACATCAAAGGGCAGCCAACCAGCTCCAACAGCCGCATCCAGCATTCCAACCCTGCACTGCAGGATACTCCCTCCATTCCTTTATACAAGCATTCCTACGGTTCAAAATTTTTGTCAAAACACAAGCACTCTTAGGGATAGAACAAAATTAAATGGGGTTGGTGGGTGGGTGGGTGGCCGGAGAATTGGTGTGTAGTGTAAAATGAGGGGTATATGTGTCATTTCCTTCCATTGTTGTTTGTTGAGTTTGAACACTTGGAATGCTTATATAAAGAAATGGAGGGAGTACTCCCGAGGATGGAGTACACTGCTTTGTACTATATACTCGAATTAGGACAGAACTGCGAGCACCAAGAGCATTCTCCATTTAGTGCCTATTTGTCCTGACTCCAACTTCAAATCCAAATCAAAGTTGAATGAAGCCATTGTAAGGAATCGGATGCCCGTAGCCTAAGAGGGGGAGGGAGTGAATTAGGCAACTTAAAAACTTAACCTATGGCTTCACTACTTCTGCATAAAGTAAACTAGATCAAATCTATCTAGATGTGCAATCTAAGGTTCATCTAGTGTGAAACCCTCATCCCAAAACAAAATTTTGCAACTTATAGCCAATCCTAGCATGATACTACTCTGGGAAAGTAAAGGCAAGGAAGGATTGCAAGAGAGAAATGCGGAAACGTAAAGAGGGATGAGAGGAAGCAAACTCTTGAAATGTGATTTATCGCGTGGTATCGGTAGCCACATAGCCACCCCTAGTCCACGCTGTTGAAGCACTCACACAAGAGTGTTGCTTCGTCACCAAGTTTTTCCCAAGAGCACTACTTGACTCGCCACAAAGGCTCACTACTTAGGCACTTGCTGAGAGCCTGTGTGGTTCGAGGACCGGTGGTAGGTTGCTTCCTTGTGTGATGAGTGATTGACAACGTGGTGTGCATTGATTCTTGGCTAAGTATTGCAGGTGCAGGTTGCGGCTTGACTAGTGATTGGTGCAGGTGAAGAACAAGCGCGAAAGGTCGTTGCCGGTGAGGCCTCCAAGTGTGGAGAAGACAAGTAGGCTTGGTTCGAGGGACCCGGTGGCCAGCAGAGTCAAGTGTGGGCTGCATGGTGGCAAGAACGGCGAGATGAAGTCATGAATGTCTTCTTTGTTGAGCCTCTAAGGTTGAGTCGGGACTACGTGGGAGCCGAGTCATGAGTGGTGATTGGCGGAGGCTACACCGAGTTCGCGGGGGTTCCGGTGGTTCACTACAAAGCCATTGGGTTCCTTGGTTGATCCACAAAGCCAAGACGGAAGATCGAAGACGGAGGTGCAGCAACATCGGATCGGTCTGACCGATGGGTCTGACCGGTGGGTATCGGTCTGACCGGTGTGAGATGACGCAGTTCGGAGACTTCGAAGCGGAGGACATGCGTCGGGATCATAAGGCTAGCGTCGAGGCTAAGCAAGTTTGCGGTCACTGGGCATTTGTCTGATGGTGCGACGACAAAGTTTCCCAAATGGCCCTTCGAGGGCATGTATCCTAGTGTTAGGTCTTAGGGGTAGTTTCGTCTTTCGATTTACTCCATATAACCCAAGTTGTGAGAGGATGGCAGCCATCTCCTGGAACCCTAGCTCATTTTGTTTTGCTATTTTCCTCTTCCATTTTACTTTGGAATTTCTAGGACTAGCTTGAGAGCTTCATGGTGAGATCTTGTGAGAGGGAAGGATGATCGGGCGGCAAGCTAGACCTTGTACGAACCTTCATGGTATGTATAAATGATTCGGCGTGGTTCCTCAAGGCTTGGTTGTGTCTCTCCCATTTTTCCTTTTTGGTGATTTTCAGAGCCTTTTCTTGGCGATTTTCTTGTGGCGGTTTCGAGGCCTTTCTCTTTGGGATTTGATGGGGGATGTATGCATGAACCCCTCATGGTTCTTTTGCATTTGATTCCCCTCCTAAATCCATGAGCAAAGGGGCTCGATTTTGGGGTTTTCTCCTTTCTAGGGTTAGAGGCGTTCTTGGTGGGCTTTCTTTGATTCCTCTCGATTTAGCAAGTTTTGGTGGACCAAATATTGGCTATGGAGTGCCCATGAGGTGTTCGTACTATAACCAAAGTCTTGTGCAAATTTGTGGAGCGAATCGGGAGATCAAGAGTTGGATTTGGAGGAGCTGACCCGCGGGCGTTGTTCAGCCCGAGAGCTCAGGTCCTGACCGGTCTGACTAGTACCTCTCACCAGTCTGACCGGTGCATACCCTTGGTTGAGTTTTGCTCCAATGAACATCTTGGTGAGTTCTCTATTATCTCGTGTTGCTGCTGTTTCATTTGGTTAGTTTTGGAGCTCGGTAGGCCTATTTGGTGGATTTGGGATTTCCTGGCTTGGACTGGTGTGACCGGTGAGCTACACTGACCTAGACGGTGTAGGGGCCTTCTGTGGAAGTTCTCAGGTTTTGCCAAGTTGCTCCAGTATTGATCGGTCTGACCAATGCTCCTCATTGGTCTGACCGGTGCAGTCCAGTGGTGCTCGAGTTGCTTGTTCCGCTGCGTTCTCAGGTAGGTGTAAGTGGTTGTTGGTTCCTAGGACCAGTAGCACTCTAGTGTCTACGTAGTCTTGTCTAACTTGGGTAGTTGAGTTGGAGACATGTTTTGGAAGTTGTGTTCGTTTTGTTGGAGTTCTCATCTCCTTCGAGAAGAATTTTTATCAGCTCCCATTCACTCCCCCCTCTCTGGTCGCCAGATCGGTCCTTCAATTGGTATCAGAGCGGGTTCGGGTTTTTATGGACTCTAACCAGTCTAATCCAAAGATGGTGTACCAGGAACGGGGATCGGGTCCTCCGCACTTCGATGGGAAGAACTACCAAATGTGGCAGAGACGGATGGCTGCGTTCCTCCATGGAAAGGGTCAGATCCTTTGGGACATTACGGCGAATACAACTTATGTTCATCTGATTAACTTCCTTGCTCCAGGATCGAGGGATATGTTCGACGCCAACAACAAGGCGGTCGACTACTTGTTTCGTGCTCTGTGTCAGTCTGAATTCGATCGGGTTTACACAAAGGACTTAGCTTGTAGGATTTGGGAGCAGTTGAAGGATGCTCATGCTGGGAATGCTCAAGTTCAGGCTCAAATGTATGCGACTTATCGGAGAGAGTACGAGAACTTCACTCATCTCCTCGGCGAGTCTGTTGATGCCCTTTTCCAATGGTTTACGGTCGTAGTGAACAACATGAGAGCCAATACGGTCGTGCTCCCATATGATGATCATGATACAGCCATGAAGCTCTTGTACTTGTTGGATCACACTGTATGGGACGGGAAGGTCAAGGCTATTCTTGAGTCCGAGAAGTATGACACCCTGACCATGAACAAGCTGTTTTCCAAGCTCAAGTCAGCTTAGTTTGATCGTGGTATGACTACCCGTCTTGAGAGCCTGACTAATTCTCATAGTCTTGCTCTCGTCGGTGGCAAAGGTGCTAAGTCTAACGCTAATGCGTCCTCCAGGATGTACTCTCTGTCTTGTTTGATGACTTTGCTAGATGAGGAGTTTGACATGCTTGGAGAGGACGGGCTGGCGTTGCTGACTAGGCGGTTCGAAAGGCTGCACGAGAACCGAGTGAACACAAGGAAGAATCCACACATGCTTTCAGTGCGGCAAGCCAGGACAATTCATCGTTGACCATCCGGAGAAGATGGAGAACAAGGACGGCTACAAGCACTGGTCGAACAAGGATGGCAAGTACCAATCAAGGCGCGATCACAAGCACAAGAACAAGCATGAGGACAAGAGACGATCAAGGAAGAAGGACGGTTGCGACAGGAAGGCCCGAGTGATGGTCGGAGCTAGCGACGTCGACTCTAGCTCCGCCTACTCTTCCTCCAAGTAGCAGGAAGGCTCGAGTAGCAGTGAAGATAAAAGTGATCGGCACAAGAACAAGAAGTCATCCAATAACTTGAGTGGGCTGAGCTGCTACGCGAGAGATGGCTTATGTGGTATGGCTCGTAGCTCTGTCAGCAAGAAGAGTCACCACAGCGACTCGGACTCCGACTCCGAGGATGATGTTGACGGATAAAAGACGTATCCCTCTACGATCCGCAAGCGTACGGACCCCACACCTTTTTCACCACGAGATTCCCAAGGTTCTTATCAATCCGCGGAGCAAGGGGATTACAAGCGTTCGATCAACAACGACTCACTAGCTACTAAAACCCTAACTACTATTATACTAGAAAACAACTAAACTACACTAGAGAGAATGATAAACGATCAAGATAGAAGACACTCGCCCACGGGTCTACGATACTAGAGCATGCAATCGCTTAAAGACATGAAAAACCAATCTAATCTATCGGGGTTGTGACCACGGTTTCGCCCTTTCCCTCCTCTCGTCTTGTCACTACGTGAAGGTATTCATGACTAGACCTTTGATGGCCACGGCATATTGAATGGATCCAAGGAAGCATTGAGGCCTATACTCCCTTTACGGCACGGTTGCAAGCCTTAAGCATTAAAGTATATTCAACACAAGATGATAGATAGATAATCCGACAAAGTGCGATTACATCTCAAGATCGATTACAACCCATGGACGAATGAGAAGATTACCCCATCAAGGTGCTTGGTCATGGCACCGTTGATCATGGTTTCCCCTTCCGCCGGTGTCTTCCTTCTTCTCCACGAGAGGGTGCTTCCTTCGAGGTGGTTGATCTCCCGCCGGAGATCCTCCTCCTCTCTCTCTAGCTTGTGGATGGCCTTCCGGTGCGAATAACTCCTCTCCTCTCGTGTTGGCGGCGCGTCGGGGGGTTTTAGGGTCGAAGATCCTTCGAGGGCAAGGAAGACGGGACCGAACCGGTGCCGAAGTGGGCTGGGCCGGCCCGCCCGGGCCGGCCGGCCCGGGCCCGGTTCGGCCGGTTCGGTCGCCCTTTTTGCTCCGTGGGTCCTCGTGCACTTATCTACTTTGCCCCCTCCACTTGCATGATTTTGACGCCGTTATCCTCGCGATCAAGATGGAGGCTCTCTTTGCATGAAGTTTGATCTTTTACGCTTCAATCCCCGGGGTGTTTCTCATAGCACTTCGGTCCTCGCCACCATTGGAAGTGATTTCAGCAAGCTCATGAACACGAACAAGACTCCATGAATGCTCCTTTGAACTTATTGCGAATCCATCCTTTATGTCCATGTTTTCCTACATAAACATAACACTTCCAAATGCATGCACAAAGATGAACTTGTTATATGATTAGTGTGCCTAGTGGCGGGTTAGTTCCATAATCAAATCCAAACCAAAGTGTAATGAACATGCTAGGTGCACCAAAATACACCGTCAACATCTCCCCCACACTTAGCTCTTGCTCGTCCTCGAGCAAGTACTCGCAAAAGAACTTCGTCCAAGGAGTGTAATCGTGTACCACTTATCCTTCTTCACAAGTTAGTCAATCCCTTCATCTTTAATACATAAACACAAAGTAATGATAATCAAACATAAACATGGGCGTTTAGAATTTTTACCACGTCAAGATTTACCCCACAACTCAAACTCTTCACCCGAAGTCTTCAATTTCAGCCATGCTTACTCCTTTGCTTCCATCGGAGGGTTTTTTTATGGTTTTCAAAACAAAAATTCCTGCAACAAGTATTAGACAAAAACCTTTCTCCAAGCTCTCTCAAGTCACTCATATGATGTGGCTATCCTAACCAAATTTTATAAAACTCTCACCTCCCATTAATCTCTCATATATCATGTAAAGTGGAGCTATAGGTAGGGCTAGCGCAATCAACACAAGTATTGTCAAACTAAGAACTTCCTCTAATGGTTGCCTACCTTTCAAAGCCAATGATCATGAGAATTAACCATATGTAGGGATATCAAGGATGAGAAGATCTAGAATGGTGGACATGTGCAAGGGCAAAAGAAAATTGTGACTACTAGGCACCAATGATGTCCTCGTTGTCGGATTGCACATGGTTGGAAATAGAGTAAAAGTTTCGTCTCACAAACAACGTGACATCCTTCCTTACACTTTATTTTTTTTCTTTTCTTTCACTTGATCCATCCCTCTCATATCTTCATTGCTAACTCATCTTTCTCTTTTTCTTTTTTCTTCTTTCATTGACATATGATTTTTCTTTCTTTCTTTCTTTCTTTCTTTTCCATACACATACTTTTTCTCTTTACTTTTCTCTCTCTTGACAACTTTTCAAAGCTTTCAATTCTCTCTTTCCTCGCATGCATACAATCTGAAATTTTTAAATAAATCATGCTAGAGACAAGACGAAACTTTGAAAATAGGTTGTGTTCAAGGAATACGATGTACAAAAGAGATGTATAGGGTTAGGTATGGAATTCGGCGATGTACGTGACTTCCGTTGTGAAAGTCACGTTACCGAATATATGACGAGGCTAGCAACAAAAGATAAGCACAAGGACATGATCATTGCTCGAAATTAAAACTCACCAAGAGAGAAGGGTCCTAGCCTAACTCATCGTGCTAATCACACTTATGGTGGAGCGAAAAAAATAAACTTGGCTTTGGATAGGAATTTTTTTTCTTACTCTCAACTTGGAAAAAGAGGTTTTGCTAACCTTTATTACAAGGGTTTTAAAATAATTTTCAGAACTGAAATCCTCCAATTTTTAGCATCGAACATAACACAACTGACATGTGAAGCTCAAGATCGAAGTGCGGTATGGGTACTTTAAGTAGTAGCGATTCCACTAAGCACCACGGTAAACGTTTTTCAAACCACATACTTGTGTTCATATATCAAGAATCGAAGATTAAACAAACAAGTAAATAAAGATAAACAATACATAAAACACAAAGATATATATAAAGACTCTTTTTATTTGGTTTTCTTGACTCAACACTAATTTAAGACACTTGCAAAAATTTTAAAACGAGACTCAAAAACTAAAGACTCATTAAAACACTAAGACTCTCACACGACGATTAAACCGAACCTAAACTTGAAGTTCAAAAGCTAAGGCTAGCGAGCTAGCTCTCCCCCACACTTAAAACATACGACGTCCTCATCGTATCTTACAAAAATCCTAAGGGGAAAACTAGATCTAGTGGTACTTCAAGCAAGTTTTGCACCACTTGCCTCTCATGTTTCCAACCATGCCGAAAAGCTTGCGCACGTTGCGGTTAAGGAACTTGTAGTCATCTTCAACTACGCGCTCCAAGTCCTCCATACGCTGCTTCATCGCTTCCATGGCTTGGAGACATTCGTCGGCCGACGTGTAGAGATCCGCGATGGATTGACGGCAAACTCGACAGCACACCGGATGCAATCCGAAGGGGTCGTCGTCGCCATAATCTCCACCGTTGTCACCACCGCCGTCGCCACCTCCATTGTCGTTGCCTTCACCACCGCCGTTGCCGTCGCCGTTGGGGCCTTCGGGAGTCCTTTCATAGGGTTGCTCACCCCAATCATCATCATCTCTACCGGCGGCCGCCCACGAGCTCGGGCTACGATCGTCGGAGTAGTCACTATCCCCATAATCCTTAGGCTCCGGCGACACCTCCTTGTAATCCTTGCGCTTGATGCCTTGGAGGCGTGCCGACCTTCGAACGGGTGTAGGGACCTTCTCTCCTTTGACGGGGTTGCGAGATGCAAGAGCTCCGGTCGGGACACGTCCTCCGCAACGGATACGTGCGGTCCTCTTGACGGGTAGCTTGACCTCGCATCGCATCGCCTCCTCCATCGATGGCTTCTTGGCTTCTAGCTTCAACTCTAAGCTTTTTGGAGGCTCAATGGCTCGCTACAAGGGTGCAACACATTGCTTGAAAGGTTTGATTCTCGAGCTCCCAATTCGGCCAAATATATAGTCCCGAGAGAAAAGCCCCGGGAACCTTATTTTCCTTTTTTACACTTCCCTTAAAATTTTCCGACCAAACAAGGAAGTCAAAAAGGAGCAATTCGTGCGAGATTCGGGGTCATCGGGCGTCGGGCCACCCCCGGGCCGGTCCGCCCGGGCCGGCCGGCCCACCCCCGCCTCGGGGGCCGGGCCGGTCCGGTTTTTTGCACACCGCCCTATTTTTTTTCTTCCTCACCCCATGGGAAAAAGTTGGCCCGGAAATCTTCGCGAAAAACTCCGGAAAGCTAAAAGAAAAATTATTTACGAAGTTGATGCCTTGTTTTTCGTCCTAGGCGGGACGTTCGGGCTCTTCCTCCATGGTAAAGACGTCAACATGATGAATGGGCACGACATCGGGTTCGTAGTAAACGTTAAGCCGCTGTCCATTCACCACAAATTGATCGCCGTTTATATCCATAATTGTTACCGCTCCGTTGGAGAACACCGAATGCACAACATAAGGTCCATCCCACTTGCTTTGCAATTTCCCCTTTCCGAAGGTTTTAAACCTCGAATTGTAGAGGAGGACCTTATCTCCTTCTTTGAATTCTTTTTTCTTCAATCTTTTATCATACCACCTTTTGATTCTCTCCTTGTATATGCTTGCGTTTTCATATGCTTTCAACCTCAACTCCTCTAGCTCGCTTATTTGAATTCTTCGTTTCACCACCGCGGCATCGAGATCAAGGTTCATCTCTTTAATCGCCCAATAGGCTTTATGTTCCAACTCAACCGGAAGGTGGCAAGCTTTTCCATAGACAAATTGATAAGGGGTCATACCTATCGGTGTTTTAAACGCCGTTCGATAAGCCCATAAAGCTCCGTCTAATTTCTTTGACCAATCCTTGCCTCCCTTCTCTATGGTTTTGTTGAGTATGCTTTTTAATTGCCTATTTGACGTCTCCGCTTGTCCGTTGGTTTGTGGGTGATAGGCCGTGGAGACCCTATGCTCAATTCCCAACTTGGACAAGCACCTTTTGAAGTTCTTCCCGGTGAAATGAGTTCCTCCATCACTTATCAAGATTCTCGGTGTACCGAAACGGGGAAAAATCACGTTCTTGATCATAGTGATGGACTCCTCTCGTGGAAGCTTTACGACATGGTATAGCCTCTACCCACTTGGATACATAATCAACCATAACAAGTATATACTCGAATCCAAATGAGTTTTTAAAAGGCCCCATGAAGTCTATGCCCCATACATCGAATATGTCGATTTGCAAGTTGTATTTCAAAGGCATAGAATTTCTTTGAGAGATGTTTCCGGTTCTTTGGCATTCGGGGCATGACGCAACATATCTTTTAGTATCTTCATGCATCTCCGGCCAATAGAATCCACTCGACCATACTTTGGCTTCGGTTCGAAAATGGCTATAGTGTCCACCGTACTCCGCCGAGTGGCACTTCCTTAGAATCTCAAGCCTCTCTTCTCTTGGCACACATATTCTCATCACTCCATCATTGCCAAGCTTGAAGAGGTATGGTGCATCCCAAAAATATTTCTTACTTTCGGAAATAATCTTCCTTTGAGTGTTTTTGTCTAGATGATCGAGGGGCATCTTTCGAATTGCTCGAATGATGTCGATCATCCAAGTATCTTTATCAAGCACTCTATAGAGGTGGTCATCTCTCATCTTATCTTCTATGGGCTCTTTATCATCTTGTCCACGATTCATCCTAGACAAATGATCGGCCACAACATTCTCCACCCCCTTTTTATCACGAATTTCAACATCAAACTCTTGGAGAAGAAGGATCCAACGAATCAAACGTGGTTTAGCTTCCTTCTTAGCCAAGAGATACTTGATGGCTGCGTGATCGGTGTAAACAATGACTTTCGAGTTCACGATGTAAGATCTGAATTTTTCGAAAGCGAATACCACCGCTAACAACTCTTTTTCCGTAGTAGCGTAATTTAATTGTGCCCCACTAAGAGTTTTGCTAGAGTAGTAAACGGCGTGAACTCGGCCTTCCTTTCTTTGTCCCAAGACCGCGCCTACGGCGTAGTCACTTGCGTCACACATGATCTCGAAAGGTTGGCTCCAATCCGGAGGTTGGATGATGGGAGCACTCACCAAAGCATTTTTCAAGGTCCGGAATGCCGCTAAACACATCTCATCAAAGTCGAAAGCCACATCCTTTTGAAGAAGGTGCGTTAAAGGCGTAGTGATCTTCGAGAAGTCCTTTATAAATCTTCTATAGAATCCGGCATGGCCTAGAAAGCTCCTTAAGGACTTAACATCCGTAGGAGTTGGGAGTTGCTCAACCGTCTCTACCTTAGCCTTGTCCACTTCAATTCCTCTCTCGGATATAACATGTCCGAGCACTATGCCTTGCTTAACCATGAAGTGGCACTTTTCCCAATTGAAAACCAAATCTACCTCCGCACACCTTGTAAGGACCTTTTCTAAGTTTGCTAAGCAATCCATGAATGTCTTCCCGTAAACGGAAAAATCATCCATAAACACTTCAACAATTTCTTCGATGAATTCCGAGAACACGGCCATCATGCAACGTTGAAAAGAGGCCGGAGCGTTGCATAGGCCGAAGGGCATCCTCCTATATGCAAACGTTCCGTAAGGACACGTAAACGTTGTCTTATGTTGATCTTCCGGTGAATGGGGATTTGCATGAACCCCGAGTATCCGTCGAGAAAGCAAAAATAAGCGTGGTTTGCTAACCTCTCGAGCATCTCGTCTATGAACGGTAGGGGGAAGTGATCTTTCTTCGTCGCTTTGTTAAGCTTACGGTAATCGATACACATCCGCCACCCGGTCACGGTTCTTTGCGGTATCAATTCGTTCTTCTCATTCTTCACCAAGGTCAAACCTCCTTTCTTCGGTACACAATGTACCGGGCTCACCCATTCGCTATATGTTAGATATAGCGAATAAAAGATAAACTAAAATATAAAACTAAGTTAGATGCAAATCAAACGATGTAAACTAACTTGCTCCCCGGCAACGGCGCCGAAAAAGGGGCTTGTTGACGGATAAAAGACGTATCCCTCTACAATCCGCAAGCGTACGGACCCCACACCTTTTTCACCACGGGATTCCCAAGGTTCTTGTCAATCCGCGGAGCAAGGGGATTACAAGCGTTCGATCAACAACGACTCACTAGCTACTAAAACCCTAACTACTATTATACTAGAAAACACTAAACTACACTAGAGAGAATGATAAACGATCAAGGTAGAAGACACTCGCCCACGGGTCTACGATACTAGAGCATGCAATCGCTTAAAGACATGAAAAACCAATCTAATCTATCGGGGTTGTGACCACGGTTTCGCCCTTTCCCTCCTCTCATACTGTCACTACGCGAAGGTATTCATGACTAGACCTTTGATGGCCACGGCGTATTGAATGGATCCAAGGAAGCATTGAGGCCTATACTCCCTTTACGGCACGGTTGCAAGCCTTAAGCATTAAAGTATATTCAACACAAGATGATAGATAGATAATCCGACAAAGTGCGATTACATCTCAAGATCGATTACAACCCATGGACGAATGAGAAGATTACCCCATCAAGGTGCTGGTCATGGCACCGTTGATCATGGTTTCCCTTCCGCCGTGTCTTCCTTCTTCTCCACGAGAGGGTGCTTCCTTCGAGGTGGTTGATCTCCCGCCGGAGATCCTCCTCCTCTCTCTCTAGCTTGTGGATGGCCTTCGGTGCGAATAACTCCTCTCCTCTCGTGTTGGCGGCGCGTCGGGGGTTTTAGGGTCGAAGATCCTTCGAGGGCAAGGATGACGGGACCGAACCGGTGCCCGAGGTGGGCCGGGCCGGCCCCGCCGGGCCGGCCGGCCCGAGCCCGGTTTCGGCCGGTTCGGTCGCCCTTTTTGCTCCGTGGGTCCTCGTGCACTTATCTACTTTGCCCCCTCCACTTGCATGATTTTGACGCCGTTATCCTCGCGATCAAGATGGAGGCTCTCTTTGCATGAAGTTTGATCTTTTACGCTTCAATCCCCGGGGGTGTTCCTCGTAGCACTTCGGTCCTCGCCACCATTGGAAGTGATTTCAGCAAGCTCATGAACACGAACAAGACTCCATGAATGCTCCTTTGAACTTATTGCGAATCCATCCTTTATGTCCATGTTTTCCTACATAAACATAACACTTCCAAATGCATGCACAAAGATGAACTTGTTATATGATTAGTGTGCCTAGTGGCGGGTTAGTTCCATAATCAAATCCAAACCAAAGTGTACCGAACATACTAGGTGCACCAAAATACACCGTCAACGGATGAGGTACGTGATGAGCTTCCCTTCTTGCATGACGAGAACGAGCGTCTTGGAAAGTTGCTTGATAATCATGATGACATGCTTAGAGAGGCCCAACTCAAGTCAAAACCTAAGCTCATACGGTTCCATTGTGACTATTGTGGGAGAGATGGTCACAAGGGTGAGTTTTGCTTCAAGAGGAAGCATGAGGAGAGAATGGAAAAGGAGTGGGATAACAAGGACGAGTACCACCCTTCCAATGGTATACTTGAACCTCGTATTCAAAGGCGATTGTGAGAATGGTTTTGGCTTGGAAAGATCGAAAGGTGGGAGCTGGTGCTGCTGGTTGAGCACTACCGGTCAGACCGGTGTAGGTCTAGGTAGATAGCGGGTTGGTTTTCATGCTCGTGAGGATGCACAGTTTGGTTCTGGTGGCCGTGGTTCTGGTGGATGGCATGGATAGTTTGCAGGTGGTTAGTTTGCTAGACGTTCTCTACCTCGTGCTCAATACGAGGGTGGGAGGAGTCGTAGTTTTGAGATTAAGAGGAGGAACGGTCCACGGTCTTCCTTTCATGGTTTTCATTCTCCTCCAGCTAGACATGGGTGGTTTCCTCGTGGTGGTTTTAGTGGTGGTAGCTTTGATAGGCTTGCTGATTTGGTTTGTGCTAACCCCACTTTGGAGCAAATGGCTCAGCACTGGTTTTACTCTTTTGGTACTAACCCCAGTGTTGAGTCATTTGTTCACTCACGTGCTCTCTTTTGAATTTCAGGTGGAATACTTGGGGAACGCTTGGTTGATTGACTCCGGTTGCTCGAGGCATATGACCAGAGACAAGGGGTGGTTTTCAAGTCTTGTCCCATTGGTGGCTAAGCATACAACATCTTTAGGGACAATGGGCGAGGGCTTTCAGAAGGTGAGATTAAGGTAAGTGACAATATCACTCTCAGGTGTGTTGCTCTTGTCTAATCGCTCGAGTTCAATTTTCTTTCTATGTCCCAGCTGTTGGATGAGGGTTTTGAGGTGTTGTTTCGGCCTGGTGGTTTTCGGATTTTGGATTCTAGAGGGGACATAGTTTGCATGGTTGTTCCTGAGGGTAAAGTGTTCCGAGCAGATTTCTCTCAGTCTTCAGGTGTGTCTCGTGGCTTTTTGGATGGTTCTGCAAGTGAGTTGTGGAAGTGGCATAGGAAGTTGGGTCACTTGAGCTTTGACCTTTTGTCTCGCTTGAGTAAACTCAATTAGGTTCGAGGATTGCCACGGTTGAGGTTTGAGAAAGAGTTCGTTTGTGCGCCGTGTAGGCATGCCAAGATGGTAGCCTCTTCCCATACGCCTCTCACCGATGTGATGATTGAGCATCCATGTGGGCTGCTCCATATGGACGTTGTTGGCTTAGCTCGTGTGCGATCTGCGGGTGTGAGCTGCTCCATATGGATGACTGAGTAGTTGTGGTGGACGACTACTCTCGGTATGCGTGGGTTTTCTTTTTGGAAGAGAAAGGGGAGATGTTTGGTTTTGTTCTAGATCTTGTCTTGAGGTTGAGGAATGAGATGCACGGAGATGTCATACGAGCAATCCGCAATAACAATGGCTCGGAGTTCAAAAACTCTCACTTCGAAACCTTTTGCCATGACTTGGGTCTTGAACACCATTTTTCGAGTATGTGTACGCCTCCCCAGAATGGAGTGGTGGAAAGGAAAAACCGAACCTTGTGCGAGATGGCTCGGACGATGCTCGATGATCATAGGACCCTGAGAAGGTTCTGGGCTGAGGCGGTCAATACCGCGTGCTACGTGTCGAACAGGGGCTACCTCAGGGTCCACAAGAAGAAAATCTGCTATGAGTTGATGCACGGTCGCACACCCAAGGTGAGTCACTTCCATGTCTTTGGTTGTAAATGCTTCATTCTTAAGAAAGGGAAGAAGTTCAAGTTCGAGGCTAGGTCTGTCGACAGCATTTCCTTTGGTTACGCGTCTCATTCTAGAGAATTTCGTGTGCTCAATCTTGAAACTAACCAAATCGTGGAGACTTGCGAGGTAACCTTCGACGAGACACAACCACTTACTCAGCTTGTTTTTGAGTGTGCAGGTGACGATGAACTTCGTGAGGAGATCTTTTAGGAGGAGGAGCATGTACATGGAGATGATGAAGATGGCGGTGTGGTGCCCGCGGCTGAGCATGTACCTACTACTTCAACTACGATCGAGAATAGGCCCTCTCCCACACCTACAACGACAAACCCAGATCAGGGCGAAACTGCTGTTGACCGTAGCATCAAGGTGAGAACCTCCCCGGCGAGTTCAAGTGGATCACCCAGCTTCGAAGATCATCGGCAACATCAATGAACGTACTACACGGTCGAGGGTTCGAAAGAATTCTCACTTTGCTCATGTTGCTTTTGTTGCTACCTTTGAGCCCAAAGACATTGGACACACACTATCTGATCATATTTGGGTCAATTCGATGCATGAGGAGTTAGAGAATTTTGAAAGGAACCAAGTTTGGGAGTTGGTTGACCCTCCTCTGGGATGTAAGCCAATTGGGACAAAATGGGTGTGGAAATGGGTGTGGAATAATAAAGAAGGAGAGAAAGGAGAGGTGGTGAGAAACAAGTCGAGGTTGGTGGTGCAAGGGTATAGTCATAAAGAGGGGATCGACTACGAGGAGACCATTGCTCCCGTAGCTCGTTTGGAGGCGATTAGGATCCTTCTATCCTTTTCTGTGGCTAAAGGGTTCAAATTGCACCAAATGGACGTGAAAAGTGCTTTATTTCCTGAACGGTGTCTTGGAGGAAGAAGTGTACGTGAGGCAACCACCAGGGTTTGTGAGTGAGAAGTACCCCCACTGGGTGTACTAGTTGAGGAAGGCACTATATGGGTTGAAGTAGGCGCATAGAGCTTGGTATGGTAGGTTGAGGGGGTTCCTGTTTGAGAGAGGTTTTCAGATGGGGAAGGCCGACCAGACCTTGTTTCTCCTCAGACAGGGCAAAGAGATCCTAATTGTGCAGGTATACGTGGATGATAATGTCTTTGGTGGCTCGTCTAACTCTTTGGTTGCAAGGTTTGCAGAAGACATGAGTAGGGATTTTGAGATGAGCATGATGGGTGAGTTGTGGTTCTTCCTCGGCCTCTAGATCAAGCAATCCAAGGAAGGAACATTCGTGCACCAAGCAAAGTACACCAAGGACATGTGAGGAAGTTCAAAATGGAGGACTCCAAAGTCATGGCGACGCCTATGAGTATGACTACAACTCTTGATGCAGACGAGGAAGGTGAACACGTGGATCGGAAGGAGTATCGGAGCATGATCGGGTCACTCCTCTACTTGACGGCTACGAGGCCAGATATCCAATTCTCGGTATGTGTGTGCACTCATTTTCAAGCGTCTCCAAGGACTTCGC
The DNA here is from genome assembly GCA_947561735.1 of Cenchrus americanus. Classification (NCBI taxonomy): domain Eukaryota; kingdom Viridiplantae; phylum Streptophyta; class Magnoliopsida; order Poales; family Poaceae; genus Cenchrus; species Cenchrus americanus. The sequence goes on from OX387245.1 coordinate 245,616,726, forward strand.
ATCGGCAAGCAGTCAAGCGCATATTCATGTATTTGCGACACACTTCCGACTTTGGCCTTTGGTACTCCGTGTCATCTTCTTTGTCTCTTCATGGATTTTCGGACGTGGATTTTGCCGGGTGTCGGTTGGATAGGAAGTCCACTTCTGGGACTTGCCAGTTTTTGGGTTCCTCTTTGGTGTCTTGGTCTTCCCTCAAATAATCGAGTGTTGCTCAATCCACTACTGAGGCGGATTATGTGGCCATAGCTAGTTGTTGCTCTCAACTCCTTTAGATCACATACATCATGAGCGACTTTGGTGAGGAATATACCCACGTCCCACTTCAATGTGACAGCACAAGTGCCATAAGCGTTGCAAAGAACCTAGTGCTCCACTCCAAAACCAAGCACATATAGAAGTGAGGTATCATTTCCTGAGAGACAATGTAGAGAAAGGAAAAATCGCATTGATCCATATACCCACACATGACAAGCTAGCTGATATTTTCACCAAACCCCTAGATCAAGCAACTTTCACTCGTTTGCGAGGGGAGCTTGGTGTTTGTTTGATTTCTTGAGTTGGGTGTGTAGGAGCTCCTTTCACTACACCACAACCCTAAATCACCAATTGACCTCCGTCGTTAAAATTTACTAAAACCATCGAACTATCCATCGGTATAAGATGTTCATGGACATTTCATCGGTACTTCTAGATGTAACGAGTTACCCTCCATCGTTAAAACTTCTTGCTTTCCTATTCGAGGCTCCGTCAGTATTCATTATATTGGGATCGAACCGTCCGTCGCTAATGTAGCCCAAGCCAACCTTCCGCACCTACGACCTACTATTGTGTGCGAAATTTATCCATCTGTCCCAGCAAGCAACAAACCTAGTTATGCACCATCCATTGGTATATGTTGGTCCGTCGGTATATCTCCACGCGTTGATGGACAGTCCGTCGTTATAAGCCTAGTCCGTTGGTACAATTTTTACCGATGGGTCTTACTCCGACAGCAAGTATCCATCAGTATAAAGTTATACCGATGGACTGTCCATTGTTATAGCCATTTATAACAACTTGTCATCGATCGCTGTTGTCAGGTTGTGGTGTCGTGTTTGTAGCATATATATAGCTTTCCTTTGTGCATTTCTTGCATTTTGCATGGTATATGTAACATGATGTATAGGCATCTTTGTATCATATCAATTTAGTAGGAAAAGCTTCTCCTATATACATTGTTCACCATGGTATGGTATATATGTCCTTGTGAGATAGTTGGGTAAACTATGGTTGTTTTGGTTTAGGTCTTGATAATCTTGATTTATATCCATGGTTGATGGCTATGTTTTTCAAAAATGTCTCATGTATGCTCTCTTGTGGGTAAATGCCTTTATATGATCTTGACATGTTTTAATGGCTTTTCTATGCTTAATTTGTGGTTGGATAGCTTAGTTTGATCATATGGGGCCAAAGGCTCATTTGCCATCATGAATGTTTAGCCCACATGGTTCATTTTGTGGAGGGGCATAAGTTCCTTTTTGTTGCAAAGACATTTCATGTACCAAATATGAATCTGAAAATGAAATGTAAGTTGCTTGGAAAATTTTCTCCCATGTCATATTTACTTAATTTAATTTGTTTTGGGTGCTAAACCGTTGCATGATGCCTACCAATGAGAAGTCTCATATATAGAAGTAGGCACATGGCTCGGTGTCTTTGACAGGACATGCGGTGCTTGTGGGAGTTTATGATGGTCTTATGCTTAGAATGGTTGTCCTAACATGAAGTTTGTGTGGCTTTGTCATTTTGACATGTTTTGCTAATGAGAGGGTGAATTTTCGCAAAATTACTCAATTCTATCTTAGCTTCGCCCAATGGTTGTGAAACTTGGTAATCATTACAAAGCTATAGAGTATCTAACTTGCTCATTTGGACATATGTAGCATCCTATGTTGAATTTTGTCTATTTGAGAAGCTCCGGGTTGCATTTTTTTACATTTTTTGACTATCATGCATTGTCAACAAGGGGGGAGTTTGAGCATGTTTTGGTTTGCTGCATGCATTTAGAAGGTTTCTAAGTGGTTTCGAGCTATTTTTGAGCTCGTGCGGTTCCCACATGGTCATCGGCTTGACCGGTGTCATCAACCGGTCTGACCTGTGTGGGTTTCCAGGTGCTCGGCGATCTAAGGCACGGGTTAGTCCCATTACTTGTGTTAACATGAATCACCAAAATCAACTCGAACAAATGTCAAATGGGGCCATGTTCTCTATAGCCACCCAAACATCCCAACTCTATTTTTAAGTAGCCCTTGCATGAAGTGTTTGGAGTCCTAGTTGATTTTGTTAATAATGCACCTCATTTACAACTCCAAGATATCCTCAATATGAACATACACTACGGGAAAACCTATGCTTGTCATGCGTCAAAATCTTTGTCTTGCATTTTATTTCGGGCGCACGACAAAGAGGTTATTTGCCGTGCGTTTTTTATAGGGTGCACGACAAAGAAAAAATGGACGGCAAACAAGCTCTTTGTCGTGCACCCGAAAAACGCACAACACAGATCTTGTTTGCCGCATTTTTTCACCATGCATGTCAAAGTATTTTGTCCCGTTCCACACTCCGAACAAATGAAACATCATTTTTTAACTTTGCCGTCCGTTTTTTCCTAGATGCACGGCCAACCCATGAGTTTGCCATGCATTTTTCCTAGACGCATGGCAAACCATTAGTTTGCCATGCGCTTTCTTTCATGCGCACTAGACACACGACAAACCCATGAGTTTGTTGTGCACTTTCTTTCATGTGCACGACAAAATATTTTTTACCTTGAAGTATTTTCCCTAGGTCCTAAATCAATTGCTCCTAAAAAAATCTCCTCACAATTAAATGTTTTTCAACTCTATGCATACAACATGTGATAGATCATGTTACAATTTAGTAGATCCTTGCAGTAATTTTTTATATTTAACTAATTAATTGTATTTCAAGAAATTGTTTTGAAAGAAGTCAAATTTGAACTACAAGTGATGCAAATAATAGAATAAAGAGTGGAAAAAAATGATATCCATGTTATTTAGCCCAATTTATGACCATTTTCAGGAAATCAAAATAAATTTTGAACATCTTGACTAGGAAACACGACCATGATCGTGTGTCCAAATGATTTGAAAATTGAAAAAAATACAAATAAAGTTTAAAATTTATGAGATTTGTACATATCTAATGATATCATATGCGAAGGCTGTAGTAAAAATATGAATGAGTTTTGAACATTTTGACATGTACGATGCATAGAGTTACGAAAGATATGGTTAGATTTGTAAGCGATGCGACCTTCAATTTAGGTTTGACTTCAAAACTTGTTTCTATAAGGAATAAGATAACATAACTTAATTTGTGTCAATTTTCTAATTTTTTCAAATTTATTTGATAATTTTTATGAATTTTATAAAATTTTTGAAAAAATTATTTGCCGTGCATCTTTGCTCAGACACACGATAAAGAATAGCATTTGTCGTGCGCCTAGAAGTCAACGCACGACAAATAAAGGCCTCCTAGGCGGCCGCGGCCCCACCCGCAGTGCCTAGCTCTCCCGCCCCCCGCATCGATCTCAGCCATCAGCGGCATCCGACGGCGAGGGCGACTAGTTCACCATATATAACCGCAAAACCCTAACCCTCACCTCCCCCTCCCCCTCCCGGTCGTAGCGGGCCGCTCCCCTCCTCCCCACGAACTTCACCCCCGCCCCCTCGCGCTCCAAACCCTACCCCGGCCCCTCCTCTCCCTCCGCCCCCGCACCCGCTCCTACCTCCTGGTCGTGGCACACCGTGGCTCGCCTTGGTGGAGGTGAATGGGCAGCGCAAATTGAAAGCTGGGGAGGGCGGATCCAAAAGGGACCGTAGGAGAGCTCACTCCACTCCTGTCGCCGGCGGCCCACGCCGGGGGTCCCTCCCCTCCCTCATCGGCGGTCCGCGCGCGTTGGTCCCTACGCTCCCGTCGCTAGAGGAGATGGATCCAGCGGTGGAGGACGTGCCATCTATCTCGACGACGCGCTGGCCACCTCGACAACGCACCAGCCATCCTCTCCTCATCGGCTCGCAGCCCTGGACGCGCCGGCGGAGTAGGCTATGGCGCGTAGGAGGCCACGATGGCCGCAGCCCCTAGCCCCATCGTCAGATTAGGCGCCGCATCTCCTTGCCTGGCCCTCCCTCTCCAATATCCAGCCCAGGTTCATCATTCCCTCTCCTCCCTCCTCAGCACCCAGATCTAGGTTTTCATTCTCTGATCTCCATCTTCCTATACAGGTGGTGGCGGGTCCTATACAGCAGCACTACGCGGCTGGCCCCTCCCCTTATTCCCGTAGCAGCAGGTGGTGGTGGCCGGAGCAGCAGCTAGTGGCGACAATGACGATGGGGAGGCCTACTGGGCTGCGATTTTTTTATTGTTTCCTAAAATCATTGTCGTGCGTCTGTTTTGGCGCACGGCAAATTTTTAATGCATTCTGAAATTCTTTGCCATGCGTCGAACTCCGCACACGGCAACACCTTTGTCGTGTGTGTCGAGTAAAAGCGCACAGCAAGGATCCTTTACCATGCTAAACGCTTCTGTGCGGCCTTTGTCATGCGTTTCCGAGAAAAACGCATGCCAAAGGCATTACTATGCATTTCTTGTCTTTTGCCGTGTGCTGGAAACACACGGCTAACAGCCGGTTTCCCGTAGTGAGACACTACTTGTTCCCGTAGTGAATTTACCTTCAATGTTGGTATTGATTTGATATCCGATCTAATGGTACTAACCTCCTTGATATAACAAGTTCGCTCTTGCATGTGGTTTATGGAGTATGATGTTTACACAGGATTTAAGCGCTTGAAGGAGCACTTTCGGGCCAAGTTCATCGAGCACTTACGAGAAGATAATGAAGCCCGACATAAGTGAAGACCCAAAGTGAGCATAACTCCAAATGGCCCAAGGTTGACTTGAGATTTTGAGATTTACTGATAAGATCAATTCAATCCGAGAGATATTTGCGCAGCCCAGAACAGCATGGTCTTTCGATGCAGATTCGGGGACTTAAAAGGCCTCTAATGGCAAAATGTTGACTACCAAAGTTGTGGAACATGTTGAGAGCTTCTATGTGGACATATGGAAAGCCCAAATCGGTCCAAGGAGCTAGGAGATATGACCCCCAAAATACCTGCTGTGCAGACAAGTCCGAAATCAGACAGATTATCTTGTGAGGCCATTTTGGGGATCTTATCTTCATTTCCAAGGAAACCAATAAATACCAAAGTTGAAGATAATTTCGTTTCAGACAATTTAGACACCGAATTTTCAATATTTGGAGTCCGGACGTGAGAGATATGATGTCAGCAAGGAAGGGCTGTGAAGCAGCAAAATCTGGGGGAGGCTGATTTTATGGATACTAAGTTTGCTTCTCTCTCAAGGAAGATCTCGTGCAAGGCAAGGTAGGGCACTCCCCAAGGCTTCCCAAGGGCATAAATACAACCTCTTGGGCAGCCAAGAGGGGTTTTATTCATCATTCGCCGCCAGAAGATTGAGAAGGAGATTGGATCGACAAGGGAGCACTCATCGGCCTTCATCTACTTCGGAGGTTTCTACACCATGTCTAGCGCTTCAATGTGTAACATTATGGGGTAAAATCCTTGTTTGTGGGGGTTGAAGGAGGATCGTGAGTTGTAATCACCGAACCTATGTTTGGATCTTTTGCTATCATATTCATGTTGATGGTGCGTTAATCATAATGGTCGGCTGGCTTGCTTTGGCGATGCATCGCTTGTAGTCTCACGTATTGTGTTCTTCTTGTTCTTTATGTGATTACCGTCGTGTAGTGACAGTGCGTGGGATGGAAAACATAATGAACTTGGTTCACACTTTTGATCATGCATTCCTAAAACACATCAATATCTTGTGCACTTGGTGTTCAATCACGGATTACCCTTGTGTAGTGACTAGTACGCGAGATGTAAAGGGTTGGACTCTGTGCACCTTTACCTTTGATAGATTAGAACGGGTTGTTCTTGCTAGCTAGGTGGTTACATCTTAAAGTGATCCTAGATCCCTTGGACAAGCATTCTACGTTCTGGAGATGTCCATTCCACCGCTCTCTAGTTTGCTTTCTTTAATCTTGATTAGATTAGATTAAGTTCCTTACTTATACATATTTGATAAAGAGCTCTAAATCAACAACATTAGTGCTTAGTTGAGCATAGCAATCCACTTGTTCCACGGACTGATTAACCTTAGGGATACTCTAAGGGAAAGCTACAACCGACCTGTGCGCTTGCGGATCATAACTTGATGTGTTATTTAACCGTCAACACTATTACAGAACGTGGGCTTTAGTACCAGGCATTGTCATCGTTTAGTATCGGGTGCGCGCTCGGTACTGTTGACGCGAAAATAGAACGTCACCTCCGCGCGCAGCACACATGACTCCCCGGTCAGTAGCGAGGCGTGCTTCTTTGATTACCGCCTTCTCTTTTCTCCATCGGCCGATTACTTTGACCAACTGGCCCATTGTCAGGGTTGGATCCCTCGGACCATCGGTGAATTGTGTTGACCGTTCTCCTCTTCCTTCAATCGGCCGATTGCACCCTGCTTTTCATCGGCTGCTTCTCCTTATCCCTTTTGAACTGTTTTTTCCAAAAAATGGTGTCAACAGGTACTGGCCAACCTGTCTGGTACTAAATGATCATTTTGTATCGGTCAGTCTTACTGATAGATACTAAATCTCAAACACCAGTAGCCACCGATGCCATTCTTTTTTTCTCTTTTTTGTTTTCTTTTCCCACACCGGTCATCATAATCATCCACCTATGAATCACAATCACAATTCTCACAAGGATCTAAGAGTCTTCAACTAGTACATCTATAGCTTAGTAGTTAAAAAAAGCTTCTCGACGCTCCATGGTGGCCGACACTCCCCACGCCTTTCACGTAGGCCGACGTTGGCGGTGGTCTGAGCCCCCCCCCCGCCCTTCTCGAGTCCGGCGGTGATGGGGCCTGAGTCATACTGCTCCCTTCTTGGGGTCCAGCAGTTGCGACGGTTAAGGCTTCCCGCACCGCCTCAGAGGCCGGCGACAGTCGAAGCTCCCGGCTCCCTCCTCGAGGGTCGGCGGTGGCAAGGCCCAAAGCCTCCCATCCCCTTGGAAGCCGAGGACGGTCGAGGCGAAGCCTCTGGCACCGCCTCGGAGGATGGCGGTGGCGGCTGTGGCGGTCGAGACCTCCCGCACCGCCTCGGGTGCCTGCGGCGGGGAGGCCGGCCTCCTGCACCTGCATAAAGAACGGACAGATGAAGATGAGAGGAAGGAGATGGGGAGAAGTGAAGAAGTATGGAGAAGATAGACGCATTTGGTGGGTGGGAAGGTAGATAAGGAGGAGAGAGAATGCAAGAAGGAAGTTAGTACCGGACGAAGACAATGACTAATACTAAATGGTGGCAGTTTATACGGGCCGATTTCACCAGCTGGTACAAATTTGAGGGGAAGCCATTTAGTACCGGCTGGATACACCAACTGGTAGTAGATGAGTCACGGAGAACCTGCAGTTCCCGCCAGGTACTAATTGCGCATTAGTACCAACTGTAATTGCGACCGGTAGTGACGTGTTGGGACGAATGCCCATTTCTATAGTAGTGGTAGAGGTGGAGTTCAGGATTATTTGCTCACCTTTACCACTCATTATACTAGTACAGGTTCATTCTATTATTTTTGTTTCCATGTATAGACACCTCCTCATTGTATGTCCCTTCTCGGCAAATTCGGGTTTTCTGGTGGTGCAGTGTTCAGTGACGACTGAAGAACAATGTGGTCTTGCCTATCTAGCTAGTACTCCCTCCATTTCAAATTGTAAATCCTTTTGACTTTTCTAGGTTCATAAATATTATTATAGATCTAGTTCCAAATTGTAATATGTATAAATTTAGAAAAGCCAAAACGATTTACAATTTGGAACGAAGGGAGTATACTGAAGGAACATCGAGGGACGGATATGATCATGGAAGTTCGTCATGGAGCACTGCCCAAGTAGTCGCCCTGTTCGCTTGGCTTATCGGCCACCAACCAACAATACTTTTCTCTCGAACAAATCAGCCAAAAGAACCAGCCAAGCGGTATTTTTCTCTCGTAACAAATCAGCACCACCACCAAGAACCTCGCCAAACGAACAGGCTGTCTGGAGTTGTCATTGCACAGTACTTGTACTTACAAATACAACGTTAAATATGTCAGCTAACTAAAGTAGCATAACACTCTCTTCGTCCCAAATTACTTATCATTTAACTTTTCTAGATACATTATTTTTGTTACGTATCTATACATTATTTTTGTTACGTATCTATCTAGATATAAATATACATCTAGGTGCATAACAAAAGAAATAATGTACCTAAAAAAGTCACAACGATAAGTAATTTGAAATGGAGGAAGTAGAAACAAGTGTAACGGACAAATTATTTTGTCTCTCCTGAATAACTTTCCAAAATTCCATGTCACATAAAGGAAAACGATGAATGAAGCGCGCCACGTACGTCAGCTGGAGGTGAACTAAACTCTAATGAATCGACGGAAGTAAATGAAAAGAATATCAAGGTACAGGGCCAAATCGATCCAAGTGCGAGCTCACCCATAATTGATCACAACCAGTGATTAACATGTGCAAATATAGCGTCTCTGTTTTGCAATGCTGCTGCATTGTTTTCTCGCTGATAGATGGACCCTCCAGCTTTTTTTGTCGTGCGAGAGTAGCTATTACTATGAGCCCATCAGTGCGGACGACGGTGCAAGTTTTCGAGGATGGGTGCCACAGTGCAGTCAATGTAAAAAGCGTGAACCGGGGGGGCCCAACACCATATTCCAAATGCACCACCTTTTGATTCCAAATGGCATATGGCAAATATAAGGCTGACTCCAATAATGGAAGGCAAAATAGGTGATGCATTCTCTCCTTTGCCTCAGGCACAGCAACCGCGTCGTCCCTGCAAAAATCATAGTCTCCAACACACGTGAGGCAAAGCAAAAGGCATCCCCACCCCCCGCGTGCCACCGGTCCCAACTCCCAACTCAACCCCTGCTCCTCCGCCAGCGTATGCTCCGCCGGCACCGTGGTTCCATTCGCGGGCTCTCCTCCGCTAGCCTCTCCTCCTCCTCCTCCCCCGATGTCGTGGCTCCATCCGTCCCAATCACCACAGCGGGATCGAGGCCGACGACCTCCTTCTTGGGCGCGGTGTCCTAGGCACGGTCGGGCTCGCCCCATGGCGGGGCGGGGACTCCACCAGTGACGGCCTCCTTCCCCGCGGCCGCGCGACCTCCTCCAGGCGCCGGGAGAAGCAGCCAACGGCGGGGCGGGGTAGTTCCGCAGTAGGAGAAGGCGCATGGGGCGGCAGAGGCTAGCGCGGAAGGCCCTGTCGACACCGCCCGCCACGGAGGAGCAGAGGAGCTCCGCGGCGGAGGAGCTGAGGCGGCCGCAGCAGAGGACCAGAGGAGCCCACGTGGCGCCGATTCAAGCTCCACCAACGCTGATTCGAGCTTCTCCTACCTGGCGCCACCGGAGCTCTGCTCCGCTCCCGTCCCGCTCAGGCCAGCGGGCTTTTGTCTTCGAGGAGAGAGGCATGTGCAGTTTGCCTCGCCGATTGCATTCCCTGTTGCAGGGGATTCCTGCCATGCAGAGTAGCCAGCCGGAGGCAAAATGCTTTTGCCTCCCACTATTGGACTAATTCTAAGGAGACGAGATCTCTAAGAGCCTCTTTGAAATGATCTGGCTAGGTTTTTTTTTGAAAAAATCTCTACAACATCCATCCAACACTACACAAATAGTGTGGAGAAACCCTACCAAACAGGCTTAAATAGTATGGTGCTCTCCGCACCTATAAATATGTACTTACCTTGCTGCTAATTAACCCTTACACATATCTCCCATGCCATTCGTCCTAGCTCCTCCCATTTCCGACACAGAATCCATCTCCAATTTTAGCAAAGACCGACAGGCAAGCAACATTGGCCGGGGTCTGAGCTCACTCAACAAATTATTTGCCAGTCAAGACAACACCCAGCTTGTTGGCTGTGGTACTCTTCCAGCAACAGTTTGCACGGCGACTGGCAGCGTCTGCATGGAGCTGCTCCGATCGTCCCTGCCATCGCAATCGGCGGCGGCGCACCTGTCGTCGTTGTCCCTAGCACAGGCGCTCGGCGGAGTACGCGACGAGGAGCTGGTCCAGCTGGAGTTGGACGACGAATTGGCGGCACCAGCGGCGTACGTCGTCGTCGCCCGGAAGGAGGTGCGGCTGTCCCCGTGCCCCTTCTGCAACAAGAAGTTCCTCAAGTCGTCGCAGGCTCTCGGGGGCCACCAGAACGCGCCTAACAAGAAGGAGCGCGCCGCGGGCTGCTGGAACCCCAACCCCTACGTCCACGCCCCCGGCATCGGGATCGCCGCCTGGCCCAGCGGCACCGCCGGCGCGGAGCCCCTCCCGGGCCTTGTGTCGCTCCAGACGGGAGGTTTTATCCCCGGCGCCGGAGGCCACGACACCTTCGCCGCCATTATCAACTGGAGAAGGGTCTCCTGCGGCTCTGCTCCGCCGCAGAGCGCGAACGCTAACACCACGACCTCCGTCGCTGGCACCAGCGAGGAGCCGGACCTCGAGCTGCGACTCTAGAGTCTAGAGTCTAGATCGATCGATCAGGGATAGTTTTAATTGTGTGCTGCTTGACGTTACGCATCTTGGGCGTGTGCGCATGTCCAAGTGTTAAGTTGCTAGCTAGCTTGCGTGTGCATCTGGTACTGTTGCATTGGCTTCTGTGTATCAGTTGTCAGCGTGAGTATACATGCTGCGACATACTCCCGCCGTTTCAAATTATTATATTATTTATTTGTCTGACTTTTCTAGATACATTTATTATTCATTTTGCTATGCACATAAATATATAATTATGTCTAGGTAGGTAACAATATATATATATATATATATATATATATATATATATATATATATATATATATATATATATATATATATATATATTGATAAGTAATATGAAATGGAGGAAGCACATATAATGTTTATATATAATACTATGAAAGATGAGAATTGGTAGCTAGTAGTAAAGATGAAACTTGAGTTCAGTGGAGCTCATATATATTTTATGTTGCTCATATTTCCTATTCCCTAGACATAATGGAAATAAAGACTTTGAAGAACATTGTCCGTGAATAGAATTTTTGTGTAAATAGTAAAATTTATTAAGAGAGTAACATTTTTTCCTTCAAAAACGAGCATTAAGAGAATAATATAACTACAATACCGTACCCTTTATTTTCAGTCTATTTGGTGGTAAGGAGAACTGTGTGTCTGCTAGTTGTGAGGTGAACATTCTAGTAGGTCCGTACGATCAAATGCGACAAAGAACGAGGGTGAATATATATAATGCTAGATATTCGCTAGGATTGTGGTGTTGGTAGTGTAGCTAGCACAAGCTGGTCGTCCTTCCTCAAATCATCACTCGAAAGCTTACTGCATGGAGAGCAAATTGATCTCTAAATTGCTAGAGGTACGTGAAGTTTGATTTCAAGCACCCATGAGGCTTGTTTATTGGGAAATTGGTCTATAGCACACTGCAAAATGAAGGCTTGGTCTCTAGCACAGCCCACTCTTCGATTTTGTGTGTTGGACACTGGAAAATGAACGCTTTGTCCCCACCACACTATAGCAAATAATATGACCATCTTATCCTCATAGGTCCCACTTGTCATCTCCTTCGACAAAGAGCAGACTCATCTGTCATCCCCTCCGGCCTCCGCTGAGGCGGTGATGCCAAGACGACGACGGAGCTCAAACATTGTATTTGTCCATCGGACACCCTCAAACATTGTATTTGTCCATCGGGCACCCTCAAACGATGTTGAGCAAGTGTTCTATGTGCCTTACCTTGCAAAGAAGAACTGGTCTGTGGTTGACCACATCGCCGTCCTCCTCGCCCGGCCCACATCGTCGTCCTGCAGCATTAGCATGTGCAACACCATGGATGGACATGTCCTGGATCTGCTCCCAGAACAAGCTTCAAGAAGTGGATGTTCTGTCAGGCCTTGCAGCCGTGGCCATCATTTGTGGTCTGCCTGCGCTCGACGACGAGCGCGACGAGGCGATCGCTGAGGTGGTGGCAAGGGGGAGGATGCCGTCGGGGACTCGGGAAGGAGGCTGGGTAAAGGGTCGTCGTCGAGGTCGTTGTTAGTACAACCTCGTCGTAGATCCGGGACAACGCTCAACCATCCATGTCGCGCAGCTTCCGACACCAGCACCACATCAGTCTCATGCCTCGAGGAGCCACCGCCACCGCTCACACGGACCTGCCATCATGGGGGAGGGGGCATCACTAACGCAAGGGAGGGATCCGCCACCTTGGGTCACTACGGGAAACGGGGGCTTTGCCGGCCAAAAAACGCACGGAAAACCCTTTGCCGTGCGTTTTCGTCGGGGCGCACGGCAAAGGGACGGCAGCATTTTGCACGGCGAAGCCCCTTTGCCGTGCGCCGCGCCTGGCAACGCACGGTAGACAAAGTTTGCCGTGCGTTTTTCCACGACGCACGGCAAACAAAAGCAACTAACGGCACCGGCGCCAAACGGCGTGGAACAACCTTTGCCGTGCGCCGGGAGCAAAACGCACGGCAAACGGGGGCTGTTTGCCGTGCGCCGCCCTGAAAAACGCACGGCAAACAACCCCTGTTTGCCGTGCGCCAGCCAGAAAACGCACGGCAAACAGGGCTGTTTGCCGTGCGCCGCTATAAAAAACGCACGGCAAACATTTTCTAAAAAATAAAAAAAAGAACCAAAGCCCCTGTTAGGAGGGGCATGTTGACATGCTTGCACTTATCACTGTGTATAGAAATTAAGAAAAGAACAAACCATTACAGCACATATCACATAAGCAGTTGGATCTTTGGGATGTGGAGCACCGGAGGATGGTACCGACTTACTCCCGGTTCATTACAACAAGTTAAATTCTATATGTCTAGCCTATGCAATTATGCATTTCCATCAAAGCTAAGGTTGACGAGCTTGAATGGTTGGCAAAGAAACGAAAATCAGCATATAGTATCTATATATCCGGACGGTGAATCATCATCACATTTGATATCTCCTTGTTACATATATACATACCTCACCTCAAAGCTCTTCACACACTAAATCCATGCATGTCAAAAATGTATCCCAAAATATACATCTGAACAATTTTCAACTCATTAAAGAATTTAAATCTGTTGTTTTGCAACATATTATTCTTCATAGCACCGCACAAAATTAACATAAACTTACAACATAAAGTAGTAGTAATCAGTATATAGCACGGTTGTTCATATATACACGTGCGAAACAATCCATTAACATACATTAATTTCATATATATTAATTTATATCTACAAACATTTATATTTACCTATATACATAGGACTATCATATATATGCTTCATGTTGGCTTTCTGTTATTTCACTCTTGCTCAGTAAACATGTAAGAAGAAACAGAAAGCAAAAGCCCATACCCTCTCTTGCCTCTTCTCTGGTAAATTGGAATGACGCAAAGATCTAGAGTGGTCACTGCATTGATCACTGTTAATTCTTGATTTCCAAGGTAACAGATGCTGTAAAATCGGCAAGCCGCGATCTCTAAGGCCATTAGGCCAGAGGCCAACCATTTCACAATCACCACATGTAAGATCAAAATGGCAGAAAAAACTAATCGCCTGATTCATTCATCAAGATAAACGTAGATAATAATGATCTTACAACACCGACCGAGAAGCATAGTCACAGCGGAGCGCAGACAAATCTTGCACCCAATATATCAGCTACCCCAACCATTTCATCACGCGACCGGAACTATTCTCAAGTAACCAACGGATCTACTTGCCTCGTGCATCCCCACCACCACTACCAACGAGAAAAACAGCACCTAACCGAAGCGAATCGGACCGTAGTAACCCTAAATCGGTAGGCGGAGGGAGGTCAAGGCCATGGGATGCGGGACGGGAGGGGCGCTTGCCCGGCTTGGACGCCTCGGCGCCGGCGGCGAGGAGGCGGATCCCGGAGCGGAGGCCGCGGTTGAGCGCCATCGCTATCGCCTTCACCTTCGTGTTCTCGACCGGGGTCGCCGCGGGTGCCGCCGGGGCACGGCCGCGGGCGGCCCGGACGGGGGGCGCGCGGGGGCCGCCGGGGCGCGGCCGCGGGCGGCCGGGACGGGGGGGCGCGCGGGGGGCCGCCGGGGCGCGGCCGGGGCGGACGGGGGCGCGGGCGGCCGGGAGCGCGAGGGGGCGGCCGAGGCGCGGGCGCGGGAGGGCGGCGGGCGCGCCGCGCGCCTCGGTGAGGGTGGAGGGGCGGCGGGATAGGGGGCGCGGGGTGGGAGGGGGCCGGTGTGTGTAGGGTTTGGGGGAGGGAGGGTATTTATATAAATTCCACAGTGAATTGTGATCGTTCGATCGCGAGATCAACGGTCCACAGAGGATGGGCTGTTAGAATATGGGCCGGCTGGGTGGGTCTTTGCCGTGCGTTGGGAATTTTGGCGCACGGCAATGATCCTCTTTGCCGTGCGTCGTAGACTAAAGCGCACGGCAAAGGCCTTTTTCATTTTCCTTCATTTCAATCTCATAATAAGGGTTATTTTATTAAAATTATCAAATGGATCCGAAAATTTACCCTAAATTAAATGAGGCAATATATGGTGTATATTGCCAAAATAAAAAAACTTTGTATTCAAATTAAAATTTGAATTTTACTACGGCTACAAAATGAATCAAGTGGCTCTCAACACTCTCAAACTTCTAGCGAGATTTTCGATTTCTAAACACCATCCATGACAACTTGCCCAAAACACTCTATATGATTTATCATAAGCTTCACATAGGATACCATGAGCCCTCGACGAATCTCATGATTTTAAAACTTTATTTGCATTTTGTACAAATAAAAAACATTCTGCATGTGGGTTTTCATGATTCGCGAACAACATGTTCAAAATTTCATCCAATTTCATGAGTAAGGTCTTAAAAATGATTCAATTACATGGATATGATTTTTCCACAAACTTTACTACTTTATTTTATGGACTTGCAGTTCAAATTTGACATATACGACAAAAATTCTTTAAGTGACACATTTTTGTTAAAAATAGTAAATTAATCGAGACATGCATATGATTGAAATGTATAGTACAAAATAATGTTTTTGAGGTGGAGAAATTAAAAGATGTACAAAAAACAATTTTTTGAAAATACTTTGTCGTGCGCTGTGGTAAAACGCACGGCAAACATATATCTTTGCCGTGCGTTTTCCTTTGACGCACGGCAAACATATATCTTTGCCGTGCGTTTTCCTTTGACGCACGACAAAGACCTTTTTCATTTATCTTCATTTCAACCTCATAATTAGTGTTAATGTACTAAAATTATCAAATAGGCTTTGAAAAATTACCATAAATTAAAATGTGACAATATAAGTTGTATATTACCTAAATAAAAAATTTTGAATTCAAATTCAAATTTGAATTTTATTATGGCTACAAACTGAATCAAGTGTGTCACAAGACTCTGAAACTTCTAGCGAGATACTTCGGTTTCTAAGCACCATCTATGACAACTTGCTCAAAACACTCTATATGATTTATCACAAGCTTCACATAGGATACCATGAGCCCTCGACGAATCTCATGATTCTCAAACTTTATTTGCATTTTATACAATTAAAAAACAATACAACCGCATGTGGGTTTTCATGATTCGCGAACAAAATGATCAAAATTTCATCCAATTTCATGGTTAATGTCTTAAAAATGATTCAATTACATGAATATGATTTTTCCACAAACTTTACTACATTACTTTATGCACTTGCAGTTCAAATTTGACTTATACGACAAAAATTCTTTAAGTGACACATAATTTTTAAAATTAGTAAATTAATCGAGACATGTATAAATTTGGAATATAAAGTACAAAATAATGTTTTTGTAGTGGAGAAATTAAAAGAAGTACAAAAAAACAAATTTTTTAGAAATACTTTGCCGTGCGCGCGTGTGAAAACGCACGGCAAACGTATATGTTTGCCGTGCGTTTCCGGACGGCGCACGACAAAGGGAATGGCTTTGCCGTGCGTCTTACCCTAACGCACGGCAAGGACGATAAACAACCTAACGGGGTTAACGTTGCACTAGGAAAAAAAATGTTTGCCGTGCGCCACTATGAAAACGCACGGCAAACTATTTGTTTGCCATGCGCCAACATAAAAACGCACGGCAAACTATTTTGTTGCCGGGCGTTTTTTATTACCGTGCGCCGTGAAAAATGCGCACGGCAAAACTCCTCTTTGCCGTGCGCCCGAGAATATGCGCACGGCAAAAATTGAAACGCACGGCAATCATCGTTTTTCCCGTAGTGGTGCGGGATCGGGCCACAACCCAGCCATCTCGCCGGCAAGCACCACCGGCGGTGCGCACCATTCCGCGACACTTGAATCATTATGGCTGCAATCACCACTGCCGTCACCGCCCTTTCCGGCTGCAGATCCGGACGGGATAGCCTCGTCAAGCGCCACCACCGCATGGTGCCACCATAGCCCACGTCGTGTGCCGCTCTCACCAAGCTCTAGGACGCCGAGGCCCGGTCCATGAGACACCGGATCTAGCCTATTGCTATCTACGGATCTCGTCCCTAGCCATCGAGGCTGGGACGCGGGGGCTCTATTGCTCCGTCGTCGGCTGCGCGAAGAGAGAGGGGAGGGAGCAGAGAGCTCCACTGGGGAGGTGTCTCCACCATCTTCGTCGCGGCCTCCTCGTCTGCTTCCCCCGTTAGCCCGGTTCAGGACACGGGGACAACGACGGTGGTGGAGAAGCCGAGGCCAACGGGAACGAGGAGCGATAGCCGAGACCGTGTGCGCTGTGCGCTGCTTCCCCGCTGGCGCGATGCTGCCGCTGCCGCGCTATCCTTCTGTCGGCTACTAGATTTCGAGGAGAAAGGGGGTGACGTGAGAAGAAAGAGGGTCCAAATGAGAGTTTGAATGGATGGCAGGGACAAAGTTGGGGTCATTTTCATCCTCTCCATTCGGTACCGACCTCGTGATTCTATACATATTCTGTTTATCATACATGTCATATACACACACACACACGATCGATGCGACATAATGTTTTATGGCAGGACTTTTATCGCATTCGAGGTGGGTGAGATTCTCTAATCAACGTAGAGGATAACCCCTACTGCAATTGCACACTACATATTATGTATAAATGATTAGATTATGTCAAATCTCATGTGAGAATGATGATGCAAATCTAAGTATAATTTGCTCTCCCTAGTTAACTTGAAACATTTTCTCCAAAAAGAAAATGTTAATTTGAAGGTTAGTGCCTAGTAAATCATAAGTATCACCAACGGCCCCGCAATCCTTTTCATGGAAAGGTGGTTGTCGCGATTGCTAACTGAGCCGGCAGAGTCCAATAATGTAGTTCAGGTGACGTTGTCGACCAAATATAGTGCCGTCTCAACTAAAAATGTGCAAATTCTATTGTGCTTCTCCGAAGCTTACCACTCAAGATGATTCCTGCGCTAGCTAGTACAGTATATGTACTAAAGGTAGTGGCATCTCTTCTCTGAGCAAATCAAGCTCAAACAACAGTGTTCGAACTGCAGCTTCTCTGGTGATGTGGGCACCTTCGTGCGTTTGCTTTTGTGGTTGAAGTTAGACAAAGCTCTATATTTTCATGCAATACTTTCTTAACAAAGATTTGCTGCTTAATTAGTACATGCATATAATGAAGGTTCTCAATTTAATGTGATGAAATCGCTATCTAACAGGGTTTCTATAACAAAATGTCGAAGAACACACATATAATATAAGGTACAAGTGTACGTAGTAATTAAACCAACTCTTTAAATATTTTATTCGGTGAACAAGAGGGAACACATATATATCTCACGCTAGTGCAGTGACAAGCGCTAGTCCCGCACGTACACCAACACCTATCTCCCCTCTCACAGTTCAATATCTCCCCTCTATTGTGATTACTGTTTCGTCAGAAAACATTGTAGGAGGCCTTACCCCTTGCCGTCCTGTTGCTTCCAGTGGATGCCAGTTAGCTGCTGAAATCGTCGATCAGACCTCCACTCCACACTGTCACTGATGCTGCTGCTGACTCTTCCACAAAAGAGCTGGTATTACTTGACGACTTGTCCAAGGTATGTACCCAGCCAAGCCAGGGCCAAAGGCTTAGGGAATCAAATCGGAGAAAGAACTGCACGTCCACTTCCGGGGAGACGGTGCATCACGTGGGCACGAGCGTGACAGCTAGCGGGCTTCAGCCACTCAAGGGGACCAAGACACAGCGATCCACGGTAATCTTGGATTCCTGATGATGATGATGGATTGATGGTGATGATGTATCTCAAGAACCACACATGCGTCTAGACAAAATGAAGGGCCTTCTATTTGTTCCATCCCAGCCGATTGTTCACTGGTAGGGTGAGGGGCTTTGGTACGCCCCTTAAGTCCCGGTTCAACTTTGGAGACGGGACTGAAAACATTTTCATCGACGTGGCCTTAAATGGCTGCGGACGCCCCTACCCTTTTGTCTAGGTTGGTATTACCAACCGGGACTAAAGAGGGGTGCCCAACAGCTCTTTTGGGACACTGGCCTTTAGTCCCGGGTGGTGTTTCCACCCGTGACAAACCGGGACCAAAGCCTTTAGTCCCGGGTGGTGCTTCCACCCGTGACAAAGGGGCCCTTTTGTCATGGGTGGAAACACCACCCGTGACTAAAGGCCTTTTTGCCCACCACAACTGCACTTCTCTCCCTTATCTTCTCCCACCAGTCAACTCCTCCATCTCCTCTCATTTTCTATCTTCTCATCTCTTACCTCTTATCTTGCATGCAGAACTACAGATGAAGCAGAGGCCTGGGCGCGCCTGCCGGCCTGGGGCGGCGAGGGGCGCGACTGTCGGAGGGGCCGCCCGCCGACGCGGGGGTGGCGCGCGGCGCGGGGCGGGGCGGGGCGCCGCCTCCGGCCCCGAGGCGCAGCCTCCCGGGGGGGTCCGCGGCAGGCGGCGCGGGCGGGCGCGCCGCCGGCCCGAGGCACGGCGGGCCGTCGCGCGGGTGCGGCTACCGGCCCGAGGTGCGGGGCGTGGCTGCCGGCACGCCGCCGTGGGGCACGGCCGCCGGCGTGGTGTGGCGCGAGGGAGGGGGGTGCTACGGCCTGCACGGCGCTGGCTGCAAGGTGCTGCATTTTTTTTGTCTGTGAATCAATTGTGTGTCAAGGAATTCTATGTTGTGATTTACAAGAGAATCTTGTGAGATGGATTTGTGTGATAAATTCGTGTTATGAATTTGTAGATGATTTGTGAGATGAACTTGATTGTATTTGTGTGATTTTATATGTGAATGCTGTTGTGAAATTGAACTCGTTCCTGTGAATGGTGTAGTGAAATTGAACTTGTTTTTGATGGAATTGAACTTGTTCTTGTTAGAATTGGGAGTTGGAGTTGAAGTTGGAGCCGGCAGAGCTGGAGCTGGCAGTAGATGCCAACTTCTGCTGTTTTTTTATTTCCTAAAAACCCTTTAGTCCCGGTTGGTATTACCAATCGAGACTAAAGACCCCATTTAGTCCCTTTTGCGCACCCGGGACTAAAGGGGGTCATTTGTCTCTCATCATTAGTCCCGGTTGGACATGAGAGAGCTATTCCTTTTAACAACCGGGACTAAAGTCCCTCTCTCTACCATTGGTTGTATATGTTGATTACTCTAGCTATGTCCATGCAGAACTAATGGTTGTAGCGTATTTTCGATCAGAAGAAAATGTTGAGCCTCATAAATTAGTTAAATTGTTATAAGTGCATTTGATTTAATTAGTCAGGATGAAATTTGCATCAACAATAATATAATTGTGCTCAAAATGCCATGAAATGGTATTAAATAATCTGCAGCGATTGGTATTATATTGATTGAAAGATAAAGTTATAAGAATCAATAATTACTTTTCACGTGTTCAAATATATATGCTTACATTTCGGGCGGAGGAACATATATAGCATCATCACTTTTTTTATACTGATGGCATGCATGATGCTAATATAGCATCATGCATGCCATCAGTATAAAAAAAGTGATGATGAGAGAAAATTTAAAAGCAGTGCCAATTAAATGGCGTATAGATCAATGACTGCGACAATAATGGCACAGAACACAGCCGCGGAAAAGTGATTTTTCGAAATTAACAGGAAGAGTAACAAATTCCTGACTTGTTGGAGAAAAATCATTTTACCCCCATAGTAAGTTTTGTGATTTTGATAAGCTCATCATCCTCGATAATTGCTTGATATTGCAAATTATGAAGGACGTTTT
This sequence comes from Cenchrus americanus, assembly GCA_947561735.1. Taxonomy (NCBI): domain Eukaryota; kingdom Viridiplantae; phylum Streptophyta; class Magnoliopsida; order Poales; family Poaceae; genus Cenchrus; species Cenchrus americanus. The sequence goes on from OX387245.1 coordinate 245,637,098, forward strand.
TCTCATCATTTGAGAGCTTTGAACCTTTCTCTTTGGCAATTGAATTTGGATCCTCGGATGAACCAGCTGATGCTAACCGAGTTAATGATCCTTCACCATCAAACCCAATTGTAGCCAACTGGTCATCCTCTCGTGGTTGAGCAAACCTCAATCGTCTAGTATCAATGGCTGATTTTATGAATTGACGAAAAACATTGTGATAACTATTATTATGATTAAAAGAATTATGCCACTTGCAATATGATCGATCTTCTAACTCAAGAGGTGATGGACTAACTTTGTGATCAAAGAGTTTAATTAAATTATTCTCACACAAGATATCAAATAAATTATCACAGAAAGTTGAATAAAAGGTCTGCTTTATTTTCTTCAACCGATGTTTTGTGTAGAAGTCTTTAAGGCTGAGCAAACTAATGGTTCAAATTTCTCATTGACCCATTCGGCTATACCTTTCTTTGCATTTCTCATTCCCGATGTTTTAAAGTTGGTCACTATATTAGCATCAGACTTCACAATGGCTCTCGATTTTTGATTTTTTATTTTATGTCCAAAATATCCATAAGCACACCATGAAGAGAAAAACTGACAATGATGATGTAGAAAATTTGAAAGTTAAAGTATTTTTATGATCAGCTTTTTTAATCTTTACAATGCATTGGCTGATAAAAATTGAAGGTATAATACTGCTAGCAAGTAAATTACCATCCTCAATCGATCTCTTAGAATTATTTATGATAGAATCACTAATAAATGAATTAACTGAAAATATAGGATCTAATTGCGAATTACTTGTAAATCATACCTTATCAAATACATTGGAGAGGTGAGGAACCTTGATGTGGATGATGTCGTATTTCTCCTCTTGACGGCAGCCCACAATCATACTCCGCCTGGACCGGTCAGACGGGTGTAGGGGGGCGGTTAGACCGGTGCCTCCGGGGTTGTTGGAAATCACCTCGCGTCGACATGCCACTGATTTCCTCTTGCCTCTATTGTCATGGCCTTCAACAGTTTGATGTTCTGAACTTTTCTGAGCCTGAACTTGTCGCTTAATAGCATGATAACCACTAGTAAAATGTATGATGTTGACAGTAGATTATTGTATCAAAGTTCATATGGATTTGCAAGCGGACAAATCCACCGTCGTAGTCAAGGAACCCTTCTTCCCTCGAGTGGTGAACCCAAGGTATCAAATCCGTGGAACAATGTGCAACACAAGGATTTAATCTAGTAAAGTAAGGTAAGCTATCTTTGATGAATCAAATTGCATCTAATCTAAGATATCATCAAGAAAACGAATCTAATCTAATCTACTAAAGAGGTAGCAAGAGAAAGCAAGAGAAAACAAAAGATGATATTTGGTTTTAAGGATGGATATCCCGCGAGGTTTGTGAGATCTCCGAAGTGGGGATACACAATGCACAGATAATAGGCTAGCAATAGGATAGATACGCAAAAACGGAATGACCAGCTTCTTAGTCTCGGGCTAGAGAAATCAAGGCCTGAAATAACTCACCCAAAAATAAACCTTGTATACTAAGTTTTTGCACTCAAATATTTATATGGCTCTGGATAGGTAGAGCAACATGCAAGTGGTATTTATGACAAGGTTAGCATTACTTTTAAGAACAAAAATAAATCATCTTTAATCCATCTAAAACATGAGAGCACATAAAACACTATGGGTCTTTATTTTTATCATAACCTCCGCTAAATATTAAGCTATCATTTAGATAATTTCGGATTTGTATTTTAAGAGAGCATTAGCTTAATCATGGATAAAACAATAAAAAGATAAACAAAGCGGCAATTATAATCATATATCATCATGGCAGAAACTTTGTAACTTTACTAATGGTAAAAACTTAGTGGTGACTTTATTCATGTTGAAAATAAAAACTAAGACACATGCTGAAAATAAACTAACACGCATGCTGAAATTTAAATAAAAACTGAAAACACTACGCATACATAGGTGCGTACAAGCTGAAAATTAAAGAAAAGGGAAAAGGAAAGATTAAACTAAAGCTCCTCCTCTCTCTAATCTTCCGCCGATGGTTGATATTGATAGTCTTGGTTGTTGCACCCTTGCTCATAATAGGATTGCACCGCTCCTCCTATGAATTGTCCCGACGGTGCTAAGTGAAGGTGACAAAGCTCATAAGCGATGTTCGCATTTCCTTCACCCATTTGGCTTGCATTGTTTTGGATGGCTGTAATAATTCGCATGCTTCTTGCAGTGTATCCTCCAATGATGGCCACATTTTGTTGTGGTTGAGGAAGATGTGCATATGGCTCCGCAAAGGCTACGTTGGGCACCGCAAAATTTGGTGGGGGCATGGCTGCACCACTCCCCCATGCTTGCATTGGTACATCACCGTAGTAACTCAGCGGCGCCGGAATTCTACAAATGGTGGCACATAATTTTGTTGCGCACCTCCTTCTTGGGCCGTGGAAAAAGCTTCTCCTACAATCCTTCTCTTTTATTTTTCTTCGCCGGCACAAGAAGTCCTTCCTCTAACCAATCTTCTTTCCCCTCGAGAAAAAGTCTTAATCTTCGATCCGATAGGGGCAAATTTACTTTGGCCACTTTGAAGCCTCCTCTCTCATCTTCACTTATATATTTTCCTTGCTTCATATAATCCTATGAAAGTCCCGGGTAGGAGATGATTCAGGTTCCTTGTAATATCCGGTCTCAAAGAGATAGCCAACATAGAGAGGTAACACCCCGAGCCAATATCTCTCGAACCCGATGTTGCTTCACAACACCACCATTTGATCATAAGGAGAGTGGGGTCGATTGGATGCCTGGCAATCAAAGCCGAGTAAAGCCAACTCAACTCCATGTCGGTTATCTTGGTCTCTCTCATTCTCCCCAAAATCCTCTTACACCATGAGTGAAACACTCGGATGATGGGGTTCCGGATGCTATTTCTTCGTTGATGGGCTCCTCCCGTGATCACACTCCAAAAACCTTCCTATGTGCCTCCATGCACATACACTTGTTCTGGGGCTCCCTTTTTGAAAACCGAGTTATTCCCTAATACATAGGGAACCGCTTGTTCAATCAAGATAAGAGACGCTCGCCCATGGGTCTATGGTACAACCCATGGATGAATAAGGAGAAGACCCCATCAAGGTGCTAGACATAGCACCGTTGATGATGGTTACCCTTACGACGGTGTCTTCCTTCTTCTCCACTTGTGGATGCTTCCTTCGAACGGAATGAGAGACTCAGCACTCCTTCATCAAGGATATGTGCCATGGTCATGAGAATTTCCTAGGCGAATTCCTTGTGGGTGTTTGCCGACACTCCGTTAGAGAATTTCACCCAACCTCAGTGTCCCGTATGAAAACCCAATATGTGGAGAGCTTGGTCGTCGAAGTCTACGTTCGCTACAAGCCTCTACTCAAGGTGAGCGAGCTTCTCCTCCTCCTCCGTCGTGATGATAAACCCATTGGAATACCACAAAGCATGTGGAGGTGGAGCGGATGATCGTGTCGAGCGGTGAGGTTGGACGGGCGGCTCCTCCGTACATCCATGAGGTTCGGTGAACCTCGTAAACGAGCTTCGAGTGGCCCTCATACCACCGAGGAGAAGAGTGTTGTTCCTCCTCGGCGGTGCTATGTCCTCCTCCATACTCCGAGGAGACTCCGAAACCGAGTGCCTCCTCGAAGAGGTTGTCTTAGACGACGATGATCCCTTCTTCTTTGGTGAAAAGGCTTGAAGTTTTCTTCCATGGTTACAGCACTCTCCCTCACAAATATATATCCGGGGTTTTCAACTGGTAACAAGGTACACAAATATTATTTTGGAGTCTGGACTTTGAGTGGATTAAGGATGTGATTTGTTGCACGAAACAAGCGGGGTGGATGACTAAGTCTAAGGTGGTTCCGCACTACAAACTAGAGCACACGAACAAAGAGCTGGATGGGAGACTTACCTCTCTCTTCCTCTTGGCTTGGTTCTTCTCTAGCGCACTCATGCTTGCTTTGTGACCGCGTGCACCTTCCAAATGTTCTCGTCCACCCCTTTGCTTGCATTATTACTCCTTCCACTTGATGTTTTCGCTTTGAGTCACCTCCATACTCCCTTGCCTCACATGCCTCCATGATATTCCTACAAAACAAAACCTTGGCTGCCCCCATGCTTGTCCTTTGCATGTGGTTTGATAAAAGATGTTGAAGGTACATCCCATGATGTATCACGGTGCATGTATGGTTAGGTTAACTAGATTGCCTCCCTCTAAGCATGTTTTAATGCTAAGTACTCCTCTAATTTCGAAAATAAAACATAAAATCAGAGCTATTAATGAGTTAAAATATAAATTTAGAGAAGTTTTTAAAGCATTAAAAACAAATGTAAGTCGAAAAATATTTCCGACTACTTTTATTTTGGTCTCACCGGTATTGTTTGCATTCATTAGTTGAGAGCAAATTTTTCCCGGCTTAATCATGGGGGCATATGTTTAGGTTCTAATTTTGATTAGATAAGAGAGATTTTGAATGAAATAAAATTAAATGAGGCTTAGAAAAATTCTAACTCTAGAGAAACCAAGGATATGGATTTTTAAACCAACCAAAAATCAAGTTTCTAGGTCCACGCGAGTCCTATCACGTGCTGAAATTTAAATAACATCTAGATACAAGTCGTGGCTCTACTCGTGTGTTTTTAGCATGAAAAACAAGTCAACCACGACATCATAAAGAGGATGAATGGTTGAGTTAGGTTCTGAAACTTTTTTTGGTTTTGGTTTCTCGAAAAGAAGCAAACAATCACATAGGAGGGTTCATGTAAAGGGTTTATGATCGAGCAAAATATTCAACCAAGAATTATGTCTCTAATGTTGTTCAACCATTCTAAGTCTAATGTCTTTGTGTAGTAAAATTCAAAACTAAATTATTAAAAAGAAAAACAAACCTGGAATCGGGTTGTCCTCCCGGTAGCTTATTCTTGACTCGACGAAACGGGTTGCCTCCCACCTAGCGCTTCGTTTATAGTCCATGGCTAGACTTCTTCACTCGATTACTTCGGATCAACGCTCTTTGCGGGCGTTGCAATCTTGGGTACCCACTTTCGCACCATCTTGGGCACGGGCTTATTCTTCGGCTTAGTCATATTTTTGGTCTTCACAGGCTGGCTTTGTCTTTCGGTCTTGACGGATGCAACAACTTCCTTCATGTAATGGCTCGGCATCTCAAACTTCGGTCCTTCGGTCGTGATCTTCATGGTCTCCTTAGTGTGATCCTCCATCTCTCCCGAATGAGTTTGAGTAGCCTTCGCCGTCTTGGGACCTTGGGGTTGTCTCTTCTTTGTCACCCATCGGTTGTCCGGCAAGTTGTCCCACTTGCATCTCTAGCATCTTCATCATGATGAACACTTCACATATAGAGCTTCCGACCTCCGTCACCTTGGACATGGTCGTACTCCTCACATTCCTTGCATGTGGATCTTGCTTCGGCAGCCTTTAGGTGTTGAGCTTTTTTTCTATCTCCATCTTCTCCATCCTCCTCTTAAGTAAACCGATATGCCACTTAAGGAATACGGCTCGTATGTATTCATTTAAACGCTCCAAAGCTCTCGCAATCATCATGTGGATAGTTGAGACCTTGATCTTGAACGGCCTTCCGGCGTCTTGAAGGTTTATGATAGGTAGATCAACGATGTCCGGGGTGCATAGCTCACACTCCGGTTGTGGTTGTTCTCCCATGGGTGGTGATTGAGGTTGATCTTCCTTTGGACTTGGAGGTGGTGATTCCCTTGGAGATTCCGACGGTCCTTCAACTTTGGCTTTTGGATCTAGGGTTTCCAATCCTTTAGCTTGTGTTGCACGTCTCCTTTGCCTGTAAAGTTTTCCTGGATCATCCACAAAAGAAAGTTTGGGTTTCTTGGAGAGGTAGCCAACCATCTCCAAGAACAAAAATCTAAAAAAACAAAAAATAGGGTTAATCAAAACTAGATTAGATCGATTTTTTTTCTTTTTGAGAATGATCAAAGTTAAGAGATGCAAAAGAAAATCAAAAGAAAAACTGAAAAATAAGCGATACTAGATTGGATCTTGATTGCTTGTTCCCCGGCAACAACGCTAGAAAAAGGGGCTTGTTGACGGTAGATTATCGTATCAAAGTTCATATGGATTTGCAAGCGGACAAATCCACCGTCGTAGTCAAGGGACCCTTCTTCCCTCGAGTGGTGAACCCAAGGTATCGAATCCGTGGAACAATGTGCAACGCAAGGATTCAATCTAGTAAAGCAAGGTAAGCTATCTTTGATGAATCAAATTGCATCTAATCTAAGATATCATCAAGAAAACGAATCTAATCTAATCTGCTAAAGAGGTAGCAAGAGAAAGCAAGAGATAACTGATCTAGAGAGTCTAGATCATGCTTATGTTGTAGCTCCAAACAAGATAGGTGAAGAAAGAAAAGCGAATCTCATTAAAAGCATCTTTAAACCGTGGCCTCCGATCCGATTCCGAAAACGCCCGCCTTTCGGAACCCCCGTTCTGTCACAACGTTTTCCTATTCATGTGGGTAGTCTAGGGCGAGTTCGATATGAACAAGTTGAAATCACTTGGTCGGTCCGGTATGCACCTCTAGCCACCGTGGCTACAAGAGCACCCTAAGCAATCTATCTTAAGTATAGATTGGGGAAAAAGCAAAACCAAGAAGAAAACAAAATCATCGAGAAGGCACTTGATCGCTAGAAATCAGATTCACTATAAAAACTTCACCATGAATGATTACATGAACAAGATCACCACCGGGATCCTACCTCGATCTTGATCCTTGCTCCGGAGGTCCGACGTGGTCTTCCATGCAAGGTTCCCACGTCGGCTAGGGAGATCCTAGACAACTAGCACGATCCTCATCTCCGAGATGGTGTCCCTCCAGCTTCTCTGCTCCTCGGCGGCGGATGATGAATTGATTTATGCGTGGCTCTCGGTCATGGGGTTATAAATAGCCCGAGAGGCACCTAGGTCAAAGGAGGGGCTGACTGGGCCTCAAAATGGGCTGGGCCGGCCGGCCTGGGCCGACTGGCCTGGGCCGACGGACCTGGGCCCATCTCGGCCCAGTCCGTGGCCTCCTTCGCCTGGTGTTGCTTCCCGAGTCTTCTAGATCCTTCCGCCTTTTGCATGTGGACCCTTGTCGTCAGTTTCTCTCCGAATTGGACGAAGCTCCTTGTCTCGCAAGATTCAACACTTTTCTGGCCAGGTCCTCAGAGTTTTCCATCTTCTCGGGTTGGGTCCTTGGGCTTCTTGGAGTCGTGTTCACTTCATTGCTTGACTTGTACCAGGCTTCAAGGTCTTGTCATGAGGTGCTTAATGAACTTATCCTGGAAGTCTTGCTTTCAACGCTAAAACCCTGCATAAACACTAAACTCCAAAACCGACATGCACAAATGAACTTGTTATACCACGGGGGTTAGTACCAATGGATAAGATATAAAATTCATGCCAACACCGAAGGTAAACTCATGGCTAGGTTGACGTAATTTCACCGTCAACATACGACAACTTCAGCTTCAGGAAAATCAAGCATGGATGTTTCCTTTTGATTAATATGCTCTTCTATAGCTAAGCTTGACTCTTGAGATGAAACAGATTCAAAATGTACACTATTTGATTCAGTTGTCATAATAAACGAACTATTGCTCAAATCTGATTTTATTTATTTTTCTTGGAGATTGCTACTTGAGAAAGAAAGTCGTGTTAAAATTGTGCAAGAATCTTATCTAATTCTTGGCGCATCTCTTTAGAGAGGTCCTCTTCTCTGACCTCTCCATCTAAATGCATACTTTCTGAATTTCCATTAATCTGGCCACAATTATGATGAACAAAGAAGGCAAATCATGATTATTAGCATTTGCAAGCAGTGCTGAGAAGGAAGGTGCAACCTCTACTTTAGTAACAAGTGATGCAACATGTATTGGTTGAGAGAAACTGGCCAGATGGCTGAAATAAGCATGGCCAATTTTCTCATTTTGTTCTTTTATCCTTAATTCATATGCCATAGCTTTCACAAGCACTTCATCAGGCGAATTAAATTTTATGTCTTTCAACCAATCTCTAAGGTAGATCTGAATCGGAAAAAGGTAAATTAAAGCATCGATTCTTTATTTCTTTGAATTGTTCTGAATAATTAAAAACCAATTCATCTCTATTTTGCTGAATATTATAGAGATTGGTGGCACATGAAATTTTAGAATAGCTGGCTGGATGGCTACAGTTAGCATAACCAACTTTCTCATTCACCGGCATGTTTTATGATGTAATCATATAATGTGAATTTCCTATCGATGAATAAATAGATGAAACACCTTGATGAAAATTAGTAGAATTACTACCATGTGGTGTTCCATAAGAATTTGACGAACTCACCATGTTAGTTTGACCTTGATGCATGTTAACCGACTTTTGAACTTGTTGTACAGCCGGTGTGTGAGAGTAATGTTGTATGTTGCTAGTATCATTAAAATTCAAAGCATGCATCTTAGTTAACAATGGCTTTCGCTTATAAAATTCAAAATTATGATTTGCATAAGTAAAACCATAACAATTACTAGCCGATGTAATATGACATCTAGTATCAAATCTAGCAACATCAACATAAGGACTCATGGTACTTGCAAAATAACTATTAACATTGGACATAGGTAATGTATTTGCAAATTCTACCTTGGGCTCGTTGTAGCTGAATTGATGCGAAGTATATGGATAGCTCGCCATAATAAGTCTCGATGTTTCAGATCATGTAACATAGATAAATCCAAATAACCTTGATAATCCAAGCAATCAATGACCCAAATCTTGCTTCTCTTCTAGTCCTTAATATGTATTAGCAAGCAAGACACAGTGCAAACAGCTTGAGCAGCCTGATGCAATGTCACAATTATAGATGCAATCAGTCCTAGAAGACCTGATTCAACTATAGGGACGAATCAACATAATAATAGATTAATTAGGTAAAAGGCTAGAGATTGATAGTACAATTTGAGCAACCGGATATTTCTTCCCCAGCGGAGTCGCCAATTTGTTGACACCTTTATGGGGCCAACACACGAAAGCACTAGAGCGTGCGGGTCACGAACAAAGCGAAGAGCAAAGTTGTTGCCGGGACCAGTTAGATGCACCAGTCAGACCGGTTTCCTAGGGTTTTCCTTAATCGATCGTTCGGGAGGATAACTACCACACCTACGTGATGGAGGATGGATAGGTTTACAAGCAAACCAGCAAAGCTATAGCCAACACACTTACGTGACGAAAAACGACTAGTTTATGAGCAATCTAGCAAAGGTCATCGGAGTTTTCGCCTGGGAGGGACCCCGTGAGGGTGTGGATGTTGCCAGTGTGCCCTAGGTCGATCAGCAGGCCCTGGGATGCCATCTCTGGTCCTGGAGATCAGGAGATAAGAAGCATGGAGGTTGGAAAAGCGTGTTGAGAGGATAAAATGTTGAAATAGTGGATTGATTCGATTGTGTTCTCCTCAATCTGTCGTGTCCCTTCATAAATATAGGGTGTAGAGGTCTTGCCCTAGTAGGAGTCAAAACCTATACAAATCATGTGTCGAAATACACTCCTAACTTGGATTGGGCTGTTCGGACCGATCAAACCGTCATCCCGGACCGGTCAGACCGTCATCCCGCACCGGTCAGACCAGTCTGGTGCAGGGTTGGTTCTTGCTAGGACCATAACTCCCTCACCCGGACTCCAAACTGGACGTTCCACATATGCATTTCGATTGTCTCGACGAGACCTATGCAATGGTGAAGTCCAATTGGCATTTTGATCACAATGGTTTGACCGGTCTGACCAGTGTGGGTGAAAGGTTAGACTGGTGATCACGGTTGCTGAATCAGCTATATGACCAATTACCGAGTCAGACTAGTTGGCCTCTCATATGACCATGATTATTTGATCTACATGCCCATCTTGTTCCTCTTAGCAAAAGCTTCATCTTGGTACACTTGAACTTATGATTTGGCAACATATTTGTGCTTCTCCAAATACTTCTTTGCCCTTTTTTATGAAATCATATTCAGAACATCCAAGATGACCCTCTTGTCCTGTAAAATGCATATCAAAGCCAAACTCGCATAATATCAAGAGTTAACTCTAAATTGGAAATTCTAGCTATATAGTCTCACATATCTCGAACCGTGCCTCTTTTGGGTGTGAACAAATGCTCAAACTTTACTGTGACTTCAGCAAAATGCTCCAACGTTATGACAGAGCTAGATATCAAAACTTACTAGTTCAATAGAGGGCGGAGTGAAGAGCTCTCTCACAACACGATCTTCAAAGTTATCTTTTACTGCACATAGGACCACATCAACTATATAAGCTATCAACAAACTTATACTATTATTGGAGAGACGCGCTCTAACACAAGTGACAGTATATATGGCACCTGCTTATTACTGTTTATGAATTACTCATCAAGACTAGTCTAAGCAAGCAGCACTAGTCTTACCACTGTACCCGACCTAACTATCAGAAGGGCCACAAGACTGGAGTATGGCTAGCTATAGCTAGCACTACCCACCAGTAGGACGGTCCAGTGGGATGGTTTAATTCAAAGCATAGTGTATTGTATAGTTGTGAATAACTGTAACTTGAGTTCCTAGTGGATGTTCAACTTAACAGTCTCCATCGCAGTATTGGTATATGAAAACAGAAGTGGAGAATGAGATCATTTATAAGTGTGGCTCGTAATTCTTGGTGGGGATTGTTAGAATAAATGGGTAGGGCCTTGTGCCATTTATTTTAATTAACTAAAGAATTAAATTAAATCCCATTAGTTTAGTGCTAAGGAATTTGAATAATACCTTAGGGGTATTTGAGGAGGCTTCTATTCAACTTATGTGGTAGACCAAGAGTACATGGTAGACCAAGAGTACATCACTTGTGAAGTTGAATCAGGAAACTGGAGAGCCACATGCGCACGCAAGTCGCTCGCCGGGCCAAGGCCATGGACGTGGGCGTGACGTGACGTGTCGAGTCGATGCCATGGGCGTGACAAGCGGGATGGAGCACATTTCGCCATTGGAAAGACTAATCCTCAAATATTCCAAATAGTGATTTGCTTACCTTAACCCACACTTGTCCAGGTTCATCTCATCGCTTCTCCTCTGAGTCCCAAATCTAGATCTAGACCCCCCGGAAGAGCCTGCCCCACCTATCTAAGGACACCACCCCCTCCTCAACTTGCAAGTTCACAATCTTAGTCTCAGATACTCATGCTTAGAAGATCTCTCCCTTTTCCCTCCTATGTGTTGCTTTTCCGTATTCCCACCGCCTGCACCGCGTGCATGGTATCAGCGAGAGCAGAGCCTCCGGAACCTCGACCGCTGCTAAAGATCCTGCTCAGGATAGGCAGTTGATAAGGTTTTTGGGGAGCATTTCACGTGTCTGCTCGCTCTCTACATGACTACATCGACTACTTCCAGGAGGTCATTTGAGAGACCCACAATAGCATCTCGACATTAATGTCACAGCAAGGCCTGACAGAAGGAATCGGCTCCCCATGCCCCGGAGAGGAATCTAGGGGACCCTCCACGGCTAGAGGTCGCCAGATCAAGCCAGGACAGAGGCGGACCTGGGAGGCAACAACCCAGGAGTATGACGACTAGATTCGATGGGGGAAGCTGGACAACTGAATCTTTGGTTGAACAAACCGCCTTCAAAGCCTCTTTGCTCCTTCTTGTACATCTTCAATGATGGGTTACATAACACAAATCTCCTCACTCCCTAAGTTCATGAGTTTAACTGAATTCCATTGCTAATCAACTAGAATGAAACCCAGCAAACCTTGTTCACTCCATGCTCTTTCATGATAAAATTTGTGTATTCTTTATTCTTTGTTTCTCTTGCACTTGTGAATAGCTTCGTTAGGGACCCCATGCTATCTAAGTTATTGACAAATGTGATATAGCTAAGACTGAATGAACTTTTCTCTCTCTTGCAAAGCACTTGGGATTTCTTTTCAAAGAAATAATAAGTTCAATAGCTTGTCTGCTCAAGTTATACAAATTCCCACTAGAGCCATATGGGTTAGCATAGGCAAACCAACGCAAATGTTGCTTAACTTCAATTTGACCTTTGTCAAACACTATGACCCATGCTTGAGACTTTCATGCTCTCTTGGTCAAGATCACGTACATCCACGCTAACTCCCACTCTGGAAGTTACGCCCATCTTTTCACCTGCATAGACATGCCAACTCCTACTCTAGGAGTCGGTACATTTCACCCATCCATCCATTCCACAAACTCCATCCCTATGTCATGACTCCTCTCTATTCATAATTCCAAAGTATATGGGCTCTGAAAAATATATATAATGAAAAAAAAGAAGAAAAATAAATAAATACCATGCTAATGTGCATGAGGGAGAAGAAAAGAAAAGATGAACTAGTCAAGTCCATACAAAAGAAAGAGAAAAAGAAATGATGGATGCATCATGGCCCATGAAAAAGAGAGAGGAAGAAGAGAGATAGACCATATCCCAAGAAATAAAAGAGTGAGTCATGCACATTAGTACATGGAGTCTTCGACAAAGGCTCGTGGTAATAACTAGAACCCACTCTGGGCCTACTGTCCACCTTATCGTGATACCACCCCAAGCACTTTTCATTGATGGAAATATCTAGAACCCATTCTGAGCCTAGTGTCCACCTTGCTATCACCGCAGTGCTTCACACATATGGTAATAACCAGTGCTCATTTCGAGTCTGGTGTCCACCTTACCATAATCATTTTTTCATACTAATCATTTATGGTAATAGCTAGAACCCATTCCAGGCCTAGCGTCCACCTTACTATAATCCAAAGTACTCACATGTGGCAATACTATACCTAGCACCTATTCCAAGCCTAGCGTCCACCTTGCCACATTATCATCTCATACACTTGCACTTCTTGATTAAGTTGCCAGGACAGAGGCGGATCTGGGAAGCAGCAACCTAAGAGTATGACGACTGGATCCGACGAGGGAGATGCTAGGATTTGCAGCTACAATGGGCGAGAAAGTAGGCGAACATGGCCTTTTCTTGGCGTCGCCGCTGGCCGCCGCAAGACCGACAACAGCGACGGTCGGAGGTGGCAATACTTAGCACCTATTCTAAGCCTAGCATCCACCTTGCCACATTATCATCTCACACACTTGCACATCTTGATCAAGGTTGCCAGGACAGAGGTGGATTTGGGAAGCAACAACCCAAGAGTATGACATCCGGATCAGACGAGGGAGATGTTAGGATTTGTAGCTATAATGGGCGAGAAAGTAGGCGGACATGGCCTTTTCTCGGCGCCGCCGCCAGCTGCCTCAAGACCGATGACAGTGACGACCGGAGATGGGTGGGTTATGGCTTTGTTCGACAGCGTGGGTAGTCGCCCTCGAGTCCAGAGCTTATTATGAAATGAAGATGCAACTTTGGTGTTACATCCTGCCTACCAAAGTCGCACCTCCCAGTGCTTCCGAGGTGCGGGCACACATACGCATAGCACCCTGCTTACACTTTTGTCCTTGCTTTGAGTGTTATGGCTAGTGGACAAAGTCTTATAAGTTGGCTCCACCCTTCCTCAACTATCAATGTGGCACTAAACACACGCACCTGTGCTCATGGGCTGCCCATCCAAATTGGGCATGATGTGATTCACCCCCTCCACACAGACAAACTCACACGTCCAGTGCCGAACCATATACCATGATATGTGTCCCATCCCAGGCTCACACGTGCATATATATGTCCACACACTAACCCGTACGGGCAACCGCAAGGGCCGGCTTTGATACCATTCTATAACACCCCACCCACCAAAACTGCACCGCCTAGCCCTTCCAAGGGGCGGGCACACACACATAGCACCCTTCTTACACTTTCATCCTCGCTTCATGTAAAAGGATTAATCCGAGAGTATTATGGTTGGTGTAAAAAGGCTTATAAGTTGGCTCCACCCTTGTTTAACTAGCAATGTGACACAAAACATGTGCACCTGCGCTCATGTGCCACTCATAAGCCATCCAAATTGGGTTGGATGTGACATTCAGTTTGCCCGGCTTATCAATAGGCTGGCTAGCTAGCTAGCTAGAACATTATAAATTGGTTTCATACCATTGAAAGATCAACATATCCAAAAATAGTAGCCAAAGAATGACCTGTTACCCTAAAGTACAATTCTGTCATGTTTGTTGTTAATGACATTTGTTCGTCTGTCCTGGAGCTTGCTAGCTGCCTTCTTACTCCTTGCATTGTAAATGGCCATGGTAGCTTCCACCAGGCACCGAAACGCGCATTCCGCTCTTGCGACAACCTCACGAGGCTGGCTGCTGGCGTCCTCACCTTTGCTCAGGTTGCGGTTGCTGTTTATTTGTGGCCTCCGGGCGTGCTGTTTTGTTGTCCTGGCACCGACACACTTGCTTTTATCTTTCTTGCAACCAGCCCGGGACCTCTTTCCTTTGCTTCCGATGTTCTCCAACATGAGTGATGGTGTGCCTGCAGCAACGTGTTGTGGAGACAGGAGAGCATGCGTGATACCTCGTGAGCTCCTGGTGTGACATTTTGTCAAACAGCATGGGCGCGAGCGTGCACCACTGATGATCTTGCAACTCTGCTTGGTGGATTTGAGGAGGCATGTGATGATGCAGAGATATTGAAAAAGGGGTGGAGGAGCTAGAGCTTGGTGATGAATTGTTGTTGCTTCGAGTTTTGGTTAGCTGACTGCCTCCATCTACATACCAGTATACCACAGCTACAATATATGCATAGCTCCTTGTAGCGAACATGGCCCCATTTGCCATTAGTTTGAGTTTGATTTTGGTGATTCATGACAAGATGATCAATGGGACTAACCATATTGTTTAGCATGTCTTTGTAGACATTTCTAGGTCCCAAGGATGCCAAAATACCACATGTCTATTTTTCAAGGGTCAAAATCGAGCAAGAAAGGAAACGAAAAGACACCGCCGGATGAACGAACTGTACCTAAATAGAAAGCGTCGGTGCAACCGTCGGACAAGTTGGTTAACTGTGTGAAACCCTAGGCACCGTCGGATGAACCGACGGTCCATTTCCTAGTAGCGTCGGAAGAGTTGCAGAGGAAGAGCAGCGAAGACAGTAGCACCGGATGATCTGACGGTCTGAGTGGGGACATCGTCGGTCTATCCGATGCTCAGTTTGAATCAAGACAGAGACACGCCAAGAAGAAGTCTTCAGCACCGGATGATCCGACGCCTTGGACAAGGGGAAGCGTTGGTCTATCCAACGGTCGCGTGAAAGCTAATAGAGACGACTTGGCCGCGGGGTCTTCAGCATCGGATGAACCGACGCACCGTCGGTGTAATGTGTCGGAGCAGTTGTGTCAGTGGATCTTCAACGGCTAAGTGACGTGGAGGGCACCGGATGAACCGACGCCTAGAAAAAGCAAAGCATCGGTTCATCCGACGCTACCTTTTTCAGTGGTCGTTAGCCAACGGCTCTTTGGTTGCCTTGGGCTATTTATACCCCCTCCACTCACCCATTTGCGATTGCTGGATTGTGTGTAAGTGCAGGAGAGTGCAAGACACCTAGAAGATCATATCCGATCCATCCAAGTGCTAAATTGCTCATCCTTAGACTTGCATATGGTTAGTGTATGTGCTTAGTTCTAGGCTTAGCTTAGAGCTGAGTGAGTGCAAGGTTGTGCCAACCTTGTGAGGTGATTCTTGATTGTATCAAGTTGTACAAAGTTCGCCGGAAGCCTTGGGGCCTAAGTGGCTCACCGGCAATCGTCATCGACCCTCTGGCTTGGTATGGAGTGGCGAGGACACTTTGTGCGGGGGACGTGGAGACCCCTTCCTTGGTGGAGAAGCTCCTTAGTGGAGGCGGCATCAAGGTGACCAAGGGAGCTTGGAAAGTGCCTAAGTGACTAGCCTTTGTGGCGAGCCAAGTGGTGCTCTTGGGAGAGACTTGGTGACCGGGAAGCAATACTCTTGTGTGAGTGCTCCAACAACGTGGACTAGGGGTGGCTTAGTGCCTACCGATACCACAAGATAAATCGCGTGTCAAGAGTTTGCTTCCTCTCATCCCCTTTACGTTTCCGCATTTACTCTATTGCAATCTTTGCTTGCCTCTACTTTCCTAGAGTAGTATCATGCTAGGATTGGCTATAGGTTGCAAACCTTGTTTTGGGATGGGAGTTTCACACTAGAACAACCCTAGTTGCACATCTAGATAGTATGTTCTAGTTTATCTTTGTGCAAAAATAGTGAAGCCATGGGTTAAGTTTTTTAAGTTGCCTAATTCATCCCCTCCCTCTCTTAGGCTAATGAGCATCCGATTCCTTACAAGTGGTATCAGAGCCAGGACTCACTTCCTTCATAAGGAAACGCCAATTCGATTGGTAAGTTGTGAAAACCGGCTCATTGGAACGGTTAGGCTTCACCGCCTAGTGAGTTGCTCTATAGAGGAATGAAAGGGGTGGATACCTTAGGTTTGGCTCCACATTTCGATGGCACGGGCTATCCTCGGTGGAAGGTTCTCATGGAGGCCTATCTCCAAGCAAAGGACCTTGATGTTTGGAGAGTCACCGATGAGGGCATGAAAAATGGTACTAAGAAGGAAAAGCAATTTGATGTGATTGCTAAGAGTATCATTTTGTCCTCACTAGATGTAGGTGTTTTCAATAGAGTTTTTAATTGTGAAAATGCTCATGAGCTATGGAAAACCATCAAGGAGCAAAATAAGGGTTCAAAAGAAGTTGCTAATGAATGCTACGGTTGTCTCCTTGAGGAATTCAATAGCTTTAAGCAACTTGCAAATGAAAATGTCGAATCTATGTACTCACGCCTAAATGTGCTTGTCAATGAGATCAATGCTTTAGGTGTGAAGAACATCACGGACTTGAACATCAACCGCAAGATCCTTCAAAGTCTCCGGAAGCCCGATTATGACTTGTTGAAGGCAATCATCTATGAGAAGAAGATCAAGGATTTGAAGCCATCTCATATCTTGAGCAAGATCATGACACATGAGCTTCAAATCATGTCCAAGTCAAAGAAGGCGGCCCAAGAAAACCCCCAAGAACCATCCTCTCCAACTACAAGACATGCTCTCTCAAGCCAACAACAAAAGATGTTGAGTAGGGTGGCTACTCATGGAAGCTCAAGCGAGGATGATGGTGATGATGGTGATGATGAAGATTCCTCAAGTGATGAAGAGGTTGAATCCGTGGTGGCCGAGTACGTGAAGAAGATCTTCAATTATGTGAAGAAAGTCAACATGTACGGCTACAACGTCCACTTGAGAGAAGGGCATCATCATCAACACATCAAGTTCACCAAGATCGTGCACAAGCCCAATAAGAAGGTGGTGAAGGAGAGGAGACCAAGGAAAGAAGCAACTATCGCCGTCTGTGAGTGGACAAGTGGTGGAGAAAATCAAGTTCTTCTAGCTCAAGTGATGAATCAAGAAAGAACTTCACCACCCGCTTCATGCAAGGTTCTTCATCATCACTACACATGTGCCTTATGGCCAAAGGTATGGAAAGCAATGTAAGTGATGACGATTCCGACACCACCTCTCTTGATTATCTTATTGAGCTAGTCCATGAGCAAAAAGGAATTCTTAAGAAACAAGCTAATGAAATTAAAGAACTCAATGCTCTCAATGATCTTAGTGCAACCCTTGCTACAAATTATGAACATTTGTTGTGCAAATTCAAATTGCTTAGCAAGGAGTGTGATGAGCTAAAATCTAAGCTTGAGAGCAATGAGACTAAAACAAGTAATTCCTTTGAGCTTGATGAATCATCTATCCCTTGTGCAATTCCTATCTCCAAGGTAGATGCTTCAACTTCTTGCATTGATTTAATTGATGAATCTTCCTCACCATCTTGCAATGAGAATGTTGTTGTAGAAACATGTGATTATCTCATAGGTAAGAAAAATGATGAACTCAAGCAAGAAGTGAAATGGCTCCGAGAGAGGTTGGCAAATTTGATGGGCAAAGGCAAGAGCGATAAGGAACAAGTGGACATCTCTCAATACATGAAGAGCAAAGTCCAACCTTCTCAAGATAACCGTGATCCCATGGTGAAGAAGCTTGAGAAGGGTGCAACCGTGACTTGCTACAAGTGTCATGGAGAAGGGCACAAGTTCTACAAATGCCCTCAATTTGTCAAGAAGATGGACAAGGGCGCAAAGAAGAAGTTGAACCCCACCATCAAGAGCTCCCTCATCTACACCAAGCCCAACCGCAAGAACAAGACCAAGAGCAACACCTATGTCATCAAGAAGAAGGTAAATGGCAATGTGGTTGCACACAAGGTTGGGAAGATGAAGGAGGAGCGAGGTTGGAACCAACCCATTTGGGTGCCCAAGGAAGTCATCATCAACATGAAGGGGCCTCAAATGGTTTGGGTTCCAAAGGCCACTTGAAGGCCATGAGTGCGGGGACTTGGGAGGCTTGGCACAATCAAGATGAGAAGATTGAAGCCTATAAGCCAAGCTTGCAAATTGGACATGTGTTGCCCAAGATCCCCGGTTGAGGTAATGGAAACTAGAACTTATCCCATGCATCATTGTAGCTCCATTGCCTTGTTTAGGTTGCATTTGTTGTAATGTTTACATATGGTAGGTTGCTTGTGTCATGTGCTAACCCATGAGCAACCTACATGGTTTGATTAGTGTGTACGAAAGCTACACTTGTTCCTTCATGGTGCATGTTTTAATATATATCTTATTGCATAATGAGCAAGCTATAGGGCTAGCTTCCCTTTTTTTGTCATAAACAATGTGCATACATTTGGTTGGTGATTCAAACACTAAATGCACACACTTAGGGGGATCTCATCCTATCGTTTGGTTATGGGACTAACATTGTTTCAAGCTTATCTTATGTAGTTCCTTGGCGACGTGTTCCGGTGCGATACTTCATTCTAAGATAATGCTATTTCACTCACAATGTGATCAACATCTCTAAAAGCGTGAATATAGTAATATGAGCTTCATGATATTGAGTCATGTCCTTGCGAGCTTATGTCTCTATATAGGTTCGAAGGCAATGTACTCATACATTCCTAATCCTTGTGGTACCCCAAGTGTCTTCTACACAAGCTTCTTTCAAGTGGTGTCACCTAGTGATATCATTTCCAAGTGGCTCATCTCAATATGGTGCCAACAAGGTAAAGAGGATCAACCCCCCGGAGGTATGCAATGATTAAAAGACTACAAGTGATATCTACAAGTGGTAATGTAACAAGAACCCATTTGTCTTATCTCTTGTCGTTTAAGCTACCTCCTTGCATGATATGCTCTAAGCTTCCTTGTCTTACAAGTTTGTAGTTGTGCACTTGATTTTCAAACTATCTTTTTGTGCACACACTTAAGGGGAGCTTAGGTTGTATCATGCTAGTCTCATGAGCTTGTGATCCACCTTAGTTATTCGCACATGTGGTATCTTCATTGATATCATACATATGGATCATGGTTCATGCGGCTTTCTCCCTTGTATTTAACATTTCTCTTTGAAGCTATGTTTCCTAGGACTTGCTAGTTTCCTTGGATCCCCTTTTGTTTTAGACTTTTTGGAGATTTTATTCCAAATGGGGAGAATGTGAGACCAAATCAAGCTAGTGGTTCCAAAGTGGGAAGAGGCAAGCTATGTGTGAACATAGGAAGAGAAGATCACAAAGGGGGAAGTTTGATCTAGGGGGAGTTTGGATGATGGTGAGCATCCAAGGAAGCATAAGTGGTTCTAATTTTGGTCAATTTTCGCAAATTTATGTTTGTTTTGCTTGTGTTGTCATAAATCACCAAAAAAGGGGGGAGATTGTAGTGAACATGGCCCCATTTTCGATTAGTTCGAGTTTCATTTTGGTGATTCATGACAACATGATCAATGAGACTAACCATATTGTTTAGCATGTCTTTATAGACATTTCTAGGTCCCAAGGATGCCAAAATACCACATGCCAAATTGAGAAGATAGTCTATTTTTCAAGGGTCAAAACCAAGCAAGAAAGGAAAAGAAAAGACACCGCCGGAAGAGTTGCAGAGGAAGAGCAGCGAAGACAGTAGCACCGGATGATCTGACGGTCTGAGTGGGGACATCGTCGGTCTATCCGATGCTCAGTTTGAATCAAGACAGAGACGCGCCAAGAAGAAGTCTTCAGCACGGATGATCCGACGCCTTGGACAAGGGGAAGCGTCGGTCTATCCGACGGTCGCGTGAAAGCTAGAGACGACTTGGCCGCGGGGTCTTCAAAGCACGGATGAACCGACGCACCGTCGGTGTAATGCGTCGAAGCGCTTATGTCGGTGGATCTTCAACAACTAAGTGATGTGGAGGGCACCACATGAAACAACTAGAAAAAGCATAGCATCGGTTCATCCGACGCTACCTTTTTCAGTGGCCGTTAGCCAACGGCTCTTTGGATGCCTT
Source organism: Cenchrus americanus (assembly GCA_947561735.1). Lineage (NCBI taxonomy): Eukaryota > Viridiplantae > Streptophyta > Magnoliopsida > Poales > Poaceae > Cenchrus > Cenchrus americanus. The sequence goes on from OX387245.1 coordinate 245,657,519, forward strand.
GGGCTATTTATACCCCCTCCACTCACCCATTTGAGGTTGCTGGATTGTGTGGAAGTGCAGGAGAGTGCAAGACACCTAGAAGATCATATCCAATCCATCCAAGTGCTTAATTGCTCATCCTTAGACTTGCATATGCTTAGTGTATGTGCTTAGTGCTAGGCTTAGCTTAGAGCTGAGTGAGTGCAAGGTTGTGCCAACCTTGTGAGGTGATTCTTGATTGTATCAAGTTGTACAAAGTTCGCCGGAAGCCTTGGGGCCTAAGTGGCTCACCGGCAATCGTCATCGACCCTCTGGCTTGGTATGGAGTGGCGAGGACACTTTGTGCGGGGGACGTGGAGACCCCTTCCTTGGTGGAGAAGCTCCTTAGTGGAGGCGGCATCAAGGTGACCAAGGGAGCTTGGAAAGTGCCTAAGTGACTAGCCTTTGTGGCGAGCCAAGTGGTTCTCTTGGGAGAGACTTGGTGACCGGGAAGCAATACTCTTGTGTGAGTGCTTCAACAACGTGGACTAGGGGTGGCTTAGTGCCTACCGATACCACAAGATAAATCGCGTGTCAAGAGTTTGCTTCCTCTCATCCCCTTTACGTTTCCGCATTTACTCTATTGCAATTTTTTGCTTGCCTCTACTTTCCTAGAGTAGTATCATGCTAGGATTGGCTATAGGTTGCAAACCTTGTTTTGGGATGGGAGTTTCACACTAGAACAACCCTAGTTGCACATGTGGATAGTATTTTCTAGTTTATCTTTGTGCAAAAATAGTGAAGCCATAGATTAATTTTTTTAAGTTGCCTAATTCACCCCCTCCTACTCTTACGCTAACGAGCATCCGATTCCTTACACTCCTCATGGTCAATTGCGTCAGGCTAGAGTGCAGGGAAGGCCAACGTCTGCCAACTCCTACGCCATGGGTGCCTGGGTCGGAGCTTCGAAATTTGCAATCACTGCTCCTAGGATGGTGCAGGGGAGCCCAAAGCCTGGAGTAGATCTCGACATGTGTCATGGCCTGGGTGGACCCCAGCCGCGTGGGTTCGCTGCAGGGCAGCGCAGTGCAATGTGCATCTTGACCAGGAGCTCAGGAGTGTACTGTGGTGTCGCGCAGTGCAGTGCACGTTTCGGCGGCCATGGCCGTTCACAAGGAGGAAGAAGGCAGCGAGCAAGCTCTAGGAGCGTTAACAGCAAACGTGACGGAATGGTATTCTAGGGTAACCGGTCATTCATTCTTTTGATTCTATAGTTTACCAAGCGACAATCTTTTGATTTTCAATGGTATTTTCCAGATTTTATTCGCTGTAGAGTAGAGATCAAAGACTGCTGACACTAGTGAACTGATCTGTCATGCTGCATCATCATCCCTCCCAACATTTATAATGTGTAATTCGAAGCTACATGTTACTTTTTCCTGAACAATTGGACAAGAGTGCAGAAAGAGGTGTTCTTTCTTTGTAACAAGAATCCACCAAAAGTAGCATCGATCGACAATGGTTTGTATGCCTAAAGAGCCCCTCCTCTTGAAAATTCTCCATAAATCCTTTAATAACTCAAACCTTCCTTGGGTTCATCTGATCTTGGATAATTACTGCAACAATAACACACTATCTGGAACAACAAAAAACGGGTCTTTTTTGTGGAGAGACATACTCAAGCTACTTGACCTCCCTCTATAGAGGGATTAATATGATATACGGCTCTGGAACATTCATATATCTATGGAGTGTGATCTGTGGTGCAACACGGTACAAAAACTTTCTTTCCCAGAGTTATTTTCTTTTGCATAAAAAAAGAATGTCAACCTCATGCTGGCCAAATCATCTGAACAGCAACTTTCTCTTTTTCATTTGCCATTATCAGCAGAAGCTTGCAATCAGCTAGCACAGCTGGAGCAGCGCATACATTCTATACATGAACACAATACATAGGATGTTTGGCAGTACATTTGGGGAACAAGTCTTTACATGCATCTCAAACAAAACATATACAGGTTCACATGAAAGGACACTTAGAAACACACCCATCATATTAATGGCTATGGAATAGCTAGCTGCTGTAACCTAAACATGAAGTTTTCTTTTAGCTGCTACTAAAAGATAGCTTGAGATAGATTAAGTACAAGAGATCTTTTACAGATGAAATCTTGGATCTTGTGTGCTATTCTCACAAGACATATGTCACACCTGTTTTTCCAAAGAAAACCAAGTGCATAACTATATGTATGGTCAGGATCTATTTTCATACATATAGTAGACAAAAGTGAACAACAGAAACAGTATCACGTAAGAAAAAGGAAGATTATCAGAGTTTACACTTAA